>BSBN01000175.1:1250000-1875000 GCA_027924645.1 Cunninghamia lanceolata | reverse complement strand
CGTTCAAGATCAGGGTTTTTGCTCTAATGGTCGCTGTAAAACTCTAGAGCTCTGTAATTTCAAACTCTTGAATACCTTTATGAATGCAAAATGCATGAAAATTTGGCTTTATAGTTTCAAACCATGGATTTAGGGCATAATTAATATTGTTATGTTAGAAAATGTCTCCCTAGACTTTTCCCTCCTAGGTTTAGCTCCCAGGTCCATTGTTTTGCATCTTACATGTTCATTTTAACTCCCAGAAGAAAATGGCCTGAAACCCATGTCACATGGGGCATGAAGGACATTGTGGCACTTAGCCCTTTCTTAAAAAAGGACCTATGGACATAAGTGCTAGTGCCCTTGTCCTGCCCTATTTCAGGCAGGCCCCAAATTTGAATATCACTTTTGTGACCATTAATTAGGTCCCATGCTGACATCTTAATTTTGAATTATGAAATTCTTAGTGGGAATGTGTTTAGTTGCATATATAAGCATTTTTAGGGTTTCATTTGCAAACTAGAAGATGATGGTGAACTTTTGGAAAAATTGTGATTTTGGAGCATTCAAGATATTCATTGTTGCAGAGTAGAGCATTGTTATTGTGTTTGTGATTGTAGATTTAGCTTCATCTTCTCATGTGTTGAAGAGCCTTCATCTATGTGAGATCTACACCTCTAAGGTGATATCTATTTGTGTTCAAATCATTCATCAATTTGTTTTCCCTCTATTCCGCAGTGATACTCACTCTTTATGTGACAATGGTGTTCGAAAGATTTGAATGTCTCTCCAGGGCTTGACTGAGGAAAGCATCTAAACACGACAACCCCCATCCACTCTCCTTGTGATGGAGTGGAGTTACAGGGAACAGTAACACAGTGTGCTAATTCTAGATCTCTAAAGAAAAGCACTGCTTGGACTTGGGCGGCAATGCCAGTGTGCTCCGAGGTTGAAAATGTAGAGATCATTTGGATAGTGATAATCAGCATCTAAAGAGGCTCCGACATCCTTAAGAACACCCTGCCTTGGACTCAGACTCTAGTGCCAGTGTCCTCGACATCTCTTGGGATGGAAATAAAAAGTACAATGATCATCAGTATCGAAAGGAGATCAGGATTCCACAAAGAAAACACTACTTTGGATAGGGGCAATAATGCCAGTGTCCTCAAGTATTCCACATCCCAAGCTTCAAAAAATGGTCAGTAACTAATCTCTGCCTACTACCTTAGTCTGCAAGCATTTGTTGCAATTCATCGTTTTACTCACTATTTTGCATAATTAGGGTTTTATGGGTATTTAAGCATTAAATTGATACATTAGTTGACAAACTCTAAATTTCCATATCATTCCAAGTGATATCCTAACTTATAGATGAATTCTCTTGCAAAAGTGTGATTCAACTTGGTTGATATGTCCTTGAATGTTTGTTGGGAAAGGAAGATTTAACCCTTTTATCTTGTCCCCTTTTTCATATAAAACATTTTGGTGAACTCGTGTCTATTTGAATTTTGCACCTTTCTAAGTGTTGTACTCTAGATTTGCATTCATTCATTTGAAAATTTACAAAACGATTAAAAAATTTGAAAATTTTCAAAAAATTGATCTTAGGCTTGCATTTTGTCATAATTTGCTTTAATTTAATTTAATTTCTATTATTTTCACTAGATCTGATTTAAATTGCAGAAATTCATCTTATTTTAATCATTTACATTGTTTTTGCATGCTTAGATTGTTAAAAATTGCTTGAAATTGTGCATTTTTCATAAAAACCTAGTTTTGCATTAGCTAGGGTTTGTAGTTAAAATCTTGTTTCATATTTTACTACCATTTTCGAACACTCATTTAAGACTGATTTCTAATTGTGCCATTTCATCATAGCGACCTTTTTGCAAAAATCATGTCTACGGTTTGAAAACCTTGCATTTTCACTAGATTTGGCCTTGTCGTCTCTCTAGATTTGCACTATAGGCATGTTGTGAAGGATATTGTTGCATTATTGGATTGATATTGAGCTTATTATTTACTACCCCTCATAAAATCCTTCACAACACCTTATCTTTTAGTCATTTGCATTGAAAATTTGTGAAAAAGTGAAAAATCAAGCATTTTGGATCTTAAACATATCTTGCTCCTTGGGATTGTTTTATTAGTTTGTGCATTAAGTGTTGTATGCTTTTGACTGAGTATTATAACTCATGGTCCTAAAAGAAACATCCCTCTAAGAAGAAGTAAAAGACTCATGGGACCTAGTGCTCTTGAAAGCGACAGCATTCCTGCCTCTAAAAATCCATTGAACACCCTCATGACCAAAGGAGAGACACAAATTTTGCAAGACATTATACCTCCTACAACTACAATGGAAGATCAAATATTTCATGATGTAGAGGACACTATTGAGCTGGTAACACATGTACCTAATGAGAAAATAAACAAACTTGATAAAGATCTAGCTGATTTTCAAGCATTTATGGAAAATGAAATGATAGCAAAAGAAGCTATACCTGCGATTCACAACATAAGAGAACTGATAAAGGAAGGACAAGATGGTGTTAATGTAATTCAAATTTTAGAGCATATAGTACATAATAATATCATGCCAGTGACTGACTCTATGAATTTTATTAATAACATGTCATCACCGTCTCATACGCAAGTATCAGCACCTATACTGACCATTGTAATGTCTACATTTACATCAACAATCTTAACTACTAATGCAAATGCTTGTAGTAATGCTACTACTGGTATTGGAGTATCAAATGGCCCTAATTCACAAAATTACAAAGCTGTGGGATTCAACTATCAAAACTTGGCACCTAAGGTAACCTCTTTTATGAATACTTACTCTCAACCACCTCTCAATCCCACTTATTCTCAACCACCTTTTACATTCAACTATACGCAATTGTTGAAATGCAATAGACAACTAAGAGGGCGGGGGGCAGGGGGGTGAATCAGTTTTCCAAAAAACTCAAACACTTTTCTACTTAAACATTAATCACTTGTCGACAGTTATTATGATTAAACAATGAATGCATGGAATCAGAAACTTAAACACAGATGCAACATTAAACACAAGAGACACCAGATTTTTATGTGGAAAACCCCAAGGTGGGGAAAAACCATGGAGAGGATTAGCTCTCAAAATATATTGCAATCTTTGAAAAATGATGTTTGGGCTTGGTCACTCCACGGGGCTAGAACATACTGGCTCACTGCCATGAAATACAACTAGGTCTAGCAGGCTCACTGCCTCAACCCTAAACCTAGAAAGATTACGAGGGTTGTTAAACCCTACTGGTGGCTCATTGCCAAGATCATCATCTTCTTCATGTTTGAGATTAATACATTGAAGTACAATAGTTCCTCTGCTCTGCTCTGCCTTTCCTCTTCTTTTCCTTATCTTCACATCTTCGCTCAAGGACTTCTTTTCCATGACTCAATTATAAGTATTTATACACTTCATCAACCTTGGAATGATCATCAAGGTTGGCACTACAATCATCAACCATTGGAACAATCTCCAAGGTTGGCATTACAAAGATTTACAAAATAGGTCTTGACCTAATACAAAATTATGCTAAGGAATTGTAGTATAGATGTATGTGAATCACACCACGCCTTAGCTAGGACTCAAAAATGATCTTGCATGCCACAACACGCTTCCATAATCTTCAAGGGATCTCCGCAATCAATGGAATTAACCAAGTCAGCTAAGACTGGTGACATTTTACGTTATCTAGGAATAATCTTCAAACACAATCTCAATTCCTTAACATGGATCAATGTAAAGGTAGGAACATTATCACGAGGTATCCACAAGCACGTTGAAATCACTAGGAGTAAATACACAAACTCTAACCACTTTATTCATGAGATTCTTCATACTAGAGCATATGAACTTTACTATCTTCAACTGTCATAAAGTAAAGATAGCTTGCGGACCACCAAAACATGAACCGTTGCAATTACAGGCACTTATCATCATCCTAGACTTACCTCTAGAACCGTAGAGGAAAATAATTTAATGTGGAGGAATGCGGAGAAAAATACTTTCTCTCAGGCACTAGTGAATAATAAAAAAAAGCAAGTTTTACTCTGGTGAAAGTAACTCACTCAAATCTTCATACTGGAGACTCAAACTTAGGATTTAGCATCTTCAGATATGCTTCTAAATAACTTCCAATCTGCAGACCAAGATCTTTAGTTACCAAGAAATGCGAAGCAATCTTCTAGATTGTTCTTCAGTATGCATCTCATTGTCTTCATTGTGATTCACTATTTAGTTTCTGATTCTTCCGGAGGGGCTAATTTTCTCAATATCCTCAACATATAAAGCTTCTAAATAAATAAATAAAATAGGATACAGTTGACACCAATGACAACAAAGATATGTTGACATCAATGACAACACCGATTAGGCACATACTTGCAACAATCTCCCCCTTTGTCATTGATGGAAACATATGATGTGAAAAACTGCAACTGTCATCAAGACAAGATTCTCCCCTATCTCTTTATAGATCTGCACTCATTGTCTACCAGAGTTTTTCACACGACTTCTCTCCCCCTTTGACATCAATGGAAAAGGGCACATACTTGCAAGCTGCTACTTCTAAACCAAGGTCTCTTCTGAACTTCCTTCAGCTGACTGCTCCCCCTTGATGAATTTTTCTTCTTCTTGATTTGTCAAACCTCAACTTCAAATCTTGTTGCTATTGCACTATTCCTCTGTCAGCAACATCGCAACACTTTACTGCTCTTTGTTAGATATTCATATCTTATGATCCTCTTGTCCTCAACAACCAACTTGATTTCTACTTGCACTGCTACACCCTTTTCTTTTTGTTGTTCTGAATACTTCCTTTTAGAAGTACACATCAGGGTGTGCATGAATTTTCCTTCTTCTTCCTAGGGAACATAACATGACACCTTAAGAAAGCAGTGCTTATCAATCAACGACACCACATATAACCAATAATTTCCATGGATCAACATTCTTTTGTCTGAAACTTTTCTTCTGCAGCCTTGTCTCAATATCAATTGCACATGTCAATTCCTTATTGGTAGCTAAAACAATGTCTTTTTCACCTTATCAAAATTCATGACTTGTTAGCCTATCCCTTTAGTACATGAGTGACAACATATCTCCTAGTGTAGATCATATGAGACACTAGAATTTATATCCAACATTCATCATTGACCTCTTAACATGTTTTCAGAAGTACAGAACAAAATATGCAATAGTGAAGAAATGCAGACCCTTGTATTCTGGTGTTGCACACTATTCTAGGCTTGACTTCATCCACCTGGATTGGGACAATTCACAATGGTAATTCTTTGTACACTGCTCATACTTAGTCCTTTTAGGTTTCCAGAACAGAATCCTTTCAAGGGATATAACATATTTTTGTGCCGAATCTCAGTATAGACTATCTGGATGGGGGATTTAGAGTTTTCAATATGGCTCCCCCTGAGCCATAGACCACAGTCTACTTCTCAGAGGAAGTAGCTACTCTAGAGTCTGGAGGAAACTCATCTCTTTCTTGATTTATTCCCTTCCTGACCCAATCTTGTTCACTTCTTTCTTGACTTCTACCAGATCAGCTTTTTCCACTGATATCCTAGACTCTGATTGATTATCCTTCTTCATGTTCTTATTTTTGTAGTATGTCCAGGCTTGTTGCAATTGAAGTATGCAGTATTTCTCTGATCATTATTTCTTCCATTTATCCTTGACCTGCATAGGCTGGCCTTGTGCCCAAATTCATTACAAGTATAACAATGGCCACTGAAGGGTTCCATTATCCTATTTGTGTCATAGCCTTTTCTCCCTTGGCTCTTGCACACATTAGCCCTGTGTCCCATTTTATGGCATGCATAGCATCTAATAGAGTTCTAGCTTACTTTACTTCTGCATTCAGCAGCTTTCTGACCAATTTTATTACATGCTAAATACTGACTAGAGAATGATGGAACATTCTGATTCATCTTGTTTCTACACCAAGTGGCCTTGTGACCAACCTTGTTTCATGAATTACAATAAAAATTGAAGGATGGGTACCTATGAGCATTTGGCTACCTGACTGATGGTCTTCTAGGTCTGTTTCTTTAATTCGGTCAGCTTTTGTCCTTTTCTTGACCTGCTCTAAGATCTTTACCTTTTTCAAGTCTCACGCTTTCTTTGTCATCACCATTTTTCTAGCTTTCCATTAGTTTATCATATCTGGTAGCACTCACACTGAATTGGTCTCTTTGAGCCCATACATGTTTTAGATCAACTTTCAAATCTACAACTTCTTCTTGAAGTTTCATGCAGTCTTTAGTTTTGTCTTTCAGACATTCCTCATTTTTTGTTTTTTCTTCATTGTCCTCTTTTAGTATTTGCTGAAGCTACCTGATTTGCTTTCTTAACTCTTTGATGTAATCATTTGCTTCTGTTAGATTTTCTTTCAAATCCATGTTTTCTTCTGCAGTTTTAGAATTGTTGTTGTCAATACTGGAAATCAAGCATAGATTCATTTCATTCACATCAGCTCGGTGATCGTCCACATCACATTTTGTTTTGTTACTATTGGTCTGGGAATCCTCTTGTGCTTCAATTTGTAGATCCTCATTGGTTGTGTCTGAGTACTCTTGAATGTTCTCATTAACTTTAGCATTTGTACTTTCAACAATCTTTCCCAATCTATTAATGTAGTAGTGGTAGGCTTTGGTCCAAGATGAATATCCAAGAAAAATTCTCTCCTCATACTTAGCATTATTCTTTTCCATTTTGATAAGGCATTTGCTTCCAAAGATTTTGAAATATTTCACAGTGGGTATTGTTCCATACCATAGTTCAAAGGGAGTCTTTTCATCTTTGGTTTTTACCTAAAATCTATTTAATGTATAGACAGTGGTTTGAATTGCCTCCTTCCAAAATGTATCTACCATATTTGCTTCTTCCTACATTAATTTTGTAGTTTCCTAAATAGTCCTACTTGCTTCTTCCATTACCTTATTTTTTACAGAGTTGTTTCTCAATCCCATAGGTCTCACATAATATATTGAAATTGTTGGAGGTGAGCTCTTCTTCTTTGCCAATTCCCAAACTCTTGATTTTCATGCCTAGCTCATTTTCAACCATTTCTTTAAAAGCTTTGAGTGCATATAGAATCTCTGATTTATCCTTGAAAAAGGTAACCCAAGTCATTCTAGAAAATTTATCAATAAAAAACATAAAGTACCTGTCATCATCGAGGCTTGGTATTCTTGTAGGACCACAAAGGCTTGTATGGATCAATTACAGTCATTCAGTAGAAGATCTTTCTTTATACTACAATATTTTTCTTAACAATCTTTTATCTTGACATTTCCTACACATGATGTTGTTCGAGTAATCAATTTTTGGTAGATCCTTTACAATTTGAACTGAGCTTGTTTTTATTAAAACATCAAGATTTGGATGACACAGTCTTCTATGCCAGATCCAACTTTCATTAGTCTGAGATGTGAACCCAAGAAAGTCACTTTTTTTGAGGTGATAGAGATTCTCTTCTATCTTTTTTCTAATTGCTATTGCAGCTCTAGATTTTTCTTTGATTTCAAGGGTATCATCTTCAAACACAAAACTAAATCCCTTTTTGCATAACTATCCAACGCTTAAGAGATTTTGCTTTAGATTTTTAACATAAAGAACATCTTTAGAAATTTGTCTATTGCAAAAATTGATTGATCCTATTCTGCATATTTCAGCAGTCCAGTCATCTCCAAACATAATTGGCCCTCCATCACATCTTTATAGACTTGCAAACTTACTTTTATCACCAGTCATGTGGTTTGAACAACTACCATCAATAACCTAATAGTTCTCACTTTGAAACATGGCTTCATTATTGGTGCATACTTTTGGATCAAAACTTCTTCGATGGTTAACACTCTTTTCTTCATGAAACACTTCCTTGGACAATTCTCCTTTATTATCTCTTGATGAGCATTCGGGTGCATCGTTGTGTAGTTGTTTTCCTTTTGACTCCATTTAGGATCTCCTTTGAGTTGTTAGACTCTTTCCGAAGGGACTTGGCTCTGATAAAAATTGTTGAAATGCGACGGACAACTGAGAGGGGGGTGTGAATTAGTTGTCCCAAAAACTCAAACACTTCTGCACTTAAATATTAATCACTTGTCCACAATTATTATGATTAAACAATGAATGCATGAAATCAGAAACTTAAACATAGATGCAACATTAAACACAAGAGATACCATATTTTTAAGTGGAAAACCCCAAGGGGGGAAAAAACCACGAAGAGGATTAGCTCTCAAAATATATTGCAATCTTTGAAAAATGATGTTCAAGCTTGGTCACGCCACTGGCCTAGAACATACTGGCTCACTACCATGAAGTACATCTAGGTCTAGCAGGCTCACAGCCTCAATCCTAAATCTAGAAAGATTACAATGAGGGTTGTGAAACCCTATTGGCGGCTCACTGCTAGGCTCACTGCCAAGATCATCAACTTCTTCATGTCTGAGATTAATACTTTGAAGTACAATAGTTCCTCTGCTCTGCTCTTCCTTTCCTCTTCTTTACATTATCTTCACATCTTCACTCAAGGACTTCTTTTCCACGACTCAATTACAAGTATTTATGCACTTCATCAACCTTGGAATGATCATCAAGGTTGGCACTACAATCATCAACCATTGGAACAATCTCCAAGGTCGGCATTACAAAAATTTACAAAATAGGTCTTGACCTAATACAAAATTATGCTAAGGAATTGTAGTATAGATGTATGTGGATCATGCCATACCTTAGTTGGGACTCAAACATGATCTTCCACAACACAACACACTTCCATAATCTTCAAGGGATCTCTGCAATCACTGGAATTAACCAAGTCGGCTAAGACTGGTTACACGTTACGTTATTTGGGAATAATCTTCAAACACAATCTCAATTCCTTAACGTGGACCAATGTAAAGGTAGGAACATGATCAGTAGGTATCCGCAAGCATGTTGAAATTACCATGAGCAACTGCACAAACTCTAACCACTCTATTCATGAGATTCTTCATACAGGAGCATATGAACTTCACTGTCTTCAGCTATCACAAAGGAAAGATAGCTTGCGGGCCACCAAAACATGAAACATTGCAATTGTAGGCACTTATCATCATTCTAAACTTCCCTCTAGAACAACAGAGAAAAATACTTTAATGCGGAGAAAAGTACTTTCTCTTAGGAACCAGTGAATATAAAAAGCAATTTTTAGTCTAGTGAAAGTAACTCACTCAAATCTTCATACCGGAGGCTCAAACTCAAGATTTAGCATCTTCATCTATGCTTCTAAATAACTTCCAATCTGTAGACCAAGATCTTCTGTTAGCAAGAAATACAGAGAAATCTTCTAGACTATTCTTCAGTATGCAGCTCACTGTCTTCACTGTGATTCACTGTTTACTTTCTG
Source organism: Cunninghamia lanceolata (assembly GCA_027924645.1). NCBI lineage: Eukaryota > Viridiplantae > Streptophyta > Pinopsida > Cupressales > Cupressaceae > Cunninghamia > Cunninghamia lanceolata. Next base: position 1,865,566 of record BSBN01000175.1, on the reverse strand, counting down.
ATTCTTCTGGAGGGGCTAATTTTCTCAATATCCTCAACATATAAAGCTTCTAAATAAATAACAAAATAGGATACAATTGACACCAATGACAACAAAGATATTTTTACATCAATGACAACACCGATTAGGCACATACTTGCAACAACAACTACCTTCCATTTACAATTGCTCTCAACCACCTTTCATTTCCACTCACAACCAATCCCCTCAAAATATCATATACACAACCTCTAATTCTCAAACTGCATCTCCTAATGATGCCCTCTTAAACCAACTCTTGAAAGGCATGACCTCTATACAAAAAAAGGTGACAAGCTTGATGAATTCTTCACAACCTAATGTACCATCTTATCATGCTTGTAATCCTCTATCCTATGCAATATTAAGAACTCCCATACCTAAGAAGTTTGATACTCCTCACTTTGAAGAATATGGTGGAAAAGGTGATCCTAATACTCATGTGGTAGCATTCACGGCTATGTGTAGTGATTTCTACTTTGACGAGGACTTGTTAGCAAAAATTTTACTTCGATCTCTTAAAGGTACTGCTTTAGAATGGTTTTTCTCTTTACCTCTGAATTCAATACTTTCTTTTTCACAGTTAGTTGATCAATTTTTACAACATTTTCAAGCAAACATTGGACCTCAAGTCTCTTTGATTGATTTAGTTTGTTGCAAGCAAGGTCTAAAAGAGAAGTTAACTGAGTTTATTAGTCGGTATCAAGATCTTTATGCACAAATTCAATATCAGATGAAGGATGAGGATGTTCAGAAGGTATTTATTACAAATTTACAACCTAACATCTGTGATAAGTATCTCTTACTAAAGTATAACTCTTTTCAACATTTATGCACTGCCCTTCATGATTATCAACTTTCTTCTAGTCAGAAACCCAAAACTCATTGGCTCAAGTTGGTCAATCCATGAGTGGACCTTCACAAAACAACTTTAAGAGGAATAATAAGACTTTAATCAAGGTTAATGGACAAAATTCAAAGAACTTTTCACAAGTGTATGCTATCACTAATCTGAAGAGGACACCCTTTCAGAATAGACAACAACAAAGATAGTTTAGTCTGATATCTGAATCCTTACATTCTATCATGAATCAAGCTGTGAGTAATAACCTCTTGAAGGTTCCTCTGATTAAATTGTTGGATCCTAGCAGAATGCAAGGACCTTATTTCAATGCTAATACTTTTTGTCATTTTCATCAGCAACAAGGACATGATATTGAACAATGTATGTGTCTTAAACATTAAATACAAGACTTGATCGACTCAAATGTTATACAGGTATCTGGTGCGAATGATAATGGAAATAAATTAGTTGCTTCTCTAAATCAGAATTTATAGATGTTTACTAATCTCTTTCCTAAGCATACCGATAATAACATGATGGAACAAAATACAGTAGAAGTAGAAGATGACTATTTGAACTATGATGAGATAATTGCTATAATAGAAGTGGATAAGGAAAATACTAAAATATTACCTCATCCACGAAGAAATGATATTTATGCTGAGGTTCCTCCTCCGTTATCCCTTCAAGGATCGGGAGATAACCAAAATACATTGGAAAGACAAATGGAACAACCTAAGCAAGAAATTATGACAAAAGAAAAGAGTGATATGGTGCAAGATAGTCCTTCTCCCTATGATAGATGAAATCAACAAAATAATAGAGCTAAAGATTGGAAAAGAGTAAGATAGTTATCATCAGTAGGAAATAATAGTGGTTCCCCTCATCATAAGCATCAAAAGATTTCAATTTCACAAGGATTTGAGAATCAAGCACCGCATGAACTTTCTGACAACAATGAATAATGTAATATGAACCACTCAAGCTTCACACAAAACTTAATGGATCATTTTTCTAAGATGCTCGCAAGTCACAAATTCTAAGATGGGTGTATCTACAAATCAGTATTTCTAAACCTTTACATCTGTATTGTATTTCCCCTATGATGTGTTATGTGTTGTTTAGGCCTCCTTGGATGACCCTTGATACTCTTGTAAGGTCAAGGATACTAAAAGACCGCTGTTGTGACCCTTCTTCAATTTGTATCATCATTCTTCTATATTGCCTCTCCTCTATTTTCATTGTTGTGTGTTGTGTCCTAGGGGCATAGCATTGCGGTTGGTGACCTGGGGGCACCTTCCTACATCATGACCCTAAGGCACTTGTTTCTCCTCTCTTGATTTATTGTTTACCTTCCTCTAGTGGTTCTATCTAGCTGGCAGATGACGAAAAACAAATAAGACTGATACATACCACATGTCCCTTCAGCAAGTAAGCAAAAATGAACCTAGTCCATATATGATAATAGGGTTGATATATATTATCTGACACTTGGCTAGTAGAATCACTCTGTGTAATATTTTGATGATGTCTTATATTTGCTAACAAACCATAACAATATTTCTACTCCATGCACTTTGTTTATCCTGGATCTCACCTTGCTTACACTCGGTTCTGAGATATCTATAGTATAGCCCCACTGTTATAGGTGGTTCCCAAATCTGCAGTGTAACCTCAGCTCTTGATATGATTATATTTATGCATTACTTTGATCATGTGATGTGGTTATTATCTTATGTAAAGATTTATAACTCCTCTTGTTGCAGGATATTATGTGTTTGTCAGAACATTCGACGATTGTAAAGTGCATGTCACTTCTAGGGGCATGGGCTTTGTGAAAGCTCTTGTTCCCTTGTGTGTTTTCTTCCTACCTTAATGCACTGGATATTGGTACACTATATCAACCACCTTAAGGTGGGGGCATATATAAGGTAAGCTATCTAATGATTTTGGTACTAACGAAGCATGTTTGTAAGCCCTCTGTGGAGGTAGGATGTTGTATCTCTAGGTGAGTGCACATCTTTATTTTAGATTGCAATGACAAAGCCCTCTATGGAGGTGAGATATCGTATCTCTTGAGATAGTGCGTATCCTTCTATTTTAAGCCCTCTATGGAGGCAGGGATGGTGTATCTCTTGAGATAGCGCACATCCTTTTTATTCTAAAAGTCCTCTAAATAGGTGGGGTTGGTGTATCCTCCCTTAAGCGTGTCTTTGGTAGTTGTTGTGGCATAAGCCCAACCATCAGGTGTGCCTGTAATGTGCTTGAGATGGTGATGAACCTAGAAATAGGCTCCTTCCATTGCTTGTTTGTTGTGTTTTAGACGTATAGTATGTCTTTGGCATACTATATGGCACTCGTGTCTTCTGTGTGTTTTCCCTTTTGTTTGGCATGTTTGCTCACAAGCATAGTCTAAAGACATGTGATGATGAGTCCCTCCTATGCTTTGGGATTTGTATGGCATGTTTGTTCTCAACTGTAGTCTAAAGATGTGTGGTGATGAGTCCCTCCCACACTCTGAGATTTGTATTGCATGTCTGTTACCCCATATGTAGTCTAAAGATGTGTGGCGATGAGTCCCTCCTGCATTTTAGATTGTGTGTTTACTTTCTTTGTACTTGCATTTACATTTCATATATATGAAAAGGAAAAAGAAATAATCACTGCATTCACTATATTCATTATGTTCTGCATGTCTTCAATTCTATCTTCTCCATCTTTTGCAGGCATGTTATAGTCTTCACTGTGTTTAACATGTTTGCACATGTTTTCTCTAATGTCTACCTGAGACTGGGAGCTAGAGATATTTCCTCATTCTTTGTGTATGCATTAGCTTCAAGTTCTTAGCGTGTTTGTTGTCACTTGACCATACTTTACTGCATGTATGGGCCTTGCATTTATATATACATTAAAGTGGAGGCTAAATGTTATGTCGAAAAATGTCTCCCTAGACTTTTCCCTCTTAGGTTTAGCTCCTGGGTCCCTTATTTTGCATCTTACATGTTCATTTTGACTCCTAGAAGAAAATGGTCTAAAACCCATGTCACATGGGGCATGAAGGACATTGTAGCTCTTAGCCTTGCCTTGAAAAAGGTCCTATGGACATGGGCACTAGCGTCCTTGTCCCGCCCTATTTCAGGAAGGCCCCAAATTGGAATGTTAGTTTTGTGACTGTTAATTAGGTCCCATGCTGACATCTTAAGTTTGAATTATGAAATTCTTATCAGGAATTTGTTATTTGCATATATAAGCATGTTTAGGGTTTCATTTGTGAACTAGAAGATGATTCTGAAATTTTGGCAAACTTGTGATTTTGGAGCATTCAAGATATTCATTGTTGTAGAGCAAAGCATTGTTATTGTGTTTGTGATTGTAGATTTAGCTTCATCTTCTCATGTGTTGAAGAGCCTTCATCTATGTGAGATCTACACCTCTGAGGTGATATCTATTTGTGTTTGAATCATTTATCAATTTGTTTTGCCTCTATCCCATGGCAATACACACTCTTTATCTGGCAACTATGATAGGAAGACTTGAACGTCTCTCCCAGGCTTGACTGAGGCAAGCATCTAAACACCACAAACCCAAACCACTCTCCTTGTGATTGTAGGTTATAGGTGCTGCATCTTGATGGAGTGGAGTTGCAGGGAATAGTAACACAGTGTACAGATTTTGGATCTAAGAAGAAAATCACTGCTTGGACTTGAGTGCCAATACCAGTGTGCTCCAGGGTTGAAAACATAGAAATCATTTGGATAGTGATAATCAGCATTTGAAGAGGTGCTAACATACTGAAGAGCACCTTGCCTTGGACTCAGGCTTGAGTGCTAGTGTCCTCCACATCTCCTGAGATGGAAACATAAAGTACATTGATCATTAGTTTTGGAAGGATATTAGGATTTCACAAAGAAAAAACCACCTTGGATAGGGGCACTAATGCCAGTGTCCCTGAGTATTCTACATCCCAAACATCAAAAAACGGTCAGTAACTAATCTTTGTCTACTACCTTAGTTTGCAAGCATTTGTCATAATTCATCATTTTACTTACTATTTTGCATAATTAGGGTTTTAAGAGTATTTAAGAATTAAATTGATACATTAATTGACAAACTCTAAATTTCCACATGGTTCCAAGTGACAGCATAACCTATAGGTGAAACCTCTTGCAAAAGTGTGATTCAACTTGATTGATATGTCCTTGAATGTTTGTTGAGAAAGGAGGATTTAACCCTTTTATCTTGTCCCCCCTTTTCATATAAAAAAAATACCAAATTGCCTTTGTGTGTAGATATTGGCATATGGATCTGGGAGATTAGGACAAGTGGCAGTTTATAATTTGAATTTTCAAACGGCCAACTACTCTTTTCGTGGCATTAATTACAGAGTCTGGATATAAACATATATCTAAATATTAAGTAATGTACTCACATTTTAAAATGTGCATATGCATACGACATGACGTCATCATGTTGGTCAACATTGACCAAGGGTGGATATCAGGTCATTAAGATCCAAAGGCATTTACCTTTGATCTTCGAATGTCAGGACATTACAAAATGGCTAGAACGAAAGGTCAACCTATGCCACGTGGCACCATTTGATTGGTCTGCAGAAGATGTGAATTTTGGTCATGAGAGACCAGGATGTGGATTTTAAGGAATATCCCAAAATTAATCTTAACAAAATATCCATGAGTCTAAATGTGCTAATAATGTTACTTCCTTGAAGATAATTCTTGGTCAGGAGAAAAGGTGACGTCATCAGGATGTTCGGGGTGTCAGGATATTAAGTTAATATCCAAACATTAGGAATTGTGAAATGTGCATTACTTTCAATGGTCATATGATGTCATCATTTTATGGCATTCCTTTGAGACGAACTCATGTGACATCATCTAGATGTTCTGGGACAATCTAGATGTTCAATTTCTATGTAAGATTCCTAGAGACCAGTGTGCATTTGAAAAGTCAAAAGACACATCATCGAGATATGGGATAAAGTCAGGACATTAGTGAATGCACAGATGTTAGGATTTATGTTGTTATTGGAGCTCGTATGCATATTAATGAATGTCCACATATTGAGAATGAATATGCATACACACTAATATCGATTATGATAATACTACATGCATGACGGTCTCGCTGCATCATGAGTTACAATTTGACGTGTGCATATTGGGGAATGTCAGGATGTTAAGTTTTACTTAATGATTTCTAAAGTCTGGACATTAGTGAATGTCCAGATATTGGAACAATGTGAAGATCCTTATGACCCATTGACCAAACTTTGACCGGGCATAACTTCCTAGTTTTAGGGAATTTCTAGGTGCTTCGAAAGGTAGACCTTCTTAGAATTTTATTCTCTTTTATTTGGTAGGGATCATGATGAAAAATTTTGACTTTGAAAATTTGATCCAGATTTCAGGATCTGGACATGCGAAGTATAAGATCTTGACTTTCATTTGCTACGTGTTTTTACCATACCACCCAAAGAAAGGGAAACAAAACAGAGCCAAGCAAACAACAAAAAAAGCTGGGTCCCTATTTTTCTAAGGCAAAATGGGGCGTGTTGTGTAACCACACAACACCATTGTGGAGTAAAGTTTTGACTGATTGAACCATTAATAGCTAAATAGGCATTAGCATCAACAAGAAGGAGTTTAATGTGGGAAGTAAGATTAGAACTAAATCCTATCCATTTAAGCATTTTTATGATGAACTACCACCTTATCTTATCATACGCTTCAAGTCAAAATCTAATTTAATGAGATGAAAATTTTGTCATGTTTATTACGCCCATTCAATCATTTCTTTAGAAAGCATCATGTTGTCTAGTATGAATCTTTGTCCTATAAATCTAGTTTATATAGGTCTTACAAATTTTGGCAACATTTGCTTAATTATTTTAACATTGGCTTATAGGAGGTATTAAATAGAGCAATTAGTCTCCACTCCGAGGTATTGTTTTCATTTTTTGCTTTAGGATTTAATTTTATCAACCATTGACTAATAGAAGGACCTAGGGATCCCTTTGATAAAGCTTCTTTATAGATCCCATCGAAGTCCTCCCTAATGAATGGCCACATTATTTTGAATTCTTTTAGGTAGACCATCTATACTACGACTTCTTAAATCAACCACATCCTTCAAGGAAACCTTAAAATCCTCAAAGATGAGCAAGCAATCTAAGTATATTTGTTATTCAAGATCAATCTTATTAGATATGCAAGTGATAACCATATCTTTAATTATATCTTGAAGTTGATCTCCTTCAACTAGATCAATAAATAGTTATTTGTAATGCTAAAAGGAAATATATGTAATATCATTAGACCTATCATAGCCAAAGAAAATTTTAGAGGTGATTCATTTCCAGCTGGTAATTTTTTAACTTTTGGGGGTTTGAAAGGTGAATATTACCAGTTTTGGGAGCATATGATTTCACCCAAATTTGATTGTATTTTGTTGCACATAGCTCCATATCACCCATGAATTGGTATTTTAATATCTTAGAGTGGCGTTAGTTTTTCATACTATTAATTATAGTTTAGTCCCAATTGCCAAGATATTATAGATGCAACTTTTAATCTGGATCTAATCGCCTATCATGTGAATTTTTATTTTTCAAATTTATGTTTCAATCACATGCCTATTTAAATTAAAATTATTAGCAAATGGTGGCATGATCACCAATGAAATTATAGGCAATTAGGGTTAAATGGGTGTTGGAGCTGAAATTCCCAGGGTACTTTTTGGCAAATATTAAGTGATGTAGAGCACACAGTGGAAGTCAAACAATTGATACCATAGTTTAGACAGATTAATCCTTAATCAGCTTTAAAAATCCACTCTCTAGGTCCAAACAACACCGAAACATATATATTCTACACTATCGGTAAGACAACTGACGTCAGAAAGACTTTCCCAAGTCTTATCGTAGACCTATCTTATACCGATGTGTCCCCGACACCTCCTTCACTATGACTTCTTCCGTCGGTGTAACTTAAAACTCTTCCACCGATCTACATCTCTTACCGATATGCCAAACAATTGTATATACAAGACATGACTTGTTACCATTGGTTCTCTTTACCATTTCTACCAGTCACCTTTTGTATCCAACACAATGTACATTCTCACATACATTCTAAAGATACATTCTTGATATGCTTTTGTGATATATGTATGCAATGTACGTTCGGCAAAACGATACAAAACTCATGCCAATACATAGTAATATACATCGCAGAACCGAAAGGATTATGAAATAAGATATAATTGTTGTATATTTCGTGCTTTGTATGTATGTTTTGGAAACATGCATTGTGATATAAGTACAATGCGGAACTCAGGAGAGAGTTCAATCTAGTTAAAGGGATGCATCGGGACTTTATGTATATCGGAGGATGCATTTCACGATATATACAAGTCAGAATTGAAAGGGGCTAGATACTGCGATTTATAAAATATGAAGTCCGAAAGGAAGATATAATTGAATTTGTATGTATCGGGCATTATATATGAAGGTTGGATACAAGTAGTGGGTCCCACCGCTTTCACATTGGGCTTGTATAATAACAATGTATATCCTTGATATACAAGCCAATATACAAGCTAGATGTCAAAAGGAGTTCAATATAGAATAGTCTTTGTATCAGCGAAGTTGAATAAGTCAGAAGAAAGCCTGCAAGTCTCACCGACACGATAGTCACAACAATGTCGAGGACATGTTGTGAAAGTCGTTCTGATAAAGGATGAGACCTTTGCCGATACAAAACACAGAAGCCCTAAAACAACATTAAAATTTGAATGGTTAAGATATTCTTCTGACAGTTGAAATATGGGTTTTTTGTAGGATATACATAGTGGGGATCGAGTTATATAAACACTCACAAAAGGATCTTGAGCAACTAATAAATCATCGATAAGGGAAGTAATTATTTGAGTAAATACATATGTTTAAATAAATTTGTTTTGATCATTTGATCAGAGACTAATTTGTGTTTTATCTGGTCTTTTTAGGAATAATAAAGAAACCCTCGAAGGATATTAAGTAGAACTAGAGTTAAAGATCTTTGTTTGACCCTGAAATGATTATCCATTTGATGATTAAAGACGAGTATTAATTTTCCTAAATCTGTTTTATTAAGACAAATATTGTTGTTTGGTTATCAACCATCACAACTATTGTAACTGGTCTGAAGCTTGTATGCCTCTCTTTATAAGAGATGACCAAGACCAGAATGAGAGAAGAGGGAGAGATTACAGAATGGAAGAGGGGATACTATAGATTAGATTTGAATAGCAATGCTAGTTCACTTTTAATATATTTTTTTTCTGGTAGACCATGTGCAAGCATTCTCTGATGAAGTCAAGTCTGTGAACATGAAGCAGTAACTACAGATTTTAGTATCAACTATCTATTTAATTTATTCAATTATATGACTGTCTCCTTTCAAAGTTTTTCTATTATTCAATTTGAGTTATCAAGTATATCTTCAAGTTGTTTATACAAATTTACTGTTATAGTGTGATAAGATTAACTGGTTTCTACTTTTCAGAATTAAATCCTTTAAATCTATCATAGTAATTATGAAGACATTGTCATGGATCTGTAAGAAGAGTCATATAGTTAGGGTTTGTATTTTGTCTCCAGTTTTTTGATAAATCTTTTACAATTACAGTATTATTCTGATAGGTTCCTTCAAAGAGGGATTAAATTCTTTTACATGAATGCAGGTAATTTGATTTTATCAATTGGATCTATATAAGTATGGGATATTAACTATTTCCTTGCAAGGTTGTACAAGTTACATACCTATTCTTTCATGCCAGATAGTTTGAGTTTTTACCAAACAAACAGTCATTTATTTCATGATCATACTGACTCTATATTCAATAAGGCACTAGTCTAGTGTTTTCATTATCACTTATACAAATTCACTTTAGATTTACTTAATTAGATTGCATTATTGTTTTAGCATTACAATTTAGATCATTTAGAATTAACCTGCTGTCTTTTCATATGTTTTATAATTTGTGCAATTATTTAATAGTTAGATTAATTTTGATCAAAGTAGTGATCATCTTTTTATCTGCTTTATTAATTAGAGGTTTACCCACCTAGGTCTAGCAGAGCTTGAAGTGAAGGGGATTTATCCATATCTACCCCATGTTAGTTAGCCAAAAATGTCAAGAGAGCCTGGCAACCTCTTAGGGTTAATGACCTACATTTTTGAGACCTAACAGAATTAGTGACTCTACTCGGGACACATAGAGAAACCTGGTGGTAGACCATGTCATTTGAGTCAGAGAATTAAAAGGCATAACTCTGCTGGTGGAATGAAAAACCCAGAAGATTTATTGGTCCTATAAATAGAGGTGGCGACTCTACACAAATTAGTTTTATGATAAAAGTGTCATAATAGATGGTAGGAGATCTAAATCTAATGGTAAAAAAACTGCAATCATCCCCACCTTTAAGGGCTCCTACTAAGAAGACTCAGATATCAAGTCAGTCTCGTAGTATTAATAACCAAATCTATCCAGAGAATACCTTAGAACAAACAATAACAACTCATAACAACTTCACTCCCTTGCATGAATCAAATGAATTCCAATCCAACAATCAGTATACTCAGCCTGATCATGACAAATCTGATGATGTCCTTGCCTGGTACAGACCTTCCCTTCAGGAACAACTTGAACATCAGGCTCAGATTATGAGAGAGATAGACCAAAATCAAGTAGAACATGACTACCAAGTGTCACTGCAATAGGGTGAAGAAGGTTAAGATGAATTCATAGATCATGTAACATCCATACAAATCCTTAATAGTTAGCTAGAAGACATGAGAACTAAGGATCAGATGCAGCAAGAGGTACTTATATTACAGGAAGAAATTGAGTTGGCTAGATTGAAAGAAGAAGAAGAAAAGATGAAACAAGAACTACAACAAATAAGATCTAGAACTAAGGTAACTAGTTCAAAGTATGTGCCTCCCCATAGGTAGGGTGGACATGTTCAAATAAGCAATCAAATGGGGTTACATCAAAATGCAAGTAGTTCACATACTTCAGCAATGCCACATCTTAGCTATGCACGACAAAATATTCCACCGCAAAATCTAAGACCATCCAATGCACACAACCCATCTCAACATATAGCTAATCCTTATCCACCACCTGGTCATCACCATATTCCACCTCACCGTCAAAATGTAAACATGGCACCCCACACTACATACAATAATCTTCCTTTGCAAAATAGGCAAATGCAAAGACCTCCAACTGCAAATACTGGTAATGTTCACCAACAACATCCATCTCCAGGGCATAGACATAATAATCAATATCAGAAACCTCACCCACAACAGAATATGTATCATCAGCAATATGCCCAACCCAATATGTATCCATAACCTCCATTTGGATACTAATATTATCTGCCATACCCAAATATACCACCTCCTAATCCTACGAGTATGGCCAGATAATTTGATTTGACTAGATATCAGCTATATCCTTATCCCATGGATAATAGTTGGAGGAACAATGTGCTTAAGTTTACAGGAAGCAGTGAATTGACTACTAAAGAACATATCAAATGATTCAATACTTTTATACAGGACATTGGTAACAAATATGAAGATATAAAAATGAAACTGTTTATGATATCTCTTACTAATGAAGCAAGAGATTAGGTAAATAGCTTACCAGATGCTTTAATATATTCCTTCATAGATTTCCACGATCAATTTTTAGAACAATTCAGAAATCAATGTGCCCCAGAATTTGCTCTTCATGAACTAATAACTATTCAAAAGTATCAAAATGAACAGGTGTATGATTTTAATTTGACATTCACTAAACTATATAACAAGGTCCCACAAGAATCCAAATTGAACAACCAAGCAGCCCTTAGCATATATTTGAAAGCATTTGGCCCAAAGATAGGTTATGAACTCAGGGGCAAAAGTCCTAGAACCTTGGCAGAAGCACAAAAATGGCTCTCACTATTGAAAACAATAAACAAGCTAGTGGGATGATCAGAAAAAGAGACAATATAAGAGTTCCTCAAAATCCTAATCCTCCTACAAACAAGCAAGAATACTCACATAAGAATGAAAGACCAAGACTCCATGATATGCCATATCATAAGAACTGGAAAGATGGAAAGCTCATGGAGACATAACTATGGAAAAGACACCCCTTTAAAGAAAAGTGGAGTCCATGTGATAGAAAATAATCCATGGTGTATGCCCTATAATTTACCACACTCTCCTAATTATTGTGTGGTAGCACAATCAATACAAAAAGATAAGATATCTTATAACCCTGAGATGGATCATCATACTATAAATATGCTGGGTATCACACCTTATACTATTGAAGAAAATTATTCGTCCGACGAGGAAGCAAGGTATGAATATGATGTAAGAGCACAAAAATATAATGTGAACATAGGAGGACAAGAAGTATTTTCTGACCATGAAGAAGACTTAGAAAATTGTGGATATGACCTCAATGCAGCACAAATTTAGAATTGGCAAAAACCTTCTGAGGAAGACAGAAGAGCCTTAACATTAGCTGTGGTAGCACAAGCCAAAAATAGCTATAATCTAAGAAACAAAACAATAAATGCTGAACAAGAAACTCCTAGAAGTATATTTATAAAAATTAGACTTCCAGTAAAAATGATAAAAGTAAAGCTGAGAAAACACCTCATGATATACCTCCTATTGACACACCGAACAAAAAGAAGGACATCACAAAAACTGAGGAAAAGGGTCAAACAAAAGTTGATAGGTCGGAACTAAACATAAATCCTTCATTTGATATTGCTCAATCTATTTCTCAAATGAAAATATCTGTGCCACTTCTAGAAATGATGAAGGTGGAAAAATATAAAAATATAGTGGTGAAGATGATATCAAATGTATCAGACAAAAGACCTGAACAACATAGTCCTAAAATAAATATGCAACAAGAATCTATCAAAATACCTGAGGTATACCTCAGTGAAACATTAATGAAAAATCCATCTTAAATAGATCCATTCTATATTACCTTGCTGATAAACAACAAATTAGTCAGGAATTGTATGTTTAATTTAGGAGCAGCAGTAAACATAATGCCCATGGCTATTATGAAAGAGTTAGGAATGTGGGTGGATACTACATTCGGTAAATGCTATGCAATGGATAACAGATCTATCCCTGTTGTTGGAATCATGAAAGGTGTTGAGATAAAACTAGCATCTTATCCTGAAGCCTCTAATGAAATTGACATCATTGTGGTAGATATCCCACCTAACTATGGAATGTTGTTATCAAGACAATGGATTGCCATGGTAGGGGGAAGTATGCAATTAGATTTTTCTTATGCTATTATCCCATTGGGAACATAGTTAGTTAAACTCTATAGGGAGCCAGTGTATGAAGACATTATAGAGAAAATTAATCCAAATCAAATGATTTGTTTTTGTGACACAGACTTTAGTACATTCAGGGTGGGAGAATAGTCTAAGTTGCATAATATAGACCCAATTTACTACGAAGCCAAAATTGATGAAAATGAAGTATGGACCATGTATTTCGATGGCACGTGTAGTAAGGCAGGAAATGGAGCCAGGGTGTTGTTTATATCACTGTCAGGAAAAACATTCAAATATTCTTTTTCTCTAAATTTTGAGTGTACAAGTAACATAGCTAAATATGTAGCACTTTTAATTAGGCTAAACATTGCTAGAAAACACAAAATCAAATTGTTAGTAGTGTATGGAGATTCTAAATTGATAATTTCACAAGTCAAAGGTAAATATTCCTCACAAAATAAAAGACTGAAACAATACAGAAATGTAGTCTTGGGTGATATAGAATTGTTCGATGCTTTTTCAGTAAGTTGGATAGATAGGTCAAAAATATAATGGCTGACTTCCTTGCAAACATAGCTTTGAAGAGAGATGACATTACCTTATAGGTATTTCAGAAGTTGAACTCAAAACTAGACCAACTATCCCAGACAACATATATAACTGGTAGGTTTTTGATAGTGATGTTGATTTACTCAAATTTTTGCATTGTATAGGTCAGTATGAGAATCAAGAGATTGATCTTAATGCTTTTGTTGAGGAGAATGATGGTAAAGAGACTTTATTTGGGAAATAAATTTTCTAGCTTAAGACAAATATTATCCCAAAGGGCTTAGTAGCGTTAGTAAGAGTTTTTGATGCCAATGATCGATCCATTACCAAAGAAGTAATAGTAAAGGAGGATGATGTGGAAGAAATAAATTTGGGAACTGAATTATCACCTAAAAAGGTCTACATTGGAAAGAAAATAACCCCTGCAATCAGAAACTTGTTAATTACATTATTGAGAAAATATAAACATGTGTTTGCCTGGTCTTATGATGATCTTAAAGCATATAGGGAAGATTTGTTCCAACATGAAATTCCACTTAAATATGATGCTAAGCCCTATAGACAAAAACAAAGACCCATCAATCTTGTGTTAGAACCTAAAATGCACGAGGAACTTATAAAACTCAGGGAAGCTGGCATAATTAAACCTATTAGGCATTCATCCTGGGTCTTGAATTTAGTTCCTGTTAGGAAGAAGAATGGAGATATTAGACTTTGTGTCGATTTTAGAAATTTAAATATTTCTTCCTTAAAAGATAATTATCTGTTACCCAATATGGAAACTTTACTGTAGAGAGTTACTGGTTGTGAGTTATTATCCATGATGGATGGGTTCTTCGGATACAACTAAGTAAAGGTTAAAGAATCTGAACAATACAAAATAGCCTTTACAACCCCATGGGGAACTTATGTATATGTAAGAATGCCATTTGGCCTTACAAATGTTGGAGCCACATTCCAAAGAGCAATGGACATTGCTTCTTTAGGTCTAATAAATGATATCATGGCTGTATATCAGGATGACCTTACTGCATACTCAAAAAAGGCTGAGGATCATGTAAATCACCTTGAGAAGACATTTATCAGAGCATTAGAATATGGTGTTTCCTTGAACCCCCAAAAATGCAAATTTGCAGTTTCAGAGGGGAAATTGCTTGGGCATATAGTATCCAAAGATGGAGTTAGGATTGATCCCGAGAGAATAGAGGCAATAGACAAAGTTCCTATCCCAAAGACAGTCAAGGCTATACAATCATTCTTTGGACAAATAAACTTTGTGAGAATGTTTATACCGAACTTTGTAGAAATAATTAACCCTATATCTAGAATGTTGAAGAAAAATGCAAAGGTCAATTGGACAGATGAATGCATGGAAGCTTTTGTTAGACTTAGGGCATACAACTAAGAGGGGGGGTGAATCAGTTGTGTGAAACTTTCTCTTTTTAAACACTTGAATCTTCTCTAGTGATTAGCATACTATTAATCGTGAACCATAATGCATTCAAATCAAAAGCAGAAACATATCAACACATATGACACCAAGATTTTGACGTGGAAAACCCAGTTAAGGGAAACAACCACGGGGTGATTAACCCAAGAATGCATTCTCTATTAGAAAAATAGAAAGAACAAAATGGCACATGCCAATTAGGGCTCACTACTCGAGCACACTGCTCACAAGAGGCTCACTGCCTACAAGAGACACACTATCTACAAAGGAATAAGTATCACCTTTATGAACTGGAGAATAACATCTTCAGCATGCTTGAATCAGTTCCATTTAAGCCCAATACTTTTGCTCTATCTTCTACACTTCTCTCTGCTACCACACACTCATCCCCACATGACACACTTCAAAATGACTTCACAATCCCTTATTTATACAAGGCATTGACTTAGGAACAATTATCTAAGTTGACAAACAACTACAAGTACATCCGCAAGACGTGTAATACATCCGGTTGGCCAGTCTCAAGAAGAACACCAATATCCATGGTTATTCTTCAAATGCAAACTCTAACTTCAATGTGGTCCACCAACATTAACTGGACATGCTCCAATGATCATCATAACCTTCCCTGAATCACCAAAAACATCCGCAGTTCATCATCCTACTAGAATTCTTCTTTCCTTCATCCAGCGCTACAAGAACACAGTCTGTCATCACTGTCACAAATGAATAGGCTCTTCTGGACCTTCAACCCATGAACCAATCTAGTTGATACTTCACAGGAATGTCCTCAACACTCCCTCAGATCCATAGAATGGGACAATGAAATACCGGATCTCACCGGACCTATCTGTGGCACTCTATCACCTATGAACACCTGCTAGAACCGGTTCTACTTGAGCAACCCTAACTTCTTCAGATCTTAATGCGAACCTCTGAAATCTTGACAGGAGCATCTAAAGACTTATATCTACAAACCCTTTAAACCACATCCTCTGATCCTCAACCTATTGAGGACTTTTACCTTCTTGTCATCATTGTTCTTCACTATTTGTGATTGAGACTTAGTTTCTCAATATCCTCAGCACACAGCTCATCTAATCCTTCTCATTAATGCAACATGAATATGTTGACATCAATGATAACATCGGTTAGGCCCATACTTGTAACAATCTCCCCCTTTGTCATTGATGGCAACATATGATGTGAAAAACCATTAAGACAAGAACTTCTCCTTGTTGTTACAACTCCCCCTAACAACAACAACTATTCACATGTCTTCTCTTCCTTTATTGCTCCCCCTTTGATTAGCAACCACTTGTTTTTCACATGTCTTCTCTCCCCCTTTGACATCAATGGCAAAGGGCTCATACTTGTAACTTCACTACTTCATAACATACCAGCTGCTCCCCCTGAGTAGTAGCTCCCTTATCATCAATCCAGATCACAAGATATGACTGTGATATCCACCGGATTAATGCACATCAATGCATCCTAGTTCATCACCAGAGGGGCAATAACCCCTAACTTCTCCCTGAGATACTCAAAAGAGTCCTTGGGAAGAGGTTTAGTAAAAATATTTGCAAGATGATCCTTGGAGGGCACATACTCCAATCTGACTTCACCCTTGTTCACTTTCTCTCTCAGAAAGTGAAACTTGATAGATATATGCTTAGTCTTAGAATGCAACACCGGATTCTTAAAAATATTTATTGCACTTGAATTATCACAGAAAATTGTGATAGGCTTCTCATATTCTACTTAAATATCTCTTAGCATCTGCTTCATCCACAAAACTTGAGTGCAACTACCTACTGCTGCAATGTATTATGCTTCAGTTGTAGACAGGGATATTGCCTCTTGTTTCTTGCTTAGCCAAGAAACCAACCTTTTTCCCAAAAAGAATGCTCCTCCACTTGTACTCTTCCTATCATCCACATCTCCTGCCCAATCTGCATCTATATATGCATGAAGAGAAAAATTATGATCTCTAGGATACCACAGAACATACTCAACTGTTCCTTTTACGTACCTAAAAATTCTTTTGATTGCCATGACATGAGATTCTCTAGGATCAGCCTGGAATCTTGCCACAAGACCAACAGCCTGCATTATATCTGGTCTAGTTTGAGTGAGATACAATAATCCTCCAATCATTGATCTGTACTTTGTCTGATCTGTCTTAGGATAGTCATCATCTTTGCTCAACTTACATCCGGTTGCCATGGGAGTGTTCATTGGCTTTGAATATTCCATTCCAAATTTTCTCAACAATTCTTTTACATATTTGGTCTGAGGGATAAAGATTCCTTTCTTTGTTTGAGTAATTTGCAGACCCAAGAAGAAATTCATTTCACCGAGCATTGACATTTCAAACTCACTTTTCATTTGATTTGCAAAGGTTTTACACATACTATCTCTTCCTCCAAAGATGATATCATCAACAAATACTTCAACATTCAAGATGTTTTCATGATCAATTTTGAAATATAGGTAACTATCAATAGTACCTTTGTTGAAACCAATCTTCAAAAGATGTTTGTCCAGTCTTTCATACCATGCTCTTGGGGCTTGCTTTAGACCATATAGTGCCTTGTTTAATTTGCAGACCATATCACCATGCTTAGATAACTGAAATCCATCCGATTGTTCAATGTACACTTCTTCTTCTAAGTGACCATTCAGGAAAGTAGATTTGACATCCATCTGATACACCTTGAAATCCTTGAAGGTAGCAAATGCAAGAAATAGTCTGACTGCTTCAATTCTTGCCATCAGAGCAAAAGTTTCTTCTAAATCAATTCCTTCTATTTGAGAGTAGCCTTTGCAGACCAATCTGGCTTATTTTTGATTACTTCACCAACTTCATTTAGTTTGTTTAGGAAGACCCATTTGGCTCCAATCACATTCTTGTTTCTAGGTCTAGAAACAAGATCCCAAGTGTGATTTTTCTCAATTTGCATCAACTCTTCCTCCATTGCTTTGGTCCAATTTTCATCATTGCAGGCTTCATTTATTGTCTTACATTCAATCTGTGAAATCAGACAATATTCATTTGAATTTTGAGCAATTTTCCTTCTAGTTTGCACACCTTTGCTTTTGTCACCTATTATCTGATCTTCAGAGTGGTTTAGTCTTACATACCTTGGAACTTTGGAAGTTTCTTGCACTTTTGCTTCTTGATAAGGCTCATTCAGACCTATCTCTTCTTCCTGATTTACCAGATCTATCTTAATCTGACTTTGAGGAGAGGATTAAGCTCCTTGAACCAGAACACCATTCTGATCATCTTCATCATACTCATAGAACCTTGAGGGTTTCTCTATTCCCTCATCAACCTTCACATTTGTACTTTCTATCATCTTTCTTAGTCTCTTGTTATAAGACCGGTATGCTTTGCTTTGAGTAGAGTAACCCAAGAATATTCCTTCATAACTTCTAGCATCAAACTTGCCTAAATCTTCATCTCTTTTGATGTAACACTTGCTACCAAAGACTCTGAAATATCTTATAGTAGGAGTAATGCCACACCAAAGTTCGTAAAGGGTCTTACCGATATTGCTTCTGATTTGAACTTGATTAAGAGTATAAACTGCAGTGCTGACAGCTTCTCTCCAATAGATCTGAGGAACATTTGCTTCCATCATCATAGTCCTAGATGCTTCCTGGATGGTTCGGTTCTTTCTCTCCACTACTTCATTCTACTGTGGAGTCCTCGGAGCAAACAACTATCTTTTAATTCCATGTTTCTCACAGAATTTTATGAACTCACTGGATGTGAACTCTCCACCTCTATCAGACCTCAGACATTTCAACTTTGTTCCTATTTCATTCTCTACCATAGCCTTGAATATTTTGAATTTATTAGGAGCTTTTGATTTCTCCTTTAGAAAGGTTACCCACATCATCCAGGAATAGTCATCTATTAGCAGCATGAAGTATCTATCACCTTGAATACTTCTGGTTCTTGCTGGACCACAAAGATCAGTGTGAACTAAGTCCAATAGTCTGGTAGAAGACAGTTCCTTGCTTTTGAATGTGACTCTACTCATCTTACCCAACTGACATTCCTTGCACAAGCTATTAGTAGGTTTCACCAATTTTGGAAGATCTCTTACAGCCTGAGTATTGCTTATCTTGATGATATTATCAAAATTCACATGACACATCCTTCTATGCCATAACCAACTCTGATCAACTTGAACAAATAAGCAGCTTTTACCAGTACCAACCAAGTGGAAGATATTACCTTTAGTTTGAGTACCGGATGCAATCTCTATTCTAGATCATTCAAAGATTTTGCATTTTCCATCCTTGAATCAGAGATCATATCCTTTGTCCACCAACTATCCAATACTGAGAAGATTGTGCTTCAAACCTTCAACATACAGTACATTACCAGTTTTGTTTCTTCCATTAAAAGAAATAGTTCCTCTTCCTCTGATTCTACCAGCAGAATTATCACCAAACTTCACCACTCCTCCTTCATACCTTTCCAAATCTATGAACTTATTCTTGTCACCTGTCATGTGGTGAGATCAACCACTATCAATGACCCAATCATTCTTTTCTTCAACTTGGGCAGCTGGAGCTCTTTCTACAACTTTATGATTGATAGATACATAGGATATTGGTTCTTCTTCCTTGATGGCAATAAACACCCATTTAGTTCCAGATTTGTTTCCTATCTCTGATTCATCATCTATTACTCCTTCATTATCATCTTCTTCATGAACATAGTAACAATTCTTTTGGAACCTTGATCTGTTAGGATTTGGCTTTGAAAATCTTTCTGAACATTTTGAGGCAAAATGACCAATCTTATTGTAGTTAAAACACTTAAAAGGCAATTTTCCTTCATACTTACCGGATCCTCTTGGCAGTCTCTTTGCAATGAGGGCTTCAAGTTGAGCAATTTCTACTTCTTCTTCTTCCAGGTCTTTTCTTGCTTTTTCATACCATGACAATTTCCTTGATGAGTTCTCTCCTGGATCAAATCCTTTTTTACCTTTCATAGAGGCACTGGCTTTGAATGCAGATTCAGTTTTGGGGGGATCATCTCCAAATTTGGTCATTTCAAAAGCAGCCAGTTTGCCAACCAATTGGTCTCTTGTGACAGTTGTATGGGCTCTGAATTCATCAATGGCAGCAACCTTGATTTTGTAAGAGGCAGGAAGGGATCTCAGAATCTTACCAACAAACTCATTTTCATCCAAGACTCCACCAGAATTTCTAATTCCACAAACCAGCTCATTCACTCTTGGCATAAAAGTGGTAATATTTTCATCATCTCTCATCTTCAAATTTTCAAATTTTCCTTTTAGACTCTGTAACCTTGCACATTTAACATACTCATCTGCTTCATGCAGAAGTTCCAATTTAATCCAGATCTCATAGGGAGTTAGTAGGTCAATAACATTTGAGAGCTCTGAGTTAGTTAATGTGCTTAGAAGAGTGTCTTTGGTCCGCAGATTGTTTTCAGCATCTGTGATTTCATTTAGGGTTGTCGGACCACCCTGTGGAGTTACATACGCTTTTGTGACCATGGACCAGTACGCCTTTCCCATACATTGCAAGTGACATTTCATGCGACCTTTCCAAAGAGAAAAGTTAGTTCCATCAAACTTTGGACTATCCTTCTTGTATGATGACATCCTAGATCTCCTCAAGTGGTTAAGCTCCTTTTGGAGGAACTTAGCTCTGATACCAATTGTTAGACTTAGGGCATACAATTGAGAGGGGGGTGAATCAGTTGTGTGAAACTTTCTCTTTTTAAACGCTTGAATCTTCTCTAGTGATTAGCATAATATTAATCATGAACCATAATGCATTCAAATCAAAAGCAGAAACATATCAACACATATGACACCAAGATTTTGACATGGAAAACCCGGTTAAGGGAAACAACCACGAGGTGATTAACCCAATAATGTATTCTCTGTTAGAAGAATAGAAAGAAAAAAATGGCACATGCCAATTAGGGCTCACTGCCTACAAGAGACACAATATCTACAAAGGAATAAGTATCACCTTTATGAATTAGAGAATACCATCTTCAGCATGCTTGAATCAGTTCCATTTAAGCCCAATACTTCTGCTCTATCTTCCGCACTTCTCTCTGCTACCACACACTCATCCCCACATGACACACTTCAAAATGACTTCACAATCCCTTATTTATACAAGGCATTGACTTCGGAACAATTATGTAAGTCGGCAAACACCTACAAGAACATCCACAAGACGTGTAATACATCCAGTCGGCCAGTCTCAAGAAGAACACCAATATCCATGGTTATTCTTCAAATGCAAAATCTAACTTCAATATGGACCACCAACATTAACTGGACATGCTCCAATGATCATCATAACCTTCCCTGAATCACCAAAAACATCCACACTTCATCATCCTATTGGAATTCTTCTTTCCTTCATCCGGGACTACAAGAACACAGTTTGTCATCACTGTCACAAATGAATAGGCTCTTTCGGACCTTCAACCCATGAACCAATCTAGTTGATACTTCACAGGAACATCCTCAACACTCCCTCAGATCCGCAAAATGGGACAATGAAATACCGGATCTCACCGGACCTATCTGTGGCACTCTGTCACCTCTGAACACCTGCTAGAACCGGTTCTACTTGAGCAACCCTAACTTCTTCAGATCTTCATGCAGACCTCTGAAATCTTGACAAGAGCATCTCAAGACTTATATCTACAAACCCTTTAAACTACATTCTTTGATCCTCAACCTATTGAGGACTTTTACCTTTTTGTCATCACTGTTCTTCATTGTTCCTAATTGAGACTTATTTTCTCAATATCCTCAGCACACAGCTCATCTAATCCTTCTCATTAATGCAACATGAGTATGTTGACATCAATGACAACACCGGTTAGGCCCATACTTGTAACAGCTTTTGCATCCATAAAAAGAGCAATTAAAGAAGCTCTAGTCCTAAAGTCTCCCAATTTTAGTAAACCTTTCCAGATCTTTTCCTTTGCATCTTTTCATATAGTAGCAGTAGTTATGTTACAAAAGAATAATGAGGGTTATGAGCAACCTGTTTCTTTTTTCAGTAAATCACTCCAACATGCAGAACTTAACTATGATATCACATAAAAACAAGCTTATGCATCGGTGAAAGATGTCAAGGCATTTAGACCTTACTTGGTTGGGGCTAAGGTGATAGCTTATGTACCAAATGCAGTAGTCAAAGATGTGTTCATGAAGAGTGAAGTAACTGGGAAGAGATGTAGGTGGATAAATCGACTTCAGGAATTTGATATAGAAATTCAAATCACAAAACTAGTAAGGGGACAAGGGTTAGCAAAACTAATGACTGAAACAAATCTTAAGGCTGCCCAAGTATGTAATATTGAAAATGAAGAGGACATGGTAACAAGTATTGAGAAAACTCCTTGGTATACTAACATAGTGTCTTACCTCAAGCACATGAAATACCCTAAGGGATTTGATGATAATAATAAGAGGACTCTAAAATTACATGCTTCAAAATATGTGCTTATAGAGGGAGATCTTTATTGGAAAAATAAAGATGGTATCTGTGAGGGTAAAATAGTGATCAATCAAATGAATAATAGATGACCCAAACATCAACAGAATAGAGAAACAAAGAAGATTCAAATGAACAAAGCAATGAACAAACACAGCAAACCTCTTCCGTTTCGAAACTTCTGTTGTTCGCCTATCACGAATCGTCCTTTCGCAGATGAGATGAGCCCTCAGAGAGTGCAATCTTTTAAAGCTGTTTGAGGAAGTCGATGGTGAACGGCTATGGTGTGATATGTAATGAAGGTGAGCTCCAATGCAACAATGGTGATCTCAAGCTTGTAGATGACAAATGGGTGCCAAAGGCGCGCTGGTGATATTTCTGCAGAGTAACAATGTCAAAAGCCTGGATGAATAGAATGGAGGGATGAAGCTTCATTTATAGACTTGGAAGAATAGGAATCAACGGTTGAGAGGAGATATGAAGATCAATGGCTGAGGATGGTTGAGGAATGTGCAACCAGTGGAAATGTGACAAGTGTCCCAGCTCCATCATGAAAGGTGGGATGTGACAAAACTGATTGGAGAGTTAACTCCATTGACTGGTCTGTTAACAGAATTGATTGATCAGTTAGAAGAGTGGATTGTGGAACTGACTGAATTGATTGAGGATTTGACTCAACTGACAGGTTAGTTAACAGATTTGATTGATTGGTTAACTGACCTCTGATTGGAGAAGAAATAGGCCATGTGGGTGAGGGAAAATAAGGTAATTAAATATTAAATATATTTAATTACATGTGCAACCTGATGAGGTGGACAAGGTGAGGTGCAAAGGTGATGTGTAAAAGGTGATGTGGAATTTTGAATTTAGAACTTTAGGATAGAGGAATTAGGCTTAATTAAATAATTTATGATTATTTAATTGTGAAGGACTTTAGAAGAATTTTAATTAAATAAATAGAATTTATTTAATTGTGAGATAGTGAATTGATTAAATAAATTTGGAATATTTATTTAATTAATAGAAGAATGGAATAAATATTTAGAATATTTATTTAGGATGATTTGTGTCATTTTTAGGCGTATACATTTTGCCCCTCTTTGATGCAATGCAGTTTACAGCGTTGCTTCAAAGAAATTGATAGTCTGAATGATGATACATGCCCCAGTTTGCCCCTGGTACAGGTTAAATGATGATAGGATGCCCCCTCGGGAGATTGGACGGGAAAAACGGTGAAAGTTTTGGAGAGAGATGATCTCACGACGAGGAAGGGGTTAGGATAGGTTGGAGGAAAAGGGACGCGGTCAGGGATGCGGGAAGAAAACGGGAGAAAAAATGGACACGGGAAGTAGTCACAGTCATCACCTAGCCAGAATTAGGGTTTGGAGGCTATAAATAGGAGCTGGGTCCACAAGAATAGTCATTTGCACACTTGGTTGATCTGGATTGGAGAAAGAGAGCTCAGAACAAACTTAGAGCAGCATGGCAGCCAGAGCAGCAGACATTCCACGTGAGGAGCACCGATTCGAGCGAGTCCGACGATTCGGGCGGCCAGCAGAGGCAGGACCCCCGGTACGTACTTCGAAAAATTTCTCCTAGGGTCGAGTTTAGGTGTCATAAATGCACGTAGAAAATAGGTGAAATAGATGCGCCGAAACGTAGAACGGCGCATATGCCTCGCGAAGCTGCACTTTTGTAATTTCGCGGCGCATATGCCAGTTTCGGCGGCGCATGCGTGAAAGCTGCGCATTTGTGCATTCTAGTTGCGCTTTCGTAACTGGGCGGTGCTTTTGTATTTCTGCCGCGCATGCGTGAAATGTAGCAGTGCATTTGTTAAAGTTGCGCATATGTGACTTCTTGCGGCGCATCCGTAATTTCGCGGCGCATACATGGATTTCTGCGGTGCATGCGTTAGAACAACGCATATGTACCCTGTAGTGGTGCATATGCATTTTTGCGGCGCATATGTTGATTATTGCGGCGCATATACTAGAAATGGCACTTTTACCACCTGTAGTGGCGCATTTGCCTGGGATGGCAAATTACTTAGCCAAATTGATTCGATTAGCGTCCTGTTTGACGCAGGAATCGATGAGCTATCTCTGAGATTACAGGAATCTAGTCAAGAGATGTAGTGTGCTGTTTTGATCAATTTGAAATGCTAAGTTTAGTTGATATAGTTCAATAGATATGTTGAGTATGGTATATGCAGCTTGAGACTGACGCCTTGCTTTGCGTGTTTGCAGGAGGAGATACGAGAGACTCTGCAGTCGAGGGAGACGTTCCCTATGCTGTTATTGCAGAGATACATGCTGACGGAGGCTGACAGAGTGGCGCTTGGTGCCATGGGTTTAGATTACGTTTGCTTTATGCCCAAGGTGCGGGCGAACCGAGGACTATTGACAGCTGCTGTGGAGAGATTCCACAGCGAGGACGGGACCTTCCACTTCCCTACTGGAGAGATGACGGTGACGCTGGAGGACGTCTACAGGATACTGCACTTGCCCGTGGTAGGCGAGTTAGTGGAGTATGACGCACAGCGGGACGCGGGACTTGCCGAGTGTCAGCGAGTATTTGACGATCCCGAGCTGGTGGGACAGGTCATCCCGTGGCAGGATATCTATGACTGTTATGACTACTTCCCTGGGATTGTGGCTGGACTGATTCTGGGCGTTGTATGCCCGGATAGGAGATCGCACGGGTTCCCCATTGGATGGGGCAGGATCATGGAGCGGATGCTAACCGAGGGCACCCGATATGCGTGGGGACCCTGCGTGCTAGCCCACCTATATCACGACATGCATCAGGTGGTGTACCACCGCAGCATGAGTTTATCGGCCGGGGTGTTACTGTTACAGTTTTGGCTGTGGGAGCACATAGCGGTGACCAGGCCGATATGCGCCTTTTCTAGGTAGCGAGGAGAGCCATACAGCTATGGCTATGCAGGAGTGATTTCCCAGCACAGGCTGGGGAAGCTAGAGTACTGGCGACATACCTTGGATGGGGTAGATGTGGTCGTCTGGCGGCCATATCTGGATTGCGAGCCCTGGGATGACGAGGGAGATGAGCTACCCTTCTGCTTTCAGACCAGGTGGTTGATAGGCCGGACACGGCACATACTGGAGAGGCAGATGGTGGGCCGAGTGCTGCGACAGTTTGGCAGGAGACAGGGCATGCCACAAGGACAGGCCATGTTTGCCCGGACACATGCAGAGAGGGTCAGATGGGGGCCAATGGCTTCTTATGAGGAGGCCCTGGCAGAGTTCCAGCAGTTGCCTTACGTGGCATGGGACATGAGACGAGAGATAGCAGATGCGGGGGTTACATAGGAGTATGAGGATTGGATTACCGCACATCCATTCCTGAGATATTCAGGACCTGGCATGCTGGTGCCTCGTATTGACTAGGCGGACTCAGAGGATGAGGAGGGAGAGGCTAGCCCAGGGCGGAGGGGCGCGAGAGGAGGACAAGGATGACAAGGTGGCTGAGCTGCAGAGAGGCTGAGGCAGCGGAGGAGGATAGATCGGGCTGGGCAGGCAGTGCCAGGGCAGGGAGAGGCACAGCAGCAGGTACAGATGCCACCACCCTAGCAGGTACCATAGCAGTAGGTACAGATGCCACCACCCCAGCAGGTACCACAGCAGTAGGTGCCGCAGCAGCAGGTGCCACAGCAGCAGGGGCTAGGACAGGCAGAGGTAGCACAGGGGCCAGTGCAGGGTGAGGCACATGAGAGGACCATAGCCAGTCTGAGGGGACAGGTGCGAGAGCTGCAGGCACAGCTGAGGAGAGTGGAGAGGAGGCGAGATACAGATGCAGCGGTGATCGCTGGTTTGACTCGTGAGCGAGACATGGCAGACGCACGGGTACGCTTGATCCGCATAAAGAGGGACACAGCAGTGGCTGCCATGGGCACAGACGCAGCGAGTACATTTTTGGTTGGGCAGGTGCAGTAGGCACAGGCACAGGTAGGCCAGTTGCAGACGCAGTTGGCACAGGCACAGACAGACCTAGCCAGAGCGCAGTCACAGGCCCAGTATTACCGAGGCTTGTACCATGGGGCCGTGGCGTCGAGCCAGAGGGCAGGGAGTTTTAGGAGTCAGTCTAGGGTGGCTCACAGAGCGGGTCCATCCCAGTCAGGGGCATCCGTGATGGGACCTCAGCAGTCGGGAGCTGGCAGTGGTGGCCCACAGCAGCAGGGGTAGACACGTACCAGATTTTGTACATTTTGGGACATGTATCACCGTCCATTTGGGCGTATATTTGTATATGACACTTTGATTTTGAGAGAGATGGTGATATTGTACATTTGGACCTCATTTATATGATAGTATATATGATGATGCAGCTTTGTGTGTCTATTGCATGTGTTTATGAGATGATGATTTACTTCTATTGGATGATGTGATTCTATTGCATAGTTAGATGATCTATATGATGCTATATGAGAAATACTTTGATATGCTGCTATATGATTTCTATATGATCTAATGTGACAAATGAATGCAAAATGTGAGATGATGTCTATGTGATGATGCAAATGTATGTATATGAAACATGATTTCTATGTTATGATGTAACTGCGTATGTGATGTCTATATGATCTAATGCAAATGTATATGTATGGAACATGATTTCTAGGTGATGCTGTATAGATATGTGAGATGCTACTGGATGTTTATATGATGTAATGCTTTGAATGTATGCAGTTGTAACATGAGTACTATGTGGTGATGTAACTATATATGTGATGCACTTAGCTATGTTGTTTGATTTGCTGGGTTTTTAAGATTAAGATGTGATGCAAATGTATTGGTGACCTAATGCATTGGATGGTGCATTCTACTAACCTAATCATGTGCATGACTAGTTTCTACGAATGATATGATATGCTCCTACATGCCTTGTTTTTGTGATGTCCAAATGTACTCTATCGACATAAGAATGACATGATGGATAGAGGAATGGTTGCGAAAGAATGACTTAGGAACTTTTCTTGATATCGTTACTCTGCATAGTTTGAATAATGAGGATTGTATGGGATACGGATGCATGGATGTGTCTATGGATATAGGACAGATGCTTTGCTTTTAGATTGCTTTATTTCATCATTGGGCATTTTGTTTTTGGTACTTTTCTGAAATGTTGTAAGTGAATACAAGCATCTAGGTATAATTGAACTGAGATGACCTGAGTATCGCTTACATGGAGTGTGATTGAGCGAGTTAATACAAGCATCTAGTCAAAATTGAATCTAGATGACCTGAGTACCTCTTGCGTTTCAACAAGCAAGGATTGCCCCCGTTCATGTAAGGCCTTAGATGTCCTCGATGATCTTTTGCTGATCATGTCCTTAGACAAGGCATCGCATTACTAAAGTTTAATCCACAAACAACAAATAAAGAAAGTAATCATGCCCCCATCATAGCATCTCTAGCTTTTGGCATCCTTGAGTAGCATAGGAAGGTATGATAGCAAAAATCAAGACTCTGTAACTTAACCCATATTTGCGTTGATATGTGTTTATTTCTTGCCTTAATTTGCATAAAATCATTTAGAAGACCTTGGGTATTTGCTTTGCATTGGATAGGTTAAGATGCTCATAGTCAAGATTTCTGCTCGAAGCGCGGGTGTTTGCTTGCATTTGCTTACTTGATGAGAAGGTTGCACAATCCTTATTGAGAAGACTGACCCTAAGGGACTGACCTAGTGCCTCGGGGGCTCATTGCCAAATGGCCTTGCCTACGTGACGACGCAGAGGCAACGTAGTTCGGGGTAAACCCTAATGGACCATGGATGGACTAGAAGAAAGACGACAAGAATGAAGACAAGAAAGGAGACGAATGGGACGTTGGGAGAGATGGAAGCCTCAAGGGCGCATTAGAATAATGGCCTTGCCTACGTGACGGCGCAGAGGCAACGTAGTTCACGGATTCAGACCACAGACACTAACGAGAGACACTATACTAGGCTTACATTGAGGAGACGGTATGGGACAAAACCTTGGTTGTCAAGGCCACAAGGTGAGTATCAAGCCATGATAGGTAACTGTCAAGTGTTTATTGTGTGATGGATATGGGTCAAATGAGGAAAATAGAGGGAGAATGGGCTCAAGGTGATTGGATTCCCAAAGATGGAGAATGCGGTTTGTCCCAAGTAACGCTTGTTTACCAGGTTTTCATCACTTGCTTTTATTTGCACGAGAAGCCAGAAAGTAACATGACGCCTGATTTCCAGGTTTTCCTCATGGTACCTATCCAAGGCGCCTGTTTGCCAGGTTTTCACCAAAGGACGATTTTTTTTTGTATGCTTTCTATTTTTTCTGATTTTTTTGTATTTTCTCTTTGTAACTTTTTTGATTTTTTTGATTTTTTGATTTTTTGACTTTATTGTACCCCCTTACACTGGGGTTCTCTTAGGTATAGAACCGGCGAAGGTGCATGCTGTTGATTGGGTCATCAAACAACTCACCTTCTGATGTGGCCAACTGATATGCCCCCGATCCGTAAGCTGCTACAATTACATAGGGTCCAAGCCAGTTAGGCTCGAACTTACCTCTCTTTTCTCTGTCCTGCTGATTGCGAGGGTTCTCTCTTAGGACGAGGTCCCCAACCTTGAAGCATCTTGGTCTAACCTTGTGGTTGTAGCTTCTTGACATCATATGTTGATAGGCTTTGAGATGGTCAAAAGCTTTTTGGCACCTTTCCTCTAGCAGTTCTAGCTCTTGTAGTCTAGAGACTCTGTACTCTTCGTCTGATATGAGACCTTTCAACGACACTCGAAGGGATGGGAGTTCGACCTCAATGGGAAGGATGTCTTTGGAACCATAGACGAGGGCGTAGGGTGTAGCACCTGTGGGAGTGCGTATGCTGGTTCGATAGGCCCACAGAGCGGGATTGAGTTGGACATGCCAATCGCGACCAGCTTCATTGACAGTCTTCTTTAGGATTTTCAGAATGGTTTTGTTCGATGCCTCAGCTTGGCCGTTACCTTGGGGGTAATATGGAGTGGAGAAGCGATGTTGGATCTTGAAACGTTCACAAAGTTCCTGGACATCCTGATTTTTGAAGGGTCTCCCATTATCCGTTATGATGGATGAAGGGATGCCATATCGGCAGATAATGTAATTCAAAATGAAAGAGGAAATTTGCTTTCCTGTGACGGTTGATAAGGGAACGGCTTCAATCCACTTTGTAAAGTACTCAGTGGCGGTTATAATGAATTTATGGCCGTTGGAAGAGGGCGGATGAATCTTTCCCATGAGGTCAAGTCCCCACTGGCAAAAGGGCCAGGGTGTCGTTAGAGGTCTCAACTCCTGAGCAGGTGCATGAATCAGGTTCCCATGTATCTGGCACTGTTTGCTCTTTTTGACGAACTGATATGAATCCATTTCCATATTAGGCCAGTAATAACCCAAACGCATGAGTTTCTTAGCTAAGGAAGGACCGCTGGAGTGTGTTCCGCAGATCCCTTCATGCACGTCTCGCAAGGCAGTTACAGATTCTTCTTGATCTAGACAACGGAGTAAAGTACCATCCAGACCACGTTGGTAAAGGGTATTGGTGATAATGGTGTAACGGGAGGCTTGTCGGATGAAAGTTTGTTTTTGGTTGGGAGAGAGGTCCAAAGGAAGGACATTGTCCTTGAGGTAAGTGTAGGTCTTACCGTACCAAGGTGAATAAGATCCTACTAGGTGGCAAATGGAATGGGTTTCGAGGAGATCATAAGCCAGTTGTCGAATTGTTTCTACTAAGAACTCATACCGTGACTCATGTTCAGGTATCTCAAGAAGAGAGGCTATGGTCGCCATTGCATCGGCTGCTTTGTTCTCTATCCTGGGTATTTGCTCAAACGAGATGGTCCCAAAATGTTCTTTGAGGTCATCGACCATTCGCTTGTATGGGATGAGCTTCTCATCTTTGGTCTGATACTCGTCGTTGACCTGGTTTATGACAAGCTAAGAATCACCGTAGACACATAGTGCTTGGATTTTCCACTCAGTGGCCATCTTGAGACCAATTACCAAAGCCTCATACTCTGCTATATTGTTAGTGCATGGAAATAACAACCTGTAGGACTTTGGAATTGTGTCACCTTGGGCAGTGATGAACAAGATACCTGCCCCCGATCCATGGTTGGTGTAAGACCCGTCGAAGTAGAGTTTCCAAGGAGATGTTGACAGAGTGAATAAAGATTCATCGGGGAACTCAAACTGCATTGGTGAAGTGTCCTGTAATGGTGCCTTAGCTAGTTGGTCAGCGATGATTTGCCCCTTGATGGCTTTTCTATCCACATAGTCTATATCATATTCGCTAAGAAGCATAACCCATTTGGCTAGTCGACCTGTGAGAGCTGCTTTGCTGAGAAGATATTTTAGTGGGTCGATCTTGGCAATGAGTTTGATAGGATGTGCCAACATGTAGTGTCAGAGTTTTTGTGAGGCAAAAACCACCGCAAGGCATGAACGTTCCACCTGTGAGTACTGCAGCTCGTAGCTCACTAAGGTTCGACTGATGTAGTACACAGCTCTTTCCTTGTTCTCATAGTCTTGCTGCGCTAGGAGAGCCCCAAGAGCAGTAGGTGTAGCAGATATGTAGAGAATCAAAGGTTTTCCTTGGATCGGAGGCATGAGTATAGGAGGATTCATGAGGTACTCCTTGAGCTTGTTGAATGCCTCTTCGCACTGCTCATCCCATTTAAATGGAACGTTCTTATGTAGGAGATGGGTGAAAGGATGGCACTTGTCTGCCAGCTATGAGATGAACCTGCGGATGGCCTGTAGCTTGCCCTGTAAGGATCTCAACTGTGTTAGAGTTTTGGGCGGAGGCATGTCCATGATTGCTTTGACCTTGGCCGGGTCTACCTCTATGCCGTTTGCTGACACGATGAAGCCTAGCAGCTTGCCCGATGTTACCCCAAACACACATTTCTTCGGGTTTAATTTTACTTGGAATTGGTCCAGCCATTGGAAGACTTTCTCTAATGTGTCCAGGTGTGAGTCCCTAGTGAGCGATTTTGCCAAGATGTCGTCAACATAATCTTCCATAGTCACATGCATCATGTCGTGAAATATAGTTGTCATGGCCTGCTGATATGTAGCGCCTACGTTTTTCAGCCCAAATGGCATGACATTCCAACAAAAGGTACCCCATGGATAAGTGAAAGCGGTTTTGTGCTGATCCTCTGGTGCTATTTTGATCTGGTTGTACCCTAAGAATCCATCCATAAGTGACAGCATTGTATGTCCTGCCGTGAGGTCGACTATGATATCGATGTTAGGCAAGGGAAAGTCATCTTTTTGGCATGCTTTGTTTAAATCTCTAAAATCGTTGCATAGTTGAACCCTGCCATCTGGTTTAGACACCGGCACAATATTAGATATCCATTCAGGGTAATCTTTGGCTCTGATGAACCCCACGTCTAACAATTTCTTGAGTTCTTCCTTGACCAGTAGGGCTATATGGGGATGCATCTTTCTTAGTTTTTGCTTTACGGGCTTCACCCCTAGATCCAATGGCAAGTGATGTAGAATCAGGTTTGGGTCCAAACCTGGCATGTCGGCATATGACCAAGCAAAGATGCCTCTCTTCTTTTTAAAGAATGGTATAAACTTGGTTTTCTCAGGCGGCGTGAGAGATTTTGCAAAGTGGATAAGTTGAGGCTGCTCTTTGGTTCCAATGTTCACTGGCTCTGTTGGCTCTACCACGATCTGTGACCTTTCTTGATACATATCACTTGGGAGGGTGTCAAGCAATCCATCGTCAGGTGCCACAGTTGGGTTTTCACGTTCAGATACGTCCTTTCTTTTTACTGTTTTATAATTTGACACTGCTGCATGGCAGTTTTCACCATCAGATCCCTTTTTGATCTTTACATTTTTGCGACTAGAAGGCTTAGCACCCTCCCCGAAGTAAGCTACAGTATTGAGTTCGATAGCGAAACTGGCTTTATGATCTCCTTTTGGTAAATGATCTCTAAGTCCCATATAGTCAATGTAGGCATCATCGTTCTGGAACATATCTAATTGAGGGGTCCCTTGCAGGTCCCAGTCAATAAGCTCAGGGTGTAAGAGGGGAAGGAAGTCGGATGAAAGACCTGATTCATTGATAGTGTGGATGGAAATATTAGGAGCACAGGTGGGGGTAGTGTTCTGGGTGGTACTTTCTTCCAGGTTGCTTATCGCAATGGAATCTATACTTTCCTCGAAAGCCATAACCTCAGGGAGGTGCAAATCAGACTCCAGTGGTCTGTCCCGTTGCGTTTGTCTCTCATGATATGGGCTAAGATTTTGGATGGTGTCAATCTCTTTGTCATCGTAGGAGTGCTCTGTTAGCTCGTCCCACTCATACTGATTGGAATCATCCGAATCTGCGTCACTATCCTCTTGGAGTGTTTGAATTGTCTCCACTAGGCAGATATTTTCTTTGTCTTTGCCCTTGCCTTTGTATCCCAAGCCAGTGGTGTTTCTAGCCGAAGAGGAGGAAGAAGGTTGTATAGGTTCGATGATCCCTTCTTTTCTGAGGCCGATAGGGCCTTGTCCTTCATATCCCATCCTATGCAAGATGGTTTCACCCCGTCCATAGAGTTCTGTAGGGAGTCTAGGTGGCTCTTGGGGTGTGTTTTCTTCTTCGGCATAAAGCCATTGCAAGAGATCTCACTCCTCTGATTCATCGGATAAGGTCCCCCATTTTACAAAGGGGTTTGCGGGAGTGATAGGAGGAGCAGAGGGCTTTGGAAAATGCCTGGGTTGATGCTTGGGCTGGCTAAAGGAGCGAGGAGACAAGGGCATTTTTGCAAGGTTGAGGCTGTGCTCAATCTGGTATTCCCCCACGTCATTTTCTTTTATGGTGATTTTCATTGGTTTGGGCCGGGAGGAGGAAGCTTCGGCAGTATGGTCTTGTGGCGGAGTAGGGGAGATATGGGCTCGATTGTTGGGTATGACACATTTCGGTTTTGCTTGGAAAGAGTTGCAATGTTGGTAGGGGTCGGGGTCACCGTGTATGGTGACCTGCTTGCCATCGTGTGGGAACTTTATGCATTGATGGTAGGTGGAGGGGACAGCTTTCATGGCGTGGATCCATGGTCTCCCTAGTAGAATATTGTAAGCAAGCTCCCGATCAAGGACTTGGCACACCACATCTTTAATTACCGGTCCCACTTGAATGGGTAGGACAACCGTGCCCTTTGTGGTTCGTTCCTCCTCGTCATAGGCTTTGATAGTAATTTTCCGTCTTGGATCTACTGCCTGTTCAGAGAACCCCAATGCAAGGACTAGCTTCAAAGTGCAAATATTCAAACCGGCACCCCCATCAATGAGAACCCTCTTGATGCGGTGCCTATGTACGAATGCGACAATGTGTAGAGGAGTGTTGTGGGGTTGAGACATGGAAAGGTCATCTTGTTCTGTAAACGAGATGGAAGTGGAGGATGTCAAATTACCCACCATGGTTTGAAACTTTTCTTGGGCTAGGTTAGTGGGGACAGTAGTTTCCACTAAGGCTTTCTCAAGAATCTCCTTATGAGAAGGAGATAGACGCAAGAGCTCCAATATAGAAATGTGAGCTGGAGTCTTTTGCAATTGGTCGATGACATTATATGGGCGAGAGTTAGACGGAGATGGCGACGACCTTGGAGGAGTGGTGTTGATCGTGACTCTACCACTGCGGGTAATTATACTACAACCAGTTCCGTTAGGTCCTAGTTGTTGGTTGGGGGATATGACGTTGACTTGCGGAACATGCTCAGAAATGCAGTTAATGGTGTACTCAAAGGGAACGCTTGCATAGTTAGCATTACTCGACCCACTGTTCTGGTTTGGCCTGTTGCGATTGTTGTCATTATTGTTATGGCCATTGGAGTTGTTGCCATTGTGACCATTGTTGTGGTGACCGCTGTTGTGATTGTTGTTATACGGCCGGTTGTGGTTTAGGAGAGGATCCCGGTAGGCCACAAGAGATTCATTGGAGGTATGCTGTTGTGTCCCTCCCTGATTCTGATCCAGTA
Organism: Cunninghamia lanceolata; assembly: GCA_027924645.1. Taxonomy (NCBI): domain Eukaryota; kingdom Viridiplantae; phylum Streptophyta; class Pinopsida; order Cupressales; family Cupressaceae; genus Cunninghamia; species Cunninghamia lanceolata. The sequence continues at coordinate 1,830,805 of BSBN01000175.1, read as the reverse complement.
TATCCTGTATGACGTTCTTAAGACGGATGCAATTATTGGTTGTGTGCCCCCTTCCTTGATGATACTCGCAATAGTCTGTGTCCTTCCAATAGGGAGGTTTGACTATAGGCTCATAGTCACTTGTTGGCGGTAGAGAAATTTCATTGTTAGCCAACAACTTCCTAAGAGCAGACTCTTGAGATTCTCCTAACGGCGTGAATTTTCTCCTTGGATTTGAATTGAACCAAGGTCTAGATTCCCGAGGGGGTGGCTTGTTGAGTGCACCATTATTTGCTTCTTCCTTAAGAGTGAATATGGGTTGTTGTTTAGGGGCTGCCGCCTTGGCATCCACTACTCCATCGTTGACCACATTCTTGTTCTTGGTCCAAAACTTTGACTTGTCAGTTGTGTAATTGGAAGGAGGTGTGTCCTTGTAGAGCTTGAGAGTTCCTTTAGCGATCATAGCTTTCTCAATGAATAGCCCCATTTCAATGACTTTGGTGAATGAGGTAGGGCATTGTATCTGAATCTGATAGCTAAGATCGGGATTCAAATTGTGGACAAACATTTCCAATAGTTGTTTCTCAGGCATGTCGTAAGAACACTTACTAGCTAGCTATCTCCATCGTTGTAAGAAGGTGGCGAAAGATTCACCACCTTTTTGTTTGGTGTTGCATAGGTCTAGCATAGATACTTCGTGTTCTATGTTGTAAGAGAAGTGCGTTATGAATTTATTGACAAGTTCATCAAAAGTTTTGATTCCTGGTGGAAGACGCGAGAACCACTCCATAGCTTGACCTCCTAAAGATCTTGGGAATAGTCTCATTAAGTAGGTCTTGTTGTGAGCTACTTCTAAACATGCTGCAGTGAATTCCCAGATATGATCTCTAGGGTCCCCCTTCCCTTTGTATTTGTCAAATTTTGGGATTCCGAACTGAAAGGGGAATGGTTTCATGACCAAACTTCTGTCAAAGGGGTATGGTGCTATATTTTCCAAGGAGTAGTTCTTGGAACTTGTGCCGATCTTAAGGTTGGAGATTTCTAGCTTTAGATTCTCAATTTGTTGTCTCACATCCGCCATAGGAGCATTTTGGTCAATGAATTGTTTTCCTCTCTCATTGGCCTGGGGGACTGTGTCATTTGTGCCTCTCTCATGTGCATTTGGGACTGTGTCATTTGTGTCCCTCTCACGTTCATTGTCTGCATTTTCCATGATGGAGCTAATGTCAAAGTCTGCGGGGAGTTTGATTCTGAGACTAGCAAGATGATGGAAATATTTGGTGGGGTCCTCAAGGAGCACTTTCTCCACTAGGCATTGGAATTTGCTATCTTGCATGTGTGCCAATAATTCTTCACGAGAAATTTCTTCATCATCATCACGTGGTGGGGCGATGTGATCGGAAGAGTCGGCCATTTCAGTTAGCTTGTTGTACTGGGATCGAGTAAGAACCATGCAAGGTGGGGTGGGATGAAATGGACTAGGATTAGAAATTTTGGCAAGGTGTCGACTAAGACTGTAATGGATGGGGTATCTAGGACAAGACTTGGACAAAGGGTTCTCTCGCTCAATGACTTCAGGTAAGATGGTTGACACAAGACTCTAGCCACTAGCAAGGGTAGTCGATACCAGTCTCACTGTGTAGGGCTTAGTCTTTCAACAAGACTACTAGCAAAAGGTACTGTGACCTACTAGGCTTACGTGAATTCACGAATGAAACAAAGAAGGACCTATGTCGAATCGGTATGGGACAGAATGATGTTGGACAGAAGGTGACTGGGATGACCGATGAAAGAGAGAGAATTGGGTGAAATGGATGAAGATTGACTGCAAGGTTGATTCTGACCTCGGAAAATGAAACTAGGCTGAAATGGGTATTCTGAACAGCTGACGAAAATTTCTCAAAAAGAGGGCAGATGCTCACTGTCACACATGCGCAGAAACAGATGCGCAACAAGAATGGGCAAATGCACCGTAAGTCGCTGTATATGCGCCGCTCTGGTGAAGTATGTATGCGCAGCAACAGTGTGTAAATGCGCAGCAGAAAAGTATATGCGCAGCAAGTCGCTGTAAAAGCGCAGCAAAAATGTGTATATGCGCAGCAGAAAGGTATGTATGCGCAGCCAGTTGGTGCAAAAGCGCAGCAAGTCGCTGTATATGCGCCGCAGAAATGGATATATGCGCAGTTCTGGTATTTTTTGCAAATTTTTGGGATTTTTCTCTATTTTTGGTATTCTTTGGCTGGAAAAGGGCTTCCTGATCTGATATTATGAATTAATTTAGAAAGAAAACACAGCAAGCACAAAGAGTATTTTGTAGTTTTCCATTGTTTTTGTAGTTTTTTTACTCTATTTTGGACAAAAGAAAGCACAAAATCCTAGGCGAGAAATGGATTATAAGGGATTTGGGCCACTAAAACAAGAGGTATTTAATTCGGGCAACCGTTCAAGTGGTTACACGTGCGGCGGTGCTACTCTCCGTTATGGAGTCTCCCAGCCTCAAAGGGTTACGCCTGAGAGGGTTTTGGGGGAGGTTGGCCGTCGGTGTAACATAACAGCACTCGTTGTAGGAGGTTTTCACCTCAAGCATAATTTATTTTAAGTGGCTCGGTAGGGCTTGGCGTTAGCCTGTTACCACTCAGGGTCGTTCCCGCTTGGACAAGCGTGCATCCAAGGGCAGGCCCCTCCTAAAGTTTAAACAAATAGAATGACAAGTCTGGCACTCTGATCACCCAGAAGAGGGGAGAGCATAAGCCTATTGTCATTCACAAGCACATAATACACTGATTGATCCACCCTAGTTAAAAGATAAAAACTAAATGGGCTAAGCTACTCAAACAGAACTTTGAAGTGATTTCAACAATATTGCAGTGGTTCAATTTTAAATCCCAGAAAGTAGTTGTGAGTTCAATTTTAAGTCCACGTTGCACGAAATTGTTAACTTTGAAATTCAGGTCTCACGATATAGCAATGGTTCATTTTAACTTCAAAAAGTAGTTGTGAGTTCAATTTTAAGTCCACGTTGCACGAGATTGTTAACTTTGAAATTTAGGTCTCACGATATAGCAATGGTTCATTTTAACTGCAAGATCAGTGATGAGTTCAATTTTAAATCTTAGATAGCAATAACTTGGAAGTTGTTTGCAATGCAAGCATGAAATAAACCAGTTACTTCCTCCCTAATTAAGACTAGATGAAGATTTGTAATGAACAACCATTTTACTCTTTCCCAGAAAATGAAATGTGAGCTAGTTAGATGCAACTACATGTAACTAAACCTGAGCCTATCCTGCAAAACCGCTCCAGCGAACACCTGCAAAAGGGTTAGCGTTAGCAAAATCCTCTAGAAAAGTACTAAAACCTGAGCTAGTTACAAATGCGCAGCTTCAGTGATCAGATGCACAGAAGTGATCAACAGAAGCGCAACATTAACGAATGCGCCGTAGTTTTGAACGTATGCGCCGTTAAAATGAATAAATGCGCAGTTTTAATGTATGCACAACAACAATCTTCAGAAGCGCTGTAACAGTCAACAGATGCACAGTTATAACAGATGCGCAGCGATATTATATGAAAGCGCAGTAACAGTTAACAAATGCGCAGTTTTAACAAAAGCACCGTAACAGTTTGTAAAAGCGCAGCAAGAATGCACAGATGCGCAGGATGTTCAAAAGCCCTGTAACAGTCTTCAAAAGCGCCGTAAAAATGAACAGATGCGCCAAAAGAACCTGTGCATGACTCTGCGGGACCTGTACTAAACCTGCCTTCAAAAAAGCTCAAAAATGGTGAAATAAAGGGGCAACGGCCCCACGGTGGGCGCCAAAAATGTGAGGGTAAAATAGTGATCAATCAAATGAATAATAGATGACCCAAACATCAACAGAATAGAGAAACAAAGAAGATTCAAATGAACAAAGCAATGAACAAACACAGCAAACCTCTTCCGTTTCGAAACTTCTGTTGTTCGCCTATCACGAATCGTCCTTTCGCAGATGAGATGAGCCCTCAGAGAGTGCAATCTTTTAAAGCTGTTTGAGGAAGTCGATGGTGAATGGCTATGGTGTGATATGCAATGAAGGTGAGCTCCAATGCAACAATGGTGATCTCAAGCTTGTAGATGACAAATGGGTGCCAAAGGCGCGCTGGTGATATTTTTGCAGAGTAACGATGTCAAAAGCCTGGATGAATAGAATGGAGGGATGAAGCTTCATTTATAGACTTGGAAGAATAGGAATCAACGGTTGAGAGGAGATATGAAGATCAATGGCTGAGGATGGTTGAGGAATGTGCAACCAGTGGAAATGTGACAAGTGTCCCAGCTCCATCATGAAAGGTGGGATGTGACAAAACTGATTGGAGAGTTAACTCCATTGACTGGTCTGTTAACAGAATTGATTGATCAGTTAGAAGAGTGGATTGTGGAACTGACTGAATTGATTGAGGATTTGACTCAACTGACAGGTTAGTTAACAGATTTGATTGATTGGTTAACTGACCTCTGATTGGAGAAGAAATAGGCCATGTGGGTGAGGGAAAATAAGGTAATTAAATATTAAATATATTTAATTACATGTGCAACCTGATGAGGTGGACAAGGTGAGGTGCAAAGGTGATGTGTAAAAGGTGATGTGGAATTTTGAATTTAGAACTTTAGGATAGAGGAATTAGGCTTAATTAAATAATTTATGATTATTTAATTGTGAAGGAATTTAGAAGAATTTTAATTAAATAAATAGAATTTATTTAATTGTGAGATAGTGAATTGATTAAATAAATTTGAAATATTTATTTAATTAATAGAAGAATGGAATAAATATTTAGAATATTTATTTAGGATGATTTGTGTCATTTTTAGGCGTATACAGTATCTTATTATCTTGTTTAGATGAAGAGCAAGCAAAATCTGCCTTAAAAGAGATGCATCAGGGAGTGTGTGGTGGCCATTTCTCAGCTAAAACCACAGCACACAAGATATTAAGGGCTGGATACTATTGGCCCAAGGCTTTCAATGATGTGTATAGTTTTACCAGGAAGTGTGAGGTCTGTCAAAGATTCTTAGGAAAGCTAAAATATCAAGGGGCATTACCCTTGAGATCTATGCAAGTTGATGCCCCGTTTCACCAATGGGGAATTGACTTTATAGGAGAAATTATGGAGAAATCAAGTGGTGGTTATAATTGGATATTAGTAGCCACTGACTATTTCACGAAATGGGTAGAAGTAGTTCCCACTAAACAAGTAACTAGCAAGGTTGTGATCAACTTCCTATTGGAAAACATTTTAACTAGATTTCGGGTACCTTTGAGGCTTATAACTCACAATGGGATGTGCTTTAGATCGGATGAGTTTAAATTTTTTTGTAAATCTTATGGCATTACGATCTCATATTCTTCTCCCTACCATCCACAAGGTAATGGGCAGGCTGAGTCTAGCAATAAGAGTATTTTGAAGATTGTAAAAAGAATGTTGGACAATAACAAGAAAGCCTGGGATTCTAAGTTGAGATTTGTATTATGGGCTGATAGAATCACGGTAAAGAAAGCAATTGGCAAATCACCATTTTAGTTAGTATATGGAACTCATGCCAGACTCCCGATACATAACCTGCTACCAGTGTGTAAGTTTATCGTCCAAGAGGATTGGGATGTCCCAGAACCAAGGGAGGAAAGGCTAGAATAGCTAATGGAATTAAATGAAATGAGGGAATAGATAATACAATAGAATAAAAAAATGCAAATGCAGATGAAGTACCTATATGACAAAAAAGTAAAATTTACAAAATATGAGGTAGGTGACATAGTGCTTATTTGGAATGTCAGAAATCAAGAAAAGGGGAAGCATGGAAAATTTTATGCCCTATGGATTGGAACTTTTGTAATCAATGGTAAGGCAGGGGAGGATTCATATTATGTATAGAACATGTCTGGTGAGGAGCAAGAACTGCCAATACATGGGCAGTTTTGAAACATTTTCTCTCTTAAAAAGAACCCGAGAGAAAAGAATTGCCAATGCATGGACAATTCTGGTTAAACTCTCTAAATTGTCTTTTCCATGCACGGTAGTTTAGAAGAGTCAAATAACTTACTTAAAGAGCTCTCTTATTAGGAAATAAAAGTTTTTCATAAAGTAATAACCCAGGATCTTCACCACCCTTCATAGTTCACCCGTCATCAAATGAAGAAGGCATTGGTTTGCTCCTCCAAAAATCTGGGATCTTGCTATACCCACAAGGGGTATACATCCCCCAAAAGAGCCACTGTTGGGACTGAAATTCCCAGGGTACTTTTTAGTAAATATTAAGTGATGTAGAGCACACAGTGGAAGTCAAACAATTGATACCATACTTCACAACAATGGTCTTCTATCCCACAGTTCAGACAGATTAATCCTTAATCAGCTTTAAAAATCCACTCTGTAGGTCCAAACAACACCGAAACATATATATTCTACACTATTGGTAAGACAATTGATGTCGGAAAGACTTTCCCAAGTCTTACCGTAGACCTATCTTATACTGATGTGTCCCCGACACCTCCTTCGCTGTGACTTCTTCCATCAGTGTAACTTAAAACTCTTCCACCGATCTACATCTCTTACTGATATACCAAATGATTGTATATACAAGACATGACTTGTTATCACCGGTTCTCTTTACCGTTTCTACCTGTCACCTTTTGTATCCAACATAATGTACATTCTCACATACATTCTAGAGATACATTCTCGATATGCTTTTGTGATATATGTATGCAATGTACATTCGGCGAAACGATACAAAAATCATGCCGATACATAGTAATATACATCGTGGAACCGAAAGGATTATGAAATAAGATATAATTGTTGTATATTTCGTGCTTTGTATGTATGTTTTGGAAACATGCATTGTGATATAAGTACAACGTGGAACTCAGGAGAGAGTTAAATCCGGTTAAAGGGATGCATCGGGACTTTATGTATATCAGAGGATGCATTTCACGGTATATACAAGTCAGAATTGAAAGGGGCTACATACTGTGATTTATAAAATAAGAAGTCTGAAGGAAGATACAATTGAATTTGTATGTATCGGGCATTATATATGAAGGCTAGATACAAGTAGTGGGTCCTGCCGCTTGCACATTGGGCTTGTATAATAACAATGTATATCCTTGATATTCAAGCCAATATACAAGTGAAGATACAAGATGGATGTCAAAAGGAGTTCAATATAGAAAAGTCTTTGTATCAGCAAAGCTGAATAAGTCGAAACAAAGCCTACGAGTCTCGCCGACACGATAATCGCAACAATGTCAGGGACATGTTGTGAAAGTCATTCTGATAAAGGACAAGACCTTTGTCGATACAAAACATAGAAACCCTATAATGACATTAAAATCCAAATGGTTAAGATATTCTTCTGAAAGTTAAAATATAGGTTTTTTGTAGGATATGCACAACAGGGATCGAGTTATATAAACACCCACAAAAGGATCTTGAGCAACTGATAAATCATCGATAAGGGAAGTAATTATTTGAGTAAATACATATGTTTAAATAAATTTGTTTTGATCATTTGATCACAGACTACTTTGTGTTTTATCTAGTCCTTTTAGGAATAATAAAGAAACCCTCGAAGGATATTAAGCATAACTATAGTTAAAGATGTTTGTTTGACCCTGAAATGGTTATCCATTTGATGATTAAAGACGAGTATTAATTTTCCTAAATCTATTTTATTAAGACAAATACCATTGTTAGGTTATCAACCGTCACAACTATTGTAAATGGTCTGAAGTTTGTATGCCTCTCTTTATAAGAGATGACCAAGACTAGAATGAGAGAAGAGGGAGAGATTACAGAAGAGAAGAGGGGATACTATAGATTAGATTTGAACATCAATGCTAGTTCACTTTTAATATATTTTATTTCTGGTAGACCATGTGCAAGCATTCTCTGATGAAGTCAAGTCTGTGAACATGAAGCAGTAACTACAGATTTCAGTATCAACTATCTGTTTAATTTATTCAATTATATGACTGTCTCCTTTCAAAGTTTTCTCTATTATTCAATTTGAGTTATCAAGTATATCTTCAAGTTGTCTATACACATTTGTTGTTATAGTGTGATAAGATTAACTGGTTTCTACTTTTCAGAATTAAATCCTTTAAATCTGTTATACTAACTGTGAAGACATTGTCATGGATCTGTAAGAAGAGTCATATAGTTAGGGTTTGTATTCTGTCTCCAATTTTTTGATAAATTTTTACAATTACAGTATTATTCTGATAGGTTCCTTCAAAGAGGGATTAAATCCTTTTAGATGAATGGAGGTAATTTGATTTTATCAATTGGATATATATAAGTATGGGATATTAACTATTTCCTTGCAGGGTTGTACAAGTTACATACCTATTCTTTCATGCCAGATAGTTTGAGTTTTTACCAAACAAACAGTCATTTATTTCATGATCATACTGACTCTATATTCAATAAGTCACTGGTCTAGTGTTTTCATTATCACTTATACAAATTCACTTTAGATTTACTTAATTAGATTGCATTATTGTTTTAGCATTACAATTTAGATCATTTAGAATTAACATGTTGTCTTTTCATCTGTTTTATAATTTGTGCCATTATTCAATAGTTAGATTAATTCTGATCAAAGTAGTGATCATCTTTTTATCTGCTTTATTAATTAGAGGTTTACCCGCCTAGGTCTGGCAGAGCCTAAAGTGAAGGGGTTTATCCATATCTACCCCGTGTCAGTTAGCCAAAAACATCAAGAGAGCCTAGCAACCTCTTAGGGTTAACGACCTATGTTTTTGAGACCTAACAATGGGAATGATCAATAAAATTATAGTAAATTAGGGGCAAAAGGGGTGTGACCAATAATGAAATTATAATCAATTAAGGGAAAATGGTGGTGCAATCACCAATAGAATTATAGTGAAATTAGGAAAAACATGTAATATCACCATTCAATGATAGGTATATTTAGAAAAGAATTTATTATAGCCAATGAATTATAGGTAGTTTAGAAAAATCATGGCCCATCACCATGAAATTATAGGTCTTTTAGGGTTAATGTGTTTAATTGCCAATGTAAAATGTAGTATGATTGTGGATTCCTATTTAAGAAAAAAATACTCCATTAACTCTTTAGGTATTTGATTTTAGATTCAACCATCTTCTACATTGTGAATTTACAATTTATTTTCCTCTAGATTAGAATTTGATCAATCTACTATGATCTGCCAACTATTAGATGGGAGGGTACATTCTCAAAAGTCGGGGAATAGACAAAGGCTACAACTCTACTTTAGTCTTCCATTTTTATTGAGTTATAGAGATATAATTATTAATTTGCATCATAGATTGTATTGCATATTATATGATTAATCTACATAATAGTAGTTATCATGTAGACAAGCATATTTGTCATGTGTTGATATTGATTTAAACATTTATTTTTTACAGGAGTTCTATATTGTATATTGTATGACTAATCTCTATAATACTAGTTCCATATTTATTTTTTATGTTGACTATATCAATGGTCATAGGATATTGGTTGAGTAATGTTCCTAATGTATTTACTTCCACATAAATTTATGTCGATCATTTTTCCTTAGTGTTGATTGCCTCCTTTTCCCCGACCATGAAAGACACATATTTTAGTTAACCCACACTGTCAGATCAAACCAAATCAATGGCATGCAAGGCTCCTTGGAGAATATAAAAATTTTGATAAAAATTTTGAGAGAAGGAGGTATCTCCATTGATGAAAATGAGTACATCTCATTTGGGGGGCCTACAATCATTTTATTTTAATATGAACATGATATAAGTCCAGATATACTAGAATGCTTTGTTGGGGTCCAATTGTATAAATTTATTAATAGCATGAAGTAGTAAAGGTGCATGCTTTATTTATCCCAGACCATCACATCAAACTACATCAACTCCTAGTGAGTCTCCAAGAAAGAAATGAAGATTATTTGAGTGGGAGACATCAATTGTCTTGAAAAGGTGATGTGTTAGTTATTGGTGCCATGGGCTAGAAAATTTGATGTGTCAATTTTTGAACCCTATACTAATATGTTTATAAGTTATAGCTATAGGAGTATAAGTCATAACCACAGGTATATTTTAATTACTATTTTGCTAAATTATTTACCATTGAAGATTATGTAGTCCCACAATTGAATCCATTGTTGGGGCCCACCTAAAATGATTTATTTATCTTGATTGTACATAATTTTATTAGCATCTTAAAGTATGAAACTAAATCCACATGCTTTATTTATTCTTGTAAGATAGGAAAAGAGAGGGCCTAATCAATTATGAACTAACTAGGTCAGTATTTCCTATCAAACATTAGAAAACATGCCAAAGAAGACTTTACACTTGGATACAGTCCTCAAGGGTGAGTCAAGCTATCTAGGCTCTGTTCTTTTATTGTAATAGTGGAGATTGATTTTGATAATAGAAAGATTTAGGGTTTTAAGTGACCTAATTGACAAAAAGAAGAACTTATAGGTGTTACAGATCAACTATACAGAATCAAAAAGTAGATTAGGGATGAGCACGATAGATGAAGCCTGTAGCTGGAAACAAGGGAAGATTTGGTAGGACTTGGGCATTGGGCACCCTAATCCTAGAGTTTTTGTGCTAATGAAGCCTGTGTGTGATTACCTCTATTGTTCCCATTTTCTTGTCACTCATTGGTACCTAAAACTTGTAATTTAGATCTATACACAAAATATGGAAAATGGTTGTGCTCTATAGGACCTTGCCTCAGTCGAACCCCGTGTTGGTGTTTCCACCTCCACAACAACAATGATAATGATGATAAAGATTGTGTGCTCATGATGATAAGAGGTGAAGCATATGATAAAGATTGCAATAATCAAACACAATGAAATAGAGTTACCATGAGTAGGAAACCCTAGTTGGATGTATGTCACAATCCATAAGGAGTTGAAGGAGGAAGAATCTTCCTTGAATACCTGCAAGAAGGATTAGTGCATACAGCAGTAATCTTCACAAGTAAAGAGCATGTAGAGAGATAGAGAGATAGAGAGAGAAAGAGAGCTTGTTAGAGAGAAGTTGCATGTGTGTAAATGAGCGAGAAAAAGTTGTTTATATATGAATCTCATTTAATTTTTGAGAGCCCAATTGAGTTGAGACTGACAAGGTGCATCACTTAAGTCATAAGGCTAACATTCAAATGAGATCTTTGGGAGTCAAACAGATAAGACACTAGTACTAGGTGATAGTGTCCAGGTGATTTGGGCTCGTGGAGTGTTAGATGTTAAAGGACTTAGCCTTGTATCTCAAAAAAATAGTGAAATATGCATATTACAAGAAGAGATGAACATATAAGCTAAAATAGGTGCCAAACCTAATGTGAAGTTGTAAGCGGTGACAATTTTTGAAACTAAATTTATCCCCCACTTTAGTGGGGTATCAACTTATGTTCATACATACACTAGAGTTTGGAGAAACCAAATCTCTTTAGTAAAAATGTTTATGTCGTATAATGTTGCTAAGTTGAGAGATGCACAGCCCCTAAGCTTAGGATCCTACAAGTTTACAATGTTTAGACAAAGAGGTTATACATACACAAGACACATGGCATAAATCACACATATATGTAATGCCTCACCATGAAACCCTAGAGAGTTAAGTTTAACCTAGCAATAGAAAGGGCAATTTTTTTTTTAAATACAAATAATGATAACAAAACATAACATAGTCTAATATCAAAAAGTTAAACTAGCATCTCTAGGGATTACACAGCTGCATTATTGAAATTAAACAATAATCAACAACGTATAGTTTATTCAAATAACTCAAACTAATAACTTGATTACATCAGATATATACATCAACATCTTTGCAATAATGTTTACAAGTGCATAATAGCTTATCTTACAAGAGGAATTACATAAATTCTATGATACAAAAGCTCATTTTCTGGATACATCAGTCTACCTAATGATTTCCACTGATTCAAAAGATCTAGATAGAAATAGCACAAATGTCTGTCTTCAAATATAGGTGCAAACTAGAATTGTGAGAGTTACATCTTCTTTACACATGAGCCATAATGCCAGAAAACTAATGGAATAAAGCACAACCACCTGACCATGTGGAACCCTGAGGTCCACCCCCATGCTAGGAGATAACAATGAGGTCCCACTATGGAAAACAATCAAGAAGACAAAAGACTAACAGGTGCAAGGACTACACAAGACTCCAATACAACACAGGTCAATATGAATATCACAAGTAACTTAAACAACACTTCTAGAGGCAATCACACAAAAAATGGGGAGAACATAATCAAAGAATGCAAGGGTATAGTAGGGATGATTGTCATCACATGTCACTGACATGGGTTACCCTGGCAGTCTCTCTCTAGATGCCGGCCCCCATCTATTGTTACCCTGACAGTCTCTCACTAGATGCTGGCCCCATAGGTGACACATGCGGAACCAATGTTCTTTTCATGGGGACAATGAAGTTGATTTTACCAACCAGACCTTCTCATCCCATCCTTAGCCTGAACGACCACTCCAAGCATGGGTGAGGCATCCAATTATCTTAATTGGTGTGAAAACTACCCAACCCTCTAAATTTATTATTAAGTTATCACTAGATTAACAAGTTCCATTTGTATGAAGGCATGCTTAGACTTGCCAGTTCAGGTGGAGTCGATGCCTGCTACCTATAACCTGCATCAAACAAAAGTGTCAAATACAAAAATATATATAATCATCCAAATAGGCACATAGTGACAGGGAATTGTAGCATAGTAAGGTACTCATTATGAGTAATACTACACTGTCCCTTCACAAAACATATCACAAATATCCACATTAAATAAGTTCATTAGTAACTAAACAACCAGATAACACATAGTCAGATAGTCACATAAATCACGTAGTAAAACTAATCTACATAATCACTTAACCCATAACTAATCACAACATAAGCATAATGTACTAATCATAAAGTATCAACAGTGTCATCATAGTAAACATCAATGAGTATCATCAACTACATCATAACAGTAAGCCTACCATCAACATGTCTATCATACCCTAAGTATTCTAAGTATTTTACCTTCTTCTTCATGCTCCTTAGCCTGACCACGTGCTCATCCAAGGTGAGAATGGAGGGGTAATACACATATACATGAAGCATACATGGAGCTGGTGCAGGAGCACCTTCTCCATGATGGATCCAATCTTGCATCATTTGAATCTCTATGCATGTCATGTTTTGTTTATGTTTTCAATAAGGCTTTTTAAGCCACATCATGTTTTTACTAAGGACTTTATGTCAATTTGGTCACTAGACCTATGTAGACCATGTTTTGGTCAAGTTTGATGTAATAACATAATGAAAACATGTAGTTTTCTTGTGATAGGAGAAACCCAATGGCTAACTGATGTTCAAAATCAGTTTGTATGGTTGGGAAGGATGTTATTTGATGTCCCAAGCCTTCTATAGGTAGGGTTGGATGTAATTACAAAGTATGAATGAATATTTGGAGATTTGAAGTGCTGAAAACACTGTTTTTCTGAGTATTTCGCTGTAATAGTCATTTTGTATAGCCTGTATGGATAGTTGACCACCTAAAACTAATTGGAGATGTTTATGTAGTGAGGTATCTTTCATTTGGAAGTAATTTGGTGTCCTGAAGTGTTGTAGGTTGTGAGATATTAATCTTTTTTGCAAAAACTGGTCAGAAAACCTAGAAACTAGGGTTTTATGAATAAATGGCTTGTTATTCCTCTGTCTGCTAAAAGCAAGATTCCCATTTTCAGTGTGATGGAGGAATACAATGTATATTTTGTGTTTTTTCTGGTTTTGGACCTAGTACTCAAGGACCCAAGGAGTTTGGCATGAATTTGACTAGGCATCTCTATGTGACTAGTCATTGAAGCGATAGGAAAAGAGTTGCTATGTGAGAATAGTAAGTGGAGTGGCCAAATTGATGGGTGACCAAATGTTTGCAAAGGATTGTAGACCTTTTGATATCATTGTCTTGTCCTGAGTAGTTGGACTTATCATAGTTCCTTTGTAAAGGCCTCAAATTAGGCCTAATCCCTAAAAACTAGTGTTTGTTGTCACAAGGGTCAAAAGTCAAAGTATAGTCCTGAAAGTTTGAAGTTTGGTGTATGGGCCTAAAGAGTATCCTAATGTGTAATGTGTTTTGGAAGTCCTTTGGAAGTCTAGAAAGTTATCCTTGAATGAATCGCTTTGTAGGGCTACAAGCCTTAGGTCTCTCAAACTAGTCTAATGGTACATATCTTTCCTACCCTGATCAGAGCAGTCTAAACAAGTATATTGGAGGGTGTTGTTGAGTCAAAAGAGACCTTGTGTACATGCCCATGTCATATGGTGTCTTGAGTTTGAAGAAGATCCTGATTTGAGGAGGTAACATGCTTGGTTGTGACCTAGAGAGTTGGTGTTGGTTGGGTAGAGTTGAGTCACCCTAATAGAGAAATGAATAGCCTTTGTGTGAGGACACATGAGTGTGGTCCTAGGCTAGTTCTCCCTCTTGTGTAGCCTTGTGAATGGGCTTGAGTTGTGTAAGGTTTGTGAAGCCTTATAGAAGAGATCTAAGAATCTAGGTTGTTTGATAGGTTATATCCAAGTATTGGTTGTACCTCTGCATCATATTGGTATCAGAGCAATTATTTGAATTGGAGCAGTGTATGTCAGATGAGGAGATAGAAACTGAGGCTAGCACAATGCCTCCCAAGTCTATGAGCCAAGAAGCCATCAAGAAGATGGTAGAGGAGATGCTTGAAGCAAGGTTGAAAGAAGAGAGGTCCAAGGGTAAGAGTAAAGAGGATGGAAGTGCTTCTGATGTAGAAGAAGAAGAAGAGGCAGAGGACAGCCCTCAAGAACAAGATATGTCTGCAGACCAAAAGGCATTCTTGAATGCACTCAAAGGAGCTCATGGAGATAGTGGCAATCCAAAGATGGATGTTCCTGCATTCAGTGCAAAACTAGATGGAGATGGCCTTATGGATTGGATTGAAGCCATGTGCAACTATTTTGACTTCAAGGAGTATAGTGATAGCAAGAAAGTCAAGTTTGCTAAGACAAGGTTGAGAGGTTCTGCCCGAGTTTGGTGGAACTATATGCAAGGTGAAAGAGAGAAAGTTGGAAAGAAGCCTATCACCAAATGGAGTAGAATGGTGGCCATGCTAAGAGACAAGTTCATGCCATCTGATTAAGAGTTGCAGTCCATTAGGAAGTTTCATAATCTCAGACAAAAGGATATGGATGTGGCTACATATACTGAAGAATTTCATAGATTGAGCATGAGAGTCAAACACAAGGAGGAGGAGCAAGAGATGGTGGCCAGAGATCTTGGTGGCTTGAGGTATAACATACATGATGAATTCAGTATGGTGGTCCCTAAAACATTGGATGCATGTTTTCAATTAGCCTCTAGGGCTGAGGGGAAGTTGAAAAGAAAGAGTGATCAAAACACTAGAGGAAGAGGTGGTAGAAATTATAGGGGTAGAGGCAGTTTTGGAAGAGGACAGCTAAGTAGAAATGAAAACCCAAGTCAACAAGAGTCTCATTCTGATGTAGACCATAAAGGTGGTGGTTTTAAAGGTTGGAGAAGACCAACTAGAAGAGGTAGAAGTGGTGGTGTAGGCAGAGGACCTGGAGTTTTCACTGGTAGATGCTATGGCTGCAATCAAGTAGGCCATACTATGAGCAAATGCCCTGAGAACGCAACTAGTTCCCATGATGGTGTTGAAAGATGATGATTGCCAAAGTCTGAATTCACCCATTGGTAGTGTTGCACCAGTCCTTGAAGGAGAGAACATGATGATCAAGAGGACCTTGTTGAAGGTGCCATTGAAACAAGAGCCCCCACAAAGGAAGACTCACTTCAAAACCCAAGGTATATCATATGGTAAACTTTGTAAAATCATTGTTGATTCAGGTTCTACTAATAATGTAGTGTCTACTGAAATGGTAGAGAAGTGTAACTTGAAAAGGCTGCCCCATGTTAGTCCTCATAAGATCTCTTGGTTGAATAAGAGTCAAAATTACACGGTAAAAGAACAAACTTGGTTTGAGTTTGAGCTAGGTGATTATAAGGACAAGGTACTATGTGAGATTATTCCTATGGATTCTTGTCACCTTCTTCTTGGACGTCCATGGTAGTATGATGTGAAGGCACAACATGATGGTGAGAAGAACACATGCCTCATCACCAAGAATGGAAGGAAGTTTAGGATGGATCCTATGCAAGAGCATATTGGAGAGAAGAGTAATGACACCAATGTCATGATGGTTAGTGGCAAAGAGTTCTTACACCTCATGAAGGAGAAGAATACCCAAGGGTATTCCTTGATAATGAAGCCTAAAGATGAATTAGGGTAGCAAGACAAAAGGCAGAAAGAGATTCCACTAGAAGTGCAGCAATTGTTGGATAAGTACCAAGACCTTGTGGTAGAGGATACTCCTAACTCCTTACCACCCATGAGAGATATAAGTCATCAAATTGAATTGATTCTAGGTGCCACATTGCCCAATAAGGCTGCCTATAAATTGACACCATAGCAAAATGAAGAGGTGAGTAGACAAATTCAAGAACTCTTAGAGAAAGGACTGATTAGAAAGAGTCTTAGTCCATGTGCAGTCCCTAGTGTACTTGCTCCAAAAAAAGATGGGAAGTGGAGACTATGTATGGGTTCAAGGGCCATAAATAAGATCACAATAAGGTATAGGTTCCCTATGCCAAGGATTGAGGATCTTTTGGACTATCTTGGAGGGTCATGTTATTATTCAAAGATTGATTTGAAATCTGGTTATCATCAAATCAGAATTAGGCAGGGAGATGAATGGAAGGTTGCCTTCAAGACAAATAAAGGTATCTATGAGTGGCTTGTCATGCCATTTGGCCTTAGCAATGCCCCAAGCACATTCATGCATTTGATGAATGAGGTACTTGTTGAATTCATTGGCAAATTTGTAATTGTTTATCTTGATGACATACTTATTTTCAGCAGGACAAAAGAAGAACATGTGAAGCATCTTGGACAAGTGATGAAGAAGTTACATGAGAATAAGTTGATGATCAACTTGGATAAGTGTGATTTCATGAAAACTGAACTTGTGTACCTTGGTTTTGTGATTTCTAATGGTTGTTTGAAGATGGACCCCACAAAGGTTGAGGCCATTCTCAATTGGCCTACTCCTAGGACAGTGGGAGATGTTAGAAGCTTCCATGGCTTAGGAACTTTTTATAGGAAGTTCATTAGAGGATTCAGTCACATAAGTGCTCCTATTCTTAACACCATCAAGGGTGGAATGAAGTGCAAATTTCAATGGACAAAGCAAGCAGATGATACCTTTGAATTGTTAAAGAAGAAAGTGGTTTTATTACCTACATTGGTACTCCCTGATTTTGACAAAGTTTTTGTAGTGGAATGTGATGCAAGTTAGCAAGCAATAGGTGCTATTCTTAGTCAAGATGGACATCTAGTGGCCTTTTTTTTAGAGAAGTTGAATGAGGCTAAACAAAGGTACTCTACCTATGACCTAGAGCTCTATGCAATGGTGCAAGCTATCAAAAAGTTGAGACACTATTTGCTGCCCAAAGAATTCATTATTTTTACTGATAACCATGCTCTTAGCTTTCTAAATAGTCAAGAAAAGTTGAATCATAGGCACGTTAAGTGGATGGAACAATTGCATGCCTATACCTTCACTATTAAGCATAAAAAGGTGTTGCCAACAAAGTGGCCGATGCTTTGAGTAGAAGGATGCTTGTC
This sequence comes from Cunninghamia lanceolata, assembly GCA_027924645.1. Taxonomy (NCBI): domain Eukaryota; kingdom Viridiplantae; phylum Streptophyta; class Pinopsida; order Cupressales; family Cupressaceae; genus Cunninghamia; species Cunninghamia lanceolata. Next base: position 1,813,022 of record BSBN01000175.1, on the reverse strand, counting down.
ATACGTGAAGTATAGTTGGAAAGCATGGGGATAGATTGTTTGAAGGGGTTATACAAGGAGGATGCAGATTTCAAGGCTGCTTATAAAGTTTTTGCTAATTTGGGTAACACTTTTCATGGTGAATATTCAGATTTTATGTTGCAAGAAGGTCTCTTATTCAAGGGCAGTTTGTTCTGTGTCCCTAAGTGTTCCATGAGGGACAACATAATCAAAGAGAAGTACAATGGAACCTTAGGAGGACACTTTGGGTTGGACAAGACCTTGGAACAAGTCACTAGATTCTACTATTGGCCAAAAGTACAATCAGCTGTAAGGAGATATGTTGCAAGTTGTACCATATGTCAAAAGGCCAAAGGTATGTCTTCTAATGCTGGTTTGTACCAACCCCTTCCTATTCCCAATAGGCCTTGGGAAAGCATTAGTATGGATTTTGTACTTGGTCTTCCTAAGATAGTAAGGGGTGTGGATAATGTTTTTGTCATTGTAGACATATTTAGTAAGATGGCTCATTTTGTGCCATGCAAATGCACAAATGATGTATCTCACATTGCTGGTCTGTTTTTTAGAGAAGTGGTTAGAATCCATGGTTTTCCCCTTTCAATTGTCACTGATATAGATTCCAAGTTTGTTGGTCATTTTTGGAGGACCTTATGGAGAAAATTGGGCACACAATTGTCTTTCTCATCAGCCTACCATCCCCAAACTGATGGTCAAACTGAGGTTGTTAATAGGTCCCTAGGAAACCTTCTAAGATGCCCTACCTAGAAGCATGGGTTGGTATGGGACTTGGTTATCAGTCAAGCTGAGTATGCTTACAATGATTTAGTGAATAGAAGCATTGGGAAGAGTCCATTTGAAATTATTTATGGTTTCTATCCAAGAGGACCACTTGAACTCAAAGACCTACAAGGTTGGGATAAGAGGAGTGCTCTAGGAGAAGATTTTTTTGCTACCATGAAGGCAGTTCATGATCAAGTCAAAGTTTAGTTGGAAAAAAAGTCTCCAAGTACAAGGATAGGACAGATCTCAAAAGGAGAGATGTACAATTCAAGGTGGGAGATTTAGTGATGGCCTATCTAAGGAAGGAAAGTTTGTCTAAGGGATAGCCAACTAAGCTTCTGATGAAGAAAATAAGACCATGCAAGGCAGTGCATAAGTTTGGCCCAAATGCATATGAAATAGAATTGCCATCCGGTCTTGGTATTTCTCCCATATTCAATGTTTTAGACCTATTTCCATTCAGACCTCCATTGAATGCTAAAGATGGATCAGATTTTGTGATTGAAGATGAAGATTGGGTCAGAGGTCTACCTCCAAGTAAGCCTTTACAATTGGAATGCATCTTAAATTCCAAAGTTGTTAAAAAGACAATGAAGGGTGTGTACAAAGAGTACTTGGTCAAGTGGCAGGATATTCCTGATTCAGAGGCTACATGGATGAGTGAGGCAGATATTTTGAATCATGGGAAGACACTCCAATAGTTGGCAACTCAAGGGACTTGAGTTTTTCTTGTAGGGGGAGTATGGTGCAGAAGCACCTTCTCCATGATGGATCCAATCTTGGATCATTTGAATCTCTATGCATGTCATGTTTTGTTGATGTTTTCAATAAGGATTTTTAAGCCACATCATGTTTGTAATAAGGACTTTATGTCAATTTGGTCACTAGACCTATGTAGACCATGTTTTGGTCAAGTTTGATGTAATAACATAATGAAAACATGTAGTTTTCTTGTGATAGGAGAAACCCAACGGCTAACTGACTTTCAAAATCAGTTTGTATGGTTGGGAGGGATGTTATTTGATGTCCCAAGCCTTCTATAGGTGGGATTGGATGTAATTACAAAGTATGAATGAAGATTTGGAGATTTGAAGTACTGAAAACACTATTTTTCTGAGTATTTCGTTGTAACAGTCATTTTGTACGGCCTGTACAGATAGTTGACCACCTGAAACTTATTGGAGATGTTTATGTGGTAAGGTATCTTTCATTTGGAAGTAATTTCATGTCTTGAACTGTTGTAGGTTGTGAGATATTGATCTTTTTACAAAAACTGGTCAGAAAACCTAGAAACTAGGGTTCTGTGAATAAATGGCTTGTTATTCCTCTGTCCGCTGAAAGCAAGATTCCCATTTTTAGTGTGATGGAGGAATACAATGTATATTTTTTGTTTTTTTTGGTTTTGGACCCAACACTCAAGGAGCCAAGGAGTTTGTAATGAATTTGACTAGTCATTGAAGTGATAGGAAAAGAGTTGCTATGTGAGAAAAGTAAGTGGAGTGGCCAAATTGATGGGTGATCAAGTGTTTGCAGAGGATTACAGACCTTTTGATATTACTATCTTGTCCTGAGTAGTTGGACTTATCATAGTTCCTTTGTAAAGGCCTCAAATTAGGCCTAATCCCTAAAAACTAGTGTTTGTTGTCACAGGGGTCAAAAGTCAGAGTACAGTCCTGAAAGTTTGAAGTTTGGTGTATGGGCCTAAAGGGTATCCTGATATGTACTGTGTTTTGGAAGTCCTTTGGAAGTCTAGAAATCTATCGTTGAATGAATCGCTTTGTAGGGCTACAAGCCTTAGGTCTCTCAAACCAGTCTAATGATACATATCTGTTGATGTAGAGGCAAATTGGATAGGAAAGGATAGACAAACTAGTCAAGGTTCAACTACACCTATTGGCCCAAAAACAGAGATCTTTATGCAAAAGTGGAAACAACAGAAAGGAACTCCAGTATCTTCATGGAAATGTTGGTATGGGATGTCAGGGGACCCATTCCATCCATTGGCCAAGGTAGATTGGACTTCGGGTTGGTACCTCCTTCACAAACCACCCAAAATGGCTCGTAGCTCTTCAAAAAGACAACAGACCTAATAACTTTTGACTCAGACCTCCAAACCCAGATCTTAGACAGTCATTAGATACCCATTATGGCATTCTATCACATATCCCAAACTTGGCATAGGTTGTTTTGGACAGACTATCTCAACCAATAACCCTTGTTAGTGACCGAGTGCGCCAATTAGGCCAAATTTACAAAAAGACTACCAAAGAATGCAAGCCCAGAACTTGAATGAAGGTTTGGACACTTAGAATACATGCTAAAATAAAAGAATTTGTGATTTTTAGACTTCTACTAACTGCTGTTCCCAAAAACACACCTTTGGTTCCTTCAATGTGCCTTAAAGTACACCTAACACATGGTTTTGTTAGGTCTTATCAATGCAAACTCTTTCTCTGCAAGTTCTCTGCCAAAAAAATATCACAAAATACTAGTACATTTCTACCACCATCCATTCCACTGACCACAAGTGGATCAAATCAGTCGAATGGCAAGGAGATGCATATTCTTCTACCAAGACCCTAGAGAAGGCTTTCACAACCAAGTTTGAAATGAAACCTTATAACTCCCTTCAATATTCTTGTTAAGATGCCAAACTACATTCAAATGAAAGATGTCTCAATGTAGTATCAAATCAGAACATGAAGAGATGATGACAAAACTGTACCTTCCTGCAGTATGGCCTGTAGAGGTAGATTTCTCAGAAAAAACAGAATTATGTCCAAAGGGCAGTCCCAGAGTTTTGCTTGTAGAAAACTATTTATTGAATGTCAAGATGCCAAATAAGATTTATTTGGAAGTCAGTCCATCCCTCTATCCATCCCATATATTTGGGGGTCTTGAAAATTCCGTACAAATGAATAGTACAGCCTGTTGTTGCAGCAAACACAGAAAATTCAGAAAAACAGTCACAACAGCAGCCCGAGGAAAAACAGAGATATCTCCCTTGAAAGTTAGTGTAAAAACCTCTAACTAGGCTTGTTTTAAAGTTACTTCAACCCCTCACATGTTCCACAGACTTTGGGGCCATTACTGTTCCGTACAGAAGTACAGTACGGACTGCTACAGTGAATAATACAGAAAAAGGCAGAAATTCTGAGTTTTTATTATTATTTCTCCTTCAAATGACTTATTCAAGACTTCTACAAGATTCCCTTGCCAAGTCCAAAGCCTTAGAAATCATATACAATGGTTTGAGAGGCAGTTTTTGCACGTTGGAGGGTGCATAACTGTTCGTCTATGGACAAACTGCCTGTCAGTTTTAAAACAACATTTACTAATCACTGTTGTAGTTGTCCTAATTAGGACTGCAGCGAATTGTTTGGGCTTAATGAAGCCTTCAAAACATTTGTTAACCTTTGTCACAACTTTTCATGTCTTCCTAACACTTTGACATGCCTTTTGCAAGGTCTACAACATGCAAAGTATGACTGTCCTACATGCCTTAACAAAGGCTTACAATTATGAAGATTGCCTCAACAATATGAGAGTAGGTATTTGGACATAGTCCTTATTAAAATCATGTATATGGTCTACTAGGACCTTATTAGAGACAAAAAAATGAACATCAAAACAAACATTAGGTTGAATGCCTCATGGAGGCCATCTTGGGTTAGGTGCTCCTGCACCATCTATCCTACCCTGATTTCAACAGTCTAAACAAGTATATTAGAGGGTGTTTTTGAGTCAAAAGAGACCTTGTGGACATGCCCATGTCATATGGTGTCTTGGGTTTGAAGGAGATCCTGATTTGAGGAGGTAACATGCTTGGTTGTGACCTAGAGAGTTGGTGTTGGTTGGGTAGAGTTGAGTCACCCTAATAGAGAAATGAATAGCCTATGTGTGAGGACACATGAGTGTGGTCCTAGGCAAGTGCTCCCTCTTGTATAGCCTTATGAACGGGCTTGAGTTGTGTAAGGTTTGTGAAGCCTTATAGAAGAGAACTAAGAATCTAGGTTGTTTGATAGGTTATATCCAAGTATTGGTTGTACCTCTGCATTAGGAGCATACATCGAAAAAATGAGGCATACATGGAAAACATGACGCATATATACATGGAAGACAAGAAGTATACATTGGAAAGCACAAAGCATACATGGAGCATAGATGAAGCATACATAAAGTGTATATGGAAAACAAAAGAATACAACCATGAAGTTAGTAAACCATGTGAGAAAACATATAAGCAAATGAAAGAGAAATTTTGAGTTAGAAAAATAAAGAGACTTACATGTGAAAGGTTGTCTCAGTACCTTGTTTCATCCCCAAAATATAACAAAAAGATAAAAGAAGACCAAAAATAGAGGAATTCTAAACAGGAGATAGAATAATGTAATGAGTCGATCGATTTCTTTAAGGAGAGAAGACATACAGATAGACAAGGGAGCAATCAATATGAATGACAAAGAGTACATGACTCAGGCACTAGCTTTCTTTGTCTCTAGGGGTCACGTAAACCAACATACCATCATGGATCATGGGCTAGCAAGTTGCATTATGCTAGGTGACCATGAGTGTAACAAGATTAGGTCATATGAAGCATATAGGCTAGCAAGTTGTGTTATGCTAGGTGGCTTATAGACTATACATATCATAGGCTAGGAACCTATGTTATGCTACGTGACCATATACTACAAATGCTTTAGAGAGCATAAAACTAAACAACACCAATGGGAACGTGAAATAAACAATGCCTCAAGGAGTGTATTGATAACCATGCCTTAAGGGGTGCTATGAAAAATATTGTCGCAGGGGCACACATCAATAAACCAAAGCTCATGAGGCGTGAATGAATAAGGGTGTTGTATGGATGCACATGTGAATAAGGAATATATGCACCCCCCTTGAAATATTTACATGTACAATATGGAAATGTTTTAAGGTGAAAAGGAGGGGAAATTATAAGAGGAGAAGAGATCCTTAGAAATAATGCCTTCCCCTTGAACAAGTTGTACCCCTGCCCCCTTAGAGTACAAGTGAGAACAACCATGAAAAAGAGAATCGTGTTGCTAATGAAAAGTGGTGGAGTCTATTGCAATGTGATGAAAGAGGTGGCTTGATGTCATGACAATGGAGACTCAATCATATTGATGTAGAGAAAATAATGTTTATTATGCAAAATGAGCTTGATAGGGGTGATTCTCACCATCAGTTGTTATTTGAAAAAAGAGGAGGTGCTATAACAAAAGAGGAAGTGTGAGCAAACATGTGTCATGAAGGTGTTAAATTTTATCATGCAAGGCTTGAAATTCATTAGTGGAATGGCCCAACACTTGATGATATGCACATAAAGGAAGTATTGATAGATTTTTTTGTGGAAAATTTTTGTGTGTCGGAGGAGGAAGAATGATCAAGCGGTCTTTGAGTAGACATAGCAAAATACACTCTTGTTGAGATAGAAGACAAGAAACATGTGGAGTAGGAAGCAACCCTTTTTTTTGTGGAGAAAGATTTTATTTTTGAAAAGAAGGAGCCATAAAGACCTTAGACAATGGCGGAGGGGATGTAGAGATAGAAGGCCAAAAACCTAAACCTACTTTAGAAAAGTGTGGTGTCAGTTTCACTAGAAACTTAACTCCTTGTTTGATGTATCCTGAACCAATTCGATTATATCTAGGTTTCAAAATAATTTGAATCCAATCCCATAACATGTCTCTAAATCAAAAAGAGGAGGAGAGGCCACATTACCAGCTTCATCGAAATGAGAAGTGTAGTCACATGTTGAAAAAGAAGTAGTAGAATTGACATGAGGAGAAGGATCGATCCTTTTGGTTGAATTCAAGTCCTTGTTAAATGCATGAATGTTAGGGTGAGAAAGGTTATCTTTATATCCACCAGTCCCATGAGGGGTGAAATCTAAGGAGCCCCAATCATCACCAAGACATGCATTAGAAGAAGGTACATCATCATGAATAGAAGGTGATGATGGTGTTTGGGAATTTGTTGAAGTAGAAGAAGTTTGAGTGGCGAGTTTAGGTTTCTTAGAAGGAATAGATTGTGTACAGTAAACCAAAGCCACTTTTGGAATCTTAGATTTAGATTGTGATATTTTTTACTCTCTAATAAAGAAGCGTGTAAAATCTAGTGAACCCAACCATAACCAAAATATGCACTCGAAGGAGAAGAACTATTCTGCTCATCACTTTTGCTAGCAACAGAAAATAGTGGGTCCACTTTTGTTGAAGAAGGAATCAAAGTGTTGAGAGATTTTGAAACATGAGGTTGATACCTGGCTTCTTCTTGTAAGCAACGTTTTAGATTTGGATTACCCTCAACCGGATAGAGTTTGTTATTATACACAAACTTCATTATGTGGTGAAGAGTAGATGGGATTGTCCCCATGTCATTAATCCATGGTCTACTAAGAAGAAGATTATATGAAAGAGCATCAGGCATGACATGGATTAGCATAGGCAAGGCTATAGGTCCTACCTCAACTGGTAGTGTGATAGTACCCAGTGACTATTTACTAACATTATCGAAGCCATGAATAGAAAGAGTATCAGGTTGAATGAGAGATGTATCTACACTTATTTTGCACAAAAGGTCTATGCTACAAACATTAAGAAATGATCTGTTATCAATTAGAGTACGTTTTATTCCATTTCTATTAATGATAACCAAAATCATGAGAGGATCATGTTTCATTTGAATTTTGAGAGGAAGTAACTCATTTTTCTAAAAGACGATATCTAAACTCATCGCATGCATACAATCTAACAGGGTTGCTACGTCATTTGGTCTAATAGAAGGTGGGATGACTACATTTTGTAAAGCCTCCTAGAGCATTTGGTGGTATACATGAGAGATTTGTATTAACTCCCAGACTGAGATCTATACCTGGCTAGATTTTCTTTTGGTGGCTCTCGGTATTATGTTACATTCATAGATGATGCAACTAGGAAGGTCTGGATTTATTTCCTTAGACAGAAATCTGATGTATTTGAAACATTTAAGAAATGGAAAAGCTTGGTTGAAAATGAGACAGGTAAAAGATTAAAATGTCTCAGATCTGATAATGGCGGTGAGTATTGCAGCAAAGAATTTGAAGACTATTGTTCCTTTAATGGAATTCGTAGGCAGAAAACAGTTCTAGGGATTCCACAGGAAAATGGAGTGGCTGAACGCATGAATAGGACAATAATGGAGCGTGCAAGGACCATGAGATTGCATGCTGGTCTGCCTTTAAACATGTGGGCAGAGGCTGTCAACACTGCTATATATTTAATTAACAGAGGTCCTTCAGTTCCTTTGGGCTGTGGTATTCCAGAGGAAGCATGGACTGGCAAGAAGGTGAGTTATTCTTTTCTGAGAACCTTTGGCTGTGAAGCATTTGTACATATAGATTCTAAAAATAGAACCAAGCTGGATGCGAAATCAAAAAAATGTACCTTCGTTGGATATGGCATTGATGAATTTGTTTATAGGCTTTGGGATTTTGAAAATCAGAAAATTGTGAGAAGCAGGGATGTTATATTCAATGAGAAGGTGTTGTACAAAGATCAGTTGCAGTAGCATGAGAAGAAAGAAAAGGATTATGTGGTGCTGGATGATACTCCAAATAGTGATGTTCCAGTGGCTCCTCATGCTCCGCAACAGCAACCAGAAATACCACAAACTCCAGTGAATGTTAGACGGTCAACAAGGATAAGTAGACCTCCTGAAAGGTTTTCTCCCTCTTTCTATTCTATTTTGTTAATAGATGCTGGTGAACCAGAAGGGTATGATGAAGCTATGCAGGTGAATACACAAGTTTAGTGGGAGCTTGCCATGCAAGAAGAAATGGACTCCTTGCTGAAAAATCAGACTTGGGAATTATGTAAGTTACCTGTAGGTAAAAAGGCTTTACCAAACAAATGGGTTTACAGGCTGAAAGAGGAAGATGGAGGTAAGAAACGATTTAAGGCCAGGTTAGTTGTAAAAGGATTTGCACAGAAACATGGCATTGATTTTGATGAGATATTTTCTCTGGTTGTCAAGATGACTTCTATTCGTACTATTTTAAGTATTGTGGCTGCTGAAGATTTGCATTTGGAATAGCTAGATGTGAAAACTGCCTTTCTCCATGGTGATTTGGAGGAGGAGATATACATGGCACAACCATAGGGATTTGAGGTCAAAGGTAAGGAGAAACAAGTGTGCAGATTGAAGAAAAGCTTGTATGGCCTGAAACAAGCACCTCGGCAATGGTATTTGAAATTTGATAGTTTTATGGCTGAGCAAGGCTATAGTAGGTGTAATTCTGACCATTGTGTTTATTTTAAGAGGTTGGATAATGACAGCTACATCATTTTATGTTTATATGTTGATGACATGCTTGTAGTTGGGTCTAACATGGATCACATCAGAGAGTTAAAACATCAGTTATCACAGTCATTTGATATGAAGGATTTGGGGGTAGCAAAACAAATCCTTGGTATGAAAATTTGCAGAGATAGGAAGAACAAAAAATTGACTCTATCTCAGGCTGCTTATGTTGAAAAGGTGTTGCAGAGATTCCATATGGAGAATGCCAAAGCTGTCAGTACACCTTTGCCTAGTCATTTGAAATTGACTAAGGAGATGTGTCCAAAGACACAAGAGGAGGAAGAGAAAATGTCCAAGATACCCTATGCTTCAGCTGTAGGAAGTTTAATGTATGCCATGGTATGTACAAGACCAGATATTGCACATGCTGTCGGAGTCGTTAGTAGGTATATGAGTCATCCCAGATTTGAGCATTGGAATGCGGTCAAATGGATTCTCAGATATTTGTGAGGTACATCTAATAAACACTTATGTTTTGGGGGCTCTAATACTGATTTAGCAGGTTATGTAGACTCAGATTTGGCAGGGGATATTGATACCAGGCGGAGTACTACAGGTTATGTCTTTACTGTAGGTGGAACATCAGTGAGTTGGATTTCTAGGTTGCAAAAGGTGGTTGCTTTATCCACCACAGAGACAGAATATGTCGCTACAACAGAGACAAGCAAGGAGATGATATGGCTACAATCTTTCGTGGAAGAATTGGGTAAACAACAGGCTAACAGTTCTTTGTATACAGATAGTTAGAGTGCCATACATCTTGTAAAGAATTCTGTCTTGCATTCAAAGACCAAACACATACAGTTGAGGTATCACTTTATTCGGTCGGTGTTGGATAATGGATAGTTAAGGCCGGAAAAGATACATACAGATGAAAATCCAGCGGATATGTTTACCAAGGCAGTGACAAGGGAGAAGCTGAGCTCCTCTTCAGCTTCGATTGGTCTTCTAGACTGAACACAATAAAAATTGAATAGTAGAGTCCAGGGTGCTTATTTCCAGTGGGAGCTGCATGCGCAGCGGTGTCATCCAGGATCAGTCTCCAAGTGGGAGATTGTTTTGGTGTGGAGCCTGATCAGTCTCCAAGTGGGAGATTGTTGGTAGGTGGCGACTGATCAGGAAAGTACTGTACACTAGCCATGTATCCTCACCGGGGTTCGGTGTAACCGACAAAAAGGCTTGATAAAAAGTAGCCAAGGGTTAGGGTTTGAGTATTGTATTGTAGCATTTGCAGCGGTATTGAGTTGCAGGGATTGCTGATTGTAATCGGTTTGATTTACTGGATAATAATATTCGACTCTCTGTTTGGTGGATGTAGCCCGAGTTTGGGTGAACCATGTTAAATCTTGTCTCTCGCTATTATTAATTCTGTGTATTTCCATTTCTCTGTTTAATCTTTATTTGCATTTAATTGATATCTTCTGCCGGCTAACCCTAACAAGTAATAGCACTATCTAGGGTTTTAAGTGACCTAATTGACAAAAAGGACAACTTATAGGTGTTATAGATCAACTATATAGAAATAAAAAGTAGATCAAGGATAAGCAGGACAAACAAAGTCTATAGACAAAAATAGGGCAGATCTAGTAGGACATGGGCATTAGGTGCCCAAGTCCTAGGTTTTCTATGCTAACGAAGCCTATGTGTGATGATCATTGTTGTTCACATCTTCTTGTCACCCATCGATGCCTAAAACTTCCAGTTTGGATTTGTACACATAAAATATGGAAAATGATTGTGCTATATAGGGGGTTGCCTCAGTCAATCCTCATGTTGGTGTTTCTAGCTCCACAACAACAATGATAATGATGATAAGGAGTGCATGCTCATGATGGGAAAAGGTGAAGCATATGATAAAGATTGCAGTAATCAAACACAATGAAATAAAGTTACTATGAGCATGAAACTCTACTTGTATGTATGTCACAATCCACGAGTTAAAGGAGGAAGAAGCATCCTTGAAGGCCTAGAAGAAGGATTAGTCCATAAAACTAGAGAGCTTTTCGAGAGATAGACAGAGACAGGGAGAGCTTGTTAGAGTGAAGTTGCATGTTTGTAAATGAGGGAGATATAGTTGTTGATATATGAATCCCAAATTCCCAATCACTTTTCAAGGGCCCAATTGAGTTGAGGTCAACAAGGTGCATTACTTAGGTCATAAGGGTGAGATTCAAATGAGATCTTTGGGAGCCAAATTGACAAGACACTAGCACTAGGCAATAGTGTTCTAGTGATTTGGTCTCTTGAAATATCATATGTCAAAGGAATTATCCTTTTATCTCAGAAAAGTAGTGAAATATGCATATTGCAAGAAAAGATGAACATACAAGCTAAAATGAGTGCCAAACCTAGTGTGAAATTATAAGAGGTGACATTTTTTTACATTATAATTCCACACTGCCATATCAAATTATATCAATAGTTCAACTAGTTCCAAGTATAAAATAAGTATGGTCAAAGTGAGATGTAGTGCCATTAGCCTAGAAAAGTGGTGTGTCAGTTCTTAGGTCCTACAATAATCTGATATTAAATGAGATGAACAAATTTAATTAATAATTAGTAATTTATAGGTCCATGAGTGTGTACACTTAAAAACATCACTCAGTAGCTCAAGGTGGTCGAGTCATCCTTGATGGAGCACACATACCCTTCTCCTTGCCATAGGAAAACCTCCACATCACTCTCGCTCTCATTGTAGAACCCAGTTGAGAGGAGATGAGACATGAGGGTGGTCCTGCTCGCTTGATAGTTGGACTTTGTGGAGAATGGTCAGCTGGTCTTGGGGTCTTTTCTGTGGATTGTTTGCTAAGTTGTGTTCAATAACAATACTTGTGGAGATAATTATATCACCTAAAGGGTCACTAGTCACTGATCTCTTATTTGGGTTTTCGAGATTCCAAGGCCTATTTGGTTGTCTATTGTAATCGCTTATGAATCTAATACATTGAAAGCTTTCCTCTCCAACTTGAAGGAGTTGCCAAGGATTTGATATCTTTGTTCAATAAGCCTAAGCCTATGTTGTTCTTGAATTGTCAATTGTGCGTGTTAAGGCCTAGGGTGTATCTCCTTGATCTCCTCTAGGATCGCCCTCACCAACTCACCTCTAAGTCCAGGGCACATACATAGGCCTGAATGGAGAGAGATGGCTTGGGTTTACCATGATTTGATTTATGTTGACTTAGGGTGATGACCTCATGTTTTCTTTGATTTTCACTCTATTTGAATTAATTAACCTCATGATGGGATCAAGGGATTTTGCACTTGTTTGTTTTAGTTCTTTTGGTTTTATATCATTTTTGGTATTTTGATGTTTTTGAATGAATGCTACTAAATGTATGGGAGAAATATTTTTGTTCTTTTTTGGTTTTGGAAATGAAATTAAATTGATTAATCTAGGAAATAAAAAATGAATGCAATTAATGATGATTTGACCTAATGCAATTGATCTATGTTTTTATGTTTCTTGAAGGTTTTTTTGCAACTATGCTATGAATTGAAGGTACTAAATTGAAAATATAATCTAACAATGTAGTTACTTGAAAATAAACTAATTAAAGCAAATTAACTAGCCTATCAAGGAAATTGCAGCAATTAAATTACTATTCCCAAGAGTAAGACTTGGTTATCTAATTACTACAAAAAGCATGAAGGAACTTGAAATTGAAGGTGCATGAGCTTGGCGTATCCTCGGAGATCCTTATAGCATCCTTCCCTTCCTTTGTAGTAGTGGGGTACTCCTCTTGGTGATGGGGATTGGACAACAAATAAATCAAGGGCTTGAAAAACTTGGATAGAAGCACTCTAGCTTATAAAATGGCTAGCGTAACAATGTTGTATGAAGATTTTTGGAAAGCTCGGGAAAAATAGAAAAAAGAAAAAGGCTCATAAGTCTTGTGAGAGCATGAATATGCTAAGGGAGAGCAAAAGATAAGGAAATCTTGGTTTTAACAAGGAATTTGCCTCCTCTATTACTTGGAGGAGGGGGTATCTATAGGTTGGAATGACGAATGAAGGGTGGGATTGATTGGAGAGTTAACTCCCTTGATTGAAGAGTGAATTGGATTCATTGGGTAGTGAAGTGAGATCGAAAGCTTATCATAGGAGAGAAAATGGAGTTAATATGAGAGAGGGAGGAGTTAATTGTAGTTAAACTAAGCTAAATTTGCATGATCAAAGTTGATTGAAAGGTTAAGAATAGATGAGTCTTAGTTAGAATTGAAATCTCATGCAAATTGGAGCAAAAACAACACTTTTTTGAGCTCAAACTACAAGTAAAACTGCGGAACAAAACACAATGAGGTTTCCCACATTCATAGGTTAGTCACCCAATGGGTGACCATGGTCAAACAAGGGGCGAGTAGAGTCAAACAAGAGTCTAGGTGAAAACTGAGGGTTGGAGAGTGGACCTAGGAGGCTAAAGAAGACACCTGACAACTCTATTTTGCCAAAATATGCCAGAAGGGGTGGTCACCCAGAGGTGACCCAAAAAAATAGGGAGTGACCAGGTCAAAAAGAAAGGTTGACAAAAGTTCAAGACCTCATCGACTCTAATGTTATCTAGGTGGCAGGTGAAAATGACAAAGGGAATAAGTCGGTTGCTCCTCTAAATCAAAATTTACAAATCTTTACAAATCCATTACCTCATCATGAAGTTAATATTGTAGAACCATTTATCAATTCACTACCTACTTCTACACAATCTAATCATCAAGATAAAGATTTTGACAAAGTGGTTTCTATGGTCGATGCTTGTCTTGATCAAGAGCGAACAGAGCCTGAACCCATTATCTCTTTCACACCTCATGATGCTTCTATTCAAGCACCTAACATACCTCTTTACATTACCGAAGAGTTCCTCTTTATGCATAATTTACATCAAGATACGTACGATATATTGGAAATCTCAATTAGAGAACATGCTGGGTCCATCTATCCAATTCTTGGTGTGTCTTGACTCTTTCTGTCAAAGTTGGGGCAAGAACTTTGGATGTGTCTTTTGTTATCATCCCTACTTCAGACCTATTTCATGTGAAGTTGGGTCATCCATGGCTCACCTCCATGAAAGAGGTCTACTCTATAGTTCATAAGTGGTTAAAGTTTCCATTCCAAAGATAGATGAATGTTGTATATCACAGTGGGTTCCAGCCCTTTGCCTTTCATGGACACTTTTCGCTTGATTATTTCTAGCCACAGCCATTAGGGTTTGTTCAACCTCATGATGATCTTTTCATTCTCTCTGATCAAAAATTTTAAGCAAAGAGAATCACCAAAGTGTCTCTTAATGCTTCATCCCATGATACACTTGGAGCCTCTCAATCCACTGTGACTGTGACAGTAGTTCCCCTTTCCCTGCAAGTGTTGAATAAACTAAATCCCAAATGGAAGGACCCTCCCTGTTCTTGAGCATCTGGTATTTATGTTGTGGTTCCACCTCTTCCATCCTATCTAGGACCATGAGATAAATTCCCAACATAATCCAGACCTCTCTACAATTCAAGAATTTTTTTGTTCTGCCTACCTCTTCTGAGTCTAGTGGAAATTAATCCATTAAGTGGAAGCTTTTTCCTATGGTTTCTCAATCACCTATGGATGCTCTAGTACCTCCACCTATTTCACAGGTTGGGAGAGAACAACAACCTACTTTGAAGGACCCTCCCTCCATGGCCTCCCATCCTTCAGAATTTCCTTCCATTCCTCCTCATGATCCTCAAGAAAAAGAAGAAAAGGAACCCATGTTGGAAGATACCATGGTTTCCCTTGCAAATTTTACAAATCGCGTAAAATGGAATTAAAAAAAAAAACAAGAGAATGTAAGAAGCAATGTCATGCATTAGATAGTCAACTTACTACGGGAGAGGAAAATATTCCACCTTGCAAGCGTCATCCACCGATGGTTTTGAAAGATACATCTATTGATGCTTCATCTCCTCATGTGAATGATAGTGATCCACATCCCACAATGGCCCCTCTCAGCTCACCCATTTTGCTATATTCCAACAGTGATTTAGAAGACAATGTTAAACCAAGTATGACTCTAGCACCTTGCAGTGCACTTGATGTAGTCCTTCTCGCATCTTGTCCTCCATCCCCTTATGATGAGAAAGACTGAGAGGAGTAAGATTTTCTTTAGGACAACTCATAAGTGTGGCCCCTTTTTCGCTTTTGTGTTATGATTACATGCATTGTTATCCCTATATTGTACTACTTGGTGTGTATTTTTGTTTCTTAAACTCTCTTTGGGTGACCCTTCACACTCTTATAGGTGTAAGGATATGAAGGGACTAAACTTGTTGTGACATTCCTCTTTGTGTATCTTCATTCTTCTATTTGTCGTAATATGCAATTTTGTTACTTTTGGGGACGATGCAAAGCATTGGATGATTTAGCAGCCTTCCATGTTGACCCTTTCTATGTTTCTTTTTTTATTTCATGTTATATTTCTTCCTCCATCATCATATTTCTACTAATTGGTAGATGATGAAAGTTTTTTAAAAAATCCCTTTTATATAACCATTCACATACTAATGCAAGTCAAGTAGATCCCATTTTTGTTATTTCATTATATGGTTTGATTCATGTGGCACGTTGTTGCAATGCTCGACATCATACCATGACTACACAAATCATTGTGTATCATGCCTTCATCACCTTGGTTTGTACGTCCTAGAGGCAACCTGTATTGGCAACATGGTTAAGAGACATTGCTGATTAGATTAAGATATGATGTTGTCATTGATGGAGACAATTATAAGTGATTGGGAACATGTGTTAAGACAAGTTGTGTATAACATTTTGGTCCGGTGAGAATAACTTAGTCAAATTGACTAAGTGTTGGCATCTTATTGAGTCAGTGATAGAGAATTGATTGATAATCCTCTGTAGATGAAGACTTTGGTTTGTAGTTCTGGTATGTTGTATATAGTTGTTTGATAGTATTATATTCCAAGTTTCATGTGTTGACAATCTTTGAAAGCCATACTGTGAATTGCCTAAGTCCGGGTAAGTAGAGTTCAGTTATAAGCAGTGCAGATCACCCGAGGATTTCAGTCTACATTCTTCCATGAGTAGTTATTTCAATTTGTAGTTTGAAGGTGTTGTAAACACATATGAGAAGTATCTAATTCAATATTTCTAGTGTTTGAGGTTCATCGGATGATCATCTACAAGTTCCTAAGTATCAGCATTTAGTTTGACAGTTTCACAGTGATAGAGTTAGTAGTACAGAGATTCGTATCTTGCCCCATGAGAATATTATAACCTATGGTTATGAAGGTAAGATTGGTGATGCATAATGAATGTTTGGTATGAATTTTGAAGTTTAGTGTGGTCCGCATTAGAAGTTGTCATATGACAGACATGGTTAAGTGTATACTTAAGAATGAAGCTGACACTCATTTTGGATTGATGTGCGGTAAAGGTATTTTATTTAGATCATCATCCTAAGTGGTTCTAAAATAGTTCCACACCTATATAGAGGTTCTTGAAGGATTATATAGGTTTGCATTGTTGTTTGTGTAAAAGATCAAGCCGACAAAGTATAACTTTTGTGTACACATTTCATATTTACAATGTCGACCTAGTTTTGAGTTAAATCTTGCTGCGGATATATATACTTGATAAATTTCAATGTTGGAGAGATATGATGATGTGAATATGTTGCAAAGTGGTTGTGTATGTGATTCTTATGATCTGAAAAGTGTTGTAAAGATTTAGAAGACTGAAGAATAGAGCATATGTGAATAGGGAAGAAAAACAAAGTAAACATAATGAAGACCTTTGAATCCATATTTTTAACTATCAATGGAAATGTATTCTAGCATTCAGTAGACGCAATTGTAATAGTTCTTTCTTGGTAGTGAGCCACCCTTTCTGTATCTTCACTTCTTTATGGCAGTGAGCCTATTGCAGTGAATAGTTCTTTGGATAGTGTGTCCTTGGATAGTGAGCCTTGAGACAGTGAGCCTTTCTGTAATCCAATTTTGATATTATAATATATTGTAACCTAACACTCACCGTGGTTTTTCCCTTTTTGGGTTTTCCATGTAAAAATTGTGGTGTCTATGTGTTATGACTTTATTTATGCTCTTCTTATGTTTATTTTTCTTTCATGTTATTGAATTCAGTAAATGGATCAAAGAACATTTGAAGGAATAGTTTTATAGAATACTGATTCCTTAGTATTCCTTGTGTTCAATGATTGGTATCAGAGCGAGGTTCCTTGGAAGAAGTCTAACAGCTTGAGGAAGATCTAAGAAAGTAAACACATGGCAACCAAAAGATATCCTACTCATCCAGAAGCAATTCATCTAGGTAGTGTTACAATTGATGATTGCACATATGTCAGCAATAAAGAACTAATAATTGCTCTTAAAGATCTTGATAAGTATGAAGTAGATATCCAGGATTTGAAGGAGAATGTCAAAGAAGTTGATGAATGCATCCTGAAGCTAAGAGAGGAAGTCAAGAGATCAAAGGAAAGGAGCAAAGACCTAAGTGAACAATTGAAAGCAGCAAATGAGACCATAAGCAGTTTATCAATGCTGGTTGAAGAGAAAGAAGAGGTTGAGGAGTAGTTAAATCAAGTTTTGAAAGGAAAGTATGAAGAATGTGAAAAGTTGGCAAAAGATGTTGTGCTTCTGAAGTATGATCTAGAAATAGCTAACAACTACAAAGAAAAGTTCAAAATAAGTTCTGTAAAGCTTGATGAGTTGATTAACAGCCAGAAAAGTCTAGATGACAAGCAAGGTTTAGGTTTTGAAAGAGGATAAAGTTCTAAATCAGGACAAGTTAACACTAAGATGAAGAGAGTCAAAGGTAACCAGGTCTGGAATCAGAGAAATGGGCCTAGAAGACATCCAGTAAGGCAACCAAATTCT
This sequence comes from Cunninghamia lanceolata, assembly GCA_027924645.1. Classification (NCBI taxonomy): domain Eukaryota; kingdom Viridiplantae; phylum Streptophyta; class Pinopsida; order Cupressales; family Cupressaceae; genus Cunninghamia; species Cunninghamia lanceolata. Next base: position 1,795,002 of record BSBN01000175.1, on the reverse strand, counting down.
TAAAGGTACCCATCTTTCAATGGCTATTGTTTTAATTACAATAAGTTTGGTCATAAGGCCACCTAGTGTAGCAGCAGAGAAAATCAAAATGTCCCATCATTCTCGGGTCAATGTTTTAGTTGCAAGAAAATTGGTCATAAAGCAAATGAATGTAGGAGTCTAATAAGGAATGGTCTCAATAATGTAAGGAATACTCAATATTTCAATGGAAAATGCTGTGCATGCAATAGATTTGGGAATATGGCTAACCAATGCAGATCAAGAATGAATCCAATCAATAGAAGGAACCAAGTACAAAGGAATATTGTTTGCTACAATTGCAATAAACCTGGACATGTTGCAAAATTCTACAGAAGCAAGAATGTGAAAAGAAACTATTCTGCAAAAAAGAAGAAAACAGAGCAGAGGGAAGATAAGGGAAAGGGCAAGGTTTATCCGATAGAAACCAAGAAGGAAATGAGCAGGATCTAGATTAAGAAGGATGTAAAAGAGGTCAATGATGGATCTGCACCAGCTTCTGGTGCAGATACTTCCTCTGGGAATTAAATTGGGAGCTCTGGCTCTGGGGGAGCTTTTATTGAAAATCTTGATCACCTAGCCAGATAATTGGTGCTGAGATTCAGCATGAGGATATGAGTTAATGAGCTATTTGATGAATCTTTTGAAGAAGTTACCAGCATAAAAAGGTCTAATGTGATGCATTGTGGAACAATCTTGATCGACTATGGTTGACAGTGAAATGTTTGACAGCTTTTGGGTAAACAACATTTATGATGATTAGGTTTTTGTAAACAAAGGTTAAAAAGGGTCGCATCTGAATGATTAATCACTTTACATTTGAGTTTTCAAGAATTAAAGGAGATAAAAAGTAGAACCCTTAGCCACTTTAGTTATTTCCAGTGATTCAAAGTAGAGAAAACCTTAATTTTGACAAAAAGAGGCATTTACAGTTAAAACCCTGTTGTGAAATTGTTTGAACTATTGCAAAAATGGAAACACAACAGGTAATCGATATCATTGAGAGACCTTGACCAAAATTCAAGAAACACCCTTTCAAATAAATGGAAGTCAACCCTAATGGTGCATTTTTAGTAGTGTCATATGGCTTAATGCATGAAGAAGACATTAGGGCATACATTCATGTTGCCCTAGAAGAACTCAACATGGTGGTAGCCAACTTATAGATTTTCACCTGAAACATCTAACTGGTGATGATTTTGAATTAAAGGAAGAGTACAAGGCATTGGTAGAAAAGAAATTTATACAATATATAGACTTGCCAACTTTTGTAGAGGACGAATGGGTTCGGTATGTATTGAGCCAAATTCCTGATGAATTCATGTGGCTTGACACACCCTTTATGATTACAAAGGAGGCTATATAAGGGCTGTAACAAGATTGAACTCTACTAGAATGGTGCCTATGCTAAAGGATGTAAAGAATAACACTGTGATGGAGCCCACCAAAGCTCAATTCAACAAAAGGACATTGACAGTTAACATAATTGTAGACCGTGCAATAAGGTTCAGATTGATGGTAATCAGATACAAGATATGATTCACAAACCAGGAAAATTTTGTCTCTGGTACAACCATCTACACTGCTTATGAGATGGTCAAGAAGAACACAAACTACAACCTCTGTGAGTTTCTCTGACTACAATTGATGGAAAATATGAAGAAGAAAAAGGAGTCTAAATAGCCCTTCAAATATGGTACATTGATCATTTGCCTTTTCTTCTATTTTATGAAAGAATTGCCGAGAATGAAGAATTTGGTATGGTATGATAGAAAACCCATGACCACAAAAATTAGGAATCATTTGAATAGTTTAGGCAGCCATGATGCTCAAAATGAAGCCCTATGGGGCCATTTCAAAAACTTTCAAAGGGCCATGCAATCAAGGGAAAGATTACCTAAGACAATTGTGGAAAAGTACAAAAATGGTATATGCTTTATTCTAAATAAGGATCATTGCATGACGATGGTTGTGAAGCCAAGGACAGTTCGGGTCCTTCCAATGGGTTTTGAAGTAGCCAAAAATGTGTTGAATGGTTATGCTAAGCTCATGTTGAGCAAACCTAGGGACACCAAAGGAGAAAGATTTGGAACCTATGAACAAATTGCTGTTAAAGTGCATGTTGAACTGAGAAATCCTAAATCTGTAAAGAAGGCTAGGAAAATAGAAGAAGAATATGCCCAGAGAAAGTGGTTCACTAAAGAATAGATTGCAAAAACAAGAGAAAAGGTAGAAGTAGCAAGGGAAGTGGAAGAAAAGAAGCAAAGTGAACCTAAAAGGGCTCTAGAAGAGCCTCAGAAGAAAGTGAAGGAGCCTACAACAACAAGGAAAAGAACAAGAGATTCAACTTCTACTCAAACTGCAACTGCTTTCAACGGTCCCACACCTTCTGTGAGTGTGGAAGCACCTGCAAAGGAAACCACTGCAAAAGAGCACAAGAGAAAGGAAACAAAAGGCAAAAGGATGTATGTTAGTGTAGGAACTGATGATGAGGAGATTGAGATAGATGAAGAAGTAGAGAAAATGAAGACTAAGTCTAGTGAACTCTTTGGTAGTAAATAGGAGAAGCCCTCGGGTAATGGGAGAAGAAAGAAAAAGCCAAAGCAAATAAAGCCTGACAAAGAAGAGGATACAATAAATTTGGAAGATGTCCTAAATACTATGGGAACCCATGGAAATCTAAAGACTATAGCACAATTGTATGATGATTATAGTGATGTAGACAAAGACATCATAGAGACCATTGTGGTCATATTTTTGGAGATGTACAACAAAGCCCTCCTTGAAGTAATCACTGATCTCCTTGACATCTTGGCCAATATTATGTCTGCTAGAAAGGAGGCAGCATAGCAAAAGATGTAGAATTAAGAAAGCATGCAGTGATAAAGTTGTGTCCAAATATAACTGCTGAGGAGAAAACAAAAGTCACCAAGACAATTGGAAGAATACTTGACATAAAGACAAGGACTAACATTTTGATGTCTGGAGACATAGAAAAATTGGTAGAGGACACAGAAAAAGTAACTCTCAATGTCTTAAGAGAGCTCAATATACCAACTATTTATGACAAGAAAGAACAAAATATTGGTGATGATAGTTCCCTTCTAAAAGTCAGCTCTGAACAAGACCTTAATCAAACAAAGACTCCTCTGGTAAGCCCAACGAAGGATGAAGAGATGAAGGAGCAAAAAGAGGATAAAACTCTTGAGAATGTTTAAATCCCTCCATAGAAAAATGAAACTGGTGATTAGGAAGAGCAAGATGATGAACAAGCCAAGGTAAACCTTTCTCTGGAACATAAAGTTGATGAGCAATGCTAGGGAGAAAGATCCACTAGAGTAGAATAAAGAAGAAGAAGTGGTAAGAGACACTGCTGCGACTCATGATCCGGTTGACACTATCAGAGAATTTTTTGAAAAGCAGCAAGAAGCAAAGATTTTTTATTCATTTGAGTTACTGCAAGGACTAATAAACTTAGCCTCAATGTTACCTTTGCAGGAATTTAAACTAGTGTCAATTGTTCAAGCCAAAGATAAGGAAGAAATCTTGAGGTCTCATATTTAGAATAGTGAGCTCATTGATAAGGCATTTGATGTTTTCAAAAAGTTGATGCTTGGACTGCAGAAGGACACATCCCTAGCACCATCTGAGCAACTTAAAAGGCTCATAAATTCTGTAAGTTCACATTTTGAATCTTTTGAAAAAGCTGCAGATAATAAGGTTAGGAAAGAAATAAATGAGAAGAGGCTAATTGAGCTGGAGGATAAGCTAGCTAAGGATACAATTTTGTTAGACAACAACATTAAGAACATAGATATCATTGTAAAGAAAGCCAGTGATATATATAAATTTTGTCTAACATGGCCTGAAACCACAAAAGAAATGAAGGAGAAATTAGATGACTTGGAACTTCAATTGATAAAAATCTTAGAAACATTTGATCCAACATCTGAGTTCATCATCAACAAGAAAGTAGAAATTAAAGGCATTCATATAAAGATAAGCAGTCTGTAAAGTAAGAAAGAGGCCACTAAGAGCAGAATGTGCCAACTCAGAGAAATAACAGAATCTATGATTGATTCTATGACTGGTCTTCTTGTAGAGGAAGAAAAAATAAAGGCAATAACTGATGTGCCTACCACTATAGAGAAAATAGAGAAATTGGTATTTCAAGTGAATGGAAACATTTAATTTTTGAGTAGTGCTAAGGCTAAGTGGGATGGAGAAATTGCTCAATTGAAAGCTATATACAAACACATCCTCTCTACTTTGTAGTAGGTAAGCTATATGATTGCACTTGTACATATGCAGCAAAGTATAATAGTTTTGCAATTTTGATACAATTTTGTCAGTTGTACATACACCTTTTCCATTGATGTCAAAGGGGGAGAAGAAGAACCAGTGATAAATGGCTAAACATCTAAAAAGAAAAAGAAAAATAGAGTGTACATAGTAAGGGGGAGCAGTATGAGCATTTTCACTAAGTGTTGCCATCAATGCTAAAGGCCTAGATTGTTGGCAACATGGTTAAGAGACACTGTTGATTTGATTGAGATATGATGTTTCCATTGATGGCAACAATCAGAAGTGATTGGTAATAGGTCTTAAGACAAGTTGTGTAAAACATTTTGGTGCGGTAAGAATAACTTAGTCAAATTGACTAAGTGTTGGTAGCTTATTGAGTCAGTGACAGAGAATTGATTGATATGCCCCCATAGATAAAGAATTTGGTTTGAGCTTCTAGTATGTTGCATATAGTTGTTTGATGGTATTTTATTCTAAGTTTCATGTCTTGAAAGTCTCCTGAACCCATACCGTGAATTGCCTAAGTCTGGGTAAGCAGAGTTCAGTTATAAGTAGTGCAGATCACCTAAGGATTTCAGTATACATTCTTCCATGAGTGTTTATTTCAATTTGTGGTTTCAAGGAGTTGTAAACACATATTAGAAGTATATAATTCCATATTTGTAGAGTCTGAGGTTCATCGGATAATCATCTACAACTTCCTAAGTATCGACATTTAGTTTGACAATTTCATAGTGACAAAATTAGTAGTTCAGAGATCCACATCTTGCCCCATGAGAATATTATGAACTGTGGTTATGAAGGTATGATTGATGATGCATAATGAATGTTTTGTATGAATTTTGGAGTTTAGTGTGGTCCGCATTAGAAGTTGTAATATGATAGACAACATGGTTAAGTGTATGCTTAAGAATGAAGCTGACACTCATGTTGGATTGATGTGTGGTAAAGATATTTTGTTTAGATCATCATCCTAAGTGGTTCTATAATAGGTCCACACCTGTATGAATGTTCTTGAGGGATTATTTAGGTTCGTATTGCTATTTGTGTAAAAGATCAAGCCAACAAAGTATAACTTTTCTGTACACATTTCATATTTGGCATGCCAACCTAGTTTTGAGTTAAATATTGCTGTGGATATATATACCTAATAAATTTTGATGTTGGAGAGATATGATGATGTGAATGTGTTGTAAAGTGGTTGTGTATGCAATTCTTGTGATCCAAAAAGTGTAGTAAAGGTTCAAAAGAGTGAAGACAAGAGCATATGTGAATCAGGCAGAAAAATAGAGCAGACATAATGAAGACCTTTGAATCCATATTTTGAACTATCAATGGAACTATATTCCAACATTCAGTAGATGCAATTGTAATAGTTCTTTCTTAGCAGTGAGCCACCCTTTCTCTATCTTCTTTTGTTTATGGCAGTGAGCCTATTGCAGTGAGCACTTCTTTGGACAGTGAGTCCTTGGGCAATGAGCCCTAATGCAATGCACCTTTCTGTAATTTGGTTTTGATATTATAATATATTGTCATGGTTTTTCCCTTTTTGGGTTTTCCACGGAAAAATCTTGGTGTCTATGTGTTATGACTTTATTGCTGCTCTTCTTATGTTTATTTTGCTTTCATGTTATTGAATTCAGGATTAAAGAACATGTGAATGAATGGTTTTATAGAATACTGATTCACCCCCCTCTTAGTATTCCTTGTGTTCAACAACCCCTTATCTTGATGTAGCTTTTGAGAACATATATCATTTGGCTATGTGCATCTAGAAAGCTCTTGTGCCTGTTTTACATTTATTACTCATTTTATCTTAAAGGCAATTGCTTCTTGATAGAGTTAGCAATCACTTTAAGGTGGGGTCATACATCATGCTATGCACTTTACTTTGATCATGCACCATGTGGTTGGTATTACCATTACAATACTTGTTGATAATCTTTGTAGCACCTTACAAAAGTTGCCCAACAAACATCATTCTTTGACTAACCTATATTCTCTAATATGGTTGATGTGGACCTCACCTAGTGATTCAGAGGTCCTCACTAGCATGTGATGTCTTCACTTGACAAGTAACTCACCTATTAATTCAGAGGTCCTTACTATCCTATGATGTTTCTTTTTGTTATGTGTCCATGAGCCACCTAGCATAACACATCTTGCTAGCCCATGCGCTCCATGCAACTTATCATTAATGATCACCTAGTAATTCGGTGGTCCTTACTAGCTTGTGATCCATGAGAACATGTCTCTTTACATGACCCTTAGTGACAAAGAAAGTTGTTTTCCATGTCATGTTCTCTTTTGTGATTGTTTGTTTCCTTCCTTATGTGTATGATGAATTTCTTATCTTGTATGCTCCTATGTTTCCAAGTATTCTTCATGTTTGCTTTATGTGTGTTTTCACATGTCTTCTTTGCATACTTCATGTGTACTCTATGTCTTCTTCGTGTATTTCATGTATAACTCATGTTTTCTGTGTATTCTTAATCTATGCTCTATGAGTACTCCATGTACGTGTGAATTATCCTATGTATCTAGTGTCTATGTAATCTCTTTTGCTATGATTTGTGGACCCTTAGAACCCTGTGTTTGGTGGCTATGATAGTTCTCAACTTAGCAGCATTCTATGGCTTCAACATTCTAGTGAAGAATTTTTTTTTCTATACATTAGTGTGTGTATGAACATAAGATGATACCCATGCTAAAGTGAGGGCTAAATTTAGTGTCGTAAATTATCAACACTGGCAATTTCACACTAGGTTTAGCACTCATGTGGATTGATGTGTAGACTTGTGTTGAAAGAAGACCAAGTTTTGAGCTAGATTCTGACTCCAGGTGTTTTCCTCTAGCAACATGCCCTAAAAGGACCCAAAGCACTTGGACACTAGCATCCAAGTGCTAGTGTCCTCGATATTTGGAAAAAATAAAGTTTTGTGTGGCCTTGGATGTTAGCCTTATTTCCTTGGGTGATGCACTTTGTTGGCCTTGCGAGAAAAAGTTCCCCAAAAATGAATTGGAATGCATATATAAACAAGTCTACCTCTCTCATTTGATCCTAGACACAATATTCATGACATGTGATATTCTAATTATGTGATCTATCAACTAAGCTCTCCTATGTGGATATTATTATGCAAATTTGTTTGAAACTCTCTATTGTAGATTTGTGATATTATTGCAGGTTTTAGAGGAAGCATCTTCCTCCATCATCTTCTTGTGGTGATATTGTGTTGTGACACCAAGTCTGAGTAGGGTTTAATGTTGGGGTAAAGATTCTTTATTGCAGCATTAATTTATCTTGGATTTTTCTTCTGTTCTATAAGAACACACACTCTTATCATCATAATCTTGGTTGTTGTAGAGGTGGAAACACTATTCACATGGTTTAAATGAGGCAATCCCCTAAAACGACCCAACCCTTCTTCCTCTTATGTATGTGTAGGTTGCAAATGATTGGAAACATGTGTTGCAGATCTGAGATTGCATTGAAAACTAGATTTTATAGAGCAGAAAACCCTAGGACACTAGTGCCTAGGCTCCCTACTCCTACCTAGATCAGTCCAAATTTGAATCAGAATACCAGATACTCTACTAACTATTTCTCTGCTTTCAGTTGCAGTCAGTTAGTTTGTATTTATTAGTTTGTTCCAAATTTGCTTAATTAGGTCTCTAAAACCCTAGATCTAGCCTAGTTGTCTCAATCTCTCTAGTTACAACAAAGGAATAGATATCTCACCAACCTAGCAAGGCTCTTTTGAAGGGACAATAACCTAGCTCTAAGTCATTGTTGGCTTGTGTTCTAATGTTTGACCTAACCATATGACTTAGTTAGTGTATGATTGAGTACATCTATTTTTAGATCTTATAGAGAACATGTTCTTTGCATTGATTCCAAGGAAGTGTGACACCCAACTTGAAATAAACATCACCATAATAGGACCACCAAAAAGGGAAGTATCTAAATTTTTGACAGAATACCAATATACTGTGTCACACAATGTACCAGAAGGATTGCCACCTATCCAAAGCATCAATTATCATATGGATCTAATACCAAGAGCTAATTTTCAAAACAAAGCAACACATAGGATGACACTAGTAGACAATGTGGAGCTAAACTAACAAATATAGGATCTATTGAGAAAAGGATTAGTTAAGGAAAGTTTAAGCCCATGCATAGTACTAGAAGTATTAGCACAAAAGAAAGATGGATAATGGAGGATGTGCACCAATTCAAGAGTTATTCATAATATCACCAACAAATATAGGTTTCCATTGCTAAATGGATGACACCATTGACTATTTTTTTGAACAAAGTCTTGCACAAAGAATGAGCTTAAAAGAGGATATCATCAGATTAGGATCAGAGAAGGAGATGAATGGAAGACTGCATGGAAGACAAATGAGGGCCTATATGAGTGGTTAGTACTGACTTTTGGGCTAACTAATGCACCAAATACATTCATGAGACTGATGAATGAGGTATTGAAGAAAGTTTTGGGTAAGTTTGATATTGTCTACTGGGATGATATTATAATCTTTAGTAGAACCTAAGAAGAACATTTGCGGCACATTAGACAAGTATTTAAGATATTGAGAGAAGAGAAGTTGCTAATAAACATCAAAAAGTGTAGTTTCATGAAAAATGAGCTAGTATATTTGGGGTTTGTCATTTTTATAGATGGATTGAGGATGGATCTGGAGAAAGTGAGGGAAATTTTTGACTGGCCAACACCATCAAACATTAGAAAGTTAAGATCTTTCAACAAATTGGAAAGTTTCTATAAGAAGTTCATCAATAATTCCAGTGCCATTTGTAGATTACCGACAAAAATAGTGAGGGGAGACCAAAATAAATTTAAGTGGATGACAAGAGCACAAAGGAGTTTTGAATTATTAAAACAAAAGGTAATGGAGAAACTAGTGTTAGCATTGCCTAATTTTGACAAAGTATTTCAGGTTGAGTGTGATGCTAATGGAAGTATAATAGGAGTAGTGTTAAGCCAAGAAGGAGACAAATATCATATTTTAGTGAAAAGTTGGATGATGCAAGGAAGAGATACTCAGTCTATGATTAGGAGTTTTATCTCATAATTCAATCCTTGAAGAAGTGGAGACATTACCTATTACTAAAGGAATTTGTGTTGAACACCAACCCTCGAGCCTTACAGTATTTGAGCAGTCAAGGAAATTTAAACTAGAGACACATGAGATGGGTAGATTTCATGTCGAGTTACACATTTGTCTTGAAACATAAGATTGTAAAATTAAACAAGGTTGCAGATGCCTTTAGTAGAAGGCGGAACTTGTTGACAAAAATGAGGGTAGCGGTAATAGGGTTTGAAGAACTCAAACACATGTATGAGGATGACCTCGACTTTGCAAAAGATTGGAAACCAAGTAGAGAACTAATTGCAATAGACAGAAGCAAGTGGCTGGATTACTTCATTCAAGATGACATGATATTCATACGAAATCAATTTTTCATTCCAAAGAGTTCAATGTGGGAGAACTTGATAAAGGAGAAACATAGTGGTGGATTAGTAGGACATTTTGGCATTGATAAGATAGTATCTTTGGTAAATGAACACTATTTTTGGCATCAAATATATAGCGATGTAAAAATGATTTTTAGGGTTGTAGGACTTGTCAAATTACAAAATGGAGTAGTCAGAATACTAGATTGTATCAACATCTACTAGTACCATAGAGACCTTTGGAACATATTAGTATGAATTTCATATTAGGATTACCAAGAACATAAACAGGACATGATTCTTTATTTGTAGTAGTGGATAAATTTTCTAAGATGGCACATTTCATTCCTTGTAAGAAGACACTTGATGATGTACATGTTGCTAACCTATTTTTCAAAGAGATTGTGAGATTGCATGGATTACCATGTAGTATAGTTTTAGATAGATACATAACATTCATAGGTTATTTATAGATGACATTATGGAAAAAGATGAAGACAAATCTCAAATTTAGTTCAACATATCACCCATAGACCAATGACCAAATAGAAGTGGTAAATAGGTGTCTAGGCAACCTATTGTGATGTATAGTAGGGGATAAGATAGGAAATTTGGATATAACTCTACCACAAGTAGTGTTTTTATAGAACCTAATAAATAGAAGTACATGGAAGACACCATTTGAAATTGTGACTAGATGACAACCTAGAGGAGTAGCAAAACTTAGAAACATCAGTATACAAGAAAATGAAGTGCAAAAGAAAAGGAATTCACAACATACATGGGAATAGTACACACTTAGGTTAGGAATCATTTGGAGACAATGAATAATAAGTACAAAAGATAAGTGGATGAAAATTGGAGACAAGGAATTTGATATTGGGGATGAAGTCATGGTATATCTCAAAAAGAAAAGATTCTAGTGTGAACATACAACAAGTTGAAGATGAGGAAGTTTGGTCCATGTAAGATTCTTAAGAAATTGAATTCAGGGAATGCCTACGAGGAGGAGTTACTAGAAACACTTGGCTTATCACAAATATTCAATATTGTAGATCTGTAATGCCCACTTAGGAAATATCAATAAATAATAATAAAGATTTTTAAAATAGAAAGAAATACTGAAAAATTAATAAGTTGATAGAAGAATTTTTTTTACATAAAATTTAGATTTTGATTAAACATAGGTTTGATATCATGAACATTGCAGATAAAAAATTTAAGATACAATCTCTTCTTATACAATTAAATTCAACTATAATAGATGCCATTTCATCATCCACTTGCAAAGAAGGAAAGATTCTTCCTTGCTAGCTTCAATATCTTGCATGATAATTGTCTTGTAACTGCACAACTAATTGCAGACATTAGTTCCACAAAGTCCATCAATAAACAATTTGGATAGCAATATACTAGCCTAAGGCCCTAAGGGGCTGACCTAATGTCTCAAGGCTCATCCATGATGGCCTTCCCTATGTACGCGTAGCGCTGAGACTTCGTAGTTCAGAATAACTTGTCTTTCAAACATAATATTGAATTAGATTCATCAACTCATAAGAAATATAATCATTCAAATGCAATTAACATACTTTTCCTCAAAGTAACAAGCTTGATTTATTCATTAAGAATCCCTTTTCAAAATATTCCTATGAATCTTAAGTTTTCAACTTATAAAATTGATTTTTACCTTTGCATGATCTAAGCACATACATGTGATAGCCATAACTCCAATCATTCATATTATTCATAAATATATTTAAAAAACAAATAATATAATCAAATTCTTCCACGATTTATACAGATAGAATTATTCTAGATTAATACTAGACAAAGTTCCTATTAGACAAGTAACCATTTAAGTTAAGAATCTATTCAAATTCTAAAGAACTCTATTTTTTAACTAGTTTCGTTCTATAAGTATAATGCAATACTTTGACAAGACTAAATAAATTATAATTCACAATGGATTTATAAAATAGAAATGATCAACCTAATGATGTTGTCAACAATGAAACATTCAAAGATATGTACGATCAAGCCAAGCTAGGAAAACAATTCATCACTAACATTTTTAACAACAATCTTACTATTTCTTATTAATTTCTCGACATATTTGTCCTTTAATACTAGTATACAAATAACTACTATGCTTAATTATTCACATAATATGGTCATCTTCCCTAATATTGAACATAAACAAATGAAATCTAGTTACCATGTTGGGTAAAAGAAAGAAAATCAGTCCACATGTAGGGAAAGTTGCGCAGGGAAAAAAAATTGCCGACAGGAATGGGTACCCATTTTCAAACAAACGGGTACCCGTTTAGGAACAGGCACCCAAACCTAAATGGGTACCCATTTAGTAATGCGCACCCGAGCCTAAACGGGTACCCATTTAGCTTTGGGTGCGCGTTACTAAATGGGTACCCATTTTCAAAAAAGTATGTATTTTTAAAAAATAGCCCTGTAGACTCATTTTCTTCCACTCCAGCCGACAGCAACAGTGACAGTGGAAGGCATAGAATGGGTACATGTTGTTGAAGGCTAAACGAGCACAACACCAGAGTTTTTTTTGCCCTGTCACCTCCTCCCGCCACCTCGTCACTACTGAGCTCCTCCAGGTCGGTTCTTTGCTAGTTTTTAGCTTGTTTTAGATGTTTTTTTGTGATTGTAGGATTAAAATGAAAATTAGGGTTTCACTTGTTATTAGAGTTTTATGAAACTTTTGTGATTGTATGTTACTGCAAACCATAAAACTATGTTACTGCAAACCCTAAAACCATGTTACTACAAACCCTAAAAAACCTAAACTATAAACCCTAAAAAACTAAATTATAAACCCTAAAACCATGTTGTACTGCAAACCCTAAAAACCTAAACTATAAACCTTAAAAAACCAAATTATAAACCCTAAAACCATGTACTGCAAACTCTAAAAACCTAAACTGTAAACCCTAAAAAACCAAATTATAAACCCTAAAACCATGTTGTACTACAAACCCTAAAAACCTAAACTATAAACCCTAAAAAACCAAATTATAAAGATTTAATTTTGTGTGAGTATGATTCGAATCCATTCGACTTTTCAATGATTTTAACAGGAATGTAATAGCATTCAAAAGAAGCTTTATGAATTGAATTGTTGTGGTCAAACAAAATTTTATATTGAATTTACTTGAAATATTACTAAAACTAAGAAAAGGGGAATAAAATAGATCTTAGGTAGAGAATATGAAACATCGATAAGGAGAGAACAACTTTGAGCCAAGTCATAGGGTATGGTATCCCCTCTTCTTTTTCAAGATTTACAGAACCTTGGAGGGTGATCCTTGAGGTCTCTCTAAGAGGATAATTAAAAAGAAATGAAGAAATGTGAATAAGTTCTTAGAAACCATGAATAAACCTACAAGACCTCACAATAAGATGTACACAAGCATGCATACCCCATCTTATGTGAAAAAGCCACCTTTGTCCTTCCTAAATCTTTCCTTCACAAGATTATCATGGTTGTTCAAATTGTGAAGGTAAAGCAATCACTTAGGAAAATGGTGGTGTGATTGAATGGAAGAGATAGAGGGTTAAACCAAGCATTAAAACTCTTACATCTCATGAAATATCAATCTCATTATTTTAATAGTAGAGTAGTTTTATTCAAGCAGTAGGTGCATGACCTTTTAATAAGTTGTTGGCTTCTTTTTGAAGTCCTTTGATTTTCAATGACAATGATAAACTGTGCATGGGAGACATGTGTTTGAGAAGATAGATTAAATAAGGATATATAAGATATATTTAGGGTTTAGGCATCATCATTTGATCATATTATATGATAAACTTGTGCATGTTTAATTTGATTTAATGTGATAAATGATCAAAGGAAATAATCAATGATAGTTAAACAAACTTGAGACAATGGAAATAGAAATTCACACCGGATTAGGAAATAGTAAACTATAAATACAAGGGTTTAGATGCACTTGTAGGAAATGGTTACCACTACTTGTTCATGGACTCAAAATAAACATTAACTAATAAATTTTTGGGTGTGTTTAAAATAGTTTACTAATAACTTCTCTATCTAGAAACCAATCAAGACAAAAAGTAGAAGATGATGCAAAATAGTAAAATATGTCACAATTGAGCTTAACTAAGCTAGAAGTAGGATAATAGAGAAATGGGAAGAATACACTTGGCATGGGCTATCATGCACTTTTAAATTGTGATAAATGATCAAAAGAAATAATCAATGATAGTTAAACAAACAAGACAATGGAAATAGAAATTCACACCGGATTAGGAAAAAGTAAATTATAAATACAAGGGTTTAGATGCACTTGTAGGAGATGGTTACCACTACAAATGGACTCAAAATAAACATTAACTAATAAATTTTTGGGTGTGTTTAGAATAGTTTACTAATAACTTCTCTATCTAGAAACCAATCAAGACAAAAAGTAGAAGATGGCACGCAAACTAGTAAAATATGTCACAATTGAGCTTAACTAAGCTAGAAGTAGGATAATAGAGAAATGGGAAGAATACACTTGGCATGGGCTATCATGCACTTTTAAATTTGGACTATATAAGGTGTCAAAATGTTTCCATTATAATTTTGAGAAAAATGATGATAGGATAAGGTTGTTAGGTAGAGTGACACCTTGGGTGTCACATGGCCCTCTCCTAGTACCTTGGTGTATGACTAGGACCTAGAAGGCAACCTTCTCCACTATGTGAAAATGATCTAAAAATTTAGACATAGCTTCATCTTGTGATTTTTTGCATAACTTCCTCTTGGTAATTTGTGAGATTTTTTCTAATTATTCCATATTTTATCTATAAATACCAATTATATAGAAGAAACCCTCTAAAAAATGGTTAAAGAGGAATGAAGTAGGAAGGATAATATAATATTTTAGGGAAATGTTGGGTTAATTTAAGGAGACATTGGTATGAAAAACTAAAGCTAGGTAAACCAAGGTTTGAAGGAGAAAGAGGGAATAGGAGATGGAAAAAGAAGACTCAATGAAAAAAAGTAAAGGGGAATAATATGGATATAGAGAGGACTAATATGGGTGAAGAAAAGAAATAATATGGAAGATACTTGATGAAAAATAAAGTAGAAATGAGAATCTAAAATCAAATTGAGGAAAGAATATGGTTTAGAAAGAGGTAAGGAGAAGGAATGTGGGTTTGAAAAGGGAAGATAAAATGTATAATAGAGGAAGAATGGAGTTAAAACCAAAAAATATAGTAAACACTAACATTCCTACACTTATTCAAGAAAGATGGATCCAAAATAGCAATCAAGTGGACACTTCATAATTTTTCTATGTTCAAATGGGGAGAGGGAGGCCTATTTTATATCTTTTCATACAAAAATAGAAGGAAATAATGTGATAAATGATCAAAGGGTTAGATTTATGTGATAAATGATCAAAGTAAATAATCAATGATAGTTAAACAAACAAGACAATGGAAATAGAAATTCGTGCACCGGATTAGGAAATAGTAAACTATAAATACAAGGGTTTAGATGCACTTGTAGGAGATGGTTACCACTACAAATGGACTCAAATGGTTCAAATAAGGGTATACAAGATATATTTAGGGTTGAGGCATCATCATTTGATCATATTATATGATGAAATTGTGCATGTTTAATTTTCAAGTATTACTTGCTCTCTAAATTCATGGATATTTTAAAATATCATTTATAGATCTATTAGATTAAGTTTAAATTTATAGATATTTGTTTGTAAGTTTCCAATATGTATATATTTGTGAAATTATACATTTGTAAGTTTTTTATATGGATACATATTTGGAAATTTGCAGGAGACATCTAATGGATGACCAGAGTCTAGATGAATTTTTAATAGATGACATTCTTTATGAAAACTCCCCACCCTGGGATCCACCTCAAAACCCCCCACCCC
Source organism: Cunninghamia lanceolata (assembly GCA_027924645.1). Taxonomy (NCBI): domain Eukaryota; kingdom Viridiplantae; phylum Streptophyta; class Pinopsida; order Cupressales; family Cupressaceae; genus Cunninghamia; species Cunninghamia lanceolata. Next base: position 1,779,263 of record BSBN01000175.1, on the reverse strand, counting down.
CTCCACTTGATGAGGCCCAATTGCAGCAAAACATTAATGAAAATATTAATGTAATTGAGGAGAACATTAATTTGATTAATAATCAACCTCACTTGATGCCTCCTCATGTGGTTTAGTTTGCATCTTTGATGCAAACCATTATTGATTTTGTTAGGTCTATCGATGCAGACCTAAATAGATTTCACCTTTGGTAGGAGGAGAGGAGGCAATTATATGAGGATGGTCTTTCATATAAAGACATCCATGACCTCCACATAACAAAACAAACATTAGCCCCATTTTTTCGTCACCCAAAAACTAATCAACCTATAGCTGCACAAAAAAAACAATATCAATTAAGTGGTGTACACATGAGGTGATTTCGAGACATTTTTGGGATCAGTGGTGGATGGTGTTTGATCACCCACTACATGATAATTGTGAGGTACTGCTATATTTTTTGAGAAAATTATGGGTGGAGTTTCAATTGGGTCAAAAACCCAATTATTTTGATATGAGAAAATTTTAGGGTGTTGGTCATGGCATGCCACAACACAGACCAGGGACACGAGTTGACCCCAATCGACCCATTCCTCCTGCTCCTATGGTTGCTCCTATTTTGCCCACGATTCCTACACCTATTCAGCACTAGGCAGTGTTGTCGACATTAGGAGCATTGAGTAGACTCTCGGGCAATCTCACTGAATAAGCTGCCCACATGGTAGATGAATTTAGTGGTGGAAAGCATCATGGAGGAGTCGATACATCTCATCGTAGAGCCTCAGGCATGTCAGGGGCACATTTGTGTACAAATTGCAATCAACCATGTTATGGTCTTGCTCCTACATCCACATCAGATGCAACTACAATAGAAGTGGAGTCATACTTGGATCTACTATATTCGGATGATAATCCTACATAGGTACATTGACCACATTTTATTAAATATTTCAAGTGCATAATTTGAACGTATCAAAATTTATATAAATAATTTAATGAATTCATATATAATTGTGAACTATTTGTTTTACAGATCTCAAGTCACTCTAGGGCCACATCACGATTTGATACATTGAGTTTTGCATCGACAACTGTAGAGATTAGCACACCTTACGAGGTAAACCAATATATCTTAACCCTAAAACCATATGTATCTAATTCTAGTTTAAATTTTCTTCTTGAAACTTATCAATATTATATTTCAAATTAACAAGTGTATAAATAAATAAATAACTATATGTACATGTATGTGAAACACTACTATTGCAGCGAGTCTTAGGTCATGTGGCAATTCCCATGTCTAACTGACCACGTGGCTCAGGTGTTTCTTCCACTGATTCTCCATCGTCAATTGTTATGCCTAAGTATTCCCTGGTGTGTGTTTTAAAAAATTGTACTAAATTTGTACTAAGTTTCTTTTTTGAGTCTATATATATTTATATATGCACCCATATATATGTAAGTGCAGGATGATAGGAGTGCGACTATTGGTCAGGTTTCTAGTCAGAGGCAATTTCATGAGCCATCCACACATTTTGAGGTCCTAAACTTTACTAAATTTTCTATGTACAATTTCTAGGTCTTTATATTCTAAATAAATTCTAACTTATTTCAAACTTGCTTTATTTGAAATTCTAGCAATTAGTAGGTCAAACTTTTGGTCAAGAAGATGAAACAACTATACCACCTGCACAACAAAATGTGGGAGTAGATGAGCATGATTGCATGGTAATTTAAATGCACACTTTAAAGCCTACATTTAAATATTTAATTTCATATTTTTTATAAATTAAATTAAATTTGGATGGTAACCTAATTCTTGAGTGTTTTAAATTTGAATATCTAGGAATTAGCACCTGATGCTTTACGATCACTTGGGCAACGGAATGTGGGAGGAGATGACCAACATCATATGGTAATTTAATCATACATTAAAGTCTAGATTTAAATATTTAATATGAGTATTTTATAAATTAAATTAAATCTTCAATCAAATGAAATTCAAAATGAAATTTACATTTTAGAAGCACATGTATGTGTCATTTTTAAAATTTTTAAATCTAATTGCAAGTTTCTTTCTCTTGTGTACAGCATGAGGTAGATCCATCTATTTCATGAGGAAGAAAGAGGCCTTTTTCATATTTGAACTTGAGTGATGATCATACCTAACATAGATTTTTATTTCATATACTGAACTATATGATGTGCACATTATTTTTTATATATGTCATACCAGGACTTTGACTATATATGTCAAACTTGCTATTACATGTACTTCTAGATATATTTCAGTATTTCATGAACTATGATTTGTATTTATTTATATACTGATGATGAGTAGATGTTTTAGTACACATTTCATGGGTCCTACCTATATTTTATAGTATTTCATGGACTTATCTAAATAGATCTACATGTATATATTATTGAGTATATGCTTGAATGTATTTTAGTATGGTAGATAATATGTTGAAGATAATATGTTAAATATGCTTCATTGTTCACTTCTAGATTATAAATTATTTAATTGAGACATGTTAGAAGATTTCTCTCTACTACATTTTTTAATTTAAGAAGTGATTATGCATTATGGTTCAATAGTTCTTCTTGAAATAGTGAACAATCTATTAACTGCCTCACAAACCTAAATTAAGTTAATTGACATAGTGGAATAGATAGGTTTGGTGTTACAATTATCTAATAGATAAATTTAGGGCACTTTATAACAAGGTAATTTACCTAGGATAAACCTACAAAATCATGATAAAATGATAAGGATGTTAGACTCACTTTGATAGTGTCCAAACAAAATCTTCCTTAAAAAAACATTCAAAACACGATTCAAATGAAGCATTCAATTCTTGTAGAGAAACTAACTCTTTAGAAGAAACTAGAAGGAAATTAAAATCTTATCCACACAATATAAGCTACAAAAAATTTTTATCACAATTTGAAATTATTCAAGAAGTAGCATAATTTCTTGTGAGGGTTGTGGTGATCAGAAGTAGCACTTACAATTAATACATCTTACAAAATTCCACTTTCAATTATTCTTTGATGGATTCTCATATGTACATGTGAATTTATCTAATGTGTAGATAATTTTTTCCAATTTTTGAATAGATAGTATATACCTTATCAAGGCCCCTTCATTTTTCCTTTTTTTGACAATCTATTTTCCACTCTTTCTAGAACTTCCAGTTTCATATGTTTAGCTTTAGTAGCCTTCTCCAAGTGATCTCTTCTTGTATTTATACATTCTCTTGAGATCTTCTCTATCCTACCTTATTGGTTCACAATGTTGGTGCATTAATCAGGCTTATAATGATTACTCATAATGTCTCTAGTGCTAGGGAATTATTTCATTTTTGAGATTCCTTTTACTAGGTAGATTCTTGTGTTGGTTTGATTGGCCATTCTTTTAGTAGTTGTATTGAGTGGTGTTGTGTGGTTACACAACATGCCCCATTTTGACTTGACAAAACAGGGACCCAACTTTTTGCTGCTTTGGCTTGCGTTGTTTTTTTTTGCTCTTCGGCGGTCTGATACAAGTAAGTCATGTAGATGACCCTGCATAAGGGAGCTGGGTAAGTCATCATGACAAGGTCAGTTCATCAAAGTTAATATTTCATATCAATAACCTCATGATTGGAAAGAGTACAAAATTTCATGCAGGTTTGCCTTTTGGATCACCTTGATATTCCTTAGGGAACAAAAGTTATGATGAGTCAATGATCTGGTCAAACCTGATATTTCGAGGGGAGGATCATATTTCTTAATATCAGTCATCTTATAAAGGATCACCTCGATGCCAATTTTATCACCTAATATTCTGAGGGGAGAATCACCTGATCTTGCGAATATCACCCGATATTTCAAATATCACCTGATCTTGCGAATATCACCCGATATTTCAAATATCACCCGATCTTGCGAATATCACTTGATATTTCAAATATCACCCTACCGCAGAATATCACCCCAGAGCCAATATGTTGATGACATCATCCAATTTTGATGAACAAAGAAAATCACCCTGATGGTGACATCATCATCCTTTTTATCTCGCGGAGGTACGTATCCAACGATCACCCTTTTAAATAACATGATGGTCACATCATCCTGATCTTTCAAAAGGGGGTCACATTCGTTAATATGACTCATCTTTGTTAACATGATGATGACATCAACTTATCCCATTTCACAAAGGACCTAATATGACGATGACATCATCAATCGGCTTGACATCTGAAGCTCGCCTATTTTCCAACATCTGTCATCTTTTCTAATATGACTGATCTTTCCTAACATGACGGTGACGTCATTCTAACCCGATATATAAAAAGCTTGACATGATCATGACATCATCCTATTCAGAGGGTGATATTCCTCAATATCAGGGTCATATTTCTTAACATCACCCGATTTCCTTCAGTATGACCATGACGTCAGCCTTTCACATTTTAACGAAGCCCGTCCATGATGATGACATCATCATCATATCCTGATATATGAAGAGAGTCATATTAGTTAATATCCCTCATATTAACTAATGTGCATACCCAGACCCGATAGTTTCATTTAATGGAATTTAGTGAACAAAAGCGCATGTATTGCATATGCATGATCTTATGCATGCGATAACTGGAAATGTAAGGCTTGCATATCATATGAAGGGTCACATCACCCTTGGAATACAAAAAGAGCTACTAGAAGGTGAAACTATTTGCAAAACTTTAGAGAAATTCAAAAATTAGGAATTTTTTTTATCTTCTCCTTGGCAGGGTCATAACTCCCAGCTACTGTGTTAGAATTTAAACTTTTTGGACTCATTGGAAAGATAAACTAGTTATCTAGTTTGAGTTCCTTGATTATTAAGGCTTAATGCCTAGTAACCAACAGAGTGTTGAGGCCCTAATTTCACTCCTAAGGCCTCTGAAAATGCAATTTACTAAGATGTAGAAAATACCAAAAATCATATTTTTGATATTTTTATCTAAAAATCACTCAAATGACCCTGGACCTGATCAGATATTGAGCCATTTTAGGGCCTGATAGCATGTTTTCCAATCAACGATAGTCACTCAGACCCTCTTGACCACCTATGGACATTTAATTATGCAAATTTTCACAGATGCTCAATATTCATAACCTGATATGTATAGGTTTGCACATTCACAGCTTGATAAAATATAAATGTTTGTTTTCCTGCTAGTTATTAAATGAAACTGATGCTTGATTCTTGTCTTTTTATTGCAGGATGTTGAAGCTGTTTTGGAGGATGGATGAAAATTACAAAGTTGCATGCAGAGGCAACCTGAACCAGAGCTGATGAGGATATTGTCAAATATATTGTTTGCTAGCTGGAGGATGGACTAGGTCAAAGATGCTGGAATATTTTGTGCCAGCTGTGTAGTTGCCAACTGGCAGACACGTGCTATTCATCTGGACTGTTGATCTTAATAGATAAATCCTAACCGTAGGTCATCTGTAACCATTCCCTCACCTTATTCTATAAAAGGTGCAGGGATGTGATAATTGAATTATTCAGAAGCTTAATTGAAATTTGACTACTGAAATATCAGGGCCTATTTCAAAGCTATTGTAAGCATACATATCATTGCATACTTAATGAAAGAGAAGACCATTTGATTACAAATCATCATAAATCCTGAGTAATCAGTGTTTGAATTCTTGATACATGCTTTGATTTGCTATGTCCCTTGGACTACTTATCAGTTTGTATGTGTTGTCTTCATTCCTTTTCCTTCGAAGTTAGCATCATCTATATCTAGCTGTGGAACATCCTGGTCAAAATATGGTTTGATTTCTTCTCCTCATGACTATATCTGGTATGTATGTGGTTCAGTAGCTAACATTCACCAAATTTGAAGTATTCTTTTAATTTTCTTTGAATTTCAGAGTAATTCCCTATCATAATTGCAAATAATAGATAATCAGAAGCAAATAACATGAAATATGCTGACATCTCGTAGATAACTGAATATTATTAGCATATTTGAGCTAAATGCATGTAGTGTTGAAAATATCATGCAAAGAATTGCAAATAATGGTAAAATTCATGCAAATATCAACCTCTCAACACATTATTTGAGTGAATTCATAGTGTAGAGGCAAAATAATTTGGAGATTTATGCAGGGTGGATATAAAGAATGGGATATTTGGAGAAATATTGATGAACTTTATAGAAATTACTGAAGAACATAAGGCCCCTGAATGATTAATAGCAACGCACATCAACCGTTGAGTAACGTCAGTAGATTATGAACTAATCAACGGAGACTTGGGATCATGAATTCTCTGAATTCATCGTATCTTTCAAGACGAGTAAAGGTTGTTGTGTAACTTTTATTTTATGTTTGGTTATGACTAACATCATCCTCAACAAGTGGGTATTAGGGATTATCTTCAAGTTCTTAATAACATCTTTGATTGGTCATGAAGGTAAGTGGCTATTAGGGATTGTTATGACAATCATATAGGTGTTTGGATGACCACTTATGCATTTTACAGTCCTCTCTTGTTTCATTAGGACAATCCTATAATTGGTTTGGTAGCCTCTTATGAATTTCATGAAGGCCACTTGTTGCCATAAATACATGTCTATCTTACTAGCATATGACCATTTAGAATGATATAAGATCATCAATCACTGTGAAAACCTCTTGACTAACATGATTACTTTATTATTTCATGAGTGTCCTATTTGTTTCATGACTATCCTATTTGTTTTATTATTGTCATATGGATTTTTGCAATGGACGTTAGATGATATAACCTCATTATGACTAATTTTTAGATTTGAATTGCTCTTATGAGAACATCTCAATGATTTATGACAGTCTAGATTGGACATGGCAATAATCTTCATGCATGACAATAATCTTCTATTTTCTATGACAATGAGTAACCTTTATGGTAGTCATTTAGTTTGAAATAATGACTATTTACTACCTTACCTATGCATGATAACCCTCATTATTACCTTAGCAGTCGTAAATAACTCTACAACACCAATGACTACACCTAGGTAATATGATAGTACAGTCCCATATTTATTAGTGATAGCATTAGAATATTGAAGACAATGATTGAAGGATATAGAGGAGGACCATGTCATTCATAGAGGTGATATTAAACCATGTTTCAAATATGCAAACTATCCTAGGACTATTTCCCTTTAACTATCATGACACTACTTTTCAAATTTTGTGCATTTAAATAATATAAAATAAATGCTAAATCAACACATCTCAAAACATAGCTAAAGTGGGTACAAAAATGATAGGAAAAATACAAACTATATACTTATCTAACCTCTACACTAATTTATCATTTGTGGCAATCATAAAATAATATTCAATCCGTGAAAATTAAATACATAGATCATAAAAAGAGTCTCAAAACTATAAATAGGTTCATTATTAAACATATGAGTATATCTATACAATTAGCTTATAGGTCCATGTTATTAGTTTGACATGACTACAAAATTGATCTACCATTTACATTATGATGAAATCTTGTAGTGGCAATCATGGAAAAATCTACTTGTAGGATACACATGGAAGAAATAATGAATGTAAATAATAATGAAAGAGTATGTACCAAAAACACAAAATATTAATGTAATATGTAACTAAATAACATAAAAGAGGATGTAAGATGATGGCTTAAGGGAAGCTAAGAGGATATCTTAAGGGGATACATAAGAGGATGGCTAGGAATGGGATGTATAAGAGGATTAATTAAAAGGGGAGCTAGAAGAGAATGTCTTAAGGGGATACAAAAGAGGATAGCTTACTTGGAGAGATGTACATGAGTCAATTTACAAAGTATAAGATAAAACTTGATGGTTTAAGGGGATGTAAGAGGATGGCTTAAGGGGAGCTAAGAGGATGAATTAAGGGGATGTACAAGAGGGTGTCTTTAGAGGATGGATGAGAAATATATGAGTATATATATATATGTAATTACCTAATTTGCATTCACTTTTAGTTGAAGACTACAAAATTGACCTCACATACTTGTATGGTGAAAACTTCGATTGACAATCATGCAAATTTGACTACTTGTCTAGGGTACACCTACAAAAAGTAATGTTCAAATGTACAAGTAAATTAACTATATATTTACATGAGTCAATACAAAATTTAAGACAAGGGGAATAATATAGAAGGTGAAATGAGAATGAAAGAATTTATATACCAAAAATACAACACATTGATGCATTATGTAGTTCTAGATAACATGTTGAATGTGAAAGCCATAATATAATTATATACAATTACCTAATTTGCATTCACTTTAGTTGAAGACTACAAAAATGACCTCACATACTTGTATGGTGAAAACTTCTATTGACAACCATGCAAATTTGACTACTTGTCTAAGGTACACCTGGAAAAAGTAATGTTCAAATGTACAAGTAAATTAACTATATATTTACATGAGTAGATACAAAATTTAAGACAAGGGGAATAATATAGAAGGTGAAATGAGAATGAAAGAATTTATATACCAAAAACACAACACATTGATACATTATGTAGTTCTAGATAACATGTTGAATGTGAAAGCCATAATATAGGTATATACATTTACCTAATTTGCATTCACTTTAGTTGAAGACTACAAAAATGACCTCACATACTTGTATGGTGAAAACTTCTATTGACAATCATGCGAATTTGACTAGTTGTCTAAGGTACACCTACAAAAAGTAATGTTCAAATATACATGTAAATTAACTATATATTTACATGAGTTCATACAAAATTTAAAACAAGGGGAATAATATAGAAGATGAAATGAGAATGAAAGCATTTATATACCAAAAAGACAAAACATTGATGCATTACATGTAACTAGATAACATTATAGGATACATTTAAGAGGATGGATTTAGGAGATGTAAGAGTATGGTTTACATACCTAGAAATTTATTTTATTGTGCCATCTGCATCCTCATTTTTTTGTAATGCATCTATAATTGACTCATGTTCTTCCATCAAAAGTGTCCATAACTATTTATTAGAAGGTTTGCCTTGATATCTGACTAGTTTAATATTTGTTGCCACAATCAAATGTGAGTAGTGTATGATCTTCTTATGTGTTTCATAATCTTCAAATGCAGGTGAACCATTCCTTCTTATTAGATATTTTCGTAGCCAAGTGCCAACAACAACCATAGAACCTGTTGGATACTCCATGTTATCATCATCTACTCTAGGATGTAACAACTTTTGTTTTGTCTCAACACATCAAGCCAACCAATACTTGGTTTCCTCTTCATTGCCCTTAGGTGCAACAATAGCATACACATGTCCTACAAAAAAATAATGTAATTCAATAAATTGTAACATGTATCTAAATCACATAAATTTGTGCATGCATACATATATAATTAATTATATATAGATGTACAAAAAATGACAATAAAAAAATATTGAAAATAAAATTACCTTCTCATACAAGGTCTGAAACACAATCATAGTCATCTGATGGAAACATTTGATTATCATCTTCAATTGTTGTTTGAAGTTGATCTTGTGTTTCTGTAGGTGTCAAGGATCTTTGTTTCCATTCTTCAACCCATTCTGTATTTTCACATGCTCCCCAATCACCTGTAATACAAAATTGACAAAAACATGCAAGCTCCCTAGTCCATATAGTCAATGTGCTTGCATTTGAGCTCTTAAATGAATGCCATTTTGTTGATCCAGTTATTGTCTCACAATCAAGTCGAGTAGGAATATTCTCTTTTTCAACTAACCAAAAGAATCATCAAATTATAGAGTTCTGACTTGATCCCGTAGATAATTTTTCATTACACCAATCCACAATTGCACGTGCATCTCTAAATTTGGCTGCATCCTCAAATTTTGGTTTCTCTCTAGCAAGAGCTCTTTTCACACATGCTCCAGCTCCATCATGTTCTCCTTTACCATGTCCAGCTTCAAAAAAACTCTACATATGTTGGATATTGATTTCTTTGTGAGCCCTACATAGCCAATAAAATATTCTTGCATTTTTGAATTGCCCTGTACAATTATCTGACCATATGAAATGTTGTGCCATCTGGATTCCTCTTTCTTTTAAACTTTCATAAAATTTTGTGAAACAATATTGCACAAACTCTGTAGAGTGTAACCGGTTATCACTCAAATAGAAATGATACTCCCTCAAAATTTTTCTATTATCTTCTATACTATCATCTGCATGTCTGTATACAATATGAACAAATATGGCCACTTGCACTGAATTATAATACTGAGATTGAATTTCCTCTTGTGGAGCAAGAGTATAGTTTTCTGCAAAGTCAACCACTGATAGGATAGTTCCAATTGGAAACATGTTTTTACATGAACGAAATTGTCCATCAAACCACCGATCATATTGGGAGTGTTTGACATATTTGGATACAATATTATCCTTAAAATCTTTGATGAATGCATGCACACACAAATTTTTTTAGTGACTAACTCACAATGCTTTCCAATTTTTCCATCCTTTAAAGAATATTCAACATTCTTGAATCTTTTCACATCCACTAATTGTTGTCCAAATTCATGTGAAATATTTTCATGCATACATTCTCCTAACAATGAAAAGTTGCCACATCTATTGCATTGTACAGAAATACATGCTTTTGAATAAAATAAGTATCTAGTAGATGTTTCACAAAACAAACCTGCTACAAACTCCTTAATTGTTTGAGGTGACATATTAATACTACATTCCTACATAATTTTGTCAGTATGCAAAGTAGAACATATATATCGAAAAACATCATAATAATAACGAAATTGTACAAGTTTTACAACAACAAGAGATTCGCTATTTATTAATTTTCACATACCAAGGTTTACATTTCTCAAAAGATCTTTGGCTTATGGTAATATTAAATGGTTCTAACACTAAATCATCTAAGAATTTTTTATATAATTCTGTTTGAGTCATGTCTAATAGATGTTTTAGATGAGGATCACGAATTTTAGACCCCACTCGTAATTTTAAAACATCTCTAACATTAGATGATACCATTGTATTATCATGCCAATATTTTTCAATTAAAGATTTGATTTCACTATTTAATTTCATGTCATACCTTGGGGGTCTACCACTAAAACTCTAACATTGGTTAATTGGATCTTTTTAATAGATTCTCTTTTCTTTGCTGCTCTTCTCAAAGTTTTAGGATTTATCTTTAGAATTTCACTTGTCTTACTTATCATTCTTTTATTAGAAGATGATTTATTGACTAAAGCAATTGTTATAGCTCTTCGTGTTGTATTGCTATCTTTGGATTGACTATTTTTACCAATAGAATCAATAGCATTAGCAACACTAGATAAAACTTGTTTGATTGATTCATCCTTTTTTTTATGTTTTACAAAGATGCCTAACTTTTTCATTACTTTTTGCAATTTCCACATCTTCATCAATTGCATCATAAGTTGACATTGAAATCCAAGACTTTTTCTATAAATTTTTTTTATATAATCTATTTGCATGAGTTCTCATTTGCCTCCAAGAAATCTTACCAGGAAGATTATCTAAGACATTTGTTTCAATCTCAAATAAAACATTTTCATTTTCACTCCTAAAACGGATATCATTCTCATTCATATCATCAATAGGTTGGTTTGAAGACATACCTGGATTTGTTTCTATAGTCGTGTTTTCCATATCATTGAAAGTTGGCTATGAAGACACACCTAGATTTGTTTCTATAGTCGTGTTTTCTATATCATTGAAAGTTGGCTCCAAAGACATACCTGGATTTGTTTCTATAATCGTGTTTTCCATATCATTGAAAGTTGGCTCTAAAGACATACTTGGATTTGTTTGTATAGTCACATTTTCCATAGCTTTGAATGTTGGGTTTGAAGACATACATTCATTTGTTTCTATAGACACATTTTCTTCCAAATTCACCATTTCCACATTTGCATCATCTACATTCATCCCATCATTTATAGTCTCTTGAATGTCTTTCTCTTCAATACTCATGGAACTAGATGCTTCAATATTCTTCATCTCTTGAATACTTGCTCTTCTATCTCTTTGTCTTTTTGCTTCCTTTTCTCTATTTGCTTCAATTTCTTGAGGTGTCATTATCCTCCTTTGTTTTTTTTCTTTGACATTGATTTGCTGGTTGTAGTGCCCCTCCGCTCTCACCTTGGATATATAGGTGAATTGATCAAGGCGCATGAGGACGAAGGTAAAATAACAGGAATAATTATTGATAAGGTATACAATTGATGTTGTACAATATAGATAGATGTTTCATCCATGTGAGGTTTCATATGATAGTTAATGTGTTTTATTGACAACCTCTATTGCGACACTAATAATGCAGGCTTTGACATTATTTTGCATTCCAATGATCAAGATGTTGATCTTACTACGATTGTTATGGATCTCATGGACTGATTCTATTAGATTTATTTTTTATGATGATGCTTCTGATACTTATTCAATGTCATGCACCTATATGTTGGTGTATGGTTCTGTTCAGATAATGAGGTAGATTCGAGTGGTTATGATTACGTGTTATCTAATCTAGATTGATAAGATGTGGAGAGGAAGATGTCACATCACTTGCTTATGAGTGCCCTGTGATATTGTGATTCCTTTTTCACCTAGTGATAGCTTTTGTGCATTTATATATATGCTTAACTGTGTCATTTGCTGCAAGATGCGGGTATCTGGCATCGACTCCACCTGAAATAACAGGTCTGAGCGTGCCTTGAACCCAATGGATAAGTTGTTCTGGAGGTAACTTAAGGTCCCACATCCCAAGTCATCATCCTCAATTAGGATGCATGACAAGTTAAATTGTCAGTTCTGTCAGTATGTCAGGTCTTGCAATTGAGGTATATTTGATGGAGCTTGTTTGGTTAAGTGTGTTTTGGCCTGGCTTGTGAACATGTTTGATTCGGCTTTTAACGGTTGTCCTACTCAGTGGGTTATGTTCTATGCCTAGATTGCGTTATATAGTCATCCTATTATTTGATCCACTATAATACTTAATAGGATTACATCAATTATCATTATTAATATTAAATAAGGTTAAAATGATAACTGATAATTACCTAGCTCAAGGTAATTATCCTAAGTCGTTTGAATGTGCATTACTATTAGTAAATTGAGTTATTTGGGGGTAATTATAGATGTAAATAAGTTTTAGTATCTTAATATTTTATTATGATTTCGCAATATTTATTTTAGTTTAGGGAACAATATTTCTCATAGTTATGTTTGTAAAAAGGTTTAGATTATTACTCAAGTTATACTAAATAAAATACATAAATTAATTTGTGTCACGGTTCAAAGGTTATACAAATAAGGTATAAATAATTATAACATATATGATAAATATATATATCTATAGTATAATATTAAAATAAAACATTATAGTGTTTAGTTGAAAATTAAACTATGAGCTGTAAGGAGATAAAATTTAATTAATAGTTGTTATAGTTGGCATTGGATCATGTGCCAAGCCTTCTACAAAGGTGGGAAAAATCTAGAAATTAGGGGAGATCTCTCTCTCTCTCTCGCTCTCGGGGGGAAAGGGGGAGGAATGGAGGAGAAGGAACAATAAGGAGGGGAGATTGGTTTAGCTTACAGCCGGAGAGGTTTCGGCATCAAATCCAGGTTGCATTTTTTTTATTTTGGCCGCAGCAAAGGAAGCACATTTTCCCCATTGTTTGCAAGCAAATCAGCGATCTTATAAATTCAAACGCCAGTGTTTGCTTCACATCGATCGAGGGTTTGAGCAATCGTAGGAAGAGGAATAATATCAAACCAGGTATGCGTTCTAATTATTTATTGCAGTAGGATATAGATTTATATTTATTTGTTCCTGATTTTGCTCTTGTTTTGGTTGTGATAACTGTTTTTAGAGCTCTTGACATTGCAACTGTGCGATTAAAATATGATTTGATCGCCCGTGTTCCCAAGATTTTGAAGATTTAATTACATTGAATTCGATAAGGGCAAGGGTGCGGGGTTTTCGTTATGTATATGTGTGTGCGCAACCTAGTTATTGGATTCGTAGGTCAAGATGGAAATGTTAGAAGGGAAAATTTTGATAAAGAGTCAGAGGGTCTAGTTCAGAAAATAGTTTATTTAAATCTGTTATTGTAGGAATGAAAATTTATTTTAATTTTGATTAGCAGAGTAAATCGCTTGGTTTGTTTAAACCTGGGTCAGTTGGGATCTGAGGAAGAACTTTTACGGAAGGGCAAAGGTTGTGATTTTATGTATACAAATAAGAGCTTAGCTCCCTTTATGCAGCTCAAGGTTTTTTTCTAATTGATCCAAACCTAGTAGGATTCGGGAACAATAACACAATTGTTACGGCCTAGGTTAGGTTACGGCCAAGTTAAACTCCATATTTGCATGCGAGATATTAATTTCATTTGTGAAGCATGGAATTAGATTTGTCTCCTATTAGATCTAGCAGGAACTACTTAGTTTCTTATAAAGGTGAAATCGAAGGCTGAGATGTTTGGTTTGTAGCCGTCAATTTACATGGGGAAACCTTATTTGCCGATGAGGGAGAATATAAAGGGTTGCGATTTTAGGTTTTTATCAAGGCTGTGATTTTAGACTAAGAAGATCCCTGCACACAGTTCTGAACCTCCTAGACCAAGCTCATAGTAAATCGTAGGAAAACTACCAAATTCTAGGGTTTATAGATCAAGCCTTGGATCTGTTTCACATTATCATGACTGTAGGTATTATTCTACCAAAATAGAGTACCTTATGAGCGGCAGGAACCCAGATTTCATAGTAAGAAATGGCAAACTGTTCAGCTACATTTATATCATACCGTTTGACCCTGCATGGTAAATAATATTTCCCGTCATCAGTGTGGTGGATAATGGTAGACAGTTCTAGGGTTCCTAAATCTATGAAGGAAGGCGGTTAAATATGAAGTTCATCGCATGAAAATAAAATAGCATCTATTGTGTATTCGAGCATTTAATAGTAGATAATTCACACGATTTCATCTGCATTGGAATCATACGTTTTCCTAGTCCCATTGTCTCAGCATCTCTGCAAGAGAAATATGAGTGATATGATGTACTCTTATATATGAAGGACGATGGAACTTGATGCTCATGTTACGATATATGAAAGAAACACTAGATAATTATATCTCTTGGTTGAATGAAATGGCAGGCTCATTGTGACGAGATTGCAGTAAGGTTTGATTTACATCAAAATTAGATGCGATGTCATTTTGGCATTTGAAATATCAAACTTGAAGCAACTTAATAAAAAGCTGGCAAAATAATGTTTTAAGTGAATGTTCTTGATATGATTCTTGACTTGAAACAATTAGAATATCTACCTGGATATTTATGCAGTGAGGCTTGTGGTTTTATGATCTTGTGTACGGACAAGTATTTGGATGAATGTGTTGTATAACTTGCTTTCATATTTGAAAGTTGAAATCTTTTATTGTTTGTCAAATGCACACGTTTGTCCAGCCTGCAGAGTAGTCAAACTTGTGATCTTTTGGGTGGCACTGACTATATGTCATTTTCGTTGAGTTATTGTCAACCATGTGCTCTTATGAATCGTTTAAAGCTGAAGTGCAATAGGAATGCTCATGTGAATGTCAAGCTCTTTTTGTCTGTAAACCATCTTCTATACCCCTCGGTGGATGTCCATACGATGTTCCAAAGCTCCCATTTTGATGCATGAGGAATGGACGCAGGCATAGGGCAGGGAATATGATTCACCTTGCCCTTTTCAAAGCTTTCAAAATCTTTTTCTTTCCTCAGCATAGTTTTCAGGTGCCTAATATTTGTAAGTCTGCCCATAAAAGATGCTTAGGGCCGGCCAAGCTGGTAATTGATCTTCATTAAGATTTAGGGTTGTATATTCCAATAAATTAGAATTAGATCTGCATATATTTCTATGTCTGTCATATATTGGCAGTAGGTATTTATTATATATATATCTTATTGCTTATGTTTGCCATATTTTGGCGATAGATATTCCTGTATCCTTGAGCCAATGTATGCCATATAATGGCGATATTTATTCTCAAACCCTAAGTTTTGTCAGCCATAAATCGGCATTAGTTATTCACATAACTAAATGTTTGTGTCTACCATATTTATATTAATTTCTATTTGCCTTTGATAAGTATTGTACCCTGAGATGCCAGAAACTATATCCTTTTTTCTGATTAATTTATCCCAACATGTTAGTCTGAGTATATCGAGTTTTGCACGAGTAATTCTTAAATTTATATCTAGATTTAGAATAGGTTGGTGTATATAAGTTTAATATTTTTCTATGATTGTATTATAGTCATTGGAGAATTGACTTCAAGGCATAGCCATATGGTTACATTGTGGATCTGAAGTCTATTATGTAATGTGCATATTTAATTCATTTAGAAAGAATGAAAATTGCCTTAGGTTATACTGTGATACGTGAGGAAGAGAAGTAGGTTGCTAAAGGGACGTCATTGATGATCATTAGTATCTTCAAACACATTTCAATAGTCAATTTTTCTGCTAAATCATTCACATGACTTACAGTTCAAATCTGTGCACCAATTTCAGTGTCACACTGTGGGAAATTAGTTCTGCATGCATGTAGGTATGCCAAAACCTTGTGTCCCATCAGTTTAGGGTTTGATATCATGATCTTTCCAATTAAAGAGCTATATAATGATTGTTTTTATTACATTGGAATAATTTATTAAGATAATTATAATGCATATGCTCTAGATAGATAAATTATGTATGATGCATGTAATATTCAGTTGTTAATAAATTTAATATTGTAATTGAATTTATTATGATTTCTTGATAATGGTTTGTTAAGATTGGGAATTGGATTGGTAGGTTGGAATTAGTGGTATAATCATTGTAAGAAGTAATTGATTTATAAGAATTTTGTAACTAGTATTACCTATGCATTTGTTTAACTTGAAGGTTATGTTTATATGTAATTGATGACTGATTTATTATATCAGATAGAATTAATATTTATTAAACTAGATCGAAGATATATGAATTCTTGTGGAGATATTACTTGTATTTGGTTGTTAATATGATTAAATCTAAATCGATATGATTAAATAATTAGTGTGGATGAAATTTAATCTAGGTTGATTGGTTTGGTAAAGATCTTTTCATAAGGCTTTTGTTAAGATGAAGTTGGATTGAAAGCTTGGGGTTAGGTGAAACAACAATGTACTTGAAAATTTTAGCGTTATAAGTGAAACCTATAGGTAACTGAATGACTAAGAGATTGAATTGCTTTTGTAATAAAAATTTATGTTGTTAATGAGTTGATTTGTTGAAATCTCTTATTGCAAGCAGAATTTTCATGAGAGTGGGTCTATGTGTAAATTGTCAAGTTTAGGTTCCAGAGGCATAAGGTAATAGGATTTGTTCGTATGTATTCTATTCGTAGTTGTCTTGAAATGAAGATGTTGTAAGAACATGATGTCTCTTGTCTGTGTATGTGGGTCTTGGTAAACAATAATGTAAGATGATGTACATATTGTGTCATGAATTTATTTCATTGGGTTTAAATTTCCTTCATGTATGTGTTGATATCAAGCTTGTGATTAGTATGGAAATGGGGAGATCTTGTCATTGTAATGAGAAACTATTTTGGTTCATATCTGTGATTGGAAGAGCAAGATGACCCATACCTTGCTCTGGATATGTGTTATGATTATTGCGATTGATGACTGGAAGTTTTTGGACAATGATCTAAAGGTTGGTTATCATGACTAAGTTTTGTATGCAAGAAGGGAAATGCCTTGCATTGTTTATGTATACTTATCAGTATGAAAGTGATTGTCTTGCTTGATGGTTCGGGTTTCTAGATGCAGGTAGGTGAGTGGCTTTCAATGTGGGGCCGGCACCCAAAGTGGCTGTCAGGATAACCCATTGAAAGTTGTTAATTAAGTGAAAACCTAAAAATAAACTGGGGGGAAAAAGGGTAAAATACACATTAACAAGATAATTGGATTTCCTCTCCCATGCCTGTAGTGCTCGTTTAGACTAAGGATGGGTAGAGAAGGCCTGGTCAGCAAGATCAACTTCCTTGTCCTCACGAAAGGAAGGTTGATACCGCATGAGTCACCCTATGGGGCCGGCGCCTAGTGAGAGGCTGTCAGGATAACCATAGATGGGGGCCGGCACCTAGTGAGAGGTTGTCAGGATAACCCATGTTAGGACCGTGCGATGACACTCTCCCTACTGCAGCCTAGCATTCCCTAGTCGTATTCTCCCCATTTGTCGTGTGTTGCCTCTGGAAGTGATATTGAGTTGTTTGTGATATGGTCATGTGTTGTGATGGAGTTAGGCTTAGTCCTTGTTCCTGTTAGGCACTTGTCTACCTAACTGTATGATGTTGTGGGACCTTATGTTATCTCCTAGCACGGGGGGTGGACCTCAGGGTTCCACATGGTCGGGTGGATGTGCTTTATCTCCATTGGTTTTTCCTTGCCACTATTCGTGTGCAAGAAGGTTGTAACTCATGTAGCAGATTCAAATCATGTACCAGTTTATGAAGACAGTAATTTATGCTCATGTGCTATCCTGTGTATCAGGTTATTAATAATGTTTGTAATCCAATGTAAACGAAAGTTGGTGTTGTAAACAATATTATGTTGTATCCTCATATGTATGAAAAAAACTGTAGTTGTATTTGTTATGGATGATTATTTATTTGATGTCATGGAAATGTATAAGGTTATTCAATTAATGTAATAAATTTAGAATGAATTATTGTTGTCAAGTTAATGTGTGATGTGTGAGAGAACATGATAGTAGTTTTGTCAGTAACGCAGCCATGGAACCCTGGGAGAATGTTACTTGGTATAGATAAGTTAAATGTTACCTTGTTATTCCTTGTATTTTTTAAAAAAAAATTTCCAATTTGTTTAGTGTAATTATGCTATTCTCTAGTGTTTCATGGTGGGGTGTTACATCTGGTATCAGAGCCAAGTTTACAACACTAGGATCTCTGGATTCTTGTCATTGTTCTAGGTTAGACATTTTTCTCCTTATGGTGAGTTAGTAATAGTACCTCTCACCTAAGAGCCTTAGTATGGTATTAGAAAGATGATAAGCTTACAGATTTGCGGTTGACTGTAGAAGAAATAAATCCTTGATACTTTGTTCTACTTGTGTGCCTGTTATGTGAAAATGTGATGATATATCTAACAATATGTATTCCCTGAACACTAGTGCTTGCCGATTGTTGAGGCCTCCAGTTCCTCTTGTGGTCTTGGTACTTTAGAAGCTAGAAGCACGGTTACTTTTAGTGCATGGAATCAAGAGAGTGGAATTTATCCCCTCTAGTGAAGTATTGCAAAAGCACAATGGTTCTTTGTTTTCCCTGGTTTGCTAATTAACCATACCTTGGGAGGTTATGTTTAGGATGAGGAAGCACCATAGTATATTTATGTTAATGCCATTATTTGTGTAAGTATTGGAATGATTTGGAGGCATCATGCATTACAAGATATGTGGTTAAGTGGTATAGTTGTAGTTTGACATCTATTTTATTTTAGTGGCCATGACTTCATGTGGAAGTTCTTTTGTGGATTATGAAGGTTATCATTGTATAAGTATGTAAAAACCAAATGCAGGAGATCAAATTGGAGATTGTGTTAGACCCATCTCATATAAATGTGATACTTAAAGTAAAATGTAGCCTTGATTAAGTATGTTCGTGTGTGCAATATTATCTATTCTTTCTCACATAAAGAAATTGTATTACATTTAAGGTAGAAATTGTTGTAAATAAATAACGAATTGTTTTCCTTAAATCTTTCTATAAAAGTTGTTTAGGTATGAGGATGTAGATAACCTAATTATCTGTGTTGTTGTACATTCTCTAACACATTCTGGACCCTATGTCCTTGGGTGTTGTGTAGCGGATACTCCCTTTATGTGGCCAAAATTAGCCACTTTGTGATGTGGGTTTGTTTGAAATTTGGGTAATTTGAGAATTCTGATGATTGTTTCATGTGTTGTTAGGGGCTAACAGTGAATTTATTTTCTTTAAAATTTCTTATGTCAGGAATGGTAACTAAAACTCTTTTCTCTATACTTGAGTTATTGTTGGAAATTGCCGGCGTTTTGTGACTTAAGATTTGATTTGGTTATTTTCGCACTTGGGTTTTTTTACCTCCTTTAAAACTTTGATGGTGACTATTCCGAATGTTTGTTTGTTAGCCCTGTACTATGTCAAGTGTTGTTTCTATCATGTTCATGTCGAACCTCTGATAGTGTGTACAAGGGTGGATTTTGCGGAGAATTGTACTTGAATGCACGCAATTAGTCAGAACTATGGTGGAAATAAGAAATGAGATGTAATTTTCCTTGATAATATGTAAACACAAATCCTTGAATCGAATAAAATTCTCAAAATACGTGTGAATGGATGTAAGTAGATCACATGATACACCTTAAAGGTAAGGAATTGATGTCTTTTATGCCTGTATTGAACGATTGTGTTTGGCTTGGGAATAATTGCTTAATGTGAATGCATATGTTGGCAATAGAAAATTGTAATACTAACGTGTTATGTTTCCACCCTAGTCTGTGACTTCCAGGAGTAAGTCAAGTTTTAGGGGGGGAGGATGTAGTCCCCCTCCGCTCTCACCTTCGATATACAGGTGAACTGATCAAGGTGCATGAGGACGAAGGTAAAATAATACGAATAATTATTGATAAGGTATACAATTGATGTTGTACAATATAGATAGATGTTTCATCCATGTGAGGTTTCATATGATAGTTAATGTGTTTTATTGA
This sequence comes from Cunninghamia lanceolata, assembly GCA_027924645.1. Taxonomy (NCBI): domain Eukaryota; kingdom Viridiplantae; phylum Streptophyta; class Pinopsida; order Cupressales; family Cupressaceae; genus Cunninghamia; species Cunninghamia lanceolata. The sequence goes on along the minus strand of BSBN01000175.1, from coordinate 1,758,440 downwards.
CAACCTCTATTGCGACACTGATAATGCAGGCTTTGACATTATTTTGCATTCCAATGATCAAGATGTCGATCTTACTACGATTGTTATGGATCTCATGGACTGATTCTATTAGATTTATTTGTTATGATGATGCTTCTGGGACTTATTCAATGTCATGCACCTATATGTTAGTGTATGGTTCTGTTCAGATAATGAGGTAGATTTGAGCGGTTATGATTACGTGTTATCTAATCTGGATTGATAAGATGTGGAGAGGACGATGTCACATCACTTGCTTGCAAGTGCCCTGTGATATTGTGATTCCTTTTTCACCTAGTGATAGCTTTTGTGCATTTATATGTATGCTTAACTGTGTCATTTGCTGCAGGATGCAGGTATCTGGCATCGACTCCACCTGAAATAATAGGTCTGAGCTTGCCTTGAACCTAATGGATAAGTTGTTCTGGAGGTAACTTAAGGTCCCACATCCCAAGTCATCATCCTCAATCAGGATGCATGACATGTCTAGTTAAATTGTCAGTTCTGTCAGTATGTTAGGTCTTGCAATTGAGGTATATTTGATGGAGCTTGTTTGTTTAAGTGTGTTTTGGCCTGGCTTGTGAACATGTTTGATTCGGCTTTTAACGGCTGTCCTACTCAGTGGGTTATGTTGTATGCCTAGATTACGTTATATAGTCATGCTATTATTTGTTCCACTATAATACTTAATAGGATTACATCAATTATCATTATTAATATTAAATAAGGTTAAAATGATAACTGATAATTACCTAGCTCAAGGTAATTATCCTAAGTCGTTTGAATGTGCATTACTGTTAGTAAATTGAGTTATTTGGGGGTAATTATAGATGTAAATAAGTTTTAGTATCTTAATATTTTATTATGATTTCACAATATTTATTTTAGTTTAGGGAAAAATATTTCTCATAGTTATGTTTGTAAAAAGGTTTAGATTATTACTCAGGTTATACTAAATAAAATACATAAATTAATTTGTGTCACGGTTCAAAGGTTATACAAATAAAGTATAAATAATTATAACATATATGATAAATATATATATCTATAGTATAATATTAAAATAAAACATTATAGTGTTTAGTTGAAAATTAAACTATGAGCTGTAAGGAGATAAAATTTAATTAATAGTTGTTATAGTTGGCATTGGATCATGTGCCAAGCCTTCTACAAAGGTGGGAAAAATCTAGAAATTAGGGGAGATGTCTCTCTCTCTCGCTCTTGGGGGGAAAGGGGGAGGAATGGAGGAGAAGGAACAATAAGCAGGGGAGATTGGTTTAGGTTGCAGCCGGAGAGGTTTCGGCATCAAATCCAGGTTGCATTTTTTTTATTTTGGCCGTAGCAAAGGAAGCACATTTTCCCCATTGTTTGCAAGCAAATTAGCGATCTTATAAATTCAAACGCCAGTGTTCGCTTCGCATCGATCGAGGGTTTGGGCAATCGCAGGAAGAGGAATAATATCAAACCAGGTATGCGTTCTGATTATTTATTGCGGTAGGATACAGATTTATATTTATTTGTTCCCGATTTTGCTGTTGTTTTGGTTGTGATAACTTTTTTTAGAGCTCTTGACATTGCAACTGTGCGATTAAAATATGATTTGATATCCTGTGTTCCCAAGATTTTGAAGATTTAATTACATTGAATTCGATAAGGGCAAGGGTGCAGGGTTTTCGTTATGTATATGTGTGTGCGCAACCTAGTTATTGGATTTGTAGGTTAAGACGGAAATGTTAGAAGGGAAAATTTTGATAAAGAGTCAGAGGGTCTAGTTCAGAAAATAGTTTATTTAAATCTGTTATTGTAGGAATGAAAATTTATTTTAATTTTGATTAGCAAAGTAAATCGCTTGGTTTGTTTAAACCCGGGTCAGTCAGGATCTGAGGAAGAACTTTTACGGAAGGGCAAAGGTTGTGATTTTATGTATACAAATAAGAGCTTAGCTCCCTTTATGTAGCTCAAGGTTTTTTTTTAATTGATCCAGACCTAGTAGGATTCGAGAACAATAACACAATTGTTACGGCCTAGGTTAGGTTACGGCCAAGTTAAACGCCATATTTGAATGCGAGATATTAATTTCATTTGTGAAGCATGGAATTAGATTTGTCTCCTATCAGATCTGGCAGGAACTACTTAGTTTCTTATAAAGGTGAAATCGAAGGCTAAGATGTTTGGTTTGTAGCCGTCAATTTACATGGGGAAACCTTATTTGCCGACGAGGGAGAATACAAAGGGTTGCGATTTTAGGTTTTTATCAAGGCTGTGATTTTAGACTAAGAAGATCCCTGCACATAGTTCTGAACCTCCTAGACCAAGCTCATAGTAAATCGTAGGAAAACTACCAAATTCTAGGGTTTATAGATCGAGCCTTGGATCTGTTTCACATTATCATGACTGTAGGTATTATTCTACCAAAATAGAGTACCTTATGAGCGGCAGGAACCCAAATTTCATAGTAAGAAATGGCAAAGTGTTCAGCTACGTTTATATCATACCGTTTGACCCTGAATGGTAAATAATATTTCCTGTCATCAGTGTGGTGGATAATGGTAGACAGTTCTAGGGTTCCTAAATCTATGAAGGAAGGCGGTTAAATATGAAGTTCATCATATGAAATTAAAATAGCATCTAATGTGTATTTGAGTGTTTAATAGTAGATAATTCACACGATTTCATCTGCATTGGAATCATACGTTTTCCTAGTCCCATTGTCTCAGCATCTCTGCAAGAGAAATATGAGTGATATGATGTACTCTTATATATGAAGGACGATGGAACTTGATGCTCATGTTACGATATATGAAAGGAACACTAGATAATTATATCTCTTGGTTGAATGAAATGGCAGGCTCATTGTGACGAGATTGCAGTAAGGTATGATTTACATCAAAATTAGATGCGATGTCATTTTGGCATTTGAAATATCAAACTTGAAGCAACTTAATAAAAAGCTGGCAAAACAATGTTTTAAGTGAATGTTCTTGATATGATTCTTGACTTGAAACAATTAGAATATCTACCTGGATATTTATGCAGTGAGGCTTGTGGTTTTATGATCTTGTGTACGGACAAGTATTTCGATGAATGTGTTGTATAACTTGCTTTCATATTTGAAAGTTGAAATTTTTTATTGTTTGTCAAATGCTCACGTTTGTCTAACCTGCAGAGTAGTCAAACTTGTGATCTTTTGGGTGGCACCGACTACATGTCATTTTCGTTGAGTTATTGTCAACCATGTGCTCTTATGAATTATTTAAAGCTGAAGTGCAATAGGAATGCTCATGTGAATGTCCAGCTCTTTTTGTCTATAAACCATCTTCTGTACCCCTCGGTGGATGTCCATACGATGTTCCAAAGCTCCCATTTTGACGCATGAGGAATGGACACAGGCATAGGGCAGGGAATATGATTCACCTTGCCCTTTTCAAAAGCTTTCAAAATCTTTTTCTTTCCTCAGCATATTTTTCAGGTGCCTAATATTTGTAAGTCTGCCCATAAAAGACGCTTAGGGCCGGCCAAGCTGGTAATTGATCTTCATTAAGATTTAGGGTTGCATCTTCCCATAAATTAGAATTAGATCTGCATATATTTCTATGTCTGTCATATATTGGCAGTAGGTATTTATTATATATATATCTTATTGCTTATGTTTGCCATATTTTGGCGATAGATATTCCTGTATCCTTGAGCTAATGTATGCCATATAATGGCGATATTTATTCTCAAACCCTAAGTTTTGTCAGCCATAAATCGGCATTAGTTATTCACATAACTAAATGTTTGTGTCTACCATATTTATATTAATTTCTATTTGCCTTTGATAAGTATTGTACCCTGAGATGCCAGAAACTATATCCTTTTTTCTGATTAATTTATCCCAACATGTTAGTCTGAGTATATCGAGTTTTGCATGAGTAATTCTTAAATTTATATCTAGATTTAGAATAGTTCAATGTATATAAGTTTAATATTTTTCTATGATTGTATTATAGTCATTGGAGAATTGACTTCAAGGCATAGCCATATGGTTACATTGTGGATCTAAAGTCTATTACGTAATGTGCATATTTAATTCATTTAGGAAGAATGAAAATTGCCTTAGGCTATACTGTGATACGTGAGGAAGAGAAGTAGGTTACTGAAGGGACATCATTGATGATCATTAGTATCTTCAAACACATTTCAATAGTTGATTTTTCTGCTAAATCATTCACATGACTTACAGTTCAAATCTGTGCACCAAGTTCAGTGTCACACTGTGGGAAATTAGTTCTGCATGCATGTAGGTATGCCAAAACCTTGTGTCCCATCAGTTTAGGGTTTGATATCATGATCTTTCCAATTAAGGAGCTATATAATGATTGTTTTTATTACATTGGAATAATTTATTAAGATAATTATAATGCATATGCTCTAGATAGATAAATTATGTATGATGCATGTAATATTCAGTTGTTAATAAATTTAATATTGTAATTGAATTTATTATGATTTCTTGATAATGGTTTGTTAAGATTGGGAATTGGATTGGTAGGTTGGAATTAGAGGTATAATCATTGTAAGAAGTAATTGATTTATAAGAATTTTGTAACTAGTATTACCTATGCATTTGTTTAACTTGAAGGTTATGTTTATATGTAATTGATGACTAATTTATTATATCAGATAGAATTAATATTTATTAAACTAGATCGAAGATATATGAATTCTTGTGGAGATATTACTTGTATTTGGTTGTTAATATGATTAAATCTAAATCGATATGATTAAATAATTAGTGTGGATGAAATTTAATCTAGGTTGATTGGTTTGGTAAAGATCTTTTCATAAGGCTTTTGTTAAGATGAAGTTGGATTGAAAGCTTGGGGTTAGGTGAAACAACAATGTACTTGAAAATTTTAGCGTTATAAGTGAAACCTATAGGTAATTGAATGACTAAGAGATTGAATTGCTTTTGTAATAAAATTTTATGTTGTTAATGAGTTGATTTGTTGAAATCTCTTATTGCAAGCAGAATTTTCATGAGAGTGGGTCTATGTGTAAATTGTCAAGTTTAGGTTCCAGAGGCATAAGGTAATAGGATTTGTTCGTATGTATTCTATTCGTAGTTGTCTTGAAATGAAGATGTTGTAAGAACATGATGTCTCTTGTCTGTGTATGTGGGTCTTGGTAAACAATAATGTAAGATGATGTACATATTGTGTCATGAATTTATTTCATTGGGTTTAAATTTCCTTCATGTATGTGTTGATATCAAGCTTGTGATTAGTATGGAAATGGGGAGATCTTGTCATTGTAATGAGAAACTATTTTGGTTCATATCTGTGATTGGAAGAGCAAGATGACCCATACCTTGCTTTGGATATGTGTTATGATTATTGCGATTGATGACTGGAAGTTTTTGGACAATGATCTAAAGGTTGGTTATCGTGACTAAGTTTTGTATGCAAGAAGGGAAATGCCTTGCATTGTTTATGTATACTTATCAGTATGAAAGTGATTGTCTTGCTTGATGGTTCAGGTTTCTAGATGCAGGTAGGGGAGTGGCTTTCAATGTGGGGCCGGCACCCAAAGTGGCTGTCAAGATAACCCATTGAAAGTTGTTAATTAAGTGAAAACCTAAAAATAAACTGGGGGGAAAAAGGGTAAAATACACATTAACAAGATAATTGGATTTCCTCTCCCATGCCTGTAGTGCTCGTTTAGACTAAGGATGGGTAGAGAAGGCCTGGTCGGCAAGATCAACTTCCTTGTCCTCATGAAAGGAAGGTTGATACCGCATGAGTCACCCTATGGGGCCGGCGCCTAGTGAGAGGCTGTCAGGATAACCATAGATGGGGGCCGACGCCTAGTGAGAGGTTGTCAGGATAACCCATGTTAGGACCGTGCGATGACACTCTCCCTACTGCAGCCTAGCATTCCCTAGTCGTATTCTCCCCATTTGTCGTGTGTTGCCTCTGGAAGTGATATTGAGTTGTTTGTGATATGGTCATGTGTTGTGATGGAGTTAGGCTTAGTCCTTGTTCCTGTTAGGCACTTGTCTACCTAGCTGTATGATGTTGTGGGACCTTATGTTATCTCCTAGCACGGGGGGTGGACCTCAGGGTTCCACATGGTCGGGTGGATGTGCTTTATCTCCATTGGTTTTTCCTTGCCACTATTCGTGTGCAAGAAGGTTGTAACTCCTGTAGCAGATTCAGATCATGTACCAGTTTATGAAGACAGTAATTTATGCTCATGTGCTATCCTGTGTATCAGGTTATTAATAATGTTTGTAATCCAATGTAAACGAAAGTTGGTGTTGTAAACAATATTATGTTGTATCCTCATATGTATGAAAAAAACTGTAGTTGTATTTGTTATGGATGATTATTTATTTGATGTCATGGAAATGTATAAGGTTATTCAATTAATGTAATAAATTTAGAATGAATTATTGTTGTCAAGTTAATGTGTGATGTGTGAGAGAACATGATAGTAGTTTTGTCAATAACGTAGCCATGGAACCCTGGGAGAATGTTACTTGGTATAGATAAGTTAAATGTTACCTTGTTATTCCTTGTATTTTAAAAAAAAAATTCCGATTTGTTTAGTGTAATTGTGTTTTTCTCTAGTGTTTCATGGTGGGGCGTTACACTGGTGGTGCCTGCATAAACATTCAGGTTTCAAGCATTTTAATATGTAGGCACCTTCCAAAAAGTCCAAAAAATTCTAACACTTTCGGCCTATGCAATAGAAAAATGCAAAAATCTGTTATATGCATGTGTCTTTGTATATACAAGGGTGTTTATATATACACGCAGGTCAAATATACAAATTGGCAGGTCAGAAATCTCAATCAGGCTTCAAAAATGGTGAAAAATTAGTTATATACATTTCGCAATGCTTATCGGGCTTAAAAAAGGTGCATATACATTCAGGAATGTTTCGCAGATTCTGGGAATATTCCCTTAATGTATACCGGGTCTGCATGTATATTTGTGTTGTATGTTTAAACATACAATAGCTACATACATTAGAAAACATGGAATGAAAAGATGCATTGGCGGCATACAAGGAGGTTACTGTGCTGAATGTATATCGGGTTCATTGTAGCTGATGCATATGGAAATATACAATGGAAAATATACAAGGTGTAGACATGCATTTGCTACAGTGCAATGTATCATTGGCCGATGTATATGCAAGGAAAGAATGTGCAAGGGGCCGATATACAAGTGGTGGGGCCTGCGGATATACAAAGCTGATTGTACATTAGAAATATGCAAGAGGCACATACAAAGAAAAAGTTGCATGCAAAGTAGTAATCAAGGGGTCAGATCCACTAGTTGCATTCAAAGGCGATTGTATGTTGGTGCATACAACTAAGCATGCAAGGCCCGGACCTGATGGATATTGCATTCTGGTTAATAAAACATACAGGTTCAGATTGTATATTTTTTTGTATATCCACATTGTATGTTTGTGATGTACAAGCGCTCATATACAAGGCCTAGACATGAAGGGGGAATGTAATATAGCTCATAAGGTGTTGAACTCTGCAGCTAGCATGTATGTGTGCATTGTATATCATGGATATACAATGAAAAGTGCAAAGGTTTAGATACAAAGGCTGGATTTTAAAGTTGTTCTAATATGCTTCATGGAGGTTTGGAATCCATGGATTGCATGTATATTGCATATGTATATGCAGCATATATGTCGATATGCAAAGGAAACACATATAGCCTAGACGTGAAGGAAGAGTCAAATGCAGTGAATGAAATTTGAGGTCCGTGGGTTCTATAAAGCGCTTGTATATGCTGATATACAAGCCGATGTGCAATGAAAAAGATACAAGCCGGATTTCAAAAGGAGGTACATTCTAATTCATAATGATTTGAAATCTGCAGCTTGTATGTATATTGTGTTTGTATCTGCAATATACAAAGGAGACATGCAAAGAGAAATGTACATGGTAGGACCCTAATGCAATTTCAATTTGTTCTATAAAAATTTGAGGTCTGCTTTATATGTTAAACAGTTGTATGCATATGCATTGGCATATACAAGGGTTTTAAAGGCAAGAGGCGGGCAATTGTATATGTATTTAAATATGCATATACGTGGCGAAAAGGGAAAACTGGATGGTGGAAAAGTCTACGATAGAAGCATAAGGTGCCTACGTGGCACGTTTTTAGTGGTTGGCAACTTTCCAAGGTATTTAGGAGCCATTAATCTCAGTGATAGGATGCAAGTCGACGGTTCTGTTTCAGGGACTTTCAGCAGAGGTTTTCTTTTTATATGCAGCTATTTTTTGAGCGAGAAAAACTTCAGAGGCATGCGACTGCTGCATTTCTAAAGGCTGCGGGTACGTTGGCATTGATGGCAACATTTGCAGAGGTCTGATCGATGATGGACAGGTCAACTACCAATTTTAATGGAAAACCCCAAGTAGTTGCACATCTTCCGATCCCACCTACTGCATTCAATGTTTTGGGTGCCATTCTGTGTTGCACTGTATCTAGGAAAAATTTTAAAATGCCATGAAATTATTGCTGAGTACACAGTCTTGCTATAAGATGCAAACTGTGTTACTCATTTCAGGTTGTTGAAGACTTGGGCATTTTTGGGGGAGAAATAACGAAAGACAAAGCATTTTATTGGCTATTTTATCTCTTTTGGAGTTTATGAGTTGCATCTGAATGCACCTTGCACATATGTTCAGTTTCTTGTCATTTTATATGAAAAATGCTTCATTGGATGTGTTTATCTATCTGTCTCCATGTGTTGTATGCATTCTCTTCTTTTGAATCTGGTTGCTAAGGGTTTCTCAGATTCTGGGTATAGATTTCTGTATCACATGCTTAATCTCTAACTTCCATTTAAGGAGTGGATTAAATTGTTTTAGGTTGAGTATGGAGAAGGTTGTATGTCAGCTGGGATGTATGTAAGTGGAGACAGTTAAATACTTATCCTTGGGTGGTGTTTGTGAGGCAAATACCAGTCCTAACCCCTTGAAACTTGAATACCAGTTGCAAGCCACTCTCTTGTATATGTCTAGTTGACTCCTTTCCCTGAGATAGGCACCAGCCTGCTTCTAGATCAGTAGTTATGATCCAAAAACCCTTGTCTTGCATCGAAAACATCAATTCAAACCATTTCATTATTCCAACCTGTTAGTTGTAGGAGTAGGATTAGGAACCCCTGCATACTCTCATCCATAACCATACAAATATGTCCAAGAATATTGCTAACCTTGTGATTTGTCACACAAATCTTGGTCAACACATGAGAGTATTTTGCCTATTATCACAAAGGTAAATCTTCCTATCATTGGGCAAGTCAAGGTAAAATCTTTATTTAATAGGGATACCCCCTTGGTGCGACAGAACCAGAAGTGAAGGGGAGGTAGCTCACGCAACCTCCTATATTAGTTGGCTAAATCTGCCTGTGCCTTGGAACTGACAAACCCTCTACTGATTCGGAAAGAAAACCAACAGACGGTGACTCAATTGGGGACTTAATGCCATATCCATGAAAGTTTGAGTCTAAAATATTGAAGAATCAGAACTGGAAGTGTTTGTTGCAGCAACTTTGGAAAGTTATATGTGTGGCTCTATTGTGGGAGAACCTAGAAAGAAAAGAAATCAATTTTTAGCTTCAGCCTATTTGAAGCTCATTCCTCTGCCCAGGAGGTGGCGACTCTATTGAATGAACCTATCAAAGGCTGCAAAATATCCAAGTATTTACATAAGTTTTAAAAGACTCCCTATTTGGTGAAACAACATTGATTAAAAGGGAAATATTGGTGACTAGATTGCATGCTTTTGTAAGAACCTAGTTTGTATTTCAAAGGAAGTATGCAATGTTGTTAAAAGACTCATGTAGAGGACTTAGGGCAAGCTAAAATAACAGTTTGTATTGTAAAAGGCCTAAGGTCATTGTTGTAATTGAAAATTTGAGTTGAGAGAAGGGTTGCAAAAAACACCTAAAGATGTATTATCAGCCCATGCACCCTTCTGAGGTGTCAAATGTAGTAATGCATAATAATCAGTCCCAACAATGTCATAGAAAAAGTTTTAGTATTGACAGATATAAGCCCATAAATTTTAATGGCATTTATGGCTACCCAAATGCTTTTTGATCTAAAATCAGAAAGTATTTGCCTAAATTCAATGGTGCAAAGGATGAATCAGCTAAGAGATACTTGCAGTAGTTTATAAATGTGATAGATGATTTTGAGATTGACCATGAAGATGTAGTTATGAGATTATTTGTTCAATCTCTAGATGAAGATGCAAGGGACTGGTTCTCCTATCTTCCAGTATACTCTGTCAGCTCTTGGCAAGAATTTAAATCTGCATTTCTAGAACAATATGGTGAAAGAATTTCTGAATTTGTAGTCATCAGTGATTTCATGTATATCCATATAGAAGAGGATGAGTTGATTCTAGCTTTTAACCTCAGATTTATGAAGGCCTTGAGAAGAATACCAGAATGTATGAGACCTAATGATGCATTGTGCTTTGTTGTCTATTTGGGAGCATTTGATAGGAAAATGAGCTATAGATTGAGAGATAAAGAGCCCACCACATTGCATCAGGCACATGAGTTTGCAAAAGACATTGAAAATAATTGGAGGTATGGGATTCAAAAAGGTTATTTCTCTAAAAAAAATTGCTGCCCTAAGGCCACCAATGTTGATGAGGGATATAGTTTAAATGTTGGAGATGAATGTCAAAGTACTCACACCCCTGTTGTCCCAGTTTTTGCATCATTCCAAGTTGATGATGTTTCTGTTATAGAGGAGGATGTCCTAATTTGCCTAGCAAATGAAGTTGACAATAATAATTTTTCAAGTAATATTTGCATACCAGTCCTAAACAAAGAGCATTCATGTTTAAATGATCTAGTTGTGCAAAGTTGTGATCATATGGATCAAGAGTCAATATCAGTTTCATCAGGAAGCATTAGAGGGCTAGAAAATGATGTAGATAGTTCAACTTCAGAGTGCATTGAAATAGCAAAAATTTTGTATGTTGGGCAATCAAATGTTAAAGATGATAAAGATGATATCCATGGTCAGTTCATGGATCAGGTTTGTTCTTCTTATGACTTTAGATTTGATAATGAAAAAGAAATGGATTGTCATGAAGGAGAAATGGAGACCTTTGCAATGAATATGAATCCCCTCTATGATGAGCCCGCGGATGCATTTGACATTGTGATTCATGACTTTTAGTGGTGCAGAATTAACCCTTTGTTTGAAAATGATGATACTGATTTGCAAACTATGGATAATGAATGTTCATCATCATTTGTTTTAGACATGTGCAACTATGTGTATGTGGATCAAGATTTGTTTTCAATGTCAATAAGTGATATAAATGATATTGGGAGTCTCATATATTCTAAGTGTTTTTAGTTTTTGGATAAGCTTGATGAGTGTTTGGTAGTGTGCAACAACCAGGTAAGTAATGAGTACTGCCAAATGCAATATGAGGATATACTATTTGAATATTATAACATACATATGTTGCCCAATCCTGAAACAAATTCTACTATGTATGGTTGTATGTCTGATTGTAAGATGCAGTGTGACAGAGGCTACATTGACAGAGGCAAGCTTCCAAAAATGGTAAAGCGTGTCATTGACAAGATCAACATGTGGGAAAATTGTTTTAATGTTTTCAGTTGTGGTTGGGGTTATTCAGAGTGGAATTAGGCATTTGACAGGAAAAAGTTGTGGTTCTTCATTTTTGGCTACCCAGGGCCGCCAAAATAATGTTTGAAAATATAATTTGTGTGTAGGTTGGTGCAATGTTTGACTCTATTGCCCAATGGGTAAGGCCCAATCTATGAAACTAGAGATTCTGAGGTTCTCGCCATGCCTACAAGAGGCATGCATTCCCAAATAGAGCTGCTGGTGGTGCCTGCATAAACATTCAAGTTTCAAGCATTTTAACATGCAGGCACCTTCCAAAAAGTCCAAAAAATTGTAACACTTTCGGCCTCTACAGTAGAAAAATACAAAAATCTGTTGTATGCATGTGTCTTTGTATATACAAGGGTGTTTGTATATACATGCAGGTCAAATGTACAAATTGGTAGGTCAGAAATCTCAACCGGCCTTCAAAATGGTGAAAAATTAGTTATATGCATTTCACAATGCTTATCGGGCTTAAAAAAGGTGCATATATATTCAGGAATGTTTTGTAGATTCTGGGAATATTCCCCAAATGTATACTGAGTCTGTATGTATATTTGTGTTGTATGTTTAAACATACAACGGCTACATACATTAGAAAACATGCAATGAAAAGATGCATTGGCAGCATACAAGGAGGTTACTGTGCTAAATGTATATCAGGTTCACTTTAGCTGAAGCATATGGAAATATACAATGGAAAATATACAAGGTGCAGACATGCATTCGCTACAGTGCAATGTATCATTGGCCGATGCATATGCAAGGAAAGAATGTGCAAGGGGCCGATATACTAGTGGTGGGGCCCACAGATATACAAAGCCGATTGTACATTAGAAATATGCAAGAGGCACATACAAAGTAGGAATCAAGGGGTCAGATCCACCAGTTGCATTCAAAGGTGATTGTATGTTGGCACATACAACTAAGTATGCAAGGCCCAGACCCGATTGATATTGCATTATGGTTAATAAAAGATACAGGTCCAGATTGTACATTTTGTTTTGTATATCCGTGTTGTATGTTTGTGATGTACAAGCGCTCATATACAAGGCCCAGACATGAAGGGGAATGTAATATAGCTCATAAGGTGTTGAACTCCATAGCTTGCATGTATCTGTGCATTGTATATCATGGATATACAATGAAAAGTGTAAACATTTAGATATAAAGGCTAGATTTTAAAGTTGTTCTAATATGGTTCATGGAGGTTTGGAATCTGTAGATTGCATGTATATTGTGTATGTATATGCAGCATATAGGCCGATATGCAAAGGAAAGACATACAACCTGGACGCAAAGGAAGAGTCAAATGCAGTGAATGAATTTTGAGGTCCACGGGTTGTATAAAGTGCTTGTATATGCCGATATACAAGCCGATGTGCAATGAAAAAGATACAAGCCAAATTTCAAAAGGAGATACATTCCGATTCATAATGATTTGAAATCCGCAGCTTGTATGTATATTGTGTTTGTATCTGCAATACACAAAGGAGACATGCAAAGAGAAATGTAAATGGTGGCACCCTAATGCAATTTTAATTTGTTCTATAATAATTTGAGGTATGCCTTGTATGTTAAATAGTTGTACATATATGCATTGGCATATACAAGGGATTTAAAGGCAAGAGGCAGGCAATTGTATATGCATTTGAATATGCATATACATGGCGAAAAGAGCAAAATGGATGGTGGAAAAGTCTGCGATAGAAGCATAAGGTGCCTACATGGCACATTTTCACTAGTTGGTGACTTTTCAAGGTATTTAGGAGCCGTTAATCTCAGCGATAGGATGCATGTCGACGGTATTGCTTCAGCAACTTTCAGCGGAGGTTTTCTTTTTATATGCAGCTATTTTTCAAGCAGGAAAAACTTTAGAGGCATGCGACTGCTGCATTTCCAAAGGCTACGGGTAGGTTGGCATTGATGGCAACATTTGCAGAGGTCTGATCGATGACGGACAGGTCAACTACCGATTTTAATGGAAAACCCCAAGTGGCTGCATATCTCCTGATCCCACCTGCTGCATTCAATGTTTTGGGCACCATTCTGTGGTGCACTGTATCTGGCAGAAATTTTGAAATGACATAAAATTATTGTTGAGTACACAGTCTTTCTATAAAATGCAAACTATGTTACTCATTTCAGGTTGTTGAAGACTTGGGCAATTTTGGGGGAGAAATAACGAAAGATAGAGCATTTTCTTAGCTATTTTATCTCTTTTGGAGTTTATGAGTTGCATCTGAATGCACCTTGTACATATGTTTAGTTTCTTGTCATTTTATATGAAAAATGCTTCATTGCATGTGTTTATATGTCTGTCTCCATGTGTTGTATGCATTCTCTTCTTTTGAATCTGGTTGCTAAGGGTTTCTCAAATTCTAGGTATAGATTTATGTATCACATGCTTAATCTCTAACTTCCCTTCAAGGAGTGGATTAAATTGTTTTAGGTTGAGTATGGAGAAAGTTGTATGTCAGCTGGGATGTAAGTAAGTACAGATAGTTAAATACTTATCCTTGGGTGGTGTTTGTAAGGCAAATACCAGTCCTAAGCCCTTGAAACAAGAATGCATGTCGCAAGCCACTCTCTTGTATACGTCTATTTGACTCCTTGCCCTGAGATAGGCACCAATCTACTTCTGGATAAGTAGTTATGATCCAAAACCCCCTGTCTTGCATCTAAAACATCAATTCAAATCATTTCATAATTCCAACCTGTTAGTTGTAGGAGGAGGGTTAGGAACCCCTGCATACTCTCATCCATAACCATACAAATATGTCCAAGAATGTTGCTAACCTTGTGATTTGTCACACAAATCTTGGTCCACACATGAGAGTATTCTTCTTGTTATCACAAACCTAAATCTTCCTGTCATTGGGCGAGTGAAGGTAAAATCTTTATCAAATAGGGATACCCCTCTTGGTGCAGTAGAACCAGAAGTGAAGGGTAGGCAGCTTATGCAACCTCCTGTATTAGTTGGCTAAATATGTCTGTGCATTGGAACTGGCAAACCCTCTGCTGATTCGGAAAGAAAACCAATAGATCCCATGATTACCAAACCCTCTGAATAAAATAACAATTGATACTTAATCCAATTTCATAATTGATGTACTTATTTAAAATTTTGAAGTAGAATTAGATGTAGATCCTTTGTTCCATAGATTTTGAAGTAAAAGGTAGATGTAAAAACATAAACCTTCTTTCTTTATTCCTCTTGAAAATAGCTCATGCACTTGATTTCACTTTAGAATTCTTCATATGATTAACTCCTTTCAAAATCTGAATAGAATATGACCTGTCAAGAGATTCCACAAAACACTTGTAAGTAAAAGAATGCAGAAATTATCACTGTCGTGCCATACTGATCAGACTTGCAAGTTGTAGGGGTACAGTAATAGTACGTTTTTTCCTCATATGGGAAATAACAGGTATAATAAAAACAGGTACCCATTATAAAATGGGCACTTGTTCTTAAAAACATAACGGGTACCTGTTATGTAACGCATACCCATTTTATAATGGGTACTCGTTATTTAAAATTGGAAATCTCCCACCGCCTTTCCCCTTCCCTTTGCTTGGGTTTTAGGCTTAGGATAGGCATGGTTGGCTGACCTTGAGCCTTGGACCTGTAAATTTTTTTCTAAGTACAGAACAAGAAGAAACACTAAGTTTACCTATATGGTTGAGGACCTTTTTTTCTAAATTTTTTTACGAAATGAAAACCCATTATAGATGACATTGTCTAGTTTTCAAATATGTAATTTTTTTTATTGGACATGTTTTTCTATTTATTATTTAATTTATGAGCAAACTAGTCCAAAAACTTGAAATGACAGGTGTTTGTATTTTTTTAATAACTTTTAATTTTTAAAACTTAAAAAAAAAAATTATATGTCATCAATCTACACATCATTCTTTACACAATGATTTTTTTTTTTAATATTATGATTTTTTTTACTCAAATTATGTTCGCTGTACACGAGGGGTTTTCAAAAGTAGCAATTAGGCCTAATAAAAAATTAATAAAAAAATTTATTTGGAAACAAATTATAAAAAAATACCCTCATCAAACTTCACTGTACCACACATCTTTTCCCGAAAGGATTTTGAAAAATAATTTTATTTAGGTCAAATTATGTTGTCCATACACGTGCATGGTATGGTTAAAAAAAAGGGACTTTTAAATACTGGTTTTTAGAAATGCCTATTGAAAATCAATTTGTATCATCTGGGTATTGAAAAAAATTACATATTTGGAAACTAGACTCCGAGTAATACATTTTATATTTAGTGACTTTTTTAAAGATTCCATTTCTAAGTGCTTCACATTTTAAGGTCAAATGTGACAAATTCTAAAAATCAAGGAAAACACTTCCACTTTTTGGCCAAAAAGTGGACCCAACTTTTTGCACTGACCCTGTTAACCAATTACCTTAGACAATACTCACATTTCAATGACACCATTAATGAACTATTCTCTAAATGATAATTATTGGTTTAACTAAAACAAATGTCAACACCAATGAATAAGTAATGACCTAATCAAGAAATTTATACTATTCTTAATGAAAAATATAGTTGCCACAATATCATTAAATTTTCTAGCCTAATATAGAAATCAAATAACTTCCATACTAACATCACAAGTTTAAAATAATATATGTTAAAACTAATCACCTAACGTGTATAATATGGCAGATTAGCTTAAATACTATCTCAAAATGCACTATTCCTCAATACTAGTTATTTAACAAAAACCACTAACTGATAACTATCAAGTAGCATAGTAATTGTTGTCATATTTTGTGTGGCCCCAAAATATTCCTGTTCCCCTCCTCCTATCGAAGAAATTTGATCAGAGAAAGCCTAAATAGAAGGAGGGAGGTCTCATCCTGCATTTCCCCATGTTGTTCCTTGCAAAATTTCCCAAAAACTCATCTAGATAATCCTTACAGAAAATCTAGAAAAACCCAGACCCCCTTTGTCTTCAAGTGTCTTCCATCTTCTGTTTGGGGGTTTTCTATCTTTTGGTCGATTTTTGTATATCACTCTGCATGTTCAATGTACATCAAGTTTCTTTGTATGCATTTTTGTATGCATCTTTGCATGTATATTTGTTTGTATCTTTGCAAATACAAATGCATATACAAGGCAGGATACAAAGGTGTAGATACAATATGGACCTAATCACTTTTTCATGATATATTTGATAGTGGTTTAGATCTGCTTTTGTATTTGTATGTCAAGGATGCAAAGTATATACAAAAGTTAATACATGCAGGTGGAGATGCAAGTCTAGACCCAAAGGAAATATGCAATCAGTTTGAGAAGGCAGAGGCAGTTGTATGCAGTTTTGTATGTATTTTGCATTGTATATGCGATATACAAAAAGTCACATGCAAAAATTAGATGTAAGCAGTGCAGATACAAGCCTGGACTCGTCTGGAAAATTAATCTCAGTGAACAAAAAAATGAGGTCTGTAATTGTATATTGGTTTTGTATATGTACGAGATGCAGGTTGATATACAAAAGGTGATGCAAAAGTCAGATACAAGGTGGAATACAAAATCACATAAAAAGTCAGATGCAAAGCCATATATGAGGGGATATACAAATGGATCTGAACTTGTTTCAAATCTGTTCCATAAATGTTGGGGTCCACATTTGTATAATGAGATGCATGTATACGCGATATGCAAAAGAAAGGTGAGATACAAAAGCTGGATCCGATTCCAATTCCAATCCACTTCGTAAAATGGTGAAGTCTGCTTTTGTATATTTGTATGTTTTGTATATGCAATTGCATATGCAAAGGCATATACAAAGCCTAATTGGAGTTTTTTGCTGGTCTATTTTGCAGTGATGGAGCCATAGCTTGAGGACCCAATGGAATGATGACACGTGTCAGGGACATTCAAGTCAGATTCAAAGGCAGATACAAAAGATGGTACAATTGTATATGCAAAGCGATATACAAAGTGTAAGATGTTGGTTGACAGTAGTTTTGACCACAGATATCACCCTCGTTTTGGGGAATTTCTGCATGTTCCAAAAGGCAAAAGTGCCTATTTTTGCCCCCTCTTTCATCTGGCGGGCTTTCTGAGGGAATATTCCCACTTTGAAAAATTAGTCTGAACATGCACATCCAGGTATCAGAACAGCTGCCAACTCAAAAGATGCATATGCAGTTTTGGTGACAAGACATCTCAGCAGCTGAATTAAGTTTTGTAGAGATCCTTCAATGCTGATACTTTTTGCATTTATGGGTGCAGGTCGATGATTCAGTAGCTCACATTGAAGATTTGAAATATCTTCCATCTGCCCCTATTCCATATATTTTATGCCATGAATTCTTGTAGGTTAGCACTCCCTTCAGACATAGATATTTTTTCTAACAGAGCCCATGGGGCGAATTTATTGTAACCTAATCAGGTCAAGTGCTAAAATGCTATATATGCATAAAAATGAGATGTAAAAAAGGTTGGAAAATTTAGTTAGTTTTATGCTTCTGATTCCAAACAGAGCATTCCTCTACTGTAACCTTGCCTTCTAATTAAATACATGCTGGTTATTTTACCTCTTCATGCTAATTTTGACTTTGTGTGATCTAAGAATGATGTGTTTGTGAATGCTTAATTGCTTCTAATCATTTCTTGCTTCTTGCCTCTATTAAAATCAGTTTGATCTGTGTATGTTTATTAGTTGTATTTAGTCATTTTGTGCATCTTCTCAGTTCTATTAGGGCTCTTTCATTCAAACCTAGTGTATCACCCTTTCCATTTCATGTTCCTTTTACCCCTTTTTCCTTGCAGCATTAGTACTAGGTTTAGATGTATTTCTCTAAGCATTAGGCTTAGAATGAGGAACTAGCCTTCTTTGGAGGCTTGATCTCAATTTGCAAAGTCCCACACTTTCGAGATCATTCCCATTGTGTCATTAGAATGCTTGGACTCTCTCTAAGCAGGGTACAATTCTATGTGATAACAATTTCTATTAACTTAAAAAGTGAACTCAGATCATTTGATTCAAAAGCTACAACTCTTCAAGGATTATCTAACATGTAACCTATGAAAATAAAAATCAAACAAACTATTTGATAAAATGCCTCAAAAGAACGTCATCTCCTGGATTGCAATGATTTGCAGGATTTGCACAAAATGGATTTGTTGAATAGTCTTTAGAATCTAGCATGAAATGGCACATGAATTGATTGGGAACAATGCCTCAAAGAGTAATCATCTCTTGGAATATAATAATTGATGGGTTATAAACATGCATGCAAAATATGGTATGTGGAAAGGGTATGCAAACTATTTGACAAAATCCTCAAGAGATGATATGCATTGATAACTAGGTTGCACAAAATGGCTTAAAATGAAAAGACAAGGGAAAAATTATGGAGGTACAGAAAACTATGCATGCTTCAATCACAAAGTGGCCCAAATATACAAAATCAAATTAAAGCATTAAGACCTATGATTGCTCAAGACGTTAATAACCCTCAAATACACTCTACACATTAGTACGCCAATGTGGTAATTATTCACAGTCTAAATCTATAGATTAAAATATCATACCTTTGTTTAGTATTGAATTTGAGTATTGGCATGTATGACAGGGCTTTAGGCTGCACCAAGAAACTATAACTTGCATTCACTGCAACAATGTAGCCTCACAATAAGCTCTCAATCCTCCTAATCCATCCTGATCTCCATTTCACATTCGTCCACAATCTTTACAAATCTATACCATAAATTAATTTTTTTCCAAGGATTCTGAAAACATCCAAAAACTCACTCCAATCATATCTGAAATACCATTTATAAGAAAAGATTTTTGATGTAACGTCTGTGTTTTTTCAAAAGAGGGAAACTCTTTATGAGAAAATGACTCTTCTTGGGCCAACCTTGTAACTCCTCTTCCATAAACTAAAATTAACTCCACTTCTAGAAACTGTAAATAAATATTAATTTCTAAAAATCCTCTATTTGAAAATGCATAACTGCCATTCCTTGTGTGTGGCATAAAATAAAGAATCTCATAAAATACATGAATTTTTTTCATAATTATTTAAGTAATTATTTTGAAAATATAATTAGCTAATTATTTTTGATAAAATGTCACAATTAATAATTAGGTATCAAATATGCCTTACAAGATCTCTATTAGTACCATGAAGGCCAATCCAATGACAACACCACAGAAGTTTACTTGGAGGAATAGATACTACATCAACAATATGAGTAGATAGAGTTGATTTTGGATAGAAAAATTAGGTACAACACCAAAAACAATTAGTATAAGGAATGCCTCCACCTGTTATGTGGAAAAGAAAGGTTGGAAGAAGACTCATCATGGATTTCACAGGCAAAGGCAGAACACCTTGGTTTTCCTCTAGCTCCAACAAAATGATGGTTTTACTTTTCAAACAATCCCTGGTGTTTTATGCAGGAGCATCCTAGGTTGAATGGCAATCTTGCATTAACCAAAAATATTTCTTTTCTTTTGTTTCATTCAGTAATAGTCTCAATGCACCTCACCACATTTCACCGCATGATCACATCATATCTCCTAGCAATGGATTAGAACTCTATAACAACTCATACACATCATATCTAGATTTCAAGAGCTTTGTATTAATTCACAGGCAGTTATCACTATCAAAAGCATCATCAAGTTCATAGTTCAAAATGGTCAACACTCAATTCAACATGTTAAGTTTACGTGGCACCTTCTTGTGACTCGCGACAATTAAATAAACATCTCACAAGGTAGTATGGAACCAAAGGCACCTCCAATTAGAACTACAACGTGTTTCTTTAACACCTAGAGCTTCACCAAGAAATTAAGTCGACCAACACATTTCATAAAGCATTAAGATCCGGAACGTCTTGCATCTAATGCAGATTATTCCTTGGACATGGAACTAATATATAACCACCTCTTCGATCCATTTGAAATTAGTCAAGTTATTAAATTAGTTTTAACCATAGAGTTAGAATGATTGATGTGCTCAATTGCCATATCCTTATATATCAATTTGTAATGTGCATGCGGTAGCCAGTGATCCACGTTGTAATGAACTGTGCTACTAAATCAATGAAATTCAAGTTTACTTTGTTTCTAATTGTGTTAATTCCACTATGTTGACTCCATGTTGCACGATCAAATAGTCCTCTGGACTCTCCATTTGTAACTATGTCATGAGATCATACTATGTAGGAATTTGTCACATGTAATAGAAAATGACTATCATCCTTCCCAACCCATTATGGTAGGAGGTTACTTATTTTGGGATGGGATATAGAAGGTGGAAAAATTGGATAGTCAAGTTAACATGGTTGAGTTTTATGTTTTTGAGAAGGGACCAAATACTAATTTGATGCCTTGTTCACTTAAAAATGTTACTCATGGGTATGGTATGCCAAGAGTAGATATTCAACAGTTAATTGATGTGATATTCTATACTTGTGTTATGGTATTTTTGGCTTTTAATATATTGAAATCCTTTTATTCTAAAAGTCAATAGGAACAGTTCATGGGAAAGATATCTCCAGAATAGATGATGCTATATATTAAAGTCCAACTCTGAGGCTAGGTACACCAGGAGTCTTACGATGATTTTTTTCTATCTTGTGTGTTGATTTGTGCTTTCTATTTTGTGTTTTAATTATTGATTCACAATCTTATGGTTGAGTCAAGCAAAAGAATGTAGTGTTGTGAATGATGACCTGCATTTATGTGAATGATATTTGGATGCTTTGGCCAAAGTGATGTTATAGTTGTATACATCCTTAGTTCACTATGCCACAGGGTCCATGTTAGTCAGTTATCATGTTAGCTAGAGGGGATCTAGAGGCTCATGATAGGCTATAGTGATAGGTGTGTACATCTTATATTTGCACTTGGTTCTTAGAATGGTTATACTATAGACATCGTCATATACCACCCTCGTTGAAGGGTCAAGCCACTTCTAGTATGAAGGTGTGTGGGGGACCGTGGGTCTATGGTTGGAGGTAAAGTTCTTGGATGAGGTAAAGTGCAATTGTTCTGAGTAAAATGAAGCAAGATACTCTCAAAGGTATAAGGAACCCATTGATGTTGCCCCACAAAAGAAGGAAATGGATAAGACATGGGTAAGAAGGATGTAACAAAGATTAAGGATGAGCCTGTACTGGCATCTAATGCAGATGTTGCCTCCAGAAACTAAGATTAGATCTTTGGCTCAGCGGAGCTTCATTGAAAATCTTTTCTCCCTTGGAAAAGGAATGATGTTGATGCTTCAACATGAAGGTATGAGATGAAGATTTAAATGCTTAATCATTTGGTGAAGACTACGGTAGAAATTCTCTTAATGCAGAAGTTTGTGGAGCATTTGAAGGTGACCGTGTATACAAAGAAAGGTTTGATAACTTTACTATTTGAAGAATTAAATGTGAATTAGGTTAGATCTAAAGGGTCTTAAAAGGGACCTTAGTTATCAAAATCATTCACAAAAGCATTCGAAGAGCAAATTAAGAGTTGTGTTGAGCAGAAGATAAGATCAAGGTGATTCAAAGTTTACTGCATACAAACACTAGTTTGGAATAAGCAAAGAAAATGTATTTTTCAGTTTGCCCTATTTCACTTTGTACTATGCATTGATTTTTTGAATTCACTTGCAATGAATACACCACAAGTAGTAGAGGGTACTGAGCGCCCATGACCTAAATTCAAGAAACACCCCTTCAAATCCATGGAAAGGGATCTGGATGGTGCTTTCTCAGATATACCATATGGTGTCCTACATACAGAGGTTGCAAAAATGTGTATACATACAAAGATGGAAGAATACAACCATACAAAACTAGGAGATGTTTGGGTTAATGAGTTAAGAGATGATAATTTTAATCTCAAGCATGAATATTGTGCCCTAACTGAGAAATAGTTGGATGTTTGGAATGATTTTCCCAATTTGTGTTATGAAGATGCATGGGTAAGGTATGTATTGAGATGAATTCATGATGGATTCATGTGGCTGGACCTTCCACACATGATAAACAAGGAAACCATTAGGGTTGTGCTACACTGGAGCTATTCCTACACTTAAATATGTTAAAAACAATATTGTGATGAAACTCACAAGAGCCAAATTTGACAAGAGAGCTTTGACTGTGAATGAGATTGAAGATTCGATAGTAAAATATGCATCTATGATGATAGGTTACAAGATCTACTTCTCAAACAGGGAAAATTTAGTCTTAGCTACTACAATGTACAA
Source organism: Cunninghamia lanceolata (assembly GCA_027924645.1). Lineage (NCBI taxonomy): Eukaryota > Viridiplantae > Streptophyta > Pinopsida > Cupressales > Cupressaceae > Cunninghamia > Cunninghamia lanceolata. The sequence continues at coordinate 1,735,469 of BSBN01000175.1, read as the reverse complement.
AGCATATGAGATGATCAAAAAGGGTATGGATTATGACCTATGTGAGGTGCTAAGACAATAATTACTCAAAAACTTTTAGAAGACAAAGGATTTAAAATATCCCTTCAAGTTTGGTACTTTGGTCTTCTACTTATTGCTCTATTTCCTCAAGGAAGTTTCGGGTCCGCAAAACATATTATGGCTAGGACACATTCCAATAGCCCCCCAAATCAGAGACTATTTGAGAAGGATTGGGAACATTCAAGATTAAAATGATGCACTCTGGGGTTACTTTAAAATATTTTAGGAGAAGATGAATGCTAGGGAAAGGATCCCTAATAAATTTGTGGAGAAGTACAAAGATGACATACTCTTTATGGTGAGCAAAGATGGATGCTACATGGAGGCAGTAGAACCTAAGATAGTTTGGATTCCAAAAATGGGATATGAAGTGTCTGAATATATCATTGTATGTCTTACAGACCTAATGCTAAGCAAGCCTAAAGACACCTCTGTACAAAGACTTGGAACCTACGAAGAAAAATCTACTAAGGTGCATCTTAAGCACAAACAGAGAGAGATCATGAAGAATGTTGAAGAAATGAAGTCTAGAGTTGAAGAGATGTTGGAACAAAAGGGGTTTGTGGAGATATCCAAGGGAATGTTTGAACTTAAAAGGGAATTACCAAGTATTAGAAGGTCAACAAGGACTATTAACCCCTCTTTTACTACTCCTAATACCTCTAGAGCCATGCTTACAGCCAGTCTTGAGAGGAATGAAGTAGTCAGTGTTTTTGAACCTGCAAAGAAGAGAAGAGTAAAGGGAAAAGTAGTGAGAAAGGATTATGTGATGGATAATGTCATTTAGGAAGAAGAGCAAGAAGAAGGACCCAAATTGGTCAGGAAGAAAAGAGAGTCCCTTGCCTTTGAAGAAGAGACACAAATAAAAAGGACAAAGATTGATATTGTTATACAAGAAGAAGAAGGTATTGAGAAAATAAAACATAGCTTTATCCTCAAGAAAAGAGAATTCATATCTGGTGAAGAAGGCCAAACTTTTGGAAAAAGTAAGAAAAGAAAGAAAGGTGAAGCGGTAATTAAGGGAAAGGGCAAGAAAGAGAAATCAGAAAATTTTTGTCTTCCCCTCTACAATTGGAAGCCACAACTAATGCTATAATTGAGTATGGCAATCTAAAGCAGGTAGTTGAGTTGTATGATGAAAGGTCATCAGAAGATCAATCAATCATTGAAACAACTATTATTAGGTACATAGATGCATTCAATGTTGCATTAATAGAAATAATTAACAATCTACCAAATATTCTCGCTGATGTAATGACAAAAATAAGAGACGATGCCATGAACAAGGACATTGAAATGAAAAATAAGGCATTGATAAGGAACATGTCCTACAATTTTTGAACAAGATAAGATTAAGGCTATACAAAAGTTAGCTAAGGAATTCAGAACAAAAAGAAGACTAAATACCCTAATGTCAAATGATAAAGGGTGAAATAGAAAGATTGAAAAAGGACACATTGAAAATAACTACAAATGTTCCTGAAGAACTATAGATTACTACAATTGAAGAATGGTCTTCTAAAGAAGATGGAAGTAATAAAGATCAAACTGAGAAAAATAATGAAAAAGGTGAAACTGGTGTAGAACCTCATGGGTTAACTGAAGGAAATTTGCCATCACTAACAATAGAAATGTTGTAGAAGATCTGAATATGGTTGGCTCTTAGGAGAACATAGAGATTGCTAATGAGAAGAGGGAGTTTCTAGAAGAAAAGACAAATGGTGATGAGGGAGAACAAAGAGAGGCCATTGTTGATCAAGTTGCTAACACTATCGATAATGTCTTTATCCCAAAGAATGTTGAAGGAGAAGAAGTATTTGATGGAAGCCAGCCTTCGAAAGCCTTTGATTCTTGATTGACTTCTGAAGAGGAGAAAAAGGATATTGCAATTGAAGGCTTTGGAATTTCTCTGATAGACTCCATTAAAGATTTCTTGGAAAGATAGACAAATCCAAACCATCTCTTCATCACAACCACTATAGGTATAATCCTTGGGTGAATAGATTAACTTGTCCAGCATATTTCTTTTGCAAAAGCTTTAGTTGGGGACAATATTTTAGGCATCTGCATAGGAAGAAATCCTACAGTCTCATATAGAAGGGAATGAGCTTTTGGGAGAGGTCAAGGAAATTTTTGAAAAGATACTTCCTGATGCTAAAAGAAACGTCTCTCTAGCCCCTACGTTACAAATGAGGAAATTAATGGAGAAATTCAAGAGTCACTTTGAGTCCTTTGAAAAGGTAGCTAAGAAGAAAGTAAGAGAAGAAATAGATAATAAGATGTTAGTAGAATTAACAGAAAAGTGCTCCAAGGCACACATTTTTCTAGACAATAGTATAAAAAGTGTTCACAATGCTTTAAGTTATGCCAATGCTTTATATCAATTTTGTTTATCCTAGCCCGTAACTACTAAAGAAATAAAAGACAAAATTGAAGATCTTTAGACACAATTGCTAAAAATCTCTAGAACCTATGATCCCTTGAAAGATGCCAATGGAGATCTAAGAGAAGAAGTAGAGAAGACCCATGACATAATAAAGAAACTGTAGAGCCAAAAGGAGTAGATAAAATATCAAATGGGTCAGATGAGAGAGATAGTAAGCTTTAAAATGGCTTTTTTGATTGGCATGTTAAAAGAGGCTAATAAGGTTGGAAAGTTGATTGATGCCCCTGCAAGAGTGGATAAAGTAGAAGAACTACTCTTGCGGATAAATGGACAAATATAGATATTATACTTTGTAAAGGTGCATTGGGACTCAGTTGTGATCTAGTTGAAGAACATCTACAAAGATATCTCTCTGACAAATCAGTAAGTCTTTCATTTTTTGATTTCATGTGTGTGTGTGTGTGTGTGTGTGTGTGTGTGTGGAAGGTTAGTAGGGAAGAATTTCTATATCCTAGTGTATAGAAATAAGATATTAAGGGGGAGTCAATTCAGTTTGTATATACTAGACAGGGGGAGATCTAGTACAAAGTGTGCTTTATACAACCTTTGTCATTAATGTCAAAGGGGGAGAGAAAGCAATGTGAAAAAGATGCTTTGGGAGAGAGAGTAAAATGTGTAAGAGAAAGGGGGAGAGCAAGTTTGTGGCAGAGTTCAGTCTTGATGGTTTCTCACATTATATGTTGCCATCAATGAAAGAGGGGGTGATTGTCGCAAGTATGTGCAGGTTCTGCAAGTAGTGTTGTTATTGATGTCAACATGTTATTAGTGTCAACTGGTCGAGCAAGAGATAAGGATAAAGGTTGGCTTTAAAGAGTAATGGTACAATGATCCAGAAAGTGATAACCAAGCATAAGGATAAGGAGACATGTGTGCAGACTAGTTTGATTGATAATTTTACAAGAGGTTTTGATCCTATCCCTCAGAAGATGACTTTACTCTTAATAGAAGGCTATTGTGCAAGAAGATTTGACCTAGTAAAAATATATGTTATGAATTTTGGCTAAATTTCAGTCTAACAGAGTTCTGGTAATTTGGTCTGCTATTGAAGATCTTGCTCTGTGATTCTATCATATGGTTATTGGTCATTGAATACATCTAAATCAAGAATTTTTCCTTCTCATGATCTCTGGTGTGAAAGATGTCAATAACAGGAGTCCAGACTATTGGAGTACAGTTGTTTCTGGAGCAAAGCATGCAAGTAAATGGGTCGACATTTCTTGAGCATGAAATATCTTTCTTTGCAGTTTTAAGGTGTTGATAGTGAATATTCAAAGAATCCATATCCAAAATTTTAGGTCCTAAAGTCCTCTAGAATGAGAGTTAGAGTTAACAAAGTATCTCATTCTATATAGACAGTGCATTGATAGTGCCAGTGATGATTTGATATACTTTGCATTTCACCACAAGTGAATGGTTTGCTAAGAGGATTTGAGAATGAGACAATGAATTTCTATAGAATGTATATTCCAAGTTTTAAGCAATTTGGAGGTCTGCATACATTTTTGTGAAATTATAGATACCTTATATTGTTATTGTCCTATGAATGGAGACAACCTGAAAATGTTGATGTTGTGCAAAGAGTAAATATGTTTTGTGTAGTTATGTGGGAGCTATTTTAGGTCCATACCAACCTATCTCAAAGTTTGAATCTTGGTACGAAGCATGTGTGTGAATATTTAGGGATGACAAGTGCTATACGGCATGCTTTGCATGTTACATCCAATTAGGCTGATCTAATTGATGTTGTTGTAAAAGAAGCAGATTTAGATGAAGGATTTTTTTCAATGTTTAGATGAATGTAATTGTGAGGTAATCTACATGATACGAGAGGTGCTTATAGATACGAATTGAGTGAGTAATAGAGCAGTGTGGTATTTTAGAACTTTGTGCTATAAATTGTGCTTTATTGGAACTGTACTCCATGCATATGTCAGATGCAATTATAACAGTTCAAACCTTAGTGGTGAGACACTTCTTCTATCTCTTTCTTTTAGGACAATGAGTCCTTTGGTAGTGAGCCCCATGTAGTGAGCATTCCTAGATAGTGAGTTCACCTATTGTATCAACCTTAACTGGTTTCCTTATTAATATATATTGTGAGCTAATCCTCATCATGGTTTTTCCCTTTTTGGGTTTTCCATGTAAAAATCTTGGTGTTCATGTGTTATGAGTTGGGGTTGTTTGTTTTATGATTAATTTCCTTCACTGTAATTGTTTATCTTAAATGGATTAAAAATTTGAAGGGTAAATGTTTTACGAGAATACAAATTCACCCCCCCTCTTAGTATTCTGGGTGTTCAACAAGATAATGTCAACACTGTCATGATAGTAAGAGACTGTTCATGTTTGGATGTCATGTTCCTAAGAAAGAGAAAGTTCAATGCTACATCCTTAATCAAAGCAGAGTTGAGTTTGAAGCTAGATCAATATGAATTAGAAGAATCAATTATGTTTCTGATGATGAGGATCTACTCCTATTGATTTGAAGCATGTTGTATGATCATTCATACTGATCCTGAGTTGCATATGGTGATTCAAAGAAGACTTGGCCTCCAGGAGAAGGTGACAATGCTTGTTTTATAATGTTTGCTCTTTGAAGACTATCTAGAAGATTGCTCCACATTTTTGCTATTGACCTTATGTGGTTTCGAACATAGCTTTGTACAGCATTATTATATGTATGTTCCAATTTTCATGGTGTTTTGTTCATTAGAAGGATATTTTTCTGCTGAAAGTTTGAAGATAGTGTTGGTTCTGTGAAACCATAGTAATGGAATGCTCCCCATTCCTCTGAGTTTGAAGATATGATCTTGCAGTTCAAGAGTTATGTTGAGTATGATATAAATGTGCTAAATCCTATGTTTAAGAGTGTCTGCTCTTTTGTGGTGAAAGACATAACTGACTAAGTTTTGGTTCAAGCTCTGACAGTATAATGTGATGATGAAAGGTGAATGAAATGTTCTGCATTTATCTACATTTGTAGATATTGCTATGTGGTTCTAGATTTGTGTTCAGAGGGCAGTAAAGGTGTTGTTTCCAACTTTTTAGAACATCATTTCTTGTATGGTGAAAGTTATGATTGATAAAGTACCGGTATGTACTCCAACAGAATGGAGCAGTGTTGAAGACCTACTAGAATGCTCCGCATTCCTCCAGAAGTAAATGATTGACCTTGCAGTTTTATGAACATGTTGTTGAATGTGCATTTCCTGTTTCTTTCCTATTTCAAGCTTCTTGGTGGTCTACAGCTCAGTTTTTTAATTAATAGCATGTTGCAGTGTCTTCTAGATAACAGTGTGCTCTCAGAGTTAATGATTGAAGGTGTGCGGCATAATTTTTTGATGTGTGGTGGAAAATAAGTGTTTGGGGATGTTATATGAGTCATGTTGATTCATCCGGAAGAGTTTCACGAAGATCTTTCATGTTTCCAGTACCGCACAAGGTTTCCTAGTTGATATGGCCGTTAGTCTTCAAGTTTTCATGAGCTTACCTTAAAGCTATCCTATTTTCAAATGAGCAGAGTGTGCAGAGGTGATTCCTCAATGTTTGAAGCTATCAATGATGTTTTGGACTTGGTTAGGTAAGTTTTGGGGTTCGCAAGGCTTGGGTCTTCTGCTAGTGTAACATGTTGTCCTCATTAGACCTGTGTTCTACACGTTTCATATTATGTATTGTATGGCTGACCTGTAAATTTATTTTTCATGTTTAATCTGGCCCACAAGATATGTAATCAATGTAATATCATGTATAAATAGTAGATCAACTTGAATCTAGAAGGCATGATTGCAAAATGATTGAAAAGATTTGAAAACATACAATAGCAGAATAAATGCATCTTAATGTGCAATAGTGGGAGAAAGAGAATGTTATTGATGCTATTTGTATTCATCTTGAAGAATTATTTAAGACAATGATCAAGTATAGAGTGTGTGTGACTAATCATGTTGCAGTAAATGGTTTTATCGTTTACTAGATGCTTAAGTTTTACTTAGGCAAATATTGTTATTTAGGTCATATAGTTTTAGGTAGTTGTGATTCCTGTATCGGGAAGTTTCATATCTATCACATATTTTTCACAGCTTTAAAAATCCTGTACCATATGTAGATTATTTATCTCATTTTCAATGCATTTTCTCTTTAGTGAAATAGATTCGCTTATCTCATTTGTGAAGGTCTCTGTGTAATTGGTTTTCCTCAGAATTCTTTGCTCTATCATTGTATTAGAGCCTCCTAGTTTGCAGTATCTTCCCTAAGATGTTTTGTTGGAGAGTTGTGGCTAGAGATCTATGAGATCATTCTTGTGGCACATACTATCCCATAAGATTCATAATGTTAATACTTCATTTCAAGCACTACATTCCTTATGTGAGGTGTGCAGACATCTTTGAGGTGTGGTTCAAATCTCAAAGTTCCTGGAGTGTGTGTAGATTGCTCCCCATTCCCATCGAGGCAGAGGGGCATTTTATTTGAAGCAGATTTGGGCTCAGTTGAGCCATGATTTTTTTCTGAAGAGGTTGCAAACTTTATACTTTCTAAAGTTCTGTAATCAAATATTTGATTAGGGTTTACATGAAGAGGAAGTGGGCACTCTTGTGTTTTATTGCTGAGCATTTCACTGGGATTTTATTCCACATTAGCAACGGCGATCATTCGAGGTGGAGGGCAGATCCAAACACCATACCTAGTATGTAGACGACGTTGATTCATCATTCCTATTAAGGGAAAATTAGATCTAAATGAATAATCAATATAACAAATATCAATGATACGCAAAACTCAATGAAATAATGAACAAAAGAGATCAATCAAACAATGAACAATACAAAGAAAATCTCCTTTAACTCTCAGCTTCCATTGATTGCCTATCACAAATGATCTTGTCTATGAATATGGCTCTCAGAACGTGCACTTCCTTGCTATGATTTCAAGATGTTCAAATGTTAAGGGAAAATTAGATCTAAATGAATAATCAATATAATAAATATCAATGATTCCCAAAACTCAATGAAATAATGAACAAAAGAGATCAATCAAACAATGAACAATACAAAGCAAACCTCCTTTAATTCTTAGCCTCCATTGATCACCTATCACAAATGATCTTGTCTATGAATATGGCCCTCAGAAGGTGCACTTCCTTGCTATGATTCCAAGATGTTCAAATGGGAATGGCTATGATAGTTTCGCCATGAAGATGAGCTTCACAACAATGATAGTAGTGTGTAGTAATGAGTTGATTGCAAACAAAAGGAATTGGTGCCAAAGGTGCGCTGTAATTCTTGCAGAGTAACAATACTGAAGGCTTGGATGAATGGAATGAAAGAATAGGGTTCAATTTATAGACTTGGGAGAGAGAGGATCAATAGTATAGAGAGAATAAGAAGATCAATGGTTAAGAATAGTTAACGAACGTGCGAGAATAAGAAGAAGACAAGTGTCTTGCTCTATTTTGGATGAGAGGAATTAATAAAATAGAAGAATGAGTTAACTGAAGAGATTAATCAATTAAAAGAATAGATTAATCAGTTAAGAGAATAGAACTAGAAGATGGAAATTGCATGAGGATGAGAAGATATTTTAGCTCAATTAAATATTTAGAATATTCAATTGCATGTGCACAAGGATTGAATTATATTTAGAGATAACTCAATTTAGAAGAAATAGACAACTTAAATAAATATTTGATTTATTTAAATTTAGAGAAGATATTATTGGAAGAAACAATTAAATAATTGATATTATTTAATTTAGAATGAATTAGAAGGATTTTAAGAATTTAATTAAATAATATTGATTTTATTTAATTGTTGGGAGAATATGAATCAAATAAATAAATTGGTTTATTTATTTATTGATAGAGGAATTTAGACTTAATAAATATTAAGAATATTTATTTGGACAGAGTTGTGTCATTTTTAGGTGTATACATTTTGCCCCTCTTTGAAGCAATGTGTTTTATCACATTGTTTCAAAAAAAGATTTTTGATAATGATACATGTCTTAGTTTGCCCCTGGTATAGGTTTAACGACGATATGATGCCCCCTCGAGAGATTGGACGGGAAGAAGGCATAAGGCGTGAGATGGACAATCTCACGAAGAAGAAGGATGAAGAAAGAGCTGAATGATATGCTATGCCAAATAAAATGATAACACACACAAGCAAGTAAGCAAGTATGCACAAATGATACAAGAACAAATAAGGTATTGCCCCTGTCAAGGAGTAAACCACCGACTAATCGATATGAAATGATATATGACAGTGTTGTCATGGTGGGGAATGATATATCCCTAGACCAACATGGCAGGCATGTTGTCATGGCAGGGAATGATAGATCCCTAGAGAAAACACGAAGGTTAGTGTTTGGTTTCAAGAAATGAAACATGTCGTGTAAAACACATGTGTTGGTCTGATTTCAACAATGTTACATCCTGTATAAGATAATTGATTGATTAACTGATCGAGTTGGTTTACAACTAGACAAGGATCAAGACCACTAATTGTGATTGGATCATTTGACAAGATTGACTTGACTCAATTGGTATGGATTAAGGATGGACTTGCATTTGGATCATTGCTCGGAAGATATGATGATAGATAGAAATTTGATTGATAGAAGAAATCACAAGCTTTTATTTGGTACTCTGCAGTTTGGATGTTTTATTGTATGGGATATGGATGCTTTGGAATTTTTATTGCATGGGATACGGTATGGATGCTTTGTGGATGTGAATGGTGTTTTGCTTTTTTTACATCTTGATGGTGTAAGTATTTTGAAGTGCCTATTTCATCATTGGGTGCTTTTTTTGTTTTTTTGTGTTTTTGAAATGTTGTAAGAAAATACAAGCATCGAGGTATAATTGAACTGAGATGACCTGAGTATTGCTTACATGGATTTTGATTTAGCAAGTCAAAACAAGCATCTAGTTATAATTGAACCAAGATGACCTGAGTATTTCTTATGTATCAACAGACAAGGATTGTCCCCTTTCATGTTAGACCTTTGATGTCCTCAATGATCTTTTGCCGATCATGTCTTAAAACAAGGCTTCACATTACTAAAGTTTAATCCCCAAATAGAAAAACAAAGAAAGTAATCATGCCCCCATCATAGCATCTCTAGCTTTTGGCATCTTTGAGTAGCATAGAAAGACATGATAACAAAAATCAAGACGTCGTAAGTTAACCTAATCACAACCACAAAACATTTTTTCATTTAGATGTGTTTGTTTCTTGCCATAATTTAGGTAAAATCATTTAGAGTGCTTTAGGTACTTGCTTACTTTGCTCTAGATAGGTTGAGGTGATGCATAAAAAATTCTTCTTGAAAGTGGGCTTTACTTTGCTCTTGCCTGGCTGGTGAAAGATTCCACAATCCTTATTGGTGAGACAGACCCTAAGGGACTGACCTAGTGCCTTGGGGGCTCATTGCTAAATGGCCTTGCCTACGTGACGACGCAGAGGCAACGTAGTTCAGGGTAAACCCTAATGGACCATGGATGGACTAGAGGATAGACGACAAGAAATGGGATGGATGGAAAGGTGGAGCCTTGGGGGTGCATTGAAAATGGCCTTGCCTACGTGATAACACAGAGGCAACGTAGTTCAAGAACTCTGACCGTGGATCTAAGATATGGATCAGATGAGGCACGATATGAAACAGATATAGATTAGATATGGAACAGATATAGATCATATATGGATCAGATATAGAACAGATATGGATAAGACATAGAATAGATATGGATCAGATATAGAACAGATATGGAACAGATATAGAATAGATATGGATCAGATATAGAACATATATGGATAAGACACAGAACAGATATGGATCAGATATAGAATAGATATGGAACAGAAATAGAATAGATATGGATCAGATATACAACAGATGTGGATAAGACATAGAATAGATATGGATCAGATGATACTGATGACAATGAAACACCACAGATAGGTAGATGGATGGGTGATGGTAGATACAGATGGTTAGGTAGAAGGAAATAAGGATGTGATCCCCAAGGACTATGTCGCATAAGAATAATGTGCCCCATTGTAGGTAGAATACTTAGGATTTTTCATGACAATGCTTATGATGATAGGAGGATAAGAGGATAATGAAGGATTTGCTTGGTTTGGGAGGGATACGGTATGTCAAGAGACACCTAAAATATTTCTCAACATTGTGCCCCCAATCTTTATCAAGACCAAAGAAAGTAGAGGAATGGAAAATTAGGATAGATAGACTAGACATTATAGGTATGTAACGGCTAGAAGGATAGGATAGGAAATGGTACGGAAGGAAATTGATAGGAGAGGAGTGATATGCTGATGAGACAAGGTGCCCCCAAGTGTAGGTGACATAGAAGATCAACTTACAAACGATGCTTGTTTGCTAGGTTTTCATCATGGTACTTATCCAAGGTGCCTATTTGCTAGCTTTTCACCATTGGACGAAGGGATTTTTTTTTGAACACTTGGATAGGATAGGTAGAATGGATGAGAGGGCCTCAATTGCCAGGTTCCATGAAAGGTGATAGTCCCACTAGAAAGATGCCATTGCATGGACCATGTCAAGTGTTCTCATACATGTTGGTAGGAGATTACATGAAAGTGAGATGGAGAATGGTAGATAACGATTTATGGAAGGGTGCAATAGTGGATGATGATATAGAATATGGAGGGAAGGCTTATGCAAAAGCATGGACCATGGGAGTAGGATGGAGAAGATATGTAGGATAATAGTGGAAGGAAGGGGAGATGGAGGTATATGAAAATGTTTGTGGGATGGAAGGGAATCATGACCAACGGTTGCACATACCGTTGAAAGCATTGAAGCTAGTGATGGGAAAGTAGTGTAGGAAGCAACAGAGACTTTTTCTTGTGGGTGAAAGATTTAGGCATGTAGGGATCCACATAGACTGAGTATTTTTTTGATTTTTGCTTGCCATGTGGGATGGAAGATTTTGAGACTTTTGGATGGAATGGGAGAAAGTGGATGATTGGGATTCTTAAGAGGTGGATGCCTCATTTGACTTGATAGATTTTTGCTTAGGTACCCAAGCTATTTTCCTTTTAGATAGTACTTGTGAAGGTATGGGCTTGGGTGTATGCAATTTTTGTGGAGCTTCAGAGGTAATCATTTATTGGATGTAGATGCACAACTTTTTCAGTTTCTCATATAGGTGTGTGGGTGTATGCAGCTCTTGAGAAGGATGCTTCTTTGATTCTTGGCTTTTGTATCATAGGTCATGAGGACTCTTAGGATTTTTGACTTTACAGGTAGAGGCATCCAGATTTTTATTGCTGAATTCTTTTGAGATGGTAGAAGTAGAGTGGGCGGAAGCTCTTTGTTTAGACAACATGTGCATCTATTGGTCAAGATTGGGATTGATAGAGGATCCATAGATGGATGGATAAGGTGTTGGAAGAAGTGGTAGTAAAATGCATGGAGGGATATTAGGAGTTGGAAGTAGCGGAGGTAGATTGGATGGTGGAAGGTGTATGGTCACATGCTTTTGACAATTGTATGATGATGCAGGTGGGATGGTGACATACGTTTTGGGGATAGGATAGGATGTACGATGGAAAGTGGTGGATTTAGAAGGCATGGAGGAAGTACCAACATCTTGAGTTTGTTCACCTTGGGGTATGTATCCAAGGCCATATGAATGAGGATGAACATTGACATGGACGGGCTCCAAAATTCCTTGTTCATGAAGGCCTAAGCCTTAACCTTGATATTTCATGTTTTGGAGTATGCGGTGGACAGCAGGATTATGTGTAGGTGGAACACTAGACATGAGTTCCTTATTGGATGGAGAAGGCGAGATAGAGGATAATGGTTGCTGGTGTTTGAAGGACAAACACTCATGAACGAAATTGGTAAGACCAAGGATATATGGTGGGGGATTTGTAGAATGGTCGATAATGGATGGTTGAGGATTATTATTGGTTTGATTTTCTATACTTGCTTAGGAGGCAAGTGTCTCATCAAGGGAAGTGGAAGTTGTTGGATCATGGATAAACTCAAGACCATGGAATGCATAAAGTGGGCTAAGAGGATCATCATGGTCTACTTGATCATAGATAGGCTGTCCATCATAGATGGGATTTTGATCATAGATAGGATTTAGCGTGATGGTATCATTGTGTTTGTGCATAGGTTCTTCATCAATGATAATATCTTGATCATAGAAAAGATATAGGTTATGGAGAGGTTGGAATTGGATCTCTAGCTCTTGTATAGGATCAAGTTGCTCATGGATAGCTTCTTCACCAAAGGTGGTATCTTGATCATGGGAAAGATCTAGGTCATGAATGGATTGAGGTTGGATTTCTCATTCATGTATAGGTATAGGATCCTTGAAAAGATAAAGGTTATGCATGGGTCAGATTGGGGTGCTTTGATCTTGATTTAGACAAGGGTTTGATATTTCCACATGCTCTAAAGTGTACTCTTGACATAACACTTGCGTTGTTTGAATTGAAGTGGAGGTAGAGGTCTCTTGGATAGGAACTTGGTCAACAATATGGAGGTATGATGGACCTTGACTTTGGTTCATGGTACTAGGATTTTCAACATGCTCAAAGGGTTGCAGACTCCATGATGGGGTTGTAGGATTTGACATAGCATTGGAAGAATATTTGATAAGGTCAATGACCAGAATTTGGGGACATGGTTGACTCTCTGCTAATAGCCCTTGGATCACATCCTTCGTAGGTGTATGGGTGGATGCATGAGGTAATGGATGAGTGGATTTGGACCTCTCCCTAGATTTTCTTTTGTTGTGTAAATCTGGAAAACATCTTTCCCAAAAATCATCTGAGGCTTTTTTGGTTGTCCATTTAGGGCTTGGGGAACTCGTTGGTGATGTTGGTGTAAGACTGGTATGCTTTGGGATATGTGTCTTAGAAGATAGTGAAGGAGGACTAGTAGACGAAGTGGTAGACAATTTCCAACTTGAGTTGGTGCTTGCCTTGTCATGAGTATCGTTAAGACGGGTAGAGAATGAATGATTTTGGGGTGAGGCATAGCTAGTACTGGCCTGTTCAGCTTGTAATATTGCAAAGTGTTGTTGTATGACATGGAGTTCTTGAGCAATTGCTATACGACCTTGGGGTGAGGTGTCTAAAGTTAACTACAATTTTAGGTATTTGAGTTCTTGAGCAAGCTCTTCTAATCTAGTTGTCATATCCTCAGAAGCTGACACAAGACTGAAATGGGTACCCAGAAAGGTTGAAAAGTTTCTCTCAAAGTATGTGGAAGTACTCACTATTACTCATGTGCAGGAACAGATGCGTAGCAGAAAAGGATAAATGCACAAAAAGTTGACAAAGATGCACAATACTGGTCAAGGTCAAATGTGCATAAACAGGTAATAAAAGCGCGGCAGGTCGATGTAAATGCACAGAAAGTCAGCACAGATGCGCAACAAAAATGATAAAAGCGTAGCTCTAGTTTTTTTCAATGTTTTTGTAAATTTTTGGCAATTTTTTTGATGTTTTTGGTCTCTTTGGTTGCAAAATGGTCTCCTTTGATCTGATTTTATTTATTTATGGCAAGAAGACACAGCAAAAACAAAGAATGTTTTCATGGTTTTTTATTTTTTTGTGATTTTTTTGACTCTTTTTGGACTAAAATGGAAAAACAAGCACAATCTTAGGCTTCAAATGGATTATAGGGGTTTTTGGCCACTAGAACAAAGGTGTTTAATGAAGGTAACTGTTCGAGTTGTTATACATGCTGCAGCACTACTCTCCATTACGGAGTCTCCCAGCCTCAAAGGGTTGTGCCTTGGAGGGTTTTGGGGGAGGTTGGTTGTCGGTATAACACAACTACACTCGTTGTTTGAAGCTTTCACTCCAAACACAATTTATTTATAGTGGATTGGTAGGGCTTGGCATTTAGCCTGTTAACACTTAGGGTCGTTACTTCTTGGATGAACGGTATCCAAGAGCAGGCCCCTTTAAAGGAAAAACATGTGAAAATGATATGTCTGGCATTTTGATCACCCAAGATAGGGGAGAGCATAGGCCTAGTGTCATTCCCAAAACATAGAAGACAGTCGTTCTTTTTCCCCTAGCTAAAATGAGAAAAACTAGATGAGCTATCTACTTGGGCAAGCATAGAAGTTTGTTAACTTTGAAGTGATAATAAGATAGCAATGGTTGAATTTTACCTAGAGAGAAATGATGTGTTCAATTTTACCTAGATAGCACCAATTTTGTTAACTTAGAAGTGATAATCGAGATAGCAATGGTTCAATTTTACCCAGATGGCAATGATGTGTTCAATTTTATCCAGATAGCACAAGTTGTTAACTTTGAAGTGATAATCGAGATAGCAATGGTTCAGTTTTACCCAGATAGCAATGATGTGTTCAATTTTATCCAGATAGTATGATTTGTTAACTTTGAAAGATAGCAATATAGTAATGATTCAATGATATGCAAGATAGCAATGATTCAATTACCACCTTGCTAGTTAAAACTATGTGAGATTTGCATGAGCATCCATTTACTTTCTCGTTAGAAATCAAAGTGTGAGTTAACAAGTGCAACTATATGATTCTAAACCAGTACCTAGCCTATAGACAGATCAAGAGTCTTCCTACAAAAATATGTTAGCATTAGCGAAAAACTTCAAGGAAACCCTAAAAATCACTGCCTAGATCAGATGTGTAGCTTCAGAGATTGGATACATAGAAATAGAGCTTAGAAGTGCAGTAGTACATATGTATTAAGATAGAGGTCAAAAGCATAGGAAAATAGAGTGTATGCGCCGAACTGACAGAACAGGGTCTGTATGCGCCGAAAGGGTGTATGCACTGGAATAGACAACGGATGCACTAGACAGGAGACTGTATGCGCTGAAAGAATGTATGCGCTAGAACAGACAGCAGATGCATGTTAGGATGTGTCAGATGTGCGGTTTCTTCCTATGTACGGCTTTCTAAAACACAAAAACATAGTTTTTTGGGTTAAATTTGGGGCTAGGCCCCACGGTGGGCACCAAAAATGCTAAGAGAAAATTGGATCTAAATGAATAATCAATATAATAAATATCAATGATACCCAAAACTCAATGAAATAATGAACAAAAGAGATCAATCAAACAATGAACAATACAAAGAAAACCTCCTTTAATTTTTAGTTTCCATTGATCGCCTATCACAAATGATCATGTTTATGAATATGGCCCTCAAAAGGTGCACTTCCTTGCGATGATCCCAAGATGTTCAAATGGGAATGGCTATGATAGTTTCACCATGAAGATGAGCTTCACAACAATGATAGTAGTGTGTAGTAATGAGTTGATCACAACCAAAAGGAATTGGTGCCAAAGGCGGGCTGTAATTCCTACAGAGTAACAATACTGAAGGCTTAGATGAATGGAATGGAAGAATAGGGTTCAATTTATAGACTTGGGAGAGAGAGAAGATCAATAGTATAGAGAGAATAAGAAGATCAATGGTTAAGAACGGTTGAGTAACATGCATGAATAAGAAGAAGACAAGTGTCTTGCTCTATTTTGCATGAGAGGAATTAATAAAATAGAAGAATGAGTTAACTGAAGAGATTAATCAATTAAAAGAATAGATTAATCAGTTAAGAGAATAGAACTAGAAGATGGAAATTACATGAGGATGAGAAGATATTTAGATCAATTAAATATTTAGAATATTCAATTGCATGTGCACAAGGATTGAATTATATTTAGAGATAACTCAATTTAGAAGAAATAGACAACTTAAATAAATATTTGATTTATTTAAATTTAGAGAAGATATTATTGGAAGAAACAATTAAATAATTGATATTATTTAAATTAGAATGAATTTGGGAGAACTAATTAAATAATTGATATTATTTAGTTTGGAATGAATTAGAAGGATTTTAAGAATTTAATTAAATAATATTGATTTTATTTAATTGTTGGGAAAATATGAATCAAATATATAAATTAGATTATTTATTTATTGATAGAGGAATTTAGACTTAAATAAATATTAAGAATATTTATTTGGATAGAGTTGTGTCATTTTTAGGTGTATACAATTCCAAGCGCATCAGAAGCGTTCAAAATATAGACCCCATCCCAGAATAAAGGTACAATTTGGAGTAAAAGGAAGGCCGCTTGCCTATGTTTCTTGCGCTCCTTTTATGGTTTGTTCTGTAGCAAATCCATCTCTTTGGAACCTAGTTCTACCCCTTGCCATGCGGCCACTCCATGCCATAGCAGAGGAATTGGCTCCCTTTGGACACGCTGCAGAATGTGAAAGGCACAGATTCAAATCAAAGAGCTTGGCATGCTAGTTGATTCATTCAGATTGTTTTTGGATGTTGACTTGGATGTGCCTTCTCTTGATCTGTTGCATTTCTTGGTTGTGGTTGATCATGATCATGTGATGGATTGCTCTATTTGGAGACTTCCTTCCCCTTAGTTGGATCTAGAGTGGTTCCTTCTTCATCTAGTGGACCTATTTCTACCTAAGAGAAGAGGTGTTGCTTGCAGGCACTGGATCATCTTCTGTCTTCAGGCTTCCTTCATCAGTATTGGAGCTTCTTCATTGTGGGGGACTATCTATTCTCTCACTTTCCCTCTTATAGGGGGCCATAGATTTGTTGGATTTACTTTAAGCCTTCTTATATGTCAACAGCATATCAGATATTAATCATAGAAGCATAATGCAATATTTCAAGAGCAGAAACAAATTCAACACATATAACACCAAGTTTTGACATGGAAAACTCAGTTAAGGGAAAAACCATGGGGTGATTAACCCAAGATTGTATTTTCTGTTAGATCAATAAAGATGAATACAATGGCACTTGCCAATTAGGGCTTACAACCCGAGTACACTACTCATAAGAGGCCCACTGCCTATAGGAGACACACTGTCTACAGAAGAATAAATATTACATACTTGAACTAGGGATTAGCATCTTCACAATGCTTGAGTCACTTCCATTTAAGCTCAATACCTCTGCTCTGCTTTTCGCTCCTCTTCTCTACCACTTTCTCATCAAGACCACAGAGATGCATTTGAATGACTTCACAACTCTTATTTATACATGACATATACTTATTTTATTTATAGAGCAATTACAAAAATACAACTTTACTTATCATGCGCATCACTACAATGTCGGCCACACACAACTAGGACTTCAATCATCTGCGAGGAACACACCATGCTTAACAAAACATCTTCAAGATCATTCGCAACATACATAAATCATCCGGTCAGCCAAAACTGGGAAGAACACCAATTGTCCAAAAGTAAATCTTCATCAATGCGGACCACCAACATGAATTGGACACAATCTAGAGACCACGACAAGCTTGCTTGAATCACGAAGAACATCCGCACCACTTCTGCTTACCGTAATCAATCACATCTTCACCCAGAACCTCAAGAATATAGTCAATCATCACTGTCATAATAGAAGGTTTTCTTGTGGACCTCCAAGCCATGAACCAATTGAATTATCAATGAACATTGGCTTCCCAAACATGCCATCAAATCTACAGAACATGATATTATATTTCTGGATCTCACCGAACCTATTTGCGTCAATCTGTCACCTCTAAACAGTTGCTAGAACTAGTTTTACTCATATGGCCATAACTTATCCAAATATTCATGCAGACCTCTTAGAACTTGTCTGGAGGATATTCAGACACATATCTAAAAACCCTTTAATCTACGTACTCTGATCTTCATCTGGATGGGATCTTCACTTCATAGAACTTCCATATCTTCACTATTCTTCTATATTTTTGATGGGGCTAATTTTCTCAATATCCTTAGCACACAACTCATCCAATCTTTGACATCAATGCAACATGAGTATGTTGACATTAATGACAATACTAGTTAGGCCCATACTTGCAACAATCTCCCCCTTTGTCATTGATGGCAACATATGATGTGAAAAATTGTTTTAACCATCAAGACAAGAACTTCTCCTTACTGACTGACATAGCTCCCCCTATCAATAGTAGCCATTCACATGTCTTCTCTTCCTTTTACTTCTCCCCCTTTGATCAACAACCACTTTTGTTATTCACATGTCTTTTCTCTCGCTTTGACATGAATGGAAAAGGGCACATACTTGCAACCACTTCTCATACTTCAGAATCATATTGACTGCTCCCCCTAAGTAGCAGTCTCTTAACACCAATCCATATCACAAGATATGACTGTGGGATCCACCGAACTGATGCACATTAGTGCATCTTAATTCAAAACTGGAGGGGTAATAACCCCTAACTTCTCCCTGAGATACTCAAAAGAATCCTTAGGTAGAGGTTTGGTAAAAATGTCTACAATCTGATCCTTTAAGGGCACAAACTCCAATCTGACTTCATTCTTGTTCACTTGCTCTCTCAAAAAGTGGAACTTGATGGATATATGTTTTTTCTTAGAATGCAACACTAGATTTTTTGATATATTTATTGCACTTGAGTTATCACAGAAGATTGTGATAGGTTCCTCATACTCT
The DNA here is from genome assembly GCA_027924645.1 of Cunninghamia lanceolata. Lineage (NCBI taxonomy): Eukaryota > Viridiplantae > Streptophyta > Pinopsida > Cupressales > Cupressaceae > Cunninghamia > Cunninghamia lanceolata. The sequence goes on along the minus strand of BSBN01000175.1, from coordinate 1,716,449 downwards.
ACTCTAATATCTCTTAGCATTTGCTTCATCCATAATACTTGAGTGCAACTACCTGCGACTGCAATATACTCTTCTTCTGTAGTGGATAGAGATATTGTCTCTTATTTCTTGCTTAGCCAAGAAACCAATCTTTTCCCCAAAAAGAATGCACCACCACTGGTACTCTTCCAGTCATCCACATCTCCTGCCCAATCAGCATCTGTAAATGCATAAAGAGAGAAATCATGATCCTTAGGATATCATAAACCATACTCAACTGTTCCCTTCAAATATCTGAGAATTCTCTTGATTGCCATGACATGAGACTTTCTAGGATCAGCTTGAAATTTGGCAACAAGACCAACAACATTCATAATGTCAGGTCTAGTTTGAGTGAGGTACATTAGTCCTGTTGATGACTGTTTTGATGCAATCATAACAATAAGTCAAAATTCACGTGACATGAACTGTAACTATACTTGAAAGACAAGAAGGAATCATTTGGTGATTCAACTAATCCCAAGTCTACAATGGTTCGGTTGGTCAAGTTCAGTTGGTCAATGTGAAGCTGTAATGTTCAAGGGGCCTTACGTAGTTTAGGTTTGTTTTGTGGTTTACTAGCCTAAGAATATGCAAAGAGGTCATGAGATATGTCAATACTCTTCATTCCTTTGCATAAAGGTGCTACTGTGCTGCAAGTTTCAGATGGTTTTTTTTTGGATTTTATGCAGCTTCCTTCTTCATGTACTTATGAAAACTATCTACTTAGACTCTGTTTTGCATGCTTCTTCAGATTTGAGACAATTTCCTTTAGATTTCTGCGTGTTCAGCTAAATATTTCAGATGGGTTGGGAAAAGTTAGAGAGATTTAATCTACACTTCATCTAATCTACAGAAGGATCTAATTGTTTCTGTTATCCACTATGTAAATACCACAGTAATCTGATCAAATCCACAGTAAAAACCTTAAATGTAAGTCCTGAGCATTTTCACAAACATACATTTAAAATTGCAAGCTCTCAAAGAAGATATTTCAAAACACAAAGAAGAGCAGGAGAACACTCAGAAGATAGATGCAGAACTCCAGATTCTATTGCATTAGAAACAAGTAGCCATACATGATTTACAATGTAAGAATGACTCTTAGTTTCATTGATCATACTACAGAGAACTTACAAGCTTTACAGATACAGTAAGGCAGCCAGACATTCTGCGCGCACCTTACTGCAGACAAACAGGCGACCTCCTTCTTCTACTTCTAAACTATGCTAAGCTAACTTGCTGTATTTTCCTAGAATCTCTGTTATGTAGCCCATGTTGTCCCTAAAAATCCCTGTTGTAAAGTATTACAGTGTAGAGAGGCACAATATATAACATCATGATTGTCCTCACTATAGCAAAAACCTAACTAAACCCCTGGTTCAAACCTCTAGTTACAGCAATAAATGCAGGTGAACCAGTTCTCAAAAATATCTCTGAGCTGTGGTCAAATCTGGGTGAAATATTGCCCCTTCTGAGAAGTTCCAGCAGCTGGGCAATAACTTCTGTTTGTTTTTTGCAGAAAAACCTCCAGCTGCGACCTTCCTCTTCACTTGAATGGCTTTGACTTTTGCATTTCATCTCTATCTTCTTGCTCCTGAGATCAGATCTTCTGCCTCCATGAGGTCACTGTATTGACTTTCCAGCTGCTTCCTCAACTACAAGTCTGCAAGACAAGACAAGCATTAATCACAAAACAGCATGAAAATAGAATAAGCATTTAAATACAGGTGACTGCGCAAGATCGCGGAAATCAGATCCAAAATCTGCTCAAAACGCGTCAAAAATGTGCCCAAGCTGCTCAAAATTGATGGGTCAACCATCGCTGACCGGGAAATGTGCCAGAGGCGCCAAAAAAAACACTTTAAAACTCCACCGCTTCATTTCCCGCCCATCGGCATGATCGTCCCTGTCGGTGCGTCAAAAAACAGGTTAGTCGATATACCTCATCATCATGATATTCGCTAAATATGATGCATTACCTCCTGAAGGTTCAGATGAATGTCATCATGATGACTCGCTTCTGCATATCGGGTAAAAGAACAACAACATCATCATCATCATGTTTAAGAAGAATAGGAGGATGCGAAGATAATCATGCTGCCGAGGAAAGGAAGATGATGGTGACGTCATCATGATATTCGGGCTTCATTGAGATGCTAAGGATGACGTCATCGTCATATCCGATTAAGATCAGGGGGATAATTGTGATATCGGGTCACCCAAGGAGCATGATCAGGATGATGAAGTGAATATGACCCCTTCGCAGCCAAGGCAACCCTCTCGAGAAAAAACAGCATGATGAAGATCATCATCATATTTGCGGCTTGTGTCGAACTTGGAATAGAACGTCATCATGATAATCGGGAACCGGATCGTGTTTGAAAAAAAGTATCCCGCTTGAAGGAAAAAATGATGATGATGAAGGATAATCATCAGGATATTTACTTTTGTCGAACATAGAAAAAGACATCATCATCATATTTGGGAACCGGATCGGGTTTTGGAAAATATCCTGTTCGAAGGAAAAATGATGATGATGACCATCAGGAGGATATTTGTTTCCTCGTTATTCAGATCGGGATGACGTCATCATGATATCCGGAGCCTTCGTTAAACTTGAAACATGACGTCATCATGATATTTCGCCAACCGGATCATGTTTGAGAAAAAATCCTGCCGAAGGGAAAATGTTATGATCATGATCATGATCAGGATAAAAATATGATGATGATGATGATCAGGATGTTCTCAAAAGGTTACATTTTCGGCAGGAGGACTTGGCGAAATATCGGGCGAACAAACAAGATCATGATGATCTTGACAATCAGGACAGGATAAAGAATGATGATGACGTCATCATCATATTCGCGCTAGGGTGATATTGTAAAATATGATGATGCTGTTCATCAGGATATTTACTTCTCATCGATTTATCATGATGACGTCATCATGATATTTTGTCTTCGAAGCACAAGGATAAGTTGGTCATCATGATATTTCGGCTAGGGTGATATTACAAAATATGATGATGCTGTTTAAGAAATGCAATATCGAACCCTTCTTAATAGATAGGCTGATCATCATGATGTTTCGGCAAACGGATATCAGGAGGATATGAAGATGATGATCCTCCTTCGAAATTATCATGATGATGCCTTCATTACTTAGTGAAATTCAGCAAATATGATCTTCGTGTGAAAGATCAGTATGATGATCATGATGCTGCGAAAGGAGACCAGGAGGATATGAAGTCGTCGTCATCATGTTTCGAATGTTCAGCAAATATCATGATGATGACCCTCCAATAGGTTTTGAACGTGCGCATGCAAATATGCCGAAGGCGGGTTTGCTAAGTCAGGGTGATCTTATACTATCAGCATGATATTTTAAGATCAGGCGATGCAAGGATATCATGATGATGCTCGCGATACAAAGACCGCTTCGACGGGGGGAACTTACCTTGACCCAAAGCCGATGTCATCATGATATTTGAACCTCAGGATATTATCGGGGGGGGGTTCAAATATGATGATGATGATGTTTATACAGCAAAACCGAGTTTGTAAAATATGACCTTCCTAAAAGATATCATGATGCCAGATAATGCGAAGATCATGATGATCCTGTCAACATGACTTAGGATAAAAAATGATGATCCTCCTGTGAATATCAGGTTTGACCAAGACTTTGACCGTGCATAACTTTCACATATGGTCGAATTTTCAAGTGAAGTAAAAGGCAAACCTGCATGAAATTTCAAGCTCTTTTAAAATATGAGGTCACAGAAACAAAATATTAACTTTGACAAATAGACCTCATGATGATGACCTACCTTATCATATATCATGATGATGATGCACCTGACCTTCATTTTTACCAGACCGCCAGAAAGCAGAAAAAACAAGCAGAAGCAAAAAAAGCAAGACATCAGTAGGGGTCCTCGTTTTGCTAAGGAGCAAAATGGGGCGTGTTGTGAACATCACAACAACTAGCAACCAAAACAAAACAATTAAATTCAGAGTGTTCAAGGAAACTAGATGTAATGAACTCATAACTTCCAACTATCTTTTCCTGCAAATTACTATTCAGCTTGAGACTCAAAGTGTTCAATAAAGATGCATGAATTTCCATTTTCAGTTTAGTTGTGTGCATGTGATTAATTATCCTAAATCTTGAAGATCGGTTGAACAAACCAGTGACTGACATTAACCTACGTAGGTGAGGATATTCCCTCATAGCCGACCGGATAGAGCCTTGCTGCCAGCGAGCGTCTATAGCCCCGGCAAGGTTATCGTTACAATTCTCCTAAGTAGAGCCCCACTGCCAGCGAGCGTCCATAGCCCCGGTAGAGTTACTTAGATGGCTTAATCTGGATTTTCAGTATAATCCACTTTATTTATTTATTTATTTATTTATTTTTTGTTTTCTAATTTTGAAAGATCTCATAAGGTATAGTAATTTGTAACTTCATGATGATGTAAGGAGTGGACACTTGCTGAAATTAAGCTGAGAATTGTAATGGTAGCAAGGGTGACCTCGGATTTTTCACCTAATATCTACACTGGTAGGTTCAACAAACCCAAGGATTTTAGGTGTGTCATCGTGAGAAACCTGCTTCGAATTCTCAATCACATTTATTGAATACGAAACTTCAGAAGATGAACAACTCTCTACATTCATGACAGTGACAAGTTATGTGTAAATTGCAAATGGTTAACCTGAATATCCTAAATTATATACTGTTTTGAATGGTTGCTAGTTCTGCTCCCTAATACCCTACAGTAAAATAAAGATCCCTGCTGAGGAGACAACAAACAGACCAAGCAAACAGGCTGTACAAACAAGATCATGATGATCTTGATGTTTATACAGCACAGCAACAAAACTGTACAAAACTGTACAAACAGACAGAAACAAAAAGCAAAAACAAGCAGAGGACAGGCTATACAAACAGCCAACCCAAAAGGAAAACAGCAAAAGAAGGACTGTACATTATCTACAACATTTTACATTAAGAAAGAAAGGACTGCCTCATCCTGACCTTCAAGCCTGGAAGTAGTGTTTCAAATGCTGGCCATTAACTGGTAATGGCACATCTTCTCCAGTCAAGGTCTTAAGTCTAAAGGTGTTATCTCCTATTATTTCTGAGACTTGTAATGGACCCAGCCATAATTTATCGAATTTTCCATGGCTTCCTTTCTTTTCATGTGCTTTGTCCCAGCACAACACTAAGTCTGATATCCTAAATGTTTTGACTCTTGCCCTTTTGTCAAACCACCTCTTAACAACTGCTTGGTGTTTGGCAAACTTCTCGAGGGCTTGACCTCTTTTCTCCTCTAGTTGCAACATTTGCACTATTCTGGCTTCCCTATGGTTATCAAAGCCCAGATATTCATTAGCAAACTTCTAGGTTGGTATCCTCAGATTGACCGGAAGTATGGGATCAGTCCCATAAACTAGGTGGTAAGGTGTGCTACCTAGAGCTGTTTTGAACTTGGTCATGTCTACCCATAATGCATATCTTAATAGGGTATTCCACTCTCTAGGACTTTTGGCAATTAACCTCTTGATGATGTCTAATAAGATTTTGTTTGTTGATTCAGCCAGTCCATTACCTTGAGGGTAATAATTTGAAAAAAACCTAAGAATGATCCCATATTCAAATGCCCATTTAGAAAATTTTAAAGAAGAAAAAGCAGGGCCGTTATCACATACCAATGAATAGGGCGTTCCAAACCTGGTGATGATGTTTTCTTCAAGGAACTTGATAACTACCTCAGTTGTGGAAAACTTGCAGCAGGTGGCCTCAGTCCACCTTGTACAATAGTCCGTCACCGTCAATATAAACCTGTGTCCTGCAGAAGATGGGGGATTGATGACTCCGATAAAATCCAAGCCCCATTGTGCAAATGGTCTGGACTCGATCACAGGCTGCAGTGGATTAGCCAGATTTCTTCCTTTGTCTGCGGCAGTCTGACAGGTGTGGCAGCTTCTGATGTGACTCTTAGTATCTTTGAATATAGTGGGCCAGTAATAGCCTGCTCTCAGTATTTTGTGTGCTGTAGCTAAATGAGAACCATGGCCGGTTCCGTATTTGTCATGTAGTTCTGTCAACACTTTATCAGCTTCAGTTCTGTTTATGCATCTCAAATAAATTCCATCATGGTTCTTCCTGAATAGAAGACCTCCTTGCACCATATAATGCTGTGCCTTAATCTTCAAGGCTCTCCTCTGAGAAGCCTTCATCTTGCCTGGGTACTTTCCAGCTATCAGGAAGGTGCTTAAATCATCGTACCAGCCTGATGCGTCTTGGGAATTCAATACATACTGCTGTTTTATCAGATTTGGATCCGTGTTTGCTATTGTCTGCACCAGCGCCTGCCCTCTGACCAGCTTTGCGGGAATGATCTCCATGTCAAATTCTTGCAGCGTGGTGATCCATTTGGCTCTTTTTCTCCAGGCTCATTCTGCATCAGCAGCATCTTTACTGCTGCGTCTGGTACTATGGCTTTAATCTGGCTACGCAGGATGTAGTGTCTGAATTTTTTCACAGCCTTCACCAATGCAAATGCCTGTCTTTCGATATCCAGATATCTCAGCTGTGCATCCTTCAGAGGCGCACTCATAAATGCTATGGGCCTCTCGTCATTATTTTCACCTTTCTGTGTCAGGGCAGCAGCGACAGAATGAGAAGATGCAAAGGAGTAGATGTAAAACGGGCATGTGTAGTCTGGACTTGCCAATACAGGGGCATTAGAAATTGCCTCCTTGATATCTTCAAATGCGGCTTTGGCTACTGGCGTCCATTCCATCTGTGCATCTTTCTTTAACATGGCATTCAACGGCTGCACAATCTCTGGAAAACCTGTTATAAACTTCCGAACAAAGTTAATTTTACCAAAAAATGATTTCAATTCTTTCCTACTGTTTGGTATTTGCAAATTTTTTATGGATTCTATTCTATCCGGATCAATTGAAATTCCATTTTCAGAAATGACATGGCCTAATAATTTACCTTCAGTTACGCCAAATATACATTTCTTAGGATTAAGGGAAATCCCATACCTTTCACATCGCTGGAGTACTTTTCTGAGGTCCTCAGCGTGGGTGGATGCATCCTTGGAATACACAGTTAAATCATCCATATACACAACAATGCATTTACCTGATAATCCACGAAAAGCAACGTCCATGGCCCTCTGAAAAGTGGCACTTGCATTAATCAGACCAAAAGGCATTCTTCTATACGCATAATTTCCCCATTTCCAAGTGAAGGTGGTTTTTAGTCTATCCTCTCTGTCAATTAAAACCTGGTTATAACCTGAAAAACCATCTAAAAAAGACATCATCCTTGCGCCATTTACTGCTTGCAGCACTTCATCTATTGGGGGCAAAGGATAATTATCCTTTTCAGATGCCTTGTTTAAATTTCTAAAGTCTACGTACAACCTGATGTCTCCGTTTTTCTTCCTTGCTGGCACTAAGTTAGCTACCCAGACAGAATGTCGGACTGGAAAAATTATTCCAGCGGACAGTAGTTTTTTCACTTCCTCAAAGATTAAAGGCTCTAGAATGGCGTTTACAGGCCTCTGTTTCTGCCTAAATGGTTTGACTTCTTTTCTTAAAGGTATGACGTGAGTTATGATGGACTCATCAAATGTTTTCAAGTCTTCATAAGCCCATGCTATGACATGTTTATATTTTTGCAGAACATCCAGAACCTCTTTTCTGATTTTCTCAGAGCAAGCTTTCCCAATTAGTACATTTTGTGGATTTAGCTCAGTCCCTAAGTTATGTAAATCACACTTACCCCCTTCTGTTTTGGGTAAGTCTTTCTGTCTTATTATTCCGTCGAAGTCAAAGATGTGTTCTAATTCAATTACTCCTTTTGGCAAGAAGTTGCTCTTTAAGTTGATTATATCTTCTTCGTCCCATGTTACTTCAGGCCTTTCTTGTTCATCAATAATTTGGGCCTCAAATGCCTCATTACAAGTCAGAAAATCAATAATTTGCTGATCCTCTCCAAATACCTGAAAGTGTGTAACGTTGTCTGGTATACTGGGCACGTTAACTAGCTCAACAGCAAATCGTCTTAATCCTGACAGTGTCAATGGTTCTAATGTACTAGCAGCAACTGCTAATGCATCTGGCCTGTGGTTTAGCTCTCTAGGAATGTGCTCTATGTTAAAAGCATCAAATGAATCCATTAAACCCCAAACTCTATGTCTGTAACTGATCATCTTCTTATAATTGCAGGCATATAGTTTCCTCACTTGTCTGACTACTAATTCAGAGTCTGAAAATACTCTGATGGTTCTTACCCCTTTCCTGATGGCCATGACAAGTCCTAAAATTAGGGCCTCATATTCAGCAATATTGTTAGTGCAGGAAAATTGTAATCTATATGCTGCCAAATGAGATTTACCTTGAGGATTTATGAGTTCAACACCTGCACCTGCACCCTGTTTTGATTTGGACCCATCACATTTTAACGTCCACATGCCATCCTTACTTTTTTGATTTTTTACCTTGGCATACTTTGTCTCTTTTATTGCCTGTGGGGTGTTGTCTTGTTGATTCATGGGTTTTTCCGCTTGGTTATCTTGCATATGTGTGCTTGTAGTTTGCAACTCAGAAAGATAACTACCCTCATCTTCTATTTCTTTTCCTAAATCTGGGATCAAGGCACTTATATTATCCTGAACGTATCTCTGTGTTAGATCAGGATGCTCATTTTTCTCTTGTGACTCTACCTTCCCTATGCACTTCTTGTATTCATATTCAATGATGTCTTTGCATATTTCACAATTCTCCTCAGAATGCTGCCTATCATGGACTCTACACCTATTTTTATATAACTTACATTGGACTGGGAGATTGTGTGTAACGCACTCTTCCACCTCTTGTCTAATGGCATGACCAAATTTGCCTATTGCATTGTTTTCCTCATCTGAAGAATTTCCGTCAGACTCAATGAATAGTGCTGTTCTATTGCTGACATACTTCTTCCTAATGTTTAACATCATGATCTCTTCAATCTGCATCCCATTGTTGGTAACTCTATAGACACCTGGTTCAACAGCAGCATATAATATTTCATTAGTTCGATTATACTCTATTATCATATGTTTCATTCTGGGCTCTGCCCCTATTCTGATCTGGTTTGGGATGCCTCTCCATGGTAACCACATGTGTGAAAAGTCAGTAGCCATATACCCGTTTAATGTCTTGGACCAATCCCTACTCAGCAACATTCCATAATTTACGGGTATATCCACTACTTGGATGTCAATGATTTGGCTCACCCTAGGGTCTGAAGCTAACTGCACCTGTATGTTCATGAGTTCTCCTATCACACTAACCTCGGTCTTATCTAATTGTGTGACAACCTTGGCAGATTTGGTGGGAGTCAGCCCGAGAGTTTTACATATTCCTAAGGGCATTACGTTGGCTGAAGCACCAGAATCTACCATGCAATTGTGTATATTCTTCCCACACAACCTAACAGTTAACAAGAAAGGTTGAGTATCCCTCTTATCCGCATGTATTACTACATTTGTGTTGGAAGGCTGCTCAACTTTCTTACCTTTCTCCTTAGGTGGTGAATCACTACTAGGAACAGTTATATTAGCAGACACCATCTTTGTTATGGATGTATCCAGGGATTTTAAAAAAGCATTTATGATCCCTGGGGTCTTCAATAATTCATTTAGAGGTATGCTGACCTTCATTTTCTTTATTTCCTCTGACAAGTAATTCATTAGTCTTGTTGTCTCTACTACTTCTGTCTTACTTGTTTGATCCTTTTGCACTGCTGTTCCGTTATTTGTGTGCTGACTAGCTTTAAGTATGGCAGGATTGTTGCTAGCATTCTGATCTGGGGGTGTATTGATGTTATTCGGAGGAGTGGAAGTGGTGAAAGGTCCTCCCGGCCTAGGGTTGTTCCTCAAATTGTAGGTGTGGCTTTTATTTGTCTGTTGAAAGGCCTGCACCTCCTCTATTTCATTTAATATCTCGTTTTCAGATTCAAAAGGAAACTGAAAAGCATTTAACACAAAGGCTGATTCGGGATAAAGACTTTCACAACAGTATGGTTCATCCTCTAGCAATTCATCCTCCCTCTCTTCTGCAGTTGCAAAGGTAAACGTTTCTAAGACTAATGCTGTGTCATATTCTGAGGGTACTACCTCATTACCCTTAGGGATGAGAAATTCTGAGGTAGGAGGCTGTACATCTACGTTGAAGATACTAGCTGCCAAGTGGAACTGTGGACAGTCATGCTCAGCATGGGCATTAGTATTGTGAAATCTGCACCAATTTTTGGGTGCTGTATTGGCCATTTGTATGTTAGTTATTTGTTTTGCACCATGATTATCCGTATTCTCGAAAGGAGAAGCCAGAGTACCGTTGTTGGGCCCAGTGTTCCATGTCTTGGGTGGCCTAGGTTGATTCTGGTTCTTGTTATTATTGCCCCAGGTCCTATTATCTATCACTGGCCCCCTATTTTGCATTGGTTGCCCCTGACTGGGGCCTTGATGCTGATTGTAGTTTTGGTTCTGATTGTACTGCTGGTTCTGGTTGAGACTATAATTCTGATTTTGGCCTTGGTTGTGACCTTGAGGTGGATTGTAGTTTTGGTTGCTTCTGCCATAGAGATTCTCATTTCTTAGCTGTGTCACTTCGGTTGTTAATCTCTTCAGATGTGCAGTAATTTCTTTGATGTCTTCCCTATCATCTTGTACTTTTGCCACAGTTACATCCCTAGGAAGTTGGAAGAAAGGCTGACCATTATTCTGACTGTTATTGGAAGTACTAGCCGTGTAAGGAGTTATAGCCTGGATTGGAGTAGGATTATACACAGGTGTGTAAGAAGGAACCGGATTTATTAGTGGAGCATGCTGCACAGGGACTCCGTTCCATGGGTGTGCCTAATTCTGCACCCCAAAATTTCCTCCAAATGGACTGTAAGTTGTATGTCTCATTTCTTGGTTCACTGAGGCTGCCTCTTTATAGGCTTTGGATACTGAATCTATGTCAGGTTTCCTTTTGACAAACATGGCAGTTAAAGGATCCAAAGCAGCATAGTACATAGCCAACAAGGGAGCATCATCTATGGTATAAGGGGCTGCTAGCCTAGAATAGGCCTTTTGAAATCTGTCATTGAAATTATCAATTAGCTCTCCCTCACCTCGTTTTATAGCAGCCAGCTTATGATACAAAGCACAAGGGTCAATGGGTCCTCTAAATCTTGACAGAAATGCTTCTTCCATAAGTGCCCAGGAAGAAATGTAACCATTGGGTAAGTTTACATACCAGCTAGAGGCCTGCTCATTAAAGGTGTAAGGAAACAACCTACACACAACATCCTCGTGCTCTAACATAGCCCTAAAACATGCTTCCTTAAATATTCTAATATGATCTTCTGGGTCTTGATGCAACTGGTATTTGGGACATATCTTTTCCAGATTTTTTGGCATGTCATGATAATCATTGAAGAATATGGGAGAATTGACATCGAAATAAGCCATTGCAGGTGTTTGAGCTTGACTTGAACTTGCAGGGATACCTGGATTGATTGGTGGATTAGGATTTAGAGGAGGATTGAGACCTCCAGAAGTGCCTGAACCAAGATTTAAAGATCTGAACAGTGATCTATCAGGACTTATAATACTACGGATGTTAAAAGGTGACCCAGGAGGTGTTCCAGATGAACTACCTGCTTGTGATATCTTTGGATTCCAAATTAAAGGGCTTTTACTTCGCCTTGTATCAGGTAGTTGCACAAATATATCTCCTGAACTGGACCTAGACCTAGTCACTCTGTTACTGTCGTTAGCCAGTTTGAAATGAAACCTAACTCAGGCAGGCCCTCCTTCTAGCGCCAGAAAACTGTTGATGACTGTTTTGATGCAATCATAACAATAAGTCAAAATTCACATGACATGAACTGTAACTATACTTGAAAGACAAGAAGGAATCATTTGGTGATTCAACTAATCCCAAGTCTACAATGGTTCGGTTGGTCAAGTTCAGTTGGTCAATGTGAAGCTGTAATGTTCAAGGGGCCTTACGTAGTTTAGGTTTGTTTTGTGGTTTACTGGCCTAAGAATATGCAAAGAGGTCATGAGATATGTCAATACTCTTCATTCCTTTGCATAAAGGTGCTACTGTGCTGCAAGTTTCAGATGGTTTTTTTTTGGATTTTATGCAGCTTCCTTCTTCATGTACTTATGAAAACTATCTACTTAGACTCTGTTTAGCATGCTTCTTCAGATTTGAGACAATTTCCTTTAGATTTCTGTGTGTTCAGCTAAATATTTCAGATGGGTTGGGAAAAGTTAGAGAGATTTAATCTACACTTCATCTAATCTACAGAAGGATCTAATTGTTTCTGTTATCCACTATGTAAATACCACAGTAATCTGATCAAATCCACAGTAAAAACCTTAAATGTAAGTCCTGAGCATTTTCACAAACATACATTTAAAATTGCAAGCTCTCAAAGAAGATATTTCAAAACACAAAGAAGAGCAGGAGAACACTCAGAAGATAGATGCAGAACTCCAGATTCTATTGCATTAGAAACAAGTAGCCATACATGATTTACAATGTAAGAATGACTCTTAGTTTCATTGATCATACTACAGAGAACTTACAAGCTTTACAGATATAGTAAGGCAGCCAGACATTCCGCGCGCACCTTACTGCAGACAAACAGGCGACCTCCTTCTTCTACTTCTAAACTATGCTAAGCTAACTTGCTGTATTTTCCTAGAATCTCTGTTATGTAGCCCCTGTTGTCCCTAAAAATCCCTGTTGTAAAGTATTACAGTGTAGAGAGGCACAATATATAACATCATGATTGTCCTCACTACAGCAAAAACCTAACTAAACCCCTGGTTCAAACCTCTAGTTACAGTAATAAATGCAGGTGAACCAGTTCTCAAAAATATCTCTGAGCTGTGGTCAAATCTGGGCGAAATATTGCCCCTTCTGAGAAGTTCCAGCAGCTGGGCAATAACTTCTGTTTGTTTTTTGCAGAAAAACCTCCAGCTGCGACCTTCCTCTTCACTTGAATGGCTTTGACTTTTGCATTTCATCTCTATCTTCTTGCTCCTGAGATTAGATCTTCTGCCTCCATGAGGTCACTGTATTGACTTTCCAGCTGCTTCCTCAACTGCAAGTCTGCAAGACAAGACAAGCATTAATCACAAAACAGCACGAAAATAGAATAAGCATTTAAATACAGGTGACTGCGCAAGATCGCGGAAATCAGATCCAAAATCCGCTCAAAACGCGTCAAAAATGTGCCCAAGCTGCTCAAAATTGATGGGTCAACCATCGCTGACCGGGAAATGTGCCAGAGGCGCCAAAAAAAACACTTTAAAACTCCACCACTTCATCGATATACCTCATCATCATACCTCATCATCATGATATTCGCTAAATATGATGCATTACCTCCTGAAGGTTCAGATGAATGTCATCATGATGACTCGCTTCTGCATATCGGGTAAAAGAACAACAACATCATCATCATCATGTTTAAGAAGAATAGGAGGATGCGAAGATAATCATGCTGCCGAGGAAAGGAAGATGATGGTGACGTCATCATGATATTCGGGCTTCATTGAGATGCTAAGGATGACGTCATCGTCATATCCGATTAAGATCAGGGGGATAATTGTGATATCGGGTCACCCAAGGAGCATGATCAGGATGATGAAGTGAATATGACCCCTTCGCGGCCAAGGCAACCCTCTCGAGAAAAAACAGCATGATGAAGATCATCATCATATTTGCGGCTTGTGTCGAACTTGGAATAGAACGTCATCATGATAATCGGGAACCGGATCGTGTTTGAAAAAAAGTATCCCGCTTGAAGGAAAAAATGATGATGATGAAGGATAATCATCAGGATATTTACTTTTGTCGAACATAGAAAAAGACATCATCATCATATTTGGGAACCGGATCGGGTTTTGGAAAATATCCTGTTCGAAGGAAAAATGATGATGATGACTATCAGGAGGATATTTGTTTCCTCGTTATTCAGATCGGGATGACGTCATCATGATATCCGGAGCCTTCGTTAAACTTGAAACATGACGTCATCATGATATTTCGCCAACCGGATCATGTTTGAGAAAAAATCCTGCCGAAGGGAAAATGTTATGATCATGATCATGATCAGGATAAAAATATGATGATGATGATGATGATCAGGATGTTCTCAAAAGGTTGCATTTTCGGCAGGAGGACTTGGCGAAATATCAGGCGAACAAACAAGATCATGATGATCTTGACAATCAGGACAGGATAAAGAATGATGATGATGTCATCATCATATTCGCGCTAGGGTGATATTGTAAAATATGATGATGCTGTTCATCAGGATATTTACTTCTCATTGATTTATCATGATGACGTCATCATGATATTTTGTCTTCGAAGCACAAGGATAAGTTGGTCATCATGATATTTCGGCTAGGGTGATATTACAAAATATGATGATGCTGTTTAAGAAATGCAATATCGAACCCTTCTTAATAGATAGGCTGATCATCATGATGTTTCGGCAAACGGATATCAGGAGGATATGAAGATGATGATCCTCCTTCGAAATTATCATGATGATGCCTTCATTACTTAGCGAAATTCAGCAAATATGACCTTTGTGTGAAAGATCAGGATGATGATCATGATGCTGCGAAAGGAGACCAGGAGGATATGAAGTCGTCGTCATCATGTTTCGAATGTTCAGCAAATATCATGATGATGACCCTCCAATAGGTTTTGAATGTGCGCATGCAAATATGCCGAAGGCGGGTTTGCTAAGTCAGGGTGATCTTATACTATCAGCATGATATTTTAAGATCAGGCGATGCAAGGATATCATGATGATGCTCGCGATACAAAGACCGCTTCGACGGGGGGAACTTACCTTGACCCAAAGCCGATGTCATCATGATATTTGAACCTCAGGATATTATTGGGGGGGGTTCAAATATGATGATGATGATGTTTATACAGCAAAACTGAGTTTGTAAAATATGACCTTCCTAAAAGATATCATGATGCTGGATAATGCGAAGATCATGATGATCCTGTCAACATGACTTAGGATAAAAAATGATGATCCTCCTGCGAATATCAGGTTTGACCAAGACTTTGACCGTGCATAACTTTCACATATGGTCGAATTTTCAAGTGAAGTAAAAGGCAAACCTGCATGAAATTTCAAGCTCTTTTAAAATATGAGGTCACAGAAACAAAATATGAACTTTGACAAACAGACCTCATGATGATGACCTACCTTATCATATATCATGATGATGATGCACCTGACCTTCATTTTTACCAGACCGCCAGAAAGCAGAAAAAACAAGCAGAAGCAAAAAAAGCAAGACATCAGCAGGGGTCCTCGTTTTGCTAAGGAGCAAAATGGGGCGTGTTGTGAACATCACAACAAGTCCTCCAATCATTGACCTATACTTTTTCTGATCAGCTTTAGGAGATTCATCATCTTTGCTCAGTTTACACCCAGTTGCCATGGGAGTATTCATTGGCTTTGAATCTTCCATCCCAAATTTCTTCAACAATTCTTTCACATATTTGGTCTTTGATATGAAGATTCCTTTCTTTGTTTGAGTAATTTAAAGACCCAAGAAGAAATTCATTTCCCCAAACATAGACATCTCAAATTCACTTTTCATTTGATTTGCAAAAGTCTTGCACATACTATCTTTTCCTCCAAAAATGATATCATCAACAAATACTTCAACAATTAAGATGTTTTCATGATCAATCTTGAAGTACAAGTTACTATCAGCAATACCTTTGTTGAATCCAATCTTCAAAAAATGTTTATGAAATCTTTAATACAAGGCTCTTGGGGCTTATTTGAGTCCATACAAAGATTTCTTCAACTTTCAGACCATATCACTATGATCAGACAATTGGAATCCATCCGATTGCTCAATGTATACCTCTTCCTCTAAATCACCATTCAGGAAGGCAGACTTGACATCCATCTAATATACTTTGAAATCCTTGAAGGTAGCAAAGATAAAAAATAATCTGACTACTTCAATTCTTGCCACTAGAGCAAAAGTTTTTTCAAAGTCAACTCCTCCTACTTGAGAATAACCTTTACAGACCAGTCTGGATTTGTTTCTGACAACTTCACCATCTTCATTCAGTTTATTCCAGAAGACCCACTTAGTCCCAATCACATTTTTGTCTTTAGGTCTAGGAACAAGATCCCAAGTGTGATTCTTTAGAATCTACATCAATTCTTCCTCCATTGCTTTAGCCCAACTTTGATCATTGCATGCTTCACTTACTATTTTTGGTTCAATCTTTGAAATCAAACAATACTTTATTGAATCTTGAGCAATTTTCCTTCTTGTTTGAACACCTTTGCTTCTATCTCCTATGATCTGATCTTCAGAATCATTCAGTCTTACATACCTAGGAGTCTTGGGATTCTCTTGTACTTCTGATTCTTAGACAGGTTATTCCAAGCATGTCTCTTCCTCTTGTATATCTGGATTCTCCAGATCAGTTTGAATCTGAATTGGAGTGGGGACTGACTCTCCTTGATTTGAGATATTATCCTAATCATCTACTTCATATTCATAGTACCTTGAGGGATTTTCCATACCTTCCTCAACCTCCACATTTGTACTCTCTACAATCTTTCTCAATCTCTTGTTGTAACATCAGTATGCTTTACTTTGAGTAGAATAACCCAAGAATATTCCTTCATCACTTCTAGCATCAAAATTTCAAAGGTCTTCATCTCTTTTGATATAATATTTACTACCAAAGACTCTTAAATACTTCACAGTAGGAGTGATACCAAACCAAAGTTCATAAGTAGTCTTACTAGTATTGCTTCTGATTTGTACTCGATTAAGAGTATAGACAACAGTGCTTATAGCTTCTCTCCAGTAGATCTGAGGGACATTTGCTTCCATCATCATGGTTCTAGATGCTTCCTAGATGGTCCGGTTCTTTCTCTCCACTACTCCATTCTGCTATGGAGTCCTTGGAGCAGACAACTGTCTCTTTATCCCATGTTTCTCATAGAATTCTATGAACTCTTTGGACGTGAACTCACCACCTCTTTCAAACTTGAGATATTTTAAGTTTAGCTGAGTTTCATTTTCTACCATAGCCTTGAATATTTTGAACTTTTCAAGTGCTTCAGATTTCTCTTTTAGGAAAGTCACCCACATCATCTAGGAGTGGTCATCAATTAGTAACATGAAATATCTATCACCTTGCAGACTCCTGATTCTTGCCAGTCCACATAGATCAGTGTGTACCAAGTCCAACAATCTGATAGAGGATTGTTATTTACTTTTAAAACTGACTCTATTCTGTTTACCTAACTAAAATTCTTTGCACAAACTATTAGTAGGTTTCACCAGTCTTGGAAGATCTCTTACAACTTGAGTGTTCCTTATCTTGATGATATTATCAAAATTTACATGACACATTCTCCTAGGCCACAACTAACTCTGATCAATTTGAACAAATATACAACATTTGTCAGTACCAACCAAGTGGAAGATGTTACCTTTTGTCTGAGTACTAGATGCAATCTCAGTTCCAAAGCTTTCAAAGATCTTGCATTTTCTATTTTTGAAACGAAGATCATAGCCTTTGTCCACCAACTATCCAACACTGAGAAGATTATGCTTTAGACCTTCAACATACGGAACATCACTGGTTTTGTTCTTTCCATCAAAAGAAATAGTTCCTCTACTTCTGATTCTGCCAACAGAATTATCACCAAATTTTACAATTCCTCCTTCATATCTTTCCAGATTTATGAACTTGTTCTTATCACCAGTCATATGATGGGAGCATCCAATCTCAATGACCCATTCATCCTCTTCTTCAACTTGAGAAGCCAAAGCCCTTTCTATCTTAAGATTGGTAGATTCAATAGGCATTGGATCTTCTTCCTTGAAGGCAATAAACACCCAGTCACTTCCGGATTTGGTTCCTATCTCAGATTCATCATCTATTACTCATTCATCATCATCTTCTTCTTGAATATAGTAACACTTCTTTTAAAATCTTGATCTATTAGGGTTAGGCCTTGAAAATCTTTCCAGACATCTTGAGGCAAAATGACCAATCTTGTTGCAATTGAAACATTTGAAAGGCAATTTTCCTTCATACTTACCAGATCCTCTTGGCAGTCTTTTTGCAATAAAGGCTTCAAGTCGAGCAGCTTCTACCTCATCTTCTTCCAGATCTTTTCTTCCTTTTTTGTACCATGATAATTTCTTTGAGGAACTTTCTCATGGATCATACCTTTGTTTACCTTTTGCAGAGGCACTAGCTTTGAATGCAGATTCACTCTTGGGAGGAGCATCTCCAAACTCAACAAATTTAAATGTAGCTAACTTCCCAACCAATTGATCCCTTGTAATATTTGATAAGGATCTGAATTCCTCAATAGTAGCAACCTTGTGTTTGTAAGTAGGAGGTAAGGATCTGAGAACTTTGGCAACAATCTCATCTTCATCCAAAGTTTCACCAGCACATCTAATACCAAAAACAAGCTCAAATGTAGTGATATTCTCATCTTCATTCATCTTCAAGTTTTTGAATTTTCCTTTTAGACTTTGTAGCTTGGCACATTTAACATATTTGGCTTAAATGTAGTGATATTCTCATCTTCATTCATCTTCAGGTTTTTGAATTTTCCTTTCAGACTTTGTAGCTTGGCACATTGAACATATTTGTCTCCTTCATGCATAATTTCCATCTTTGACAAAATTTCATATGCAGTTTTTAAATCCATAACATTTGTCAGCTCTGTATTAGATAAGGCACTTAGTAAGGCTTATCTAGCTTGAAGATTATCTTCAGCATTTTTGATTTCATATAGAGTTGTCAGGCCATTCTTTGGAGGAATATGCTCTTTTATAGTCATGTTCCAATACTAAAATCCCATACATTGCAAGTGACATTTCATGTAGCTTTGCCAAAGTGTAGTTCGTTCCATCAAACCTCAAACTATCCTTCTTGTAGGAAGACATCCTGGATCTCCTCAAGCGGTTAAGCTCTTTTAGAGGAACTTAGCTCTGAAACCAATTGTTGGATTTAGGATAGACAACTGAGAGGGGGGGTGAATCAGTTGTTACCAAAATCTTAGTTCTTTATTTACTTTAAGCCTTCTTGTATGTCAATAGCATATCAGATATTAATCCTGGAAGCATAATGCAATAATTCGAGAGCAGAAACAAATTCAACACATATAACACCAAGTTTTGACATGGAAAACCTAGATAAGGGAAAAACCATGGGGTGATTAACCCTAGATTGTATTCTCTATTAGAAGAATAAAGATGAATAAAAATGAATAAAATGGCACTTGCCAATTAGGGCTTACAGCCCAAGCACACTACTCACAAGAGGGCCACTGCCTACAGAAGACACACTGTCTATAGAAGAATAATTATTACATACTTAAACTAGAGATTAGCATCTTCACAATGCTTGAGTCAGTTACATTTAAGCTCAATAGCTCTGCTCTGCTTTTCGCTCCTCTTCTCTACCACTTTATCATCATGACCATAGAGATGTGTTTGAATGACTTCACACCTCTTATTTATACATGACATCAACTTTGGAATGATCATCAAAGTCAGCACAACATATACTTATTTTATTTACAGAGGAATTACAAAAATACAACTTGACTTATCATGCGCATCACTACAATGTCAGCCACACACAACTAGGACTTCAATCATCTGCAAAACACGTCATGCTATGCAAAACATCTTCAAGATCATCTGCAACATGCACAAATCATCCGGTTGGCCAAAACTAGGAAGAACACCAATTGTACAAAAGTAAATCTTCATTCGCAAGCTCAATCATCAATGTGGACCGCCAACACAAACTGGAGACAATCTAGAGGCCACCACAAGCTTGCTTGAATCACAAAGAACATCCGCACCACTTCTTCTTATGATAATCAATCACATCTTCACCGGGAACCTCAAGAACATAGTCAATCATCACTGTCATAATAGAAGGTTTGCTTGCGGACCTCCAAACCATGAACCAATTGAATTGTCAATGAACATTAGCTTTCCAAGCATGCCATCAAATCCGCAGAGCATGATATTGTATTTCTAGATCTCATTGGACCTATTTGTGTCACTCTATCACCTTTGAACAATTGCCAGAACTAGTTTTACTCATATGGCCATAACTTCTCCAAATATTCATGCGGACCTCTCAGAACTTGTTTGGAGGATCTTCAGACACATATCTAAAAACCCTTTGATTCATGTACTATGATCTTCATCTTGATGGGATCTTCACTTCATAGAACTTCCTTGTCTTCACTATTCTTCTATATTTATGATGGGGCTAATTTTCTCAATATCCTTAGCACACAACTCATCCAATCTTTGACATTAATGAAACATGAGTATGTTGACATCAATGACAACATCGTTTAGGCCCATACTTGCAACAAGATTTTATATACATGATGTATGTAGTACTTGGGGGTTGTGATTAAGTCCTCAATCCATGCATCACTTTTATTTTTCTTTCTCTCTTTTGGAGAGGGGTTTTTTCTCACAAGGTTTTTCTCTTTTTTACATTTGTGAGAGATTTCTTTTTTGCATTGTAAATGGGTACCTAACATGGTTGTGTAGTCGAGACCCATTTTGCATCTTGATATTGCATAATAATTCTCCCTAAGTTGCACTTAAGGAGGGTGTTGGAGTAAATGGTTTTACCATTTACTATGCTTAAGTTTTACTTAGGCAAATATTATTATTTAGGTGCATAGTTAGGTACATATAGTTTTGGGTAGTTGTGTTTCCTGTATCGGGAAGTTTCATACATGTCACCTATTTTTCACAACTTTAAAAAGCATGCACTATATGTAGATTATTCATCTCATTCTCAATGCATTTTCTCTTTGGTGAAATAGATTTGCTTCTCTCATTTGTGAAGGTCTCTATGCAATTAGTTTTCCTGGAAATTCATTGCTCTATCAGATCAAATCTTAAAAGGAAAGTGCGAAGAGACAGAAGTGTAATCATCATGTGTGAGCTTCAAAGGCAGTTTTTAGATAGTTGAAAGATTATCACACTGTAATCATTTCTGAGTTTGTTCTTAGATTAGGGAGTTGTTGTCTCCTTGGGTTAAATCACCTAAAACAAAGTCGTCAGGGTGTAGAAACTTCCTTGGGAGTGACCCTAAATCAAAGTTACTCAGGGAGTAGCAACTTCCTTGGGTTAAAGCCCCTAAAACAAAGTTATTATTTGAGCTTCATATATTGTGAGTTAATCCTCACCATGGTTTTTCCCTTCTAGGGTTTTCCACTTATATCTGGTGTTATGTGTTTTTGTGCATTGTGTTAATCTTTCATGCTCATGTTAATGTTGTGATGCTTAAGTTCTGATCTACTTCGTATAAGTTGAAGTTGTTAAATTTGAAGAATTGTTTAGATATTGATTCACCCCACTCTCAATATCCTGGTGTGTCTAATGTAATTGGTATCAGAGCCAAGCTCCTCTAAAGGAAGCTTAACTGCTTGAGGAAGGTCTGGGATGGCATCAGGAGGATCCAACAAGATTCCTAGGTTCGATGGAATAAGTTATGCTTTTTGGAAAGGAAGGATGGAAAGATACATTAATTCACTAGGATGTGGAGTTTTGGATTCTGTCAAGAAAGGTTACACTGTCCTTGCCTCTATTCCAATAGATGCAGATGAAATCAAGAAGTATGAGAATAATGCCAAGGCCAAGTTTTCCATCATGAATGGATTAACTGATTCAGAACTTTGAAAGGTGATAAGTTATAGCTTTGCCCAAGAAGTTTGGAATAAACTTGAAACTATTTATGAAGGAGATAAGAAAGTAAAGCAAGCTAAGATACAAGTACTCAAGAGCAGATTTGAATCCCTAAATATGTCAGAACATGAAAATATTGATGGTTTCATGCTTAGGGTTAATGAAGTGATTAATGGTATCAATGGTCTTGGTGGGAAAATAAAAGAATATGAGATTGTGAAAAAGGTTCAGAGATCTCTTCTCAAATATTACAGTTCCAAATTATCTTCTATTGAGGAGACTACTGACTTGGATAAATACTATTTAGATGAAATGTTTGGGACCCTTACTACTTTTGAAATGAGAGAGTTTGACAATGATGTTCCAAAGAAGGAAGTTACTTTCAAAGTCAGTAAAAAGGAAAAAGAAGAAACCTTTGCTGAAGATGAAATCCCTGATGATGCTGAAGCAAATTTTTTAAGAACCCTAAAGAAAGGATCTAGAAAATACAAAGGTAAATTACCTTTCAAATGTTTCACTTGTGGAAAGGTTGGTCATTTTTCTTCTAAATGTCCTCTCAAAGAAAATTGGAGAAGTAAAAAAAATAGTAAATTCAAAATAAGTCCATTTTCCATAGAGGATAGTTTTTCCTTAGAAATGAGGATCATGATTCAAATGATGAAACACTTTTCTTGGCCATGAGTGTTGGTGACAAAAAGAATGAGGTTGGAAAAATGGATACCATGCAAACAATTCAAAACAATGAAAAATCAATGGTTGAATGGACTGCCTTTCATGCAAAAGAAGTAACCAAAGCTTGGGTCATTGATAGTGGTTGTTCAAATCATATGATTGGTGAAAAAGAAAAGTTCATTAGCCTTAAGAAGTGGGATGGTGGAGCTATCAAGTTTGGAAGAGATGAGTCAGCTCAGATTTGTGGAAAAGGTGTCATATCTATTGATGGAAAGAACATGACTGAGGATGTGCTCTATGTCAAAGGGTTACAGACAATCTTCTCAGTGTCAGTCAAATGTGCAGAAAAGGTTACAATCTCACCTTTCATGCTAATGGTTGTGAAATCAAAAAGGCATGATCCAAAAATTTAGTTGCAGAAGGTATCAAGACGTGATATTTATCCCTTGAAAGAAGAAAATGGAAGAACATCTCTATTGACTCAATCCCATGAGTGCTAGTTGTGGCACAAAAGAATGGGACATAACAAGTTTGATAATATGGTAAGAATCTGCTCTACTCATGCAGTGAGAGATATGCCTAAGATAATCAAGCCTGCAAACACTGTATGCAAGGGATGTCAGATGCAAAAGTAGACAAAGACAAGTTTTAAAAGCAAGGAGCACTCTTCCTCAAATCCATTGGAGCTTATTCACAGAGACCTATGTGGACCCACAAGAGTAAGGAGTCAACAAGGTGAAAGGTATTTTATGTTGCTCATTGATGATTATTATAGAATGACTTGGATTACTTTCTTAAGATAAAAATATGATTCTCTTGATAAGTTTAAAGTTTTCAAAGCCTTGGTTGAAAATGGAATGGATGTTAAGATCAAATGCCTAAGGTCAGATAGAGGAGTTGAGTTTACTTTAAATGAATTTGAAAAATTTTGTGAAGATCATGGAATTAGGAGGCACTTGTTTACTCCTAGAACCCGTCATTAAAATGGGTTAGTAGAAAGGAAGAATAGGACCGAGCAAGAAATGTCTAGGACAATGTTGAAAGATGCAGATCTGCCTGATGTGTACTAGAAGGAAGCAATTCACATTGTTGTCTATCTAATTAATAGAGTACAGTTAAGGGTCAATAGCACTAAGACCCCTTATGAATTATGGTATGGAAGACCTCCCTCAATCAGATACTTCAAGATCTTTGGTAGCAAATGTTATATCAGAAGAGATGAAGAAGATATAGGAAAGTTTGATTCAAGATGTGCTAAAGGAATCTTTCTTGGTTACTCAACCAGAAGCAAGGCCTATAGATGCTACAACAAAAGGTTGGGAAAGGTGATTGAAAGAACAAATGACAAAGTAGATGAAGACTTGTATTAGTTTACATAGGATTCAGAAGACACTGGATCTGATATATTTCCTTGCATTGGAGATGATGAAATAGAAGAAGTGAAAGACAAAAAGGAACATGAACCAAAATAGATACCTAAGACCCTAGCAAAGTATGTTCAGAAGAACCACTCAATAGAAAAAATCAATGAAGACAAAAATGAAGGTGTACAAACAAGGAGAATCCTAATCAATATGTTTATTTAGAAGAATCAATTGTGTTGTTGATGATGAGGATGTACTCCTATTGATTTGAAGCATGTTGTATGATCATTCATACTGATCCTGAGTTGCATATGGTGATTTAAAGAAGACTTGGCCTTTGGGAGAAGGTGACAATCCTTGTTTCAGAATGTTTGCTCTTTGAAGACTGTCTAGTGGATTGCTCCACATTTTTGCTATTGAGATTCTATAGTTTGGAACATATCTTTGTACAGTGTTATCTTATGTATGTTCCAAGTTTCATGGTGTTTTGTTCATCAAAAGGATATTGTTTTGCTGACAATTTGAAGATAGTATTGGTTCTATGAAAGAATGATAGTAGAATGCTACCCATTCCTCTAAGTTTGAAGATATGATCTTGCAGTTCAAGAGTTAGGTTGAGTATGATATAAATGTGCTACATCCTAAGTTTCTGAGTGTATGCTTTTGCACAATTAAAGATATAAGTGACTAAGTTCTGGTTCAGGTTCTGACAGTATAATGTGATGATGGAAGGTGAATGAAATGCTCTGCATTTCTCTGTGTTTGTATATATTACTATGTGGTTCTGGATCTATGTTTAGAGGGCAGTAAAGGTTTGTTTCCAAAGTTCTAGAACATCATTCCTTCCGTGGTGAAAGTTATGATTGATAAAGTATCGGTATGTCCTTTGACACAATGGAGCAGTGTTGAAGACCTAATGGAATGCTCTGCATTGCTTTGAAGGTAAATGATTGACCTTATGGTTTTCTGAACATGTTCTTGAATTTGTATTTCATGTTTCTTTCTTGTTTCAAGCTTCTTGGTGGTTTGCAACTCAATTTTTCAATTAACAACATGTTGCAGTGTCTTCTGGATAACAGTGTGCTCTCAGAGTTAATGATTGAAGGTGTGCATCATAATTCTTTGATGTGTGGTGGCAAATATGTATTTGGGGATGTTGTATGAGTCATGTGGACTCATCTGGAAGAGTTTCACGAAAATTTTTCCTATTTCTAGTACTTCACAAGGTTTCCTAGTTGATATGCCCATTACTCTTCAAGTTTTCATGAGCTTACCTTAAAGATGTCCTATTTTCAAATGAGCGGAGTGTATGGAGGTGATTCCTTGATGTTTAAAGTTGTGAAGGATGTTTTGGACATGGTTAAGCAAGTTTTGGGGTCTGCATGGCTTGGGTCTTCTGCTAGTGTAACGTGTTGTCCTAATTAGACTTGTCATCTACACATTTCATATTGTGTATTGTATTGCTTACCTGTAAGTGTATTTTTAATGTTCATCCTAGCCGAAAAGATATGTAATAAGTGTAATATCATGTACAAATTTTGTAGATCAACTTGAATGTGGAAGGCAATATTGCAAATTGATTGAAAATTTTTGAAAACATACAATAGAAGAATAAATAAATTTTAATGTGTGACATTAGAAGAAAGAGCAGATGTTATTAATGTTGTATGGATTCATCTTGAAGGATTATTTGAGACAATGATCAACTATAAAGTGTGCCTGACTAATCAAATCTTCAAAGGAAAGTGTGAAGAGACAGAAGTGCAATCATCATGTGTGAGCTTTAAAGGAAATTTTTAGATAGTTGAAAGATTGTCATACTGTAATCATTTTTGAGTTTGTTCTTAGATTAGGGAATAGTTGCTTCCTTGGGTTAAATCTCTTATAACAAAGTCATCAAGGAGTAGAAGCTTCCTTGGGAGTGACCCTAAATCAAAGTTACTTAGGGAGTAGCAGCTTCCTTGGGTTAAAGCCCCTAAAACAAAGTTATTATGTGAGCTTCATATATTGTGATTTAATCATCACCGTTATTTTTCCCTTCTAGGGTTTTCCACGTATATCTCATGTTATGTGTTATTGTGCATTGTGTTAATCTTTCATGCTTATGTTAATGTTGTGATGCTTAAGTTCTGATCTGCTTCAGATAAGTTAAAGTTGTTAAATTTGATGAATTATTTAGATACTGATTCACCCCCCCTCTTAGTATCTTGGTGTGTCTAATAGAGCCAAGGACTCTTCTATTTCTACTCACTATAGAATGTTTTAAGGATGAATGCGCATGAAAAATGTTTAGAAGTCTTCTAGTAGATAATATCACATACACTTGTCTCAGTACACAAACTTTAAGAAAAGTTATGAATTGAAGAGAATTATTGTGTCTTTTTATGAATCATTAACACAACATGATTTGACTAAAGTAAAACAAGAAACATTGCCACTAGGTGCGTAAATTAGTACACCTAGGTTATTGTTGGAGGTAATGTTGCACAAGTTGAGGAGATGATGATGATAGTTAGACACAGTCTTCAATTTTACCTTTCATCACTATAGTTCAAATCCATAAATTGTGGAAATGAACCAAGATTCCCAATTTTAAATTTTATGCCCAAAGTTTCCCTACATTTAGTTGTTATGAGCTAACTTGAAACACAAAGAATTTTAATTGCATACTAGGGTGTTGTATTTATTGAAAACTCTAATTTGTTTGGAATATCTAGTGTTCACATTTAGTGCACATATAGACCCTAACAAAAAAGCTCCATTATTCACTATATCATCAAATTCTTGGTATCTACATAGTATCCTAGGCAAATTACATGATTGATTGTTGTCCTCAACCATTTTATCAAAATGTTTAATTGGTATTGAGGAATTTCGTAAAAGGGAGAAATATTCTTTGTCTAGCACAATTTGTTATCCACATTTCTTTTTTATGTAGGTTACATAAAACAAGTTCAACAAGGTTTCAAACCTAAAATTCAAAAAAATCATATATGTAAAGCAAGTTCATATTTTTGCAAAAGGGTCAAATCTACAGATGTGACATTAATTTCATAAACATGTAGGGCATAGATGCAATCATGGAAATTATGTAAGCAATTACATAAAAATATTATTGATTCATATCTAATTGTTTTACATGCCATAATTTTTTAATGCAAAAACATTAAACAAAGTCAAATTAACATCAAACTAAAAACTAAGCACTATTTATTTATTTAAATTCTACAATTATGAATTATTCCAAATATCTTCTCATCTTTTAAATCTTTAAAATATTTATTTGTTTTTTTTATTGAGATGAGGAGGTTTCGAAGCACCCCCACGCTTTTACAAAAAATTCACCCCAATGTTAGAAGAAATAGGTCCCACAAGGAGTGAGACTTAAAATCAAGAATAGCCAAAAGAGAAGAAGAAACATGCAGCACTATGACTGCCCATGTTATATCCCCTTTTTGGATTCAATATTATTATGTACTTTTTCTTAAATAGTACAGTTATGTGGATATGTTTTAACATCATAGGAACTGATGATATGAATAGAAAAGGTTAATTTTGTCAAATTATGGAATGTACTTGATTATGATCAATTTGATGTTATGAATTAAAATGTCTTTAGATATGAAAATGAAATGATTTGATATAAATATGATTTGATCAGAACATTGGTACTCTGACCACAAATTGTATGTGAGATTGTCAATGACAGGAATAGATGGAACATATTCGCGAGGAAGAAAGAAGAAGAGAAAGTATCTTTGAGAAAGAGAGAATAGACTCTAGAAAAGCCTATGGGTGCTTGCCACTGAAAACAAATATCAAGTAGACAAACCTAGATGCTTTGAGTTAAGCTTTGAGTTCGGGCTAAGTCAATTTTAGTCGCGATGTCGAGGTTTGCACGAATAGGTCTTTCTCCTTTAGTAAGTTGTCGTATTGAGTATGGGAAATTGACATCAGTCTCGTAATACTTTGAATCATGTCATCAAATATGAATGATTGGTATATTGTTTATATCTATATACTTGTGGTCGAGTTGTAAGTCGTGTCTTGTTATTGGTTCAGCACAAAAGTTTAAAATTGTGCATAAGTCGATTCCAAACCTTGTTTTGCATTTGCGCTCAATTCGTCATTATCATCATCAAATCTCTATGAGCGTATGATGTAAACATCTCCTTACAAAATTTGATGGATGTTAAAATGTTCTTTATTGGGCTATTATTGAATATTAAAGGGTTTAAATAATGTTTTAAATCTAGAGACCATGATGTGTAGTACCCTTGGTCGTATGGTTTTGGAATATATAATATTATTGTTAGTTATATTTAAAATGTCATTTTGAGATAATTCTTTCATTCATTAGTGATGTCGGTAATCGGGCAGAAGCTCGAGAGGGACACACTTAAGTTCTTTCTATGATGTCTTTTATTGCGAATAGTCTTTTTGCCTTCAAGCTTCAGACCTCATGATGGTCGTCGGTATAGCTTTTAATTCATAATCCTTGCATTTGATTTATACTCATTCTATATGAGTAGTAAGACAGTTTGTTAAAACTACCAACTGCCACCTCGCCAAGTGTGGAGCTCCATCTTGGAGGATGATCACAGAATGAGTAGAATGGCCAAAACCATTTTCTGGTTGTGGTCGCGTTTAGAGTAGAATGTTGTTGCATGTCGGGAGTGATCCTTTTTGTTAGGCATGGCCTTGTGAGTGGAGGAGACAGTTATCCTTCACAGTTAGATGGGGTTTAGAGTAGGGTGTGAGTCAATTTTAGAAGGGGGAGCAACGGAGAGTAGAAGCGGAGAGGAGACGATGCAAGAAGCAAGGGTGAATGGCTTAGAGAATATCAAATGCCGCGGACCAGTCTATAAGTAGACTCAAGAGACTATCTACAAGTTCTCTTCCTCTCTCCACTGCGCAGTCATAGTTTATCAGACATGTTTATACTAAGTAATGACTCTACTTGCATTTCAAAGGAACTTAGAATTTACTTAAAGATGAAAGGTGTTATTCTTTATCAACCGTAGCCTGTGAGTTTTTATCATCTTCAAACGGAGAAATATTTTTGTCTCCTATACTGCACCGCACCATAGTCGTGAAACTCATAGTTTATTGCTTTGTCTTGTGAAGGTCGAGATTAATGTGTAGTCATTGGTTCTACTTTAGGAGGTTTTTAGTTATGTGTAGAGTGCAATTCAGAGTATGCGTTTGGTCATAAAAATTTTCACAGCCATTACAAGCCGTAGTGGCAAAACCTTCAACGACATAGACTAAGTTCTCTTTTGGACAACTGATTACCATTGTTTGGTTCTGACAAGTTTTTAAAGTCAGCTAGTTTTAGAGTAAAAGATTTGTTAGTAACAACCATCGACAGAAGAATATCAATAGTGATAAGTGTAAGTCGTAACATGCAAGACTTCACAGTCATCCTCTTTTTCTAAGTTAAAAACTGGTCGGTCAACCATGGTGAAATTACTAACCTAGCTGCGAATAATAACCAGCTTTAGTCTATTTGCCTTTGTAAATAATTCTTTTTCTATTGAAGTATTTAAACCATTGGGTCCCCGAGAGAAGACTTATAGTCAAACAAGTTAATATAATGAAGTTTTAGAGCAATGTAATGAGTCTTTTCTCAAGTAACTAGATTAGACTTGCATGCAATCTTATTGCTAGTATAAATAACAAGATAGGGTTTATAAATGCTTAGATTGACAAAGATGAAGCTATGTCAAAGATTCGACAATCAAAGAAGATTCTTTAGATGTTTAATTTTAAACTTAGGGACTTTGAATATTATATTCTACAAATTGGTTTATAGTAAATTCCTTCCGAAACAACAAAGTTGAGTTTAGTGTCCACTCTAGAGTTTATAATTTAAACAATAGGCTAACTTAGAGATCATTATAACAATGTATAGCATTATCCGAATGATTGATAAGCTAGGAACCCATTCTTTTTTTCATGTAGATGGAGATATTTCCATGAGCTAAGTAGAGAGAGAATAAACCTCATTGCCATGCGTTAATGCATGATGAATTTTAAACACCTTCAGGTTATCAAGGTCATTGTATTAAACTTATTTATAGGAATCTGTAGGATTGCGATCAATTCAAGTCGAGTTGGGGTGGGTGAACATATTACTTGCATTGGTACAACGCCGATTAAATTCAAATCCTTTGGCCAAGGTAATGCATGAGCCCCAAGTGCATTGATAGTTCACTGTGACTAGATGGCATAGCTTGTGGAGTGGTCATGCTTGACTAGAGGGTATCTAGGGGATTGCATGATAACAAGTCACATAGGTCACAACACTAGTACTCAGATGGCAAATAATATTGGTTATCCTAAGTCTATCCTCTTTGAGTAGGGTAGGGCCACTTCAGGATAGGAAGGAATGTGGAGACTGACGGTCTATGGTTGGAGGTTTAGCTCCTTGAAGATACTTTCTCTTCTTTATTCTTGAGGATTACCGAGACTTGAATTTGGATGGTCGACAATCGAGATGCAGTGACATTAGTAAGTTCCTATTTTGGAATTGTTCTAAGTAACTTTTAACAACATATTGTTTAAATGTTATGGATGATTATTTCCTTTTGTATAAGTTATATATTCATGATTATTGTTAGTCGATGGATGTTCTCCTTGGTTATAATAATTGGAAACAAATTACTTTTCTATTTTTAACTTTCAAAAAAAATTATTACCTTTGGTTAAACTTAGTTTTTAGGGTGAAATCAAACTGGGTGTTACATCTGGTATTAGAGCTAACCAGGTTCAGCACTAGGGATGATGAGTCCACTAACCTGATTAGGAATCAACATTATGCGAGTAGGTAATGATTTGATTTATTGTGCCAGGATGGTACATATCAAGAAAACTAAGAAGAAATGACTTGCGATGATCAAGACTATTGAGAAAATGAATGATGAAAATGACATTTGGCTAGATGATGTGGAAACTTTTCCCAATGCTTTGTCACGATTCAAATGAATGAAAAAAGAACTCCTAGAGATAGCTGGGATGGCAGCTCGAATTATGGTCAATTCTTGCCCTATTAGTGTACACATGATCACTAGGGATCCCCGTATACCACCTATAGGTGAAATCATTGTACTATCATCTGATAGTGAGTCTAAGGGTTATACACCTCATGAATATGTGTCGAACAATGAATCTGAAGGTTACACCCCTCTTGTAAATATTGAGTGAAACATGAGATATGTCTATCCTTAAAGAATGTATATATAGTTTTGCAAAGTATAATAAAGACAAATTTTGGTTTGAGAATAACTATGGTTATGAGCAATTGTTATGTTTTGATAATCTACAAAATGATAAATCTTAGAACTGATTAGTACTTGCTTAAGCAGGTGAGAAAATAAACAATCATGGACCAATGAGAGTTTAATGAGAGAGAAGATCAGGAAGGTCACAACTCTCAGGAAAACTCCACCGATAAATTTGATAGAATTCTTAATATGCTTACTGAAATGAAGGAAAGGTTGGGCAAATTGGAAAAGAAAGAGGATGAAACCGGGAATATGGAGGGTAAAAATGAGTATTCTAATAATGCAAGTAAAAGTAAACAATGGGATCATGGCACGTCAAGTGAAAACCATGATGATAGTGAAACTCAGAAGGAAACAAAAGACAAACTTGAACTGGAACTATCTAAGGATATGAAAAAGATTATTCCTCCCAAATTTGATGGAATGAAAACTGGTGATGCAGCAGAAGCATGGTTAACAGAAAATTTTGTGTCATCTAGAGTCTTAAGTAAATTTCCTAGAAAGGCTGGTTTTATGTCAAAACCATGGACAGTTGAGTATACAAATCACTCAAAGGCTTAGGTAGAGCAATGTTTGTTCGAAGCTAAGATTGATATTTCAAACTTCTCCACTGAGGTAAATTTATATGTAGCACCTTTAGGGTCCTACGATGTCATCTTAGGAATGAATTGGTTGTGGAGACATAGGGCCAAGGTAGATTGTTTTCATAAAACAATTGAGTGTTTGGATGATAAAGGAAACAAAGTTAATTTTCAGGGTGTTCAAAGGGAAATAAGGATCAGATCTATTTCTTCAAAACAATTAAAGTGAGATAGGCATAAAGGATGTCAACTTTTTGCAGTCAAAATGGACCTAGTAGAGGAAGCCTTAGAGAAGCAAACATTTGAGGAAAAATATCCACATCTTTGCAATTTCAGTGATGTATTTCCTGAGCAACTGCTAGGCTTGCCTCCAAAAAGAACCTTTGATTTTGCCATAGATATTAAACCAGGATCTGAGCTAGTATCTAAAGCTCCATATCGAATGACCACTATTGAACTTATGGAATTGAAGGCTCAATTGTAGGAGCTATTGTCTAAAGATCTAATTAGGCCAAGTGTATCACCATGGGGAGCTCCAGTTATTTTCGTCAAGAAGGACAGAACCCTTAGACTATGTATAGATTATCGAATACTAAATAAGGCAACAATAAAGAATAAGTATCCACTGCCACGTATTGATGATCTATTCAATCAAATGCATGGTGCATTAGTATTTTCTAAGATAGATTTGAGAGTTGGATACCATCAGTTA
The DNA here is from genome assembly GCA_027924645.1 of Cunninghamia lanceolata. Classification (NCBI taxonomy): domain Eukaryota; kingdom Viridiplantae; phylum Streptophyta; class Pinopsida; order Cupressales; family Cupressaceae; genus Cunninghamia; species Cunninghamia lanceolata. The sequence continues at coordinate 1,683,965 of BSBN01000175.1, read as the reverse complement.
AGGTTGAAAGATGAAGATATTCACAAGACTGCATTTAGAACAAGATATGGTCATTATGATTTTACTGTGTTGCCATTTGGATTAACTAATGCACCAGCCGCTTTCATGAATCTCATGAATAGTATTTTTAGAGATTGCCTTGATAAATTTGTCCTAGTTTTCATTGATGATATTTTGATATATTCCAAAAATGAGGAGCATAGACAACATCTTCAAATTGTTTTGCAATGATTAAGAGAACACAAATTGTATGTGAAACTCTCGAAATGCACTTTCTTTCAGAAACAAGTGCAGTATTTGGGACATACAATATCAGTTGAAGGGATATCAGTTGACCAGCTAAAATTAAGGCTATTATGGAATTGCATGTACCTTCCAATGTTTCAGAAGTACAAAGTTTTATGGGATTGGCCAGATATTATAGAAAATTTGTTTTGAATTTCTCAAGTATTGCTAGTCCAATTACTTCTTTGCAGAGAAAAGGAAAATAGTTTGTTTGGATTGAAGAATGTCAAAAGGTATTTGTTTTATTAAAAGAAAAGTTAACAACAACAACAATCTTGAAAGTCTTTGATCCTGAAGGGCAATTTGAGGTCATTACTGATGCCTCAGGAGAAGGGATAGGAGGTGTGCTTATGCAAAATGGGCGTGTAATTGCCTATGAATCAAGAAAGTTGAAAAACTATGAGCAGAATTATGCTCCTCATGACTTAGAACTAGCAGCAGTGATTCACGCCCTTCAGATGTAGTGACATTATTTGTTGGGAAAGACTTATATACTAAAATCAAATCATCAAAGTCTTCGTTACATATTTACGCAACCTCATCTCAATGCAAGACAAAGGAGATGGTTAAAATTAATATTAGATTATGACTTTGAGATTTCTTACATCAAAGGTAAAGAAAATTGAGTAGTTGATGCTTTAAGTAGAAGAAGACACATAGCTTTTATAATCTCTATTCATGCTAATTTTAAAGATTTAGTATTGCAAAGCTTATTTGGAGATGAATATTACAAGTAGGTGAAGCAAGCTCTACAATCAAACCTTAGGGATCCAGTATATGAAGGATTCTATTTTGAGTCAGATGGATTGATGAGATTTAAGGGAAGAATCTACATTCCTAATTCTGTAGAACTTAAAAACCTTGTTTGGAAGGAAGTTCATTGTGCACCTTATTTCAGACACCTAGAAGTAACAAAACTTTTAGCTGATGTCAAACCGCTATATTTCTGGAAAGGAATGAAAAGTGACACTGCAAGGTTTGTGGCAAGTTGTTTGGAGTGTTAGAGGGTGAATGTAGAGCACCAACATCCTGCTAGATTGTTATACCCACATGATAATTCAGAATGGAAATGGCAAGTTGTTAGTATGGATTTTGTTAAAAGGTTACCAATGTCTAAGAATAGACATGATGCAATACTGGTTGTTGTAGATAAACTAACTAAGGTAGCACATTTTATATCAGGAAATTTGACAGATGGAGCTCATATTTTGGCTCAAAAATTTGTGCAAGAAATATTCAGATTGCATGGGGTACCTGAAAAGATTATATCTGATAGAGATGCTCAGATAACCTCTCAGTTTTGGTAAACTTTATTTTTAGCACTAGGGACTAAACTCAATGTGAGTACCGCTTACCATCCTAAAACCGATGGACAAACAGAAAGGGTTAATCAGGTCTTAGAGGATCTTTTAAGAATGTATTGCATGGACCAACAATACAAATGGGAGGAATATTTACCTCTTGTTGAATTTGCCTATAACAATTCCTATCATTCTACCATTAAGATGGCACCGTTTGAAGCATTATATGGAAGGAAATGTAGAACTCCTATAAGTTGGGATAAGATGGAAGATAGGATAAGCATTGGACCTGAAATGCTTGTAGATATGGAAGAAAAAGTGAAAATGATTAGGAAGAGGTTGGCAGAAGCCAACGACAGAAAAAAAAAGTAATGCATATCGCAAACGGGTGCCTAGACATTTCTCTGTTGGTGAGAAAGTTCTTTTGTGAGTGAAACCCCATAAGATTTCAATCAAATTTCATAAATCATCAAAGTTGGCTACTCGATATGTTAGACCTTTTGAAGTCCTTGAGATTATCAATCCAGTGGCCTACAAAGTTGCTCTATCTCCAATCTTGTCCAAAATACATAATGTTTTTCATGTTTCATACCTAAAGAAATATTTTGTAGGTAATGACCACATTCTTAAATGGAATTCTTTATAGATACAAGAGCCAGGATTGGTTGTGATCGAGCCACTCAAGGTGCTCGAAATGTGTAAACGTCGTTTACGTAATCAAGAGGTTTTGCAATGCAAAATTCAGTGGGACCAATATGGCAAGGATAGTGCCACTTGGGAAGACTATTATGACATCCACCAAAGATTTCCTTATCTTTTCAAAAACATTAATGTTAAACTATAAAAGTTTGTTTTATGTTAAAGTTTTGCTTGGTAAACTCAATCATCAGGGACGATGATTCTATAGGGGAAAGATATGTTACATCCCCTTTTTGGATTCAATATTACTATTTATTTTTTCTTAAATAGTACAGTTATGTGGATATGTTTAGAAAATGTTAATTTTGTGAAATTATGGAATTTACTTGATTATAATGAATTTGATGTTATGAATTAAAATGTCTTTCGATATGAAAATGAAATGATTTGATATAAATATGATTTGATCAGAACATTGGTACTCTGACCACAAATTGTATGTGAGATTGTCAATGACAAGAATAGATGGAACATATTCACCAAGAAGAAAGAAGAAGAGAAAGTATCTTTGAGAAAGAGAGAATAGACTCTGGAATGACCCATGGGTGCTTGCCACTAAAAATGAATATTAGGTAGACAAACCTAGATGCTTTGAGTTAAGATTTGTGTTCGGGCTAAGTCAATTTTAGTCGAGATGTCGAGGTTTGCAGGAATATGTCTCTCCTTTCGTAAGTTGTCATATTGAGTATGGGAAATCGACATCAGTGTCGTAATACTCTAAATCATGTTGTCAATTATGAATGACTGATATATTGTTTATATGTATATATGTGTATATACTTGTGGTTGAGTTGTAAGTCGTGTCTTGTTATTGGTTCGGTGCAAAAGTTGAAAATTGTGCGTAAGTCGATTCTAAACCTTGTTTTGCGTTTGCGCTCAATTCGTCATTATCATCGTCAAAGCTCTACGAGTGTATGATGTAAATGTCTCCTTGCAAAATTTGACGAATGTTGAATTGTTCTTTATTGGGCTATTATTGAATATTAAAGGGTTTAAATAATGTTTTAAATCTAGAGACCATGATGTGTAGTACCCTTGGTTGTATGGTTTTGGAATATGTAATATTATCGTTAGTTATATTTAAAATGTCATTTTGAGATAATTCCTTCATTCATTAGTGATGTCGGTAATCAGGCAGAAGCTCGAGAGGGACACACTTAATTTCTTTCTATGATGTCTTTTATTGCAAATAGTCTTTTTGCCTTCAAGCTTTAGACCTCATGATGGTCGTCGGTATATCTTTTAATTCATAATCCTTGCATTTGATTTATACTCATAGCAGATATGAGTAGTAAGATAGTTTGTTAAAATTCCCAACTGCCACCTCGCCAAGTGTGGAGCTCCATCTTGGAGGATGATCACGGAATGAGTGGAATGGCCAAAACCATTTTCTGGTTGTGGTCACGTTTAGAGGAGAACGTGTTGCAAGTATGGGCCTAACTGATGTTGTCATTGATGTCAACATACTCTTGGTGCATTAATGAAAAAGATTGGATGAGCTGAGTGCTGAGGATATTGAGAAAATTAGTCTTAATCAGGAATAGAGAAGAACAGTGAAGACAGTAAGGTAAAGATCCATGATAAGATGACTATCAGAGGATGTGGTTCAAAGGGTTTGTAGATATGAGTCTAGAGATGATCCAATAAAGATTTCTGAGGTCTTCATGAAGATCAGAAGGAGTTGTGGCCACTCAAGTAAAACCGGTTTCAGTAGGTGTTCAGAGATGACAGAGTGTCACAGATAGGTCCCGTGAGATCCAGAAATGCATTATCCTATTCTATAGATTTGAGGGAGTGTTGAGGAAATCTTTGTGAAGTGTCAACTCGATTGGTTCATGGTTTGAAAATCCGCAAGTATCTATTCCTTTGTGACAGTGATGACAGACTGTGTTCTTGAGGTTCCGGATGAAGGTGAGAAGGATTTTAGTAAGAAGATGAAGTGCAAATGTTCTTGGTGATTCAGGTAATCTTGTGGAGGTCTTTGGATCATGTCCAATTTGTGTTGGTGGTCCGCATTGGAGTTGGATCTTGCAATTGAAGAACAACTCCCGGATGATGGTGTTCTTCCTGAGACTAGCCGACCGAATGAGTTACATGTCTTGCGAATGTTCTTGTGGATGTTTGTTGACTTAGATGATTATTCCTAAGTCAATGCCTTGTATAAATAAGGGATTGTGAAGTCATTCCAAGGTGTGTAGTGGGGAGATGTGAGAGTGGTAGTGAGGAAGAGAGTGAAAGGTAGAGCAAAAGTTTTGGGCTTAAATGGAACTGATTCAAGCATGGTGAAGATGCTATTCTCCTGTTCAAGTATGTGATACTTATCATTCTATAGACAGTGAGTCTATTATATGCAGTGAGCCTCTTGTAAGCAATGTGCTCGGGCAGTAAGCCCTAATTGGCATGTGCCATTTTGTTCTTTCTATTCTTCTAACAGAGAATACAATCCTAGGTTAATCACCCCGTGGTTTTTCCCTTAACCGGGTTTTCCACGTCAAAATCTTGGTGTCTTATGTGTTGATGTGTTTCTGCTCTTGATTTAATGCATTATGTCTTCATGATTAATTTATTGATATGTTGCTAAATCACAAGAAGAATTTAAGTCTGTAATTGGAAAGAAAGTATTGACAACTGATTCACCCCCCCTCTCAGTTGTCTGTTCTAAATCTAACAATTGGTATCAGAGCCAAGTTCCTCTAAAAGGAGCTTAATGGCTTGAGGAGATCCAGGATGTCATCCTACAAGAAAGATAGTCCAAAGTTTGAAGGAACCAATTTTAATCTCTAGAAAAGTTGCATGAAATGTCACTTGCAATGTATGGGAATGCAGTACTCGAACATGGCTTCAACAAAGTATACTCCTCCATAGGGTGGTCTAAAAGCCCCAAATGAAATCATAGATGCTAAAAACAATCTGTAGACTATAGAAGCTCTTCTAAGTGCATTATTTGATTCAGAGCTTTCAAATGTTGTTGACCTACCAATTGCTTTTAAGATTTGGGAAAAACTAGAACTTCTGCATGAAGGAGACAAGTATGTTAAATGTGTAAGGCTACAAAGTCTAAAATGAAAATTTGAAAATCTAAAGATGAGAGAAGATGAAAATATCACTACTTTTATGCCAAGAGTAAATGAGCTTGTTTGTGGAATTAGAAATGCTGGTGGAGTCTTGGATGAAGATGAGATTGTTGGCAAAATTCTTAAATCCCTTCCTGCTTCTTATAAAATCAAGGCTGCTACCATTGAAGAATTCAGAGCCCATACAGCTATCACAAGAGATCAATTGGCTGATAAATTGGCTACATTTGAAATGACCGATTTTGGAGATGACCCCTCCAAGACTGAATCAGCATTCAAAGCTAGTGCCTTTGTAAAAGGAAAACAAAGGTTTGATCCGGGAGAGAACTCTTCAAGGAAACTATCATGGTATGAAAAAGTAAAAAGGGACTTGGAAGAAGAAGAAACTAAAACTACTCAGCTTGAAGCCCTTATTGCAAAAAGACTGTAAAGAGGATCAGGTAAGTATGAAGGAAAATTGCCTTTTAAGTGTTTTAACTGAAACAAGATTGGTTAGATTGCCTCAAAGTGTCCGAAAAGATTTTCAAGGCCAAATCCTAACAGATCAAGGTTCCAAAAGAAGAGTTACTATTTTCATGAAGAGGATGATAATAAAGGAGTAACAGATGATGAATCAGAGATAGGAAACAAATCCAAAAGTGATTGGGTGTTTACTACCATCAAGGAAGAAGATCCAATGCCCTCTGAATCTGTCAATCATAAAGTTGTAGAAAGAGCTCTGGCTGCCCAAGTTGAAGAAAAGGATGATTGGATCATTGACAGTGGATGCTCTCATCATATGACAAGTGACAAAAATAAGTTCTTAGATTTGGAAAGGTATGAAGGAGGAGTGGTAAAGTTTGGTTATAATTCTACTGGCAGAATCAAAGGTAGAGGAACTATTTCTTTTGACGGAAAGAACAAAACCGGTAATGTACTATATGTTGAAGGATTGAAGCACAATCTTCTCAGTGTTGGACAGTTGGTGGACAAAGACTTTGATCTCCAATTCAAGAATGGAAAATGCAAGATCTTTGAAAGTTCTAGAATAGAGATTGCATCTGGTACTTAGACAAAAGGTAATATCTTCCATTTAGTTGGTACCGGTAAGAGTTGTCTATTTGTGCAAGTTGATTAGAGTTGGCTATGGCATAGGAGGATGTGTCATGTGAATTTTGATGATATCATCAAGATAAGCAACACTCAGGCTGTGACAGATCTTCCAAAACTAGTGAAACCTACAAATAGTTTGTGCAAAGAATGTCAGTTGGGAAAACAAAGAAGAGTCTCATTTAAAAGCAAAGAACAATCTTCTACCAGAATATTGGACTTGGTTCATACTGATCTATGTAGTTTGATAAGAATCAAGAGTGTGCAAGGTGATAGATACTTCATGTTACTAATTGATGACTACTCCTAGATGATGTGGGTAACTTTTCTGAAAGAGAAATCAGAAGCTTTTGATAAATTCAAAATATTCAAGGCTATGGTAGAGAATGAAACCGGATTAGAATTAAAGTGTCTAAGGTTTGATAGAGGTGGAGAATTCACATCCGGTGAGTTCATAGAATTATGTGAGAAACATGGAATAAAGAGGCAATTGTCTACTCCTAGGACTCCTCAGCAAAATGGAGTAGTGGAGAGAAAGAACCGGACCATCCAGGAAGCATCTAGGACAATGATGATGGAAGCAAATGTCCTTCATATCTATTGGAGAGAAGCTGTCAGCACTGCAGTCTACACCCTAAATTGAGTTCAAATCAGAAGCAATACTAGTAAGACTCCTTATGAACTTTGGTTTGACATCACTCCTACTGTGAGGTATTTCAGAGTTTTTGGTAGAAAATGTTACATCAAAAGAGATGAAGATTTAGTCAAGTTTGATGTGAGAAGTGATGAAGGAATATTCTTGGGTTACTCTACTCAAAGAAGAGCATATCGGTGTTTATAACAAGAGACTAAGAAAGATTATAGAAAGTACAAATGTGAAGGTTGATGAAGGAATTGAAAAACCCTCAAGGTTTTATGAATATGATGAAGATGATCATAATGGTGTTCTGATTCAAGGAGCCCAAGCCCCTTCTACAACTCAGATTCAAACTGATCCAATAAATCAGGAAGAAGAGATGAGTTTCAATGAGCCTGATCAAGAATCAGAAGTGCAAGAAACTCCCAAAGTTCCCAAGTATGTAAGACTGAACCACTCTAAAGATCAGATCATAGGTGATAAAAGAAAAGGTGTACAAAAAGAAGGAGAATTGCTTAAGATTCAGATCAGTATTATCTGATTTCAAAGCTAAGACAGTAAATGAAGCTTGCAATGATGAAAACTGGACCAAAGCAATGGAGGAAGAGCTAATGCAAATTGAGAAAAATCACACTTGGGATCTTGTTCCCAGACCTAGAAACAAGAATGTGATTGGAACAAAATGGGTCTTCTAGAACAAACTGAATGAAGTTGGTGAAGTAAGCAGAAATAAAGCTAGATTGGTCTACAAGGGTTACTCTCAAATATAAGGAGTTGATTTTGAAGAGACTTTTGCTCTGGTGGCAAGAATTGAAGCAGCCAGATTATTTCTTACTTTTGTTTCCTTCAAGGACTTCAAAGTATATCAGATGGATGTCAAATCTGCCTTCCTGAATGATGACTTGGAAGAAGAAGTATACATTGAGCAACCGGATGGATTTCAATTGTCTGATAATGGTGATATGGTCTACAAGTTGGAAAAAGCCCTGTATGGTCTAAAGCAAGCCCCAAGAGCCTGGTATGAAAGATTGGATAAGCATCTTGTAAAGATTGGTTTCAACAAAGGTATTGCTAATAGTAATTTGTATTTCAAAATTGATCATGAAAACATCTTGATTGTTGAAGTGTTTGTTAATGATATCATTTTTGGAGGAAGAGATAGCATGTCTAAAACTTTTGCAAATCAAATGAAAAGTGAATTTGAGATGTCCATGCTTGGGGAAATGAATTTCTTCTTAGGTCTACAAATCACTCAAACAAAGAAAGGAATCTTCATTTCTCAGACCAAATATGTGAAAGAATTGTTGAAGAAATTTGGGATGGAAGACTCAAAACCAATGAATACTCCCATGGAAACCAGATGTAAATTGGGAAAAGATGATGACTCTCCTAAGACTGATCAGAAAAAGTACAGGTCAATGATTGGAGGATTGTTGTATCTCACTCAAACCAGACCTGACATTATGAATGTTGTGGGTCTTGTTGCTAGATTTCAAGCTAATCCTAGAGAATCTCATGTCATGGCAATCAAGAGGATTTTTAGATGTCTAAAAGGAATAGTTGAGTATGTATTGTGGTATCCTAGAGATCATAATTTCTCTCTTCATGCATATACAGATGCGGATTGGGCAAGAGATGTGGATGACTCGAAGAGCACCAATGCTGGAGCATTCTTTTTGGGGAAGAGATTGGTTTCTTGGCTGAGCAAGAAACAAGAGGCAATATCTTTGTGCACTGCAGAAGTAGAATATATTGCAGAAGTAGGTAGTTGCACTCAAGTGTTGTGGATGAAGCAAATGCTAAGAGACATAAGAGTGGAGTATGAGGAGCCTATCACAATCTTTTGTGATAATTCAAGTGCAATTAATATATCTAAGAATCCAGTGTTGCGTTCAAAGACTAAGCATATATCTATCAAGTTTCACTTTTTGAGAGAGCAAGTGAACAAGAATGAAGTCAGATTAGAGTTTGTGCCTTCCAAGGATCAGATTGCAGATATCTTCACTAAACCTCTACCTAAGGACTCTTTTGAGTATCTCAGGGAGAAGTTAGGGGTTATTGCCACTCCAGTGATGAACTAAGGTGCACTGGAGTGCATCAGTTTGGTAGATATCATAGTCATATCTTGTGGTCTGGATTGATGATAGGGAGCTGCCACTCAGGGGGAGCAGCTGGTATGATTCTGAAGAGTTGAAGTTGCAAGTATGAGCCCTTTGCCATTGATGTCAAAGGGGGAGAGAAGACATGTGAAAAAAAAGTGGTTGATGATGAAAGGGGGAGCAGTAAAGGAAGAGAAGACATGCGAATGGTTGTTGCTGATAGGGGGAGTTGTGGCAGTAAACAAAAGTTTATGTCTTGATGGTTAAAATAGTTTTTCACATCATATGTTGCCATCAATGACAAAGGGGGAGATTGTTACAAGTATGGGCCTAACCAGTGTTGTCATTGATGTCAACATACTCCTGTTGCATTAATGAAAAACATTGGATAAGCTGAGTGCTGAGGATATTGACAAAATTAGTCTTAATCAGGAACAAAGAAGAATAGTGAAGACAGTAAGGTAAAGATCCATGATAAGATGACTATCAGAGGATACGGTTCAAAGGGTTTGTAGATATGAGTCTTGAGATATCCAGTAAAGATTTCAGAGGTCCGCATGAAGATTGGAAGGAGTTGTGGCCACTCAATTAAAACTGATTCCTACAGGTGTTCAGAGGTGACAGAGTGTCACAAATAGGTCCAGTGAGATCTGGAAATGCATTATCCTATTCTGTGGATTTGAAGGAGTGTTGAGGAAATCTTTGTGAAGTGTCAACTTGATTGGTTCGTGGTTTGAAGGTCCGCAAGTATCTATTCCTTTGTGATAGTGATGACAGATTGTGTTCTTGAGGTTCCGGATGAAGGTGAGAAGGATTTCAGTAAGAAGATGAAGTGTGGATGTTCTTGGTGATTCAAGCAATCTTGTGGAGGTCTTTGGATCATGTCCAGTTCATGTTGGTAGTCTACATTGGATTTGGAGCTCACAATTGAAGAATAACTCCCGGATGATGGTGTTCTTCCTGAGACTAGCCGACAGGATGACTGACACGTCTTGAGAATGTTCTTGTGGATGTTTGTTGACTTAGATGATTATTCCTAAGTCAATGCCTTCTATAAATAAGGGATTGTGAAGTCATTCCAAGGTGTGTAGTGGGGAGATGTGAGAGTGGTAGTGAGGAAGAGAGCGAAAGGCAGAGTAGAAGTTTTGGGCTTAAATGGAACTAATTCAAGCATGGTGAAGATGCTATTCTCCAGTTCAAGTATGTGATACTTATCATTCGATAGATAGTGACTCTATTGTAGGCAGTGAGCCCTAATTGGCATGTGCCATTTTGTTCTTTCTATTCTTCTAACAGATAATACAATCTTGGGTTAAACACCCCATGGTTTTTCCCTTAACCGAGTTTTCCATGTCAAAATCTTGGTGTCTTATGTGTTGATGTGTTTCTTCTCTTGATTTAATGTATTATGTCTTGATGATTAATTTATTGATATGTTGCTAAATTTAAAAGAAGAATTTAAGTGTGTAATTGGAAAGAAAGTATTAACAACTGATTCACCCCCCTCTTAGTTGTCTGTCCTGAATCTAACAGAACGTTGTTGCATGCTGGGAGTGATCCTTTTTGTTAGGCATGGCCTTGTGAGTGGAGGAGACAGTTATCCTTCATAGTTAGATGGGGTTTAGAGTAGGGTGTGAGTCAGTTTTAGAAAGGGGAGCAACAGACAGTAGAAGCAGAGAGTAGACGGTGCAAGAAGCAAGGGTGAATAGCTTAGAGAATATCAAATGTTGCGGACTAGTCTGTAAGCAGACTCAAGAGACTATCTATAGGTTCTCTTCCTCTCTCCACTACATAGTCGTGGTTTATCAGACATGTTTATACTAAGTAATGACTCTACTTCCATTTCAAAGGAACTTAGAATTTACTTAAAGATGCAAGGTGTTATTTGTTATCAACCGTAGCCTGTGAGTTTTTATCATCTTCGAATGAAGCAATGTTTTTGTCTCCTACACTGCATTGCACCACAGTCGTGAAACTCATAGTTTATTGCTTTGTCTTGCGAAGGTCAAGATTAATGTGTAGTCATTGGTTCTATTTTAGGAGGTTTTTAGTTATGTGTAGAGTGTAATTCAGAGTATGTGTTTGGTCATAAAACTTTTCACAGCCATTACAAGTCGTAGTGCCAAAACCTTCGACGACATAGACTAAGTTCTCTTTTCGACAACCGATTACCATTGTTTGGTTCTGACAAGTTTTAAAAGTCAGCTAGTTTTAGAGTAAAAGATTTGTTAGTAACAACCATTGACAGAAGAATATCAATAGTGAGAAGTGTAAGTCGTAACATGCAAGACTTCACAGTCATCCTTTTTTTTTGAGTTAAAAATTAGTCGGTCAACCATGGTGAAATTACTAACCTAGCTATGAATAATAACCAGCTTTAGTGTATTTGCCTTTGTAAATAATTCTATTGCTATTGAACTATTTAAACCATTGGGTCCCCGAGAGAAGACTTACAGTCAAACAAGTTAATATAATGAAGTTTTAGAGCAATGTAATGAGTCTTTTGTCAAGTATCTAGATTAGACTTGCATGCAATCTTATTGCTAGTATAAACAACAAGATAGGGTTTATAAATGCTTAGATTGACAAAGATGAAGCTATGTTGAAGGTTCGACAGTCAAAGAAGATTCTTGAGATGTTTAATTTTAAACTTAGGGACTTTGAATATTATATTCTATAAATTGGTTTATAGTAAATTCCTTCCGAAACAACAAAGTTGAGTTTAGTGTCCACTCTAGAGTGGATAATTTAAACAATGGGCTAACTTAGAGATTGTTATAACAACATATAGCATTATCCGAATGATCGATAAGCTAGGAACCCATTCTTTTTTTCATGTAGACGAAGATGTTTCCATGAGCTAAGTAGAGAGAGAATAAACTTCATTTCCATGCATTAATGCATGATGAATTTTAAACACCTTGAGGTTATCGAGGTTGTTGTATTGAACTTATTTATAGGAATTTGTAGGATTTCGATCAATTGGAGTCGAGTTGGGGTGGGTGAACATATTACTTGCATTGGTACAATGCTAATTAAATTCAAATCCTTTGGCCAAGGTAATGCATGAGCCTCAAGTGCACTGATAGTTCACTGTGACTAGATGGCATAGCTTGTGGAGTGGTCATGCTTGACTAGAGGGTAGCTAGGGGATTGCATGATAACAAGTCATGTAGGTCACAACACTAGTACTCAGATGACAAACACCATTGGTTATCCTAAGTCTATCCTCTTTAAGTAGGGTAGGGCCACTTCCGGATATGAAGGAGTGTGGGAGACTGACGGTCTGTGGTTGGAGGTTAAGCTCCTTAAAGATACTTTCTCTTCTTTATTCTTGAGGATTTTCGAGACTTGAATTTGGATGGTCGACAATCGAGATGCAGTGACATTGGTAAGTTCCTATTTTGGAACTGTTCTAAGTAACTTTTAACAACATATTGTTTAAATGTTATGGATGATTATTTCCTTTTGTATAAGTTATATATTCATGATTACTGTTAGTCGATGGATGTTCTCCTTGGTTGTAATAATTGGAAACAAATTACTTTTCTGTTTTTAACTTTCAGAAAAAATTATTACCTTTGGTTAAACTTAGTTTTTACAGTGAAATCAAACTCCCCTTCAATACAAATTTGAAGTCCCAACCTCAACATTGTGAACCTCAAGGTCTTTTCCCCTACAATCCTCCTTCATCCCATCCACAAAAGAATGGGACATGGAATCATCCATATCCATCAAATGTTTAACCACCTCCCCAATGTGAAGGGGTGATGAAGCTAGATCTTTTTCCTTTAGTAGGGTATTTTCTCTTTTTGTTCAAGCTTTCCACTTTTGCCTGCCCCACTTTACGACAATTGTGGCAAATAACCATAGAATTGTCAACTTCGAGCTACTCCACCCAAGTTCCCAATTTAGAGAGTAAGGAAATCTGAGATGGAAGCACCTTACCAACATCCACGTAGATGAAAAATCTAGTGAACACTAACCATTTCTTAAATTTGATCACCACATCCATTGCAATAAACTCCCCAAGAGGGTTGGCTATGCCGACAAAGATCTCCTCATCCTAGTATTGTAGAGGCAGCCCTAACAACCTAACCTAGACCGGATGCTTGTTGATGCATTCTTTCTCAAGATTGAATCCCAATGCCCATTGTTTGAGATATAAACCATTCTTATAAAAAAAAAAACAAGGGCCTTCCAATAGGATCCTAGCACAATTTTTAAGGCTTATGAATGATATTAAAAAGAAACCATCCAATAGGACCGCAAACTGCACCTGTCCCCTGAGCTTCCATATGTGAATAGCCCATCTTTTCAACAAATCAATATTTGAACAATTTCCACAAAATCTCCCAAGAAGCAAATCCTTGAACCTGGCCATAGATCTATCAACATGGAAATTAGGAATAGTTAATGGATGATATTGCCCCTCTTGCATGGCTTAGGCAGGAACAACGGCCCTAGACAAGACCCTAGGTTGACCATCATCAAGGACAACCTCAGCAATAGGGTTTTGGAGCCCTACCCCCGGATCCTGGATGCAACTCGCTTCATTTAATCGACGGGCAGCAAAAACTTTAGCCCTTTTCCTTTCCACTGAACCATTCTCATTGGCTTCCACTACAGCCCTTTGGCCTTCCTCTAAGCCAATCACATCGACTTTAGCACTCCCAACATCTTCAATCCCATTAAACATTTATTTGTTAATACTTATTAATTTACCCAAAATTCTTGAGGTATAATATTTACATGATTCATATGCTAGGAAAACCATTATTCTACTTAAATATCATCCACTTTTATTGTCAATAGCGATGTTACACCTCATTCACAACAAAACGTGGTGAATATTTGTCCTATTTTTATTGGCCAAAATTAATCTTTGACTGTTGAAATGAATGATATTTAAGAACAACAGAAAACCACATCCTACCAATTAAAATTCGCTTTTATTAATACAATATTGATGTTCGCATTCATTATAAACGTATACGAATTCAACATTATAAAACCATTTCTTCTGCATCTCCATTTAGTGGAACTTGAAATTGTTTATAGTCGATCCCGAATTCACTCTTATCACAACAAAACGAATGCGTCTTTCTTTCTGCTGGAGACTACTCTGACAAATATGTGGTAGTACGCTATGACGTTATGAGAAATAATTAGTGTCATAAACGAAGTCAGTCTCATATAAAAATTCAAGATCAATAATAAATATATGTTAAGAAGTATTTTTATTTTAAAATGCCTAGAGATCTTGAACTATTTTCAAAGAAGAATATGATTTAAATACATTGAATCATAATAAGAGAGAGATCTTATGCATTAAGACATGAGTATAATTGTAAATTAATATACGAAGAATTTCACTGATAAAACTTTCAGTTTCAGCAGAACTAACAATCAAATTGCAATGCTTTCAGTAGACCCAAAGAAAGATTGAACAATTTGAGTTCACCTCTTGTGCATCTAAAGACAACCCAAAAACTGAAAATACAAAAGAAGAGAAAAACCAATTAAGATGGCACAAACCCCAAAAGCTGCAAGTTTGTTAATATGTAATATAAATTCACCATTAGAAATAACGAATGGGATCAAAAACCTTGCATTCGATTACAATATATTCCTTCTCAGTTCTCATTAATATGTTCAGAAAATTCTGTCACAAGAAAAGCTATGAAAGTATTAGCTGACACACATCAAAGATTAGCTCACTGATATGATAGATATATACCAACTAAGAAGCTCCGCTAGGAAAATGTTCAGTGATTCCCAGAGTTCCCCCAAACACTTCTTTGCTTTGAGGATGTCCCTCCTTATTTCACTGAAGTGTTTGAGGGAACTCAAGGAGTCCTGAACAACAACAATATTGATCGAATTTTACCCCACACAAACTCCATACATAGAGTTGCATAAGTCGGATACTATATATACAACCAGAATGTACTACAAGTTAAAAGAAGGATTAATGTGATATGTCTTCTTGAGATTCCAGGCCACCATTTTTGGAAAATTCCATGGATGTAAATGAACACCTCTATGAAAGTTCTATTCCCAAGTCGGTCACCACTATTCAAGATTTTCATGTCCTACCTCAGATGAAGAATATACGCTCATGTCGTGTTTTACATTTCCAATAACAGCAATGGACAAAAATTTTGTGTCCTACACTGTTTCAATGGACATAGATGTAAAGAATATGGCGGGGATGGAATCCTCATCCCAAGCATTCCCAAGAATCAAATATGTCGTCATAAGAAGGAAGGTGGCGAAAAGCTTAAATAGTTCGTACAGTGTTACTGTGGGTGGGGAGAGGGCTCCAAAATAATGTGCCGTGCTGCCTGTTTACTTTCAGCCACTACTATGTGCTTATAACATTAAAACTAGCAGTTGTACAGAATTTATGCGCAACGAAATAGTCGATAGGGTGAAATGTTACATGTTTATTTTAAATAAAATAAGAGTATGATCATCCTACAGTAATGGGGTTTTTGTTTTGTTCTGGTATTTTTATGTTGTATATTAGTTTGATATATCAGTAATTTGATTTAAACTGTTTGTTTCTTTTTTAAAACAGAATGCTTTGATTTTAAGCTACTTGCACCAGTTAAAAAACCAAAGCGTTATTAAACTTTACAGCTGTATCTCTTATTGGTCCCTGCCCATGTCAGCATCACTATAGCAATCGATTTAGAATTAGTGAGGGCAAGATGAACCAATCTCATTTTGAGTTTTTGTTAAGGTTGAGCATTGTGGATATGGATTTGTCATGTCACCTTCATTGATTGCATTGGTTTTTAATTTTTTTGGTGTGCACATTATGTTGATTTTCAAAGGACTTATAAAACAAAGTGAAGGTCAAGCAGCAGGAATTATTCTCATTGATCTAATTATCTTGCAACTCTCGACTAAACAATTCACATGAGAAGAGATAACATGGTGAAGTATGCAACAAGTCTCTATGAGGATAACCTTCCAAATCTCTGCTTGTTTTTCCTTAGTGGAGACAATTGAGGGCAATGTTGGTTGTTGTCCATGGCTACTTGAGTTCCCACTTAAACAACTAATGTGTCGACCACAACCCATGGGTTGCATTAGTTCTACTTGTTTATTTTTTGTGGAGATAGTTGAGGGTAGTGTTGGTTGTTGTCTATGGCTACTTGGTTCCCCACTTAAACAATGAGTGTGTTGACCACAACCCATGAGATGCATAACCTCTTCTAGTTTTGGCAACACTAAACTAATGACAATGTTCTTTACAACATTATTATTGCTACCCACAATAGTGGCAATGCTCCTCCCAATGGATAACATATAGAGATGGGTGATGACTCAAAATCTCTAGAAGCCTTCCACAAATTCCTATGACAATTTCTTCACTATCACAAAAGTTCACAACAATAAAGCAAGCTTCTGCTAGTATGTGTTCATCTTGTTAGGGTTATGAAGATCAAGTAAGTGAGGAAGCAAAAAGTTTAAGTATTGAAGTGGAGGATTGGGGTCGTGATGGACGAAGTCTTCTACATTTTAAATAGGATCTTGGAAAGGGGAAATGATGTATACTTCGAAGGCTACAAAGCATGCAAGTTAGGTCTTCAAATTTAGTGCTATACTCAAATGGTGACTACTGACTTTGGAATAGGATGTCTTAGGTTTGATTGGCATGGCTTTCAGTGCCCTTTTTAATATTTTTTTTGCACTGGTAATGTAAGTAATGGCAGCTGGTTCCCAGCTATCGCTGCTCTTGAAAAAATCCGCATTGTTTTTACCTATGTCACAAGTTTTGAGTCGGTGTTCGAATTTGACAATGGTAAAACTCACATTAAGTTCGTCAAAAAATAAAAAATTTGTGATTACATTTGACTAATATAAATTTGTAAATCGATAAAATTATGAAACTAAATAAACATTAGTAACTATGTTAAATATTTTATATTAAATAAAATATTTTAAAATATTAAATTTTAATACATTAAATTTTATAAAATAAAATAAAATAATAAAAATTGTTTTTCTCATTGATATTTTTACAACTAAAGTATTTGGATAACTAAGCCTAGCAATAGCACCTTTGGTGTTCTTGTAACAAACTTTTCCACACAATTTGTTACAGTATGGTGAGGAGGTGCTGTTATTATTAGCATATAAAGTTTTGATACGAAGAAATAATTTTAATCTTTATAAAAGAATTGCAATATGTTTCTGTGAAGAGACAAATTCTTAATCTAAAATAGCATATGAGATATAATTTCATTTAATTTATGGCAACTTAAATTCAAACAACATGCAATTATATTATGTAATTGTACTATGCATTTTAAAATTTTAGTATTATATTAGAAGCTCCTAAACATTAATTTTATTTAAAATTTTAAAATTTATCATCACAACAATATTAAAAAGATTAATTTTTTAAAATACTGAATTGAGAATAAATTAAAGAATAAATCAAATATAATTTTTTGCCCACTGTAAATATTGAATCGAAAATAAATTAAAGAATAAATCAAATATCACATTGAAAACACTGAGCTACAATAAGTTGCCAGGAATTAGCAAAAATTATGGCTGCTGTTACATCCTAGTATCTCTTTTAATTTACAAAACATAATTAAACAGTAATGGTGGTTGCGCCTATGAAAAGAAGATATGGCCCGAGAACAAAAAACCATGCCCATGGATTTGTCTTGTGCAGGAGAAAATGGCTTAACATTGAGTCTTGTGTGGTGTTATTGTAATAAACAAGCACTTGAAGACGATGCTCTAACATAGTAAATGCATCATCTCACCTTCTGCAACATCACTACACAATCCTCCTCTTCCCTCTGGCACTTCACCTACGCATATACTGAAAAGTTTTTCATACTCAGAAATTTATTAGAGAGTCCCAAAGTAGTAAGTTTCGGAGGAGGAAGCAGCATATACAGAGACAATGCTTGATAGAAACAGTCAAAAATGATAGAGTGAAACACCTGGCAATCAGAAAAGGACAATGGTAGACTTTTTCAAAAACCCTAACAGCAAAAATGTTTTCTGACATTCGACGATTTATCGGCGTCGAATGATTTTTCGGCGTCCAACATTTTCGGCGTCCAACGATTTTCGGGGAGCAAAAGCTCCCACTAATAGCCTATTAGCTAATTAATTAGTTTAGTTCACTATCACATCTTGTAAGGCACAAGTAGCTCAAATATATGGTTGGATATTCCCTTTCACTATATTCACTAGAAATAGCATTTTTTTATCCATAACTTTTAGTAGAAGGGTTAAAGTGTTTCCATCATAAGGCTAAGGGGAAAGGGCATTCTTCTCAGTTACCATATGTAATAGAAGGGTTAAAGGTGTTTTTAAGGGTTAAAGAATTATTTTCATGGTTGTCTATAATACATAAGGATATTTGTGTATTAGCAATTTATGTCTGAAAAATATTGCAGTATTTTCATTTTAAGAGAAATGATAATAGATGATACTTTAGGCTAGACATAACACATACTAAATAATTGTCAGGCACAATAATTATTGTGCTCCTATATGCTAGTGTATATTAAGCTTACTTAGGTCTTCACGTTCATCTATGTTTAGCCACGAGCTATTCTTGGTGTGCCTAGGTTAGCTTTGTCTAAGTTAAGTGGTTTCTTTTCCTATTCTTGGAGCACCACTATTCTTAGTGAGCTTTTCCTATTATTGGCCCGAGTATTCTTAGTCGATTATGCCCTATATGTACTACATCTTGGAAGCTAATTCATCATTCCAACTATTGATTTATGTCTATTGCATATTCTTGTTTTCTATTATTTGCAGAGCGTTCAATTGTTCATCTCTCATGGATCGACCAAGTGCTATCATTCAACAAGTTGATCTTGCTCACTTTCACATGGTATCAAAACTTGTCTTGGCTAGAATGGTGGTCTAGTAAATTGCATTGTTACTTTGAAAACATTGTTTGCATAATAGATTTTTTTTCTGGATTCTTGTGTATTCTATCTCTATAGTTTGGTGAAGAAGGTGATTGAACCGTGTGATTTGGATTGACTATTTCTTTTTAGGCATTTCAAACCCTT
Organism: Cunninghamia lanceolata; assembly: GCA_027924645.1. NCBI lineage: Eukaryota > Viridiplantae > Streptophyta > Pinopsida > Cupressales > Cupressaceae > Cunninghamia > Cunninghamia lanceolata. The sequence goes on along the minus strand of BSBN01000175.1, from coordinate 1,664,714 downwards.
GCAGGAATAGTGAATAACTTGAGAGAAAGTTTGGCCTCTGCAGAAAGGTCTGCGACCTAATTCTTGGTGCTTAGCCTCTACACAAGGCCCACGGCATGTGTGTGAAGCTCGTGGCCTCAACACAAGGCCCACGACCTATGTATGAAGCATGCGGCCTCAACACAAGGCCAATGGCTTATGTGAAGCATGTGGCCTCAACACAAAGCAACAGGTATTTATTAAAGGTCATTTCCTTGCTTACCAAGTTGCCACACCTCCTAAAAGCACCTAAGCACCTACATCAAAGGCGTTTCTTATTTGCCAAAATCAAAACTCTATTTGTAGATTCCTATGTGGACTATGTTCCTATGTGCAAGGTGTTTTCTGCAAGGTCTTCATGGATTCACCTATGTAAGGATCTAATCAGCTCTTATTTTTAGATTCACCCCTAGCACCAATAGAAATTAGCTAGCAGCTAATTTTTTCTCTCATTGTTTTTTATTTTTGGACCAAACCATTAAAAAAACAATCTTGTTTTTTTTAGAAAAAACATTTTTTTTTAAATTACTTTTTCTTAAAACAAAAAATAGAGTTTTCCTTTTTTTTAGTGCCTAAAATAGGTAATATAGGATGAAATAGAAAATTTATTGTATCTTTCGATTGGCTACTCAAAATCAAGTGCCTTTTTTGTGAAAGTGAATGGTTTTTCAAGCCGCCATTGGAAGTGATTTCACACTATCATTATAAAGTGCTCTTTTTTGTTCCAATTTGGACACGCCTATGCACTAAAATTATAAAGTGCTAGGAGGGAATCTATAATTTTGAATCAAGGGGGGTGTATAAGTGTCGTGCCGTGTGCACTCCAAATCTTTTCCGTAATTTTCCTTTACACACTTAACTTTTACAAAACTACTTGAACAACATGGATTCACAAAAAGCAATCAAGCCACTGACCCCATGTAATTATCATGAGTGGAAATCTACAATTCAACTTGTGTTAAAGAATAAAGGGTTACACAAGGTAATGATGGGCACTGAAAAAGAACCCACTATTTATACAGAGAAGAATAAGTGGTTTAACAAGTGTGATCAAGCCTTTGGTTTTCTTTGTCTAAATATAGCTCCTGAACCATCATTTCACGTAGGAGCCTTGAAAACACCAAATGAGGTTTGGCTAGCATTAGAAAACTCTTTGGGAAGGTTGATGATATGAGAGCTCATGAATTGGAAGATGAGTTAATTGGTTTGAATCCAAGCACATTTAACACATTAGAAGACTTTTTTACCAAGTTAGGACCTGAGTATTATGTATTTGTATCTACTCTCTACTCCACTAAAAGAGCTCTTAGAGCCAGATGAAAAATGCCATCCTTAGATGACTTCATTGTAGACTTAACTAGGGAGTAAGATAAGTTAATACACATGGGTACCCTGAAGACATCAAAACCTCAAGCTCTCTTTGGTAGGTATGGGGAACATAATGCTTCAAATAAAAATGTGGAGAAGAATAAAAAAGACAAGGAGATAAATAAGGAACAAAAATATGAGCCCACCCCATAATCTTCTTCAAATCACAAGAAATCTAAGAAAGAGAAAGTCGAGTGCGACTATTGTAAGAAACTTGGGCACAATGAGCACATATCTATAAAGAAATAAATAGACCACCTCACTCATCTTCTTAAGAAGAATAACATAGGGGTCCCTGAATCTATCAAAGGGTCCTCATCAACCCAAGAAACTTCTAAGAAAAAAGAAAAAGGTAAAGAGAAATATAAGGGCAAGGCACTAGTTGTAGTAGCATCATCATTAGCTCCATCTTGGATTATTGACTCAGGTGCTTCAAATGATATGGCTTCTTCATGGGTTGAGTTTTCATCCATAGGGCCTTATAACATGTCTAGCCTCACCTTGGGTATTGACACACCAGTAGTGGTTACAAGGAGAGGGTATGTTGAAGTTGAAGGTGGAACATTCACAAATGTTCTAAGTGTACCATCACTTTCCACTAATCTCTTATCAGTGTATTAGATTGCTTACATAGGAAAGGGCATGCGAGCTGAGTTAACTCCAGATTAAGTTGAGATCAGAGAGTTGCATAGAAACAACTTAGTGGCTTTGGGAAGGGTAGATAACCATGCTAGGTTATACACCTTTTCACACTTAGCCCCTGATATTTTTCCTTCTGACCATCCACAATAGATTCTTGAGGTAGATTTTTCTTCTTCTTCTAGTTCTAACAACAAGGACAGTGATGGGGTGCCATCTACATCCATCTCGAGATTTGTTTTGGAGGATGAGGATTCAGCATCTGACTCACCCACATTTATCTCTATTTGGGCTAAACAGACACTTTAGAGTGCAGGTACTAGGGTACATAATCAAATTGGTGGCTAACTTACATTGTCACATTATAGGGAAAATGCTTTCTATGCCTCCATTTTTGAGTTTAGTGCTGCTCCTTCGAGCATTTCTAGAGATTCATTACAGTAGGGTCATATTCTAGATTCAATTCATTGGGAGACACTTCTGCTAGACATTTCTTCGTAGTTTATAGAGTCTCACATATCAGATCTTGATGACACCTTGGAGGATCTCATCTTACTATTTGATGATTGTATACATACACTTGCTACTACTACAGAGTTCAGAGAGGTTTCATCAAGGGCTTCCAATGATTCTTTGTAGGACATCTCATGGGATTTGCTTTGTAGCCACATGGCATGAATTGACATTCCACATCCATACATCAATTCTTTGGATCTTTCTCTTCATCAGTTTTCACATGATTTTGAAAGGTCACTTGTTTCAATTAGGCATGAGCCTCTTGATTTGATTGTGACTCATCACAACATTAGCATGATAACATTTGAGTAGTATTCTAAGACATGGTACATCATGAGACTTACCACCTCACCTAGCTTCTTTGAGTATTTACCATTGGAGTTATTTCTTCCTAAGGGCAGAAGTGTCATTTGCCACAAATGGATCATCTTAACCATTCATACACAGGTATTCTCTCCTGGCATAGGGGTTACTTCATTATGGGGGGGCTACATAGTCTTTTTTACTCTCCTATCGGGGGGTCATATCTGCATCATCAAAATCAGAGAGACATATTTTTAGGCTTGGCACAGAGTTATCATCTTTGAGGAGGCTTTCTAGTCTTCTTCATTTTCTTTTCTCTCTTTTTGGAAGGAAGTTTTTTTCCCACGGGGTTTTCTTCCTTTCTCTGTTTTATGAGAGATTGCATTGCATTGAATTGTGCATGGGTACCTAATCAGGCCTACTTGCCGAGACCCATCTTCATTTAACCCACCTAATCTATGCTTAAGGGGGTGTTGGTGTATATTAAGCTTACTTAGGTGTGCACATTCATCTATGTTTAGACATGAGCTATTCTTGGTGTGCCTAGATTAGGTTTGTCTAAGTTAAGTGGTTGTTTTTCCTATTCTTGGAGCACCACTATTCTTAGTGAGCTTTTCCTATTATTGGCCTGACTCTTCTTAGTCGATTATGCCATATATGTACGACATCTTGGAGGCTAATTCATCATTCCAGTTATTGATTTATGTCTATTGCATATTCTTGTTTTCTATTCTTTGCAAACCATTTGATCTTCATCTCTCGTGGCTCGACCAAGTGCTATCATTCAAAAAGTTGATCTTGCTCACTTTCACACTATATAGGTTAGTTTAATTGTCCCTATTCAACTTAAACAAGATAATTATTTCAATTAATTTATCAATTATGCATGATTTAGATGATATTCATTATCTAAAAAAGCCTTTTCATATGTTCTAAAAAGTAAAAAGGTGAATATCAAATAAATAAGCACCTTGATCATTTTCATGTCATGGACCTAGTATTCATAAATAAGAAAATTTAAAATAATGACACACATCTAGAGATATTGAAACATCAACTCATTTAGGTTTCTCACTAACTTAAGAATGCCGCCTAACTCTTTTAATAAGAGAAAGTTACATGATGAAAATATAATAACTTGTAGCATAGATTTGTGATTTTTTGGATCCATCTAACTCTATAACTTCATGATGTAAATATACTTAGTTGTATCAAAGAATTGTTTTTTTAGGATCCATTGACTTAATAACTCTATGTTCCGTTAGGGATCCAACCATTTCATAGTTAACCTTTATTTCTTAAATCAATATTAAATTATATATGTAAATATTTTTTAAAATATTGATGTAGTGATTATCATATCCTAATATTATTTCACCTATTGTTGCTTGTTGGAAAAGGTCATCTATATAAGGAATTTCTTAAATTTATTAGGGTAGATTAAAATGGTGGTTAATGTCTCTATGTATAGAGGATGGTCATCTAGGGATTCAACTTTCTACACACATTTCTTTCGTAAATTTCTTTTCTTGAGATCACATTAAATAACCAAGTTCTAAGGTAGGATATAGGGATAAAATAACTCATTTAATGAACATAATAGTCATTCTTTGTACAACAATGTTGTGTTTATATTTTGATTTCTTTTAAAAGAATGTCGGGGATTTTCTATGGGGTAGGAATAGATGCAAGAATCCGTGTCTTGCACTAATCCATGATCACACCAAATTGGTGGGAAACACCACACTAGCTTGTACTTTAGGTCTTTGAGAGACCTAAGAGCTCAAATTTACAATAGTACTCTCCAACTACCCTGCTTATATCTCATTCATAAGAAGTTGGGAATTATTATTGTCAAAAAAACAAATGTAGGAATAAAACATAGTCATATCTATGAATAAGTTAATAGTTCTAGAGTGTTCAAGCTAATTGTTCTTTGTAATTTAATTCATGAAGAAAGATACACAAAAAAGAATTTGTTACAACCATCTTCTACAATATCCAAATCAACATTGTAATGTTGCATGATGATTCTTAGAGTTAACAAATAGATACATTACATTCCTATTTATCCAATTCTACCTTTTACATATAGCACTACATTCATCAATCTCAAAAGGTTCTAATTTCTTTATGGTAGTAACTACAGTGGTAATAGTAAATCTATAGGTAATCCTCCAACACATATTCTTCTTCAATAACTTTCATTTTCCCTTCAATTTTGATGCCTTGATTACTTTCTATCCTCATATCTTTACACCTTCACTATGTTCTATCCTCTTCTCATTCACTATTTCCTTATCTCCCCTTCTATAATCTCTTCATGATTCAGCTACTTGGTAAAGATTTGCTTTAATATCAAGAACCACTATATGTTTGATTTGTCTAACTAAAATCACTCCTCCCTATCCTTGGAGAACTATTTCCTCACATGGTTATACATGTTACCCATGTTTGGATTAATTAACTTCTCCTTTGTAGGTCTTTTTCATTATTTTGATGGCAATTGCCATGTCCATCTTTTTACAATTTCATTGTACAGTGTCCATGTCCCTATACGGGTAAACACTTCTAGAGGTACTATAGATATGACCTTGTTTACTCACCAAAATATTTTGTGACACTTCCTATAAGAACAATCACATATCACCTTAATCTAATTTATTGTTTCCTTAGGTTGACATCCACTAGACTAAGTATCTTGTCCATCCTTAGACAAGTTAACACCATGGTAGATTTTTAGCAAGGTGGTTAAATGTACCCCCTATAGTTCCAATCCACTTCAAGCCTTTGCATACCATTTGAAGAAATACTCTTTTCCATTGCACACATGTGAGAGTTCTTCCACTTTGTAGATGTGTAGGGAGAAATATGGAATGAAACAAGGAAACAATACAAGCACCTATTCCATACTTAAGACACTCAAGATGCATAAGACTAAAGAAATAAAATAGAAACAAATAAACACTATTACATCAATAGCTTTCTTATTGCACCTTGTTGCTCCAATGATATTTTTATCTAGAGAGTTATAAATTTCTTGGTTGCTCAATTCTGTAACATAACTTTATAATATGGAGACTTGAAATTATAATGGCTTGGTTTATGTTTGATTTATAGATTCTTGATTTATAGGATGGATAGCTAGGATTATGAGGTGCAAGATCAAATAGATGGCTATGATTTGATGAGATAAATCAGGGATAAGGATAGAGGCTTCTACGACATCTTTATATGAATGGTTGAGATTACGAGATGTAGTGTGAGTGGAGTGGTTAGGATGAAAACTTAGTTTGAATTTTGAGAAACTCATTTATTATTTGTGGCAAGTCATGTGACTCTCAACAATTAATTAAATAATAAAATTATTTATTTAATTATTGGATAAAGGTGATGATGGAGGAAAAATAGAATTCATTAAATAAATAGAATTTACTTAATTAATTTGGCTAAGAGGGATAGATGGATTAATTAAATAAGTATAATTTATTAATCAATTTAGGAAAAGGATTAAGGGATAATGTGTTGCAAGATGAATGTCTAGGTGATGTCGAAGGGTTATGAGGACATGGTCAATTTTAGGTGACTACATTTTACCCCTCTTTGAGATGATGTTGTGACTAAAAGAAGTAACATCATTTAAAAGAAGTTTAAACCATAGTGTTAGGGTGGATATAAGGAAAGGATGCCCCAGTCACTTGGATGAGTGATGAAGAGGAACAATGTAAGGATGGGATGACCCCTCGAGAGGATAGGAAGGTTGGAAGAATACGAGTAGACTCTCAAAATGGATGAAACAAATTTGGCAAGGAGAAGGAGGAAAGATAAAGGGTGGAGAAAAGATAGGGGGTGGAGAAATAAGATGTTATGCTACATTAAGTTAACAACCATATATCTTGATATAGCACTAGATATTATGCACCAAGGTATAAAGACAAGAGTAACAATGTGTCGTGTGCATGAAAGGACTGACTCAAAAAAGATAAAAGGTCACAAGCATACATATGCCTTTGGGCACCATGATATCGAAGACTATGATGTCATTGTAGCAGTATGTTACAAGGACTTGATGGAAATGCAAGACAAAATGATAAACACACAAGCAAGCATGCACCAATTATTCAAAACCAAACAAGGTAATGCCCCTGTCAAGATAAAAACCAATTATTGATTAATTGATGATAAGGATAATGTTGTCATTATGGGGAATGATATATCCCATTGATGATGATTGATGATTGATTGGGTTGACAACAAGGTTGGAACAAAACCAAGGTTGTGATTGCATAATTTGTCTAGATTTCTTGAGTAGATTGGTATGGATTAAGGATGGCTTCAATTTGGATTTATTGCTTAGATTTTCAGATATTTTGATTTTTTTGGGTTTTTTGATATGTTTTAATTTGTTTGGAGGTTTTGATGGGTGATCGCTTTGGATTGCATTTGGATAACCTCTATGCTAGATACTAGTGACAGGGGAAAACTAGGTCAAAACAAAAAGGAGAAAAGGAGGCTTGGAGAGTGTGGATGAGATGGAAGGGTTTAGGATGTGATCTCCAAGGAATATGTTGCATAGGAAGAACATGCCCCAATCTAGATATTATACTCAGGACTTTGTGTCAATGATACTTATGACGATAGGGTGATAGAATTGGGTATAACGGATCAGGTATATCAAGATATGTCCAAAGCATTTTTCAACAGTTTTTCCATATCCTTATCATGATCTAAAGGAGGAAGGGAGGATAGGTTGGGTAAATGGGATAGGTAGATGGATATAATGGATGACGATGATACAAGAGGATGGAAGAGATAGATGAGACACCTTTCCCCAATGTCGAAGACACAAATGGAGGGAGAAAAGATTATGCATGATGCCCACAAGGGGTTTTCATCATGGTACTTGCCCAAGGTGCCACAAGCAGTGATTTTCACCTTTGGACGAATTATTTTTGTGTACTTTTTTTGGTGGGAAATTTGGATGGGATAACTTGAGGTATGAAGAAGATGGGAACTTGATTGTCTATTTCCATAATAAGATAGTAGTGTCCCACGGTGGATAGTTGTTGCACATGGACCATGTCAAGCATCATGACGTGCATGGATTTTGGTAAAGGATTGCATGAGATAGAAATGGAGTGGATGAATGATGGATGAAAGGTTTATGCAAAAGTATGGACCATAGGAAGGTGATGGGGGAGATATGCAGGATAGTGGAAATAAGATGGGGAGATGAAGGTATGTGGCAATGTCGTGGAATGAAGAGAAACCAAGAACAACATTTACACATACCATGATGGATGCTGAAGCTTTTGATTTGGAGGAGGTGTAGGAAGCAATGGAGATTTAAAATTTATTATGGATTTGGGAACCCAAATGGACTTAGGATTGTTAGGTGTGTTGGTTTGGATGCGGCGTGAAGGAATTTAGGATTTTTGTATGGAATGGGATTGGGATTCTCTACTTGGATTGATGGAATTTTGTTGGGGAGCCACGACTTTCTTGTTTTGGATGGTGCTTTTGGAGGTGTGGGATTTGACAACCTTTTCAAATTTTTATTACAATTTATGTTTGGGTATCAATGCGTTGTGGCATGATCACTCTTAGGCTTTGATGGATTTTTCATTTTATGTAAGGAGGCATCAAAATTTTTATTTTTGAGTCCCATGATTGATTTAGGTTTAGACAATCTGTGCATTCATTGGCCATGATTAGGGATTTTAGGGGATTTGGATTTATAGACGAGAGGATAATGGGATTTAAGGATGGGGATATTAGGTGTTGGGAGAAGAGGAGGAAGAGTGGATGGAGGGAGATGTATGGTCACATGCTTTTAAGATTTGTATGATGATTGAGGAGGGATGATGACATATGATTTGGAGGTGCGATGGGATACACTAGGTTTGGGATGGAAAGAAGTTGATTTAGGGGGCGTAGAGGTGGTACGAATATAATTTCTTTCCTTAGGATGTATAGTCAAGGCCATACAATCGTGAATGGATTTTGATATTGATGGGCTCTAAGATGCCTTGTTCATGAAGGCCTAAATTTTTTCATTTATAGTTCATGGTGTGGAGTATGTAATGTGTGAAGGGATGTTTGTTATTGAGGACACAAGATGCAATTCCATTATTAGATGAGTAAGGATGAGTGGTGGATAGAGTTTGTTCCTCTTAGATGAGAGAACCACAATGGATGAAGGTAGTCAGACTAAGAGGATAAGAGGATGGTGAAGGATCAATAGGGAATAATAAATGATCTTGATTTTCATTATGCTTAGTAGGATCCAAGTTAGTTGGGTGATTTTCTATGTCTTCTTGGGGACCAAGTATCTCATCATGGGAACTAGGTGTTGGTGGATGAGGGCAGGACTAGGATGGATTTCTTGATCACAGGTGATTGTGGGATCATGGATAGCCAGAGTTAGAAGCTCTTGATCATGGAGGATGGTGGATTGAGTAGGTTGGATAGATTGATCTTGAATTGGTTGGGAGCAAGGTTGATCATGCTTTGGTTTTGACTCTTGACATAGCTCTTAGGTTTTGATAGGGATGGAAGTGAATTGAATGGACATACTAGGTGTTGGATGTTCATCAACATGGGTGCATGAGGGAGTTTCACTAGGATTGATAGGCATTGCAATACATGATGGTATTGGAGGAATAGGTATGATAGTAGAAGGTTCTCTAAAAGTTTCAAGGATAGGCATTTCATGGCATGTTGGTGGTTCATTCCTTGCTAATAGCCATTGGATTACATCCTTCATAAGTTTAGGAGTTGATTAATTAGGATGGGTAGGAGATGTATAATATAATCGATGGATAATGATGACAGATGTTGTAGGATTAGGACTAGGCTCAGGTGGATAGATAATAGGAGTGGATGGACTAGGATTGGAATTAGATGAAAGGTTTGATGGATTCAGATTGGATAATTTGGGTGACATGTCATTTGGTTTGATATGGCTCCATTGTCAACAAGAAACTTCATTATGGCCTCTTTGGTATGGAATTTAGATTTGAGATAAGAAATACGTAGGTTTCCCTTGTATTGAGATTTTTCTTAGATTTTGGCTTGAGACGAGGGGTGGTGGTCTAGTGGAGGGCTACTAGGAGTGGATATGGCAACATTAGTATTAGAATGAGGGGCATTTACCTTGTCAAAGATAGCATGAGGAGGACTCATGGATGTTGGATTGTGGCTAAAGGGGTAGCTAGTGCTAGTATGTTCTTGTTTTAAGGGAGATGGATATAGATTTTGGTGGATATGGGAAGAAATGGAAGGTTGTTGATATGAATATTAAGGGATATTCATGGGATAGTTTGATGTAGGATTGACTTGATATGAGGCTGGAGTAGGGTGATATGAAAGAGACATGGGTTGGATTGGAGATATGGTTTGAGATCCATACATAAATTTAAGTTCATGTATTTCTATATGTTCTTCATGTGATAGGGATATTGGTTGGGTTGGATGTATTACATTCACATTAGATTGGATATGTTAAAAATAGGTGTATAAGGTCCTCTTGTTCAAAATATGCATCATGATCTATAAGGTTCTCATTATTATTGGTACCAAATTCTATAGCTCCTATGATGCATTTGGGTGTCCTATTGAGTATAAGGTCAGTTTGTCGATTTGACACAAGATTTTTGTTTGTCACAACCATTTTGAATGGGATTTGGAAGAGATGAGTGATTTGAATTTGATTTTGGATTAAGAAGTAGAGACAAGATCCTATGAGATTTAATTTTATTAATGATGATTGACTTTCAAATACTTAAGATAGACTTACGATCTTAAGCAAATGGTTGGATGATTGATTAGGATTGATAAATGATTAAAAGATTAAAGGATGATGGTCTTGACCAATGTCTACAATCCCAATTTCATGTCTATCATGGAAGGATGGTACTTAGGATTAACAAGATGTACAAATGTATGAAGTTATCAATAATGACTTGGGGATATGGATATTTGAAGGGATAATGAATGTGGTTCAAAAGGATTTAGATCTGAAACATTTAAACCTTTGACAAAGAGAGATTGATGACAAGGACACTCTTAAGATTTGGATGGATGGACCCTACGATGGTTTATAAGCTTGAACATAGGAAAAAATATTTCACACAACACACATAAGAGTTGCAAATGATTTAACAAATGAACACACACACACACACACACACACACACACCAAACACATGAAAACACCCAAAATTATTCAGGTGGGATTGATTCTTAGTGTAGGCCCACACTCCATACCTCTTCAATACTCCTACCTAACTAGGAATATCTTTTCAAGAGCAGATAGGCAGGGATCAAGTTGCTCAAAGGCTCACCCTTTCCCTTTCCTTGGAGGCTTCACCACTTTACCCAAAGAGTTTATATCTCTACTCAAGGAGGAACATGGTGAGTAACTTTAGGCTTGGTATTGAACCTTGCACCACACTAATAAATCAACCAACATGTCTTAATCTATGCTTTACAAGTTTTCTAGGGACTCCCCTTTAATACACAAGGTACATGGAGTCCAATCCATGAACACTAGTTTGTTGAAGGCATGTGGCATAAGTGATTAAGTAAATACCACTTCACCTTGTGTGCGGAATCACCTATGGCCCCAAGATTGTGCCAATGACAACGTGACTAGATTGAGGTACAACTTTCATTCTTCCCCATTTGATATACCCCATCAGAATATGTGGTCGAGGTCATCCATTGAGGTGATGAAATTTACAAGCAAGCCTCCTAAGGGAAAGATTATATTAAGTGCTTTTGATCTCCAAGCTCACATGAAGTGCAAGGAGAGAGCATACACAAATTAACACACCTTGGGTGATAAAAGTCAATAAAGAAATGTTTTTGATCCCCAAGATCACACTAGGTGCAAGGGAAGAGCATACACACACACTTGATCAACAAAAACAAGATTAGTTACCCTTATAAATTAAATGTATGTGTAAAAATGAAAGTGGCAAAAGGGTGCTTTTGATTCCCAAGATCACACTTAGCACAAGGGAAAAGCATACACACACCTAAAGTCACAACCAAGCTAACCAAACAAAGCAAACACAAAGTTTCAAATGATAATCTTTAACAAGAGAAAACCTACACCACCCTTGTTGGTAGTTTGATAGATTTTAGCCTTTGACAAGTGTGAAGTTACAAAACAAGTGTTAGCTCAAAAATAATAAATCTATTAAAAATAAGAAATAAAAGTGATCACATAATAGATTAGATGTCACCAAAAGATTCCTTATGATTTTCTATACAATTTTTAAAAAATTCATCAAAATTTGTATTTATATGCAAAAGTTATGATCATTTGAAGTTTGCAAGAAAATAGAGGGTTTGAAGAACTTTTTGTTTTAATATTCTTTTCAACCATAGATCTAAAAATATAATGATATGGGAAAATACAGTTAAATATTTCTATCCACTTGTAAAAAATAGAATGTTATTTTCTTACCTAGATTGTAAGATATGAATTTTGTTCCAAAAGTCACACATAAAAAATTTCTGAAAAATTAGAATTGGATGATCAAATTCAAATCATCAAATCTCCCTCAATATTGATAAAAATATTTAATATGACCAATTTTTGGGAAAGGTCTCAAAGTCATCTTTCCAATAAATCTAATATCTCCTTTTTTCAAGAATTGTGCACAAACAAAAAACTCTTTGCAACAAATTTGTCCTTAAACAAAGAAAATCAACATCATAAAAAATCCTCAACCTACAAAACCCAGGTTAGACGAAGGGTGGGGGTCGCACTAGGCATGCCAAAATGTGTAGGAAGAAATATGGAATGAAATAAGGAAACAATAAAAGAACCTATTCCATACATAAGACACTTGAGATGCATAAAACTAAAGAAATGAAATAGAAACAAATAAACACTATTATCACAATAGCCTTCTTATTGCACCTTATTCCAACAATATTTTGATAGAGATTTGTATATGTTAGTTGCTCAATTCTACAGATTAACATTATTATATGGAGACTTGATATGATAATGGCTTGGTTGATGTTTGATTTACATATTCTTGATTAATAGGATGGATGGCTAGGATTATGAGGTGCAAGATCAAATAGATAACTACGATTTGATGAGATAAATTAGGGATAAGGATGGAGGCTTCTAGGGCATCTTTTTATGAACGGTTGAGATTGGGAGATGTGGTATGAGTTGAGTGGCTAGGATGAAAACTTAGTTTGACTTTTGGGACACTCATTTATTATTTGTGGCAAGTCATGTGACTCTCAACAATTAATTAAATAATAAATTTATTTAATTAAATATTGGGGAATGGTGATGATGGAAGAAAAATAGAGTTAATTAAATAAATATAATTTACTTAATTAATTTGGCTAAGAGGGATAAATCGATTAATTCAATAAATATAATTTATTTAATTAATTTAGGTGATGGAGGAAATGGATTTTTTTTTAGATTGTAGGAATTGGGTAGCTGCCTTATAAACTGCAGTGTTCCTGGTAAACTTTTTTCACATGACTGGTGACGCTGGCACAACACGCCCTTAAGTACCATGGGGATGGGGGGGAGACTAGACCTCGTGACCTTCTTTACCACAATGAAATTCTTAGCCAATCGAGCTAGGGCCCCCGCCCTGAGGAAATGGATTAATTAAAGAAATAGAATTTATTTAATTAATTTAAGAAAGGGATTAAGGGACAATGTGTTGCAAGATGAATGTCTAGGTGATGTCGAAGGGTTATGAGGACATGGTCAGTTTTAGGTGTTTATAGTAGAATCACAATGCCTTTCTACTCACAATGCTCTAACTTATATGAGATAAACTACACAAGTAGTTCTCATCACTTGGATTACCATTCAAGTGCTTCCAATAAGATTTAAAGACTCAATGACATCTTTCTTTCTACTAGTGAGTTAGTTAATGTTTATAGGTTAAATGATAGGCTAACTCAAGTGGGGTGAAAATCTACTCAACCTCTGATAATGTAGGATCATATTGATTTAAATTTGTTACAAGACTGTCGTCCTAAAATAGGCATCATTCTTTATATGCAATAGAACATTCTATTTGATTCATAATTTTGAATTGGCTTGGTCAAAAGTTAATTACTCCCCCTACAAACTTCACAATCAAGGGATCACCATGTCATCATAAAGATTCTCTATATGGACCCTACACTTGGAAAAAAATATTTGTTTTGATAAATATTTCTAAAGCAATCTAATTATATTTTTTAGACAAGTCTTTTTAGCTAGATCAAATATATTAATGCACATCAAAATATCATTTTAAATTATTCTTTTAATCACAAAAATATTATTGTCATCCAAATCACTCCATATAAAATAATTATCCAATTTATGTCTCAACTAATTCTTTGTTTTAGGTTTTGTAGTGGACATTATTACTATATTCAATTCATAAGGTGCCTTCGTTTGAAAATAAACCATAAAGCAAATTTTAATCAGATAGCAGTTGTCAAATAAAATTGAGATTAAGCCTATGTGGGTTCATTACCACAGAATATAAATGGGAACAAGACACATGGAAACTATCTTGGGAAGCCTTGAGGAGACTTTTGGATTTCAAAATTTCAAACACATATATGAGCCATTAGAAAATTCAAGGAATATGGCCATGTTGGATCTACTAGGATACTTGACTTCTTCAAACTACAAGTAGTTCACCCTACAAATGTGAGGACCTTGATTAAGTCTCATTTGATAGTTACCTTATTTCCATAAGACAAATGGCCTCCCATGATTTTACAAGCTTTAACCTATAAATGTGAAGTCTTGAATAAACTAGGCTTAAATCAATTCTGGGCCTGCAAGGCTACCTACTTATCTTCGATGTAAAGTTTTCCACCGATAGACATGAGATTTTATTAAATTTAGTTTACGGGGCTCTCTAATACATGGGGGCTCAAATTCTTTGAAGTGTTAAATAGGACTATCTTGTTGACAAAATTGATGAATTATAATAGTAAAAGTATAAACTTAAAGTACCCAAATCTAATTAACATGATTAGAGGTACAAATGATTAACCATTAAAATTGAAATAAAACATGGATAAGCATGTATAATAAAAATAAGATCTTAGTGAACACATAATATGGCTTGAGATATATGTGGAGAAACCCTTTTGGAAAAAAATCCACCACCAAAGAAATGTCGAGTGTGTATTGGTCAAGTAGAAACAACCACATCAATACATCTCATACAAGATTCTTTAGTTTTATATCATTCTAATAGTGTGTGAGTACCTACACAATAACCATATCTCCTCCATACCATTCAATCAGTATATATAGACTTAAGGAGGCTCAAAAAATCACTATTTAAAATAATATCACGGGCCTAAACATGGTCTCAAATTACCATGGTAAAATTTCTCATGACCCACTAGATTAGAGTGGTCTCCAAAACATAAAGTAACTCCTCTTACACACCAACAATTAGATATTCCATCATACGATGCTATGAAGTCCACTTTCCCACTTTTAAGCACTCCATGAGTGCATTAATTTGCATTTCCATTGCGTATCTTGAGAAAGATGCTCCATAACTCCCAATATTTTGTCTCCTTTTGTAAAATATTTTATTCAATTTCATTACAACAATATCTCACATAATCTGTAGAATAATTAAAATAATATCCCTCCATACCTCATGGGTGTCTAAGTTACCCATTACAAGACAATTGGGGACTTGGCATTATGCATTAGGATTGTAATTTAATATCATGCTATCCTAACAATCTCCCACTTATTAATGTACATAGAAATGACACAAATAGGAAACATAACATAAATCAAGTATATGATACAATACCTATGGCCTCCCTACACCAAGAGAACTTATCCATGTTCACTAGTTTCATAAATTAATCTACAAGATTATCTTTAGTGTCAACCTTTTTAATCATGACCTTACCACACTCAGCCATCTTGTGAAAAAAGTGACACTAAACATTAATATGATATCTATGAACATGGTACATGGGGTTCTTGGCTAAACAAATGGCACTCTGACTATCACATCTAATCTAAACCACCATATAGTCAAAAATAACTCCCAAACACAATGTTTATTAAAAAAGTGCTTATCTATAGGCATGTTTAGTAGTTATATACTTTAATTTAGTATTGGACAAAGCAATCATGGGTTACCTCTTACTCATCCAATTGACAAAACCACCGAATAGAGCAAACACATAGCCACTAGTAGACCTTTAACTACCCATGTTACCTACCTAATGTACATTGACAAAGCCATGTATGTCCTATATCATTCCCACATCATTATAACATAAAAACTAATCGTAAGTTCATCACAAATGTATAAATACCCTCTTTAAAAAAGTCCAGTGCTCTTTACTAGGGTTAGATATAAACCTTATACGAACTCACATTGCTTGGGCAATATCTAGTCTAGAAAAATCCATTCCATACATCAAGATACTAACAACACTAGCATAACATAGATTATACATCTCCTGAAAATCATCATATGACTTAGGAAACATAGGTAATGAAATCTTAGTATCTATGAGTAAAGTACTACTCATTGCTTCACAATCATGCATAGCAAACTACCACAAAATAGTGTCAACATACTTACTTTGACAAATCTAAAGCATTCTATGAGCTTGATTCTATTAGGACATAGGTGCCACCAAATTTGAAAATTGTATGTAATTTATTATTCCTATTATTGTTTGTAAATCACCCATAAGGGATGAAAGGTTTCACAGGTAGCGATCTTGTTTTAGACGCATGTTTGATCCTGATACCTAACTAATGATGGTTATGGAACACATTTCATTCCAAGGGGGTGTAGGGGGTAATCCCCCATCCCCCCCCCCCCCCCCCCCCAACATGGGGTCCAAGGGGTGTATGCCGCGATGGGGGTTCAGGGGTAGCACCCCCAAAAGCCACATTATATATATATATCATTGTAAATAGATGGAAAATTCATCATTAGGTCACAGATCTGATGATAGAGGTTATGTTGGTTTTTCTTGCCCTCGAAGGCAACCCCTTTATGAGGATATTGTATTACAATTATGAATGAGTAGAGTAGAAAGTTGATACTTGAAAAACAAGCACAACTGGATTGAAGATTGAAGTGGAGATTGATAGTGTTGTGTTGCAAACTCTATTTAAGTTAATAAAAACTGGTACATCTCTTCTTGTGTGGAGATTTTTCCCAAAAGGGTTTCTCCATGTAAACACTATGTTATGTGTTTGATATTTTGTTTCGTTATTTCTTTGTGTTGATTTCATACTATCTCCATTTTGGTTCTACACGGTTAGATATCTATAATACAATTGTAACCATATTTTCATTGATAGGCATTTTCCTTCATTTCTAACATTTGGTATCCGAGCTAGATCTAGTTTTGTGTCTTGGGTGGAAGTGTGAGGGTTTTTTGAGTTGTAGTGGGTGTTCTAGTTGAATTTATTTTGTGTATTTTGTGTAGAAACCATGGTTGCATCTGCATCTCGATTGGACATCAAAAAATTTAATGGAACAGGATATGACTTATGGAAGCTGAAAATGGAGGATTTGCTTGGAGAAAGAGATCAATGGTTGGTTGCGACAAAAGAGAAAAAACCCAATACTAATAATCGAGATGAGTGGGACAAGATGGACAAAAAGGCATGGGGTACAATCTGCTTGTGTATTAAAAATTCTATCCTACTGAATGTCATTGAAGAAAAGATCACATATGCTTTATGGAAAAGGTTGGGTGAAATCTATCAAGCCAAAAGTCTTGTAAACAAACTTTATTTAAAGTGGAAGTAATTTTCTTTGAAAATGAAGGAAGCTGAATTTATTACAGAGCATTAAAATTCATTTAATTTGATTGTGAGTCAACTAGCCTCTGTAAATCTTAAGGTTCAGGAAGAAGATAAATGCATTATTCTTCTTTGTTCTTTACATGAGTCTTGGGAGAATTTCATTCTTTCTATCAATACTAATCTCAAAGATCCAAATATGGATTCTCTTGTTGCAACTTTGTTGTCATAGGAAATGAGAAAGAAGGATATGGATAGATTGGTGGATGCTCTTAATGTTAGGGGGAGGTCTAAGGAAAGAGGACCAAAAGTGGATTAGAAGGGGTCTAAGGACAAATCTAAAGGTAGATCTAAGACTCCTAGAAAGAAGAATAGAGTTAAGTATTGGAATTGCACAAGAAGAGGGCATGATAATAAGGAATGCAAAAAAAAAAACAATGGGATTCCCCTATATAAAAGTCCTTGGATGTAGGTGATGAGGTTTTACTTTCTTATTGTAACATTGTTGCTAATGAACATTGGGTGGTTGACTCAGGATGCTTGTATCACATGACTCCACACAAAGAATGGTTTTCCATATATGAGAAATATGATGGAGGTAATGTCTACCTTAGAGACAACACTACATATCTGATTGTTGGATGAGGAGAGGTATTATTGTGTTTCAATGATGGGAGAATTAAAACTCTTTGTAGTGTTTTACATATTACTGGATTGTCTAGAAATCTTATTTTTGTTTCAAAGTTGAATGATTTAGGAATAATGTTCAATAAGCATGGTTGAAGAATGGTAAGAGGAAGCTTGGTTGTAGAAAGAGGAATGAGGATGGGAACATTGTTTATGCTTGATGCTACTACAGTTTGTAATTCCACTTATGTAACTAAAACTACAAAAAATACATGTATGTTGTGGCACTGCAGATTGGGCCACACAAGTGAAAATGTTTTGAAAACAATTATGAATAAATTTTTTTTGGATTATTTTTTTTATTCTTATGAGTAATTTGCTTTCTATGAGCATTGTGTGTTTGTAAAATGAAACAAAACATCTTTTTCTTCAGAAAACAATAGTGCAAAAGATAAGCTAGAAATTATTCATTCAGATCTATTTGGACCTGTGGATAATGATTTTATGGGAAAATCTAATTATTTTGTTACCTTGATTGATGATGTATCTAGATTCACATGGTTTTTTTTCATGAAGCATAAACATGAAGTTTTAACTAAGTTTAATGAGTCTAAAGTCTTAGTAGAGAATCAATCAGGACTTAGGATAAAAATATTAATATCTGACAATGAAGGGGAATATTTCTCTATGAAATTTGATGAATTCTCTAAGCATGCAAGTATAATTTAAGACAAAAGACAAATAAATATACACAACAAAAAAAAGGTGTTAGAGAAAGGATGAACTGAACAATAATGGAAAGGGCCTAAAGTATGTTAAGTGATGCACAAATAGATAAATGCTTTTTGGCAGAAGTTGTGAGTACTACTTGTTAATTGTTAAACATATCTCCTTCTAAGGATCTTGATTCTGTAACGCCCCACCATGCAACCCTAGACATAAGTTAACTAAAGCAACATAAAGGCGGGATTTTAAAAAAAAAAATAGAAGTAACGGTACACATTATAACATAGTTTGTTACAACAAGTTAACTAACATCTCTAGGGATAACCTAACTGCATTATTGAAATTAAATAATATTCATCCATGTACAAAACTTATTTACATTATATTTAATTACATGACTACATTACAGATTACTACATGATCTAACTAACAACCATGGTTGTTCTAAATCCAAACACACCCACTGAAGACACACATCTGCACAATAATGAACTCAACAGGATGATAGGATATCAATTTAGATAATTTATTTTAGTAAATCAACGTTCATCAAAATGAAATGTAAGATGCAATGTTACAATAAGTTTATACACATTTTACACCTTTACCAATACTTCTAGATACTCATCAGTTCACCAAGTGGAAAAGTACCTCCTTAGCTCCAGAATCCTACATGGCTATAGATCTCATCTGCAAATCTACTTGAAATATTAGTCTGTTATAAATACAAATATCAATTGTATGAAATGACTAGCCTAAGGCCCTAAGGGGTCAACCTAATGTCTCAGGGGCTCATGATGGCCTTGCCTACGTATGCATAGCGCAGAGACTTCATACTTCGGGACAATAAATTACAAGCACATAATGGTACCAAAACAAATCTAAACCTCTAAGATGATCTCAACATCTTCTCAATAAGTATATACTCATCATGAGTTCACTCATACATCATCTATGAAGTCATCTATAATGATCTAACACAACAAATTCAAATCTTAAACAAACATAAACATCATATACCAGTAGTAAATCCAAAGATTAAAATATTAATTTATAAATGTGCACCGTTCTATTCTCTTCCTAAAACCTTTCATTTTGGACATGCTAAATATCATTATAACAAACATATAGAGAGTAATTCATTTACATCTTATGGACATATTAATAGTATACCAAGAGAGTACTATAAATGTTTGCTTATTTTTAAAGAAGTATTACACTAATGATATTACAAAAACTTATCATATTCCTATGGATAGAATGATGCTACAAATGCAATTATGTAACATATTTGTACGGTTATATTATAAAGCTATAGAAACAAATTCCATTTATAGAGTACTAGCATGGTAGTACCACAAATAAAATGCAATCTTAGCCTCTAGGACCATTTGTGGCAATGAAGAAGATTTACCATTAAGAAAAGACGGGTGACATAACTCAAAGTTCCTTTCGGGTATACGAAACTCTCTTAAATAACTCACATTTATTAGAGACAAACACAATTCAATTTATTACTAAAGATGTACTATGTAATCACATAAGGAAAATAATTAATTCCTCTAAATAATAATAACCTTCCTAAATAAAATTGATATATAATTATTTACTCTTATTTGATTAAGACTACAACTCTAACTTCAAAATCTCCAAGCTCTAATATACCATTATAATATCATTTCAAATAATTTTAAAATATTTTTATTAAAGCCAAACCAATTGTTTGGCTATCATAAAATTAAAATAAAATTAAAAAAACCAAATTATATGCATTACAATTTATAACAACCTATTTAAAAGCAATCTTACCAAAACAAAATTTACTAACAAACATTGAGATTTTTCTTTCTATAAACTATTATCTATTTATCTTTTCCATAAAAGCATAAAGCACTATTATCTATTTATCTTTTCCATAAAAGCATAAAGCACTATTATCTAAATTACTAGCACTCTTAACATATCTTCTAGTAATAAAAAGGAAAAACCTATGCCAAAATAAAAACACATAAATTCTATAAATTTTAATGCCATTATATAAGAAAGCTGAAAACACCACTTTCAAAGAAGGTAATGGAAAGGTTTTTTTTTTGAAAATTTTTAAGAGAAGGAATTTCTTATATGTTGTTACGGTGAAGTTAAACTTATTGGAATTATGCACAAATAAAGAAACATTCTTTATATTTAAATACATCATCTAATACATAAACATTAACGATCAAAGTCCAAACTAAATGTCGTCATTGAAATGATTATAATCTAAATATATTTTATTCAGACACTGTTGTTAAATCTTTTAATTTAGAACAAATTCTTATCTTAGAAGATTATTAACTGAAAGATTAGTAACCGATGAGAGAACCTACTAAAAGGAGACTTAAACTAGATTCGCAAATACACCAAATATAATCTTCAAAAAGGTTAAAAACTTCATGCAAAAGCATCTCGCAGGCGTAAAACCAGATTCCATAAACTTTTCTAGCATCCCCTCTATTGAATTCAGATTTTAATCTTCTAAAGAACCCTATAACACTATGGTTATTGGAAAGGAAAACTGAGTACCGTGACATATGCAAAAATGTTTTGGAATATTTCGATTTGTGTAAGACTATTCTATCCTTGGAAGATAAAGATAAGAAAACTCCCAAGTCTTTAGCAATTAAAGTGGAGAAGCGATACGATTCAGAAAGAAAAAGTCACCTTTTAGGAAAATAAAACCGTTACTCACTATGGCTCTTGCTATGGAACTACATCATAGCCAACCCATGACAAATTTAATTCAAGATTTAAATAATAGAAATGGTTTAATGGTTGGCAAAGAGTGGTGTAGACATCCAACACAGGCAAGGCACACGAACTTCAATCACTTGAGTAACCCTTATTGCATAACAGCTATAGTTGATCGCTAAATTCAACCAAACTTTGACAAGATTCAGATACATCTTTATGGAGATCCATTATGGATAGTTTTATTCCTATCACAAGGAACAAAGGAAACATTGGATAAAAGAAAGACTAAGTGCTACCCTATAAGGCTGTGACATGCAAGCAAATACATGTACAAGAAATCTATTTGGTTTACAGAGGTTAAGTTGCAGTTAAAACCTATATCAATACCAATCTATCAGTGATTGAAATAGTATACTAACCGGTGCCTCCTCGTCTTCTCAAAACCAAATTCTCACCAGAACCAAAAGAATCAAAATTAAGGGAATTGACCAATACACAATCCACATAGTTGTTAGCTATGCAAAGAATTCAATAGTGAGAAACTTACCATCTTCATGCATCAAACCATCTAATTTGGATGGCCCTTCTATCATATCCTCTTTCTGAATGGATGTCCTACTTTAATTTTGGAACTGAAAGTTAAAACCCCAGTCGAAATAAACTACTGGAATCCCTTTCCTCCTTCCTTCGACCCCTTTTTGCTGACGAGCTGCTCTCTGTTGGCCATTCATACAAGATTTTCTCCATTTCTGGTGAGAGCGAAGATCTTAATCTCCGGCTTCTTCGAAAGACTCCTATTGTATGTGCAGCCATGTCCCCCTCCCCAGACCTTTTGTATTGTATATAAAAATCTTATCATACCATCAATAGCTCCCCCGAGGTTCCAGCACAGAAAACTCTTTTTTTAGAATCTCCATACCCCATGATAAATGATACCCAGGAATAAAATTTCGACTGCCTGCAACTTAGTAATAGATGCAAATATATTTCCGTTAAAGCATGGAATCATGGTATCTAAATATAGCTTGACAGAATGCCCTAGTCATATGACAATTCATAAAACGCAATAATAAAATACTTATTATATTTACATTACTATAAACAAGACTTATTATTATATTTACAGAAACTAACATTTATGAGGAAGGATTAATCACAAAACTAAATGAACATAATTTAGGAACACAAAGTTCTAATAAAAGAATAAGCACTATTAGATTTATGTAATAAGCACATTGTTCTTTGATGAGACCCACCATAGCCTTTACAATGATTTTCTAGAAGTAGAATCTGCAACAGTTTTCAATCATATAAAAAAAAACTAAATAACAATTTTGAACAGCTCTATGTAAATGTCATCCATTTTCAGAGTTGAACTGGTCAAACAGCCAATAGCATTTTTCTATTTCATTCACAACAAAAAGTGTTAAATATAGGAAAACTTTTCATTGGCCAGAATTTACCATTAAATATTGAAGTGGATGACATTTAAGATCAGCCATTTTGAACAACATCATACCACTGTTTACACATACATGAGCAATGAGAAATCAAATCAACCGATCTAACTAAAAGTTATAAGATAAACAAAATAAAAAACACACTTCCTCCTAGTTACCAGTTACATGAACATAATTGTTGCCAATTAAAAATGTATAGCATAAATGTTAACCTCATAATTAGCTAAACATTCCGGTTAAACTGTCACTTCTAATTAAATCAATCCGATCCATTAATTCAAAGAGAATATACTCACTCATCTCCAAAACATATTCTAGAACATTTGGATTAAAACAATAAAGTTTAAATATCTTAATGGCTGCAAGATGAGCACAAAACAATCATTAATCATCTCAAAATGTTGTGGCATTCTCTGAAACGAAATTATGGAGGAAGCAATTTTGAAAACCACACAACAGAAGAACTACAATTATCTTATTAGAACACAAATCCACTTCAATAGTCAAACAATCAATAGCAATTTTACACCTCATCCACAACATAAATTTTAACATTGGATATTATTGTTGCCTCTAAATATTGCAGCTTAAGATCACCCTAACTGGTATATCAATTTTACAATCCTAGATAATAAACTAAAAATTAGTAATCAAACTAAAACTTATTGGTACAACCAAAGTGAATATGGAGGGGCACTACAGATTCAACACCTTATGAAGTGTGGATAGGTAAGTAACCTTCTATTTCACATTTAAGGGTTTTTGGATGTGAGACTTTTGTTCATGTGCCTAAGGAAAGTGATATAACTTGGATCCAAAAGCACATAAATGCATCTTCATTAGATATGGTGAGAATGTAAAAGTTTATTAGCTTTGAGATTATCTAACTAGAAAAGTTTTTTTTTTCTAGAGATGTGATTTTAAAAGAACTTAGAGCTATTTTTTTATCCTATATAGCTAAAAGAAAAAGAAAGGAAGAGGATAGTGCATTTTGATCTACAACAAGAAAATGCACATCAGGAAGAACAAAATTACAGATAAGGGGATGGAAAAGAAGAAAAAGATTCAAGTGAAAGTTTAGATGAGGAAGATTATTATGCTATAAAAGAAGTTGAGCATACAGAAGAACATGAGGAAGAATCTCTTACTCTACCCTTAAGAAGATGCACAAGACAACGAAACCCAGTTGATAGGTATTGCCCACCAAATTTCTATTGTGCATTTTCTTAAATATTGAGTACTGACAATGAACCTAGATCCTATAGGGAAGCTATTCATGTAGATGATAGTGAGCATCCTATAGGGAAGCTATTCATGTAGGTGATAGTGAGCCTTGGCAGCTAGCCATGCAAGAGGAGATGTTGGATTTAGACTCATGTGACACCTGGGATCTTGTACATTTACCAAAAGGAAGAAAGGCCATAGGATGTAAGTGGGTCTTCAAGAAGAATTTTGGAGAAGATGGTTCATTACATAAGTACAAGGCTAGAGTGATAGCCAAGGCCTAATCCCAGAGAGAGGGAGTCGATTTCAGTGAAATTTTCTCTCATATTGCTAAATTATCTTCTATTAGATTTATTTTATCCATTGCTATAGCTTATGATTTTGAAATTGATAAAATGGATGTTAAGACTACATTTTTGCATGGAGATCTGGAAGAAGAAGTTTATACACAACAACCTATAATTGCTACTCGTGTATCTAAGGAGGAAGTTTGGTTATGGAGATTGTATATAGGTATTGGTTTTGATTGCAGGATTATTTAGATTGGTTGTGATAGCTAGAGTGCAATATGTTGGGCCAAGAAACCCATGTATCATGTACGAACTAAGCATGTAGGGTTTCAATACCATTTTGTTCATGAAATTATTGCTAATGATCATATTGAGATGAATAAGGTTGACAGTCAAGAGAATGTTGTAGATTCACTTACTAAACCTATGAGCACAAAAAAGTTTACGAGGTGCAGGAAGGCCATGGGCCTTGTTCCTAATACCTAGTTGCTTTATGTTTTCTATGGGTGTATTTACAATGTATGATGTCAAGTGGGAGAATGTTAGGATTAAGGTGCAATCAACCTTGTAGATACTGTGTAATTTATTATTCATATTATTATTTGTAAATCACCCACCCATAAGGGATGAAATGTTTCACTAAGTAGCTATCTAGTTT
Organism: Cunninghamia lanceolata; assembly: GCA_027924645.1. Lineage (NCBI taxonomy): Eukaryota > Viridiplantae > Streptophyta > Pinopsida > Cupressales > Cupressaceae > Cunninghamia > Cunninghamia lanceolata. The sequence goes on along the minus strand of BSBN01000175.1, from coordinate 1,639,343 downwards.
TAGTTGCATGTTTGATCCTAGTACCTAACAGATGCTAGTTATGGAGCACATTTCATTCCAGGGGGCGCAAGGAGGTACCTCCCTTTTGAGGTCTAGGGGTCAAGTGCCCTGATGAAGGTTTGACTTTGGGGGTAGCACCCTCGAAAGCCACAATATATATATATATATATATATATATATATATATATATATATATATATATATATATATATATATATATATATATATATATATATATTTGCTAACTTTGAAACTATTTGAAAAAACATTGACCAAATTTTCCAAGTTAATGCCCCATGAACCACGACAGATATTTGTGCCACCATTTCTACACACCAACCAAACATCCTGACCATTAACTAAGAAGTCCTTCCTCATGAAGAGGGGCCATTTGATTCCCTACCATTACACATATTATTGCCTCATGAGCAACAATAGTTCACTTTACTCCAATCAATGTGAACCATGAGTTTTTCTACCTTTAATGACTCAAACACAATAGTGGTAACTCAATTTTAGTGAACACATATTTTGGTGAACCAGACATGAAGAAGAAATCCTTTTGCGATGAGTTCTCTCCTTTCATTCCATTTTATCTTACCTCCCTTATCCTCTCCCCACATTGTCAATTTATTTTTAAATACCTATGGTACCTATTGATACAACTGTTAGTCATATTAACGGAGGTAAAAATTCATACAACAAACCTTTATCCTCCTAAAAGATATGACAAATTCATGATGAATTTGTTATCCCAAGTCTCTGATAGTTAGTACATAACCTTCTGATGGTACTCAGTAGTTTGATGTGATGATGTTGTTAACATTTAGGGGCCTTACACAAGAAATTTGATGTAATCTGTATCTAGATATGTGAGTATTTACTCTGTTTCACCTGTTCTACATGAATCTCAACAAATTATGTTAAATCCTACAATCTTTAACAAAGATATGCAGATATTCATGTGAATTTTTTCTAAGTCTAATCAATTCTTCTAATTTTCACTCTAATTAATATTTCTCATGGTGATTTATGTAACTTTGATTAGTTCTTTTGAATTTACTTGAATTTAAACTAATCTTCACTTAATTTTGCTTCTGCACCTTAAAATCTTCTAAATATTGTACCTTTAAGCTGATATTTTCATGATTCTTATCATTATTTCCAAGTATTTGCACGATATTTTCAATCTTACATGCTATTTGCCCAAATATGCATAATATGTTCAATTATCTATGGATGTCTGCATATTTACTGTGTTCTACTTATCATTTATCAATGTTTTGCAGTTGATGATGATGATTAATGAAATTTAAAAGAAATTTACTGAAATTCTAAAATTATTTGAAATGAGTGAATTTTAACCATTGATCCATATTCAAAATTCAATACTTCATGAAAAGAGATGAAATCAAACCATGCTTTGCCAGGATATTTCACAACTAAACATAGTTGATGCTAATCTTCAAAGGAATAGGATAACAACAACATTCACAAATTGAAATGCACCTTAGAGAGTGTAGCACTCTATAGTGATATGTCTAGATATCATCGACAAAAAGACTACTCAAGATTTATTATTAATTTGTAACCTGGATCTCTATTTCATTCAGTATTCAAAATGTATGCATATTTACAATTGGTCTCAAGAAAGAACCGAGGGGAAACACTAAGTCACAAAATGTATAGTTAGTGCTCACAAATCTCAATAATTCTCTCTCGATTAAGCTCCTAATAATGTACAAATGGAAATCCATCTCCTTTTATAGAACAAGGAGAGGATTCGGTTACAATAGATCGAATGATCTAACGATCAAGATGAAATGTGGCACATGATTGCTAGTTGGCAATCAATCTGGTGGAACACAACTGGCATTCTAGAATATTCTTTGAATCTTTGACTTTGTCAATATGACCCCTTTACTCTGCATTGCCATTAGATTTGTCATCAATAGATGGATCCTTTGTTATTCTACATGTGTCACCTTGAATGAGCTCATATGCTTGTATAGACTTATCTATTTTTGTGCTATCTAGCACTTTGGCTTTCTCAGTTGCATGCTCTTGTGCCTTCAATTGTTCTTGTAGAGCTACCCACTTATTTGTCTAGCTATCTAACTCTTTGTTATATGTCTCTATTCTAGCCTTCATGTGCATTGCTTTATCAATGGTAGCCTCAGAGAAGTGTTGAATAGGATCCTTTGCTACTAAACTGAAATTATCCTTGAATGCTTTGGTAGGAAAATCCTTATCCTAATTTCCTACTTTTCCTTCCACTTCACCTTTGAGGGCTTCCAAAATTCCTATCTCCTCTTCTAAGAGTTCATGTACTTTGATACTAATATCTATAGTCTTAGCATTACTATCTCTTCAATATATCCACCTCAAACTTTACGTCTTCAAATGAGATGTCTAGCTATGGAAGCATTTTAGGTGTCAGGATCTTCTTTTTCATGAGGGTGCCAACATTTGCCTTCCCCATATCCTTGAGTGTAGTCAAATTTTTATCACTCTTTATTAACATCTGGCCAACCCCTTTCTTCAATTTGTCAGCCTTGCTCTTCAAGTTACTGAGCATGTCCCAATTGGATAGTGATGTCTTTATTACCTATTCTCCTTCATTTAAGAATTTAGTGAACCACCTATCCATCACTTGAGCATGGTGCTTCTGTATATCCAATGTTGCTATCTCCTATTGAGATACTAATGTTAGGGATGAGGAATTTGTGGTAGGCACATTTGTTGGTGCCACTAGTCCCTTGATAAAGGCCTACATTTGAGCAATTTGCTCTTTATACTCTTGATTCTTGGCCTTAGCTTTATTTATTCTTGCCACTAGTGCATCTATGCTTTCTTTTACCTATTGACCCTCTTTGTAACACCCACATTCAAAAAACATTGTAAAATCAAGAATTTACCATAGAGTAATTAACCAAGGTAAAAAAGAGAAATTATTTCTTTAATTTAACATATAATCAAGTAACAACAAATTGCAAGATTCTCTTACATAATAATCAACATGATACAATATGAAATATTATCTTTCACAAGTACAAATATCTACAATAGATAATCATTTACATAGCCTATTAAAACCCAAGTCACAAAGAATTACTACATCCAGAAATCTGACATCTTTATCATAAGCCTTGGCATGTTTTCTGCTAGAGAGAGAGAGAGAGTATCTTCCAAGTGTTTTACCTCCATCCATAGACAAGAGGTCTCCACACATCTTCCACATAGGAAGTGGCCCTACCCTTCATGAGGAATATAGACCAAAGGTGACTAGTGCTAATTTGCCTTCCTCAGTACATAGTGTTGTATCCTACACAACTGTATCAACCATACAACCCTAGATACCCTCTAGCTAAGTATGATTTATGATAGGTTATGCAATCTAGATACAGTGAACTGACAGTGCATGCAGAAAATGAATGCATTACTTTGACCAAAGATTCAATATGAATAGATGTCCTCAATGAATGTAGTCATAATGTTCACCCGCCCCAACTCGACTTAGATACTATCATATTCCTAAAGTTTGACTTGGTCAACTATGTTTAACTATATAGTCTTGACAACTTCAATATTTTAGTCTTCCTGACATAGATAAATTTACAAACATTGTCTGTATTCCATAGACCTTATCGATTACCTTTCTTTACTATGATTCTCATTGCATCATTGCAATACTTGAGATCTAAAACTTATCAACACTTAAATATCTTAAATCAATTCATTAACAACTAAGACGGTTACCTTTCCCAGATTAAGCATCATAGTCTAGGAAATTATTTCCTTTCTTACAAGTAAGAATAAACAAACATAGTTAGGGTACTTTACCTTACATTCACATTCTATGCAATGATCACAATAATTTAATATAAATAATTACCTTATCTAGGTCAAGTTAAGGTTTAACTAAAGAGTTTTTTCTAAATCAAATCTAGTCTTTCTGACTTAGGTGGATTCACAACACACTATCATTGCTCCATAGACCTTATGGAATGACTATCTAATCTTGGGTATCTTTTTGCATCTTTGCAACATTTGAGATTCATCACTTATCGACAAGTAATAGCTAAGAGAAGTTGTGAACCAAAAGGTATAATAAACTTTATGGTTGACTAACCATTTAATAGTACCTCTTGCATGCTTACAAAACCCGAGGCTTATGACTTATATCTCAAGTCGACTTGTAACCAAACAAATAAGTTTCTCTACCTAAGGTTAAACATTATCGACTAATAACAAATCTCTTTTCGATAAGATAAATGAAACATTTATTATTTAGGGTTCTCGACCCTTTAATGTCTACCCCCATAAAATAACTAAAATGGGTTATAACCATAAAGGTGTCATCAAATAATCTTTAACCCTTTTAGGTTAAACTAGGGTTTTATTTAACCCTTGAATAATCCATTATATCAAAATAACCCTATCTCATAACTTCAAGACTAAGGTTTATAAATGACCTTTGGTTTAACTCAACCAATGTTAAGATTAATATGGTTCTATAATAGATAATACCTCCAATACAAAGGAGTATGAATACCTTCTTCTTTCCTTAACATGATGTCATTAACAATTACAATATATATACACATATATGATTCCATACAAGATCATTCCCAGATAGACTTAGTTTATTCCATTGTAATGGTTTACTACAATGTTATTCTCACCAAGTTTAATAGCATAGGTAATAAGGATGGTCCTATGGACCTTGCTTCCTCTATCATAATATTCCCAATGATCTATCACTTGATTGTAAAAAAGGTGGATTTCTAAAGCTTATTAAGAATCTAAGTTCTCTTGAGAAGAAATCATTTTTGACATTTATAAACTTAACAAGAAATGGTTTAAACTACCATTATCCTACCTCAAGGATTTAACCACCTCACTCAAACTAATAGAATACCTATCTTAGTTTTGAAACATTGCACTAATATCTGTGAAAGTTTAATGCATGATTAACTTATAACTAAAAGACTCGACATGCTACAGGATAATTCTTACTCCTTATAGCGACTGGTTTTTCAAGGCATTCGACAACTTAAAATGACCTTCTATAGGTATAAAGAAAATGTAATGATCAATTAATCATTTCAACGATAATATATCAATAAGTGTTCACACAGTTATAGAAGTATTCAACTCAGGATATAATGAATATTATCAAGCATCGACTAGCTAGCTTCAGTGATGCTATCAATACATCTAAAGGTTTTTACATAGTTTGGAATGGGTTCTACCATCGAATCATTAAAACTGACTCACTGGTTTGAGTGTAAATGCCTCGATAAAAATAGAATAGCCTAAAGGCATAATCGATTATCCAAAACAAGAATACAAAGGACGATAATAGCATTTGATATTTTAGTATTATCACTACACATAAACCATATGTGATACCTGGTGGCGACTTAATAATATACAGTTGCAGAGATATAACCCAGCCAACACCTATATGAGATCGCCTTCCTTAATTTGTTTTCTTTGTTCTAGCTATTTTCCACTTTTTTTTTAATCATCATGATCCTCAAGATTCTTTTCTATCGCCGATTCCTCCTCTCCCTGACTCTTAATGGTTCGTGCATTATAAGGACTTCTAATCGGCTCATAATGAGTCACCTATCCTTACTCTTTTCCACTAACACAGTTGGAAACAAAATGGGAGATGTTACAGTCCACTACCCATTTGGTTTCAACCGAAACCATTTTATCAGCAACGATTAAAACATGTTTCAGGAAGACACAAAACGTGGGGAAAATCATCAAGTGGAGTATTAATACCATGATTCCTCTTTGAAATAGGTCGACACAAATAATTAAGCCATTGTTGATAATTAATGGTCACTTTAAGTGATCCAATTCCATCACTAAAAATAATGAAGGCATTTCAATTTACATGCCCATGGCTGCTCATAAGAGTAAGCATTATTAACTATCATGAGCTATTATCCTTATTCGATACATAAATATATTTATTTGTTTATATCAAATATGGCTTACATAACATCAATCCTATTTGATAGTTATAATTTGATCAATAAAACTAATAGTAATAAAACAAAGGTTTACAAATAATGTGAATGGGTTGAGCTTGTCTCCCCTTCACAATCCTTTGTTAAAATCACATCAACTTGTCTTGATGAAATCGTCTTGATGTTAAAAGTTGACAACAAAACCTTAAGTGACTTAATAATAATAACAACCATTTTACGACAATGATGTCGTAATTTTTATGTTAAACGTAAATGGTCAGAGTTCTTACTCAGACAACATTGTTTACTGCACAAATGACTATGTCAACACACTACGACTTGAAAAGATTTGAAAGATATCGACTACTCGTCGATTAGATTCAAAAGTATACTAACAAGACAAGACTTACCTCTTACGACACTGGTTCACATTTTCGTTAAACACTCATACTCATTTGGCAAATAATCACTTGTAACCCGAGGTCTATATCTCTCTCCTCGAAAGATACTCTCTCTCTCTCTCTTCTCTGAGAATCGTCTAAAAAACTTGTAATCCTGTATCAAACTTGTAATCAACAAATTATGATCAGTGCATCATTATTCAAATAATAAACCAAATCTCATAATGCAATATTAAATTGACAATAACATATTTATTTCCATAATTCCATAAATGACACTCAATATAATATATATCTTTCCTTGACATTAATCTAAACATCATAATAGATTTACTTATATCCAAGTAAAAGTAAAAAGCATAGCAAGACAAAAATTATGGATGTAACATATCCTTCCCCTAAAGACTCATCGTCCTCGATGCTATAAAGTATCAAAATATTACTAAAAACAAGTTTTTGTTTAACTGCTAAAAGCATAAAATAAATGAGAAAAATTATGTTAAAATTCATGGTAATTCCCCCATGTAGAATTATCCTCTGCATACTGGTCCCACTGGACCTTGCACTACATAACCTCTATGTTACACAAGAAGTTCTTGCGAACTTCAAGCATTTAAGAAGCTCGATCATAACCATTCCTAGGTTCCGTACTTGTAAAACATTCTAAGAATATTATATAAATATATTTTTCATATATGAATCACAAAAAGCATTATGCCTCCTGGCAATAACTGGTAATAAATTTATTATTGTAATCAATAGAATTGATAACGTTGAAAATTCAAAAGATTCCTTTATATCTAGGAGTTGGTTTGGAATACATTCCATACTTTATGAAACTTTTTTGGAATTTTACCTTCAAAAGAACTTTTCTTCTCTAACCAAGAATTGTCTTAGTGTATGCTTAACATCAACGTAACTTTTCTATTTATTATCAGTTTCCACTGATTTTTCTGATCAGCTAAATCTTTTCATCCATTTCTCATAACATTTCCAGACTAATGCTAATCCTATCTTCTATCTTACCTAGCTTATAGGAGTTCGGCATCTTTTTTGTCCAATGTTTCAAATGGAGTCATCATAATAGCAAAAATTTAGGTATTGTTGAAAATTTCACAAGTGATAAGTAGTCTCCCCACTTATATTGCTGATCCATGCAATACGTTGGTAACAAATCTTCCAAAACCTAGTTAACTCTCTCAGTTAAACCATCTATTCTCAAGATGATAAGTTGTACTCTTATTAAGTTTAGTCCTTAGTATAGAGAATAAATTTTGCCAAAACCTTGACATTACACACATATTTCTATCTGAGATAACCTTCTCAGGAAGACCATGCAATCTAAACACTTCTTGAAGAAAATTGCAGCTAACATAGGTGCTCCATCAGACAAATTTGCTAGTTTGAAATGTGCTACCATTGTGAGTTTATCAACCACAACTAAATGGCATCATGTCTATTCCTATACATTGGAAGACTCTAAACGAAGTCCATACTTATGACTTACCACTTCCATTCTGGTATATCATGCAGATACATCACTCCTATGGAGTGTTGATGTTCTATTTTTACCCTCTGGCACTCCAAACAACTTGCTACAAATCTTGCAGCATCATTCTTCATTCTTTTCATCAATTAAAGAGGTTTTGCATCCACTATAAGTTTAGTTACCCTTGGATATCATAAGTATGGTGCAGTGTGTATTTCTCTCCACACAAAAATTCATAATTTGGCTACACTAGTAACATGCCTTCTTCCTCTATATCTCAATAGTCCATTAGACTCAAAATGAAACCCATCATATCTTAAATCTTAGGCTACCACTTTCTCATCTTGTATAAGTACACCCCTTAATCCTTCTCCTGAGGCATCAGTTTTTCCCTCAAACTATCCTTCAAGGTCAGGAATTCACAGAATTGGTGTTGTTGTAATTTCTCTTTTGATAGATCAATTGTCTTTTGACATTTATTTATCCACTCAAATCATTTCTCTTAACCATCGCAGAATCACTTGCACATAACGATAATGTTCTCCTTTATTCTTAAAATAAATAAGTATATCATCCAGAAGGATTAGAACAAACTTATCTATACAATCTCGAAACACACTATTCATGAGATTCATGATTGTGACAGAGGCATTTGTATGTCCAAAGGGGCAACACTGCAAACTCATAGTACCTATTTCTTGTCCAAAAAGTTGTTTTATGAGTATCCTCATCCTCCAATCTTAACTGATGATATATTGATCGCCAAACAATCTTTGAAAATGATGCAGCTCCACAGATTTAATCAAAGAGGTCATCAGTACATGGTGAAAGATATTTGTTCTTTATCATTGCTTTAATGAGCATACAATACTAAATACACAATTGTAGAGTTATGCCCTTTTTCTTGACAAAGATAACTAGTACATCCCATGGTGAAATACCAGATCTAATCAAACCTTTAGTCAATATTCTTATAATAGGGCTTTTGATTCCATTTGTCATATGGTAAGGTACTTTTCTGGGTAACTTATCCAAAACTATAGGAGGAATAAAATTTTCAATTGCTCTAATCACCTATTCCATCAAACCTTGGTGGAATGACTTTCTTCATATTTTAGGAAAAAATCTAAGGCAAGCCTATCCTTTGCTTCCTTTTAGGGTCTATGATTCTGAGGGTTTGCACTACTCACACAATGGTCTTGGTGATTTTCCTTGCTCATCCCATGAGAAAATTTTCCCCCTTAAGGGTTTCCTTGATCTCTTACTTTCTTTTCCAAAATACTAGGTCTCTCCTTGGTTTTTACAAACATGGTTAGGATTTCTCCAATTTGTTCAAGAGATTAACTGATGGTTTATTCTCTTCTAGACTGTCACCCTGGTTTGTTCTTGTATGAAACATGTCATTTTTCTTGTGCCAAAAAAAAAAATGTTATCTAATAGTTTTCTAAATTCTAATGCGACTCAAAACATCAAAATATATTTAACTCATAACAATCAATAGATTGGTACAAAACATTCCCATCTTTATGATAATGTATTCAGGAGTAAGTACATCCTTATATATATAGCTGATATGACAAGACTACATGTCACTATCAATTTAACGATCTTCCAATTAAACAAACTTAGAGGATGGATGTACACATAGGTACTCCTCCAACACCTCTTTTCCTAAAATAGAAGCATCGCAGTTACCTCCAAATGACATGTCGTAACTGGCTACAGTTTACTAGGTTTAACTACATAAGTAGAAATAGTAGGATTCTTGGTTAGTTCAAAACATTGTTTTCTTTCTAGCCGAATATGCTTAAATGCATTAGAAAAAGTCTCTAAATCTAGCATCCATGCACCCTCAGAGTAAATAATATGCTCTTTAACTTTCACTTCCTTAATAGGTTCCTTCTTAACTACTAACTCAGCAAATGCTGGGGAACAAACTTCCTAGCAGTTTTCTTGGTTCTTCTCCATGCCATTCTGGCACAAGAAAATTCAAACATTAGCTAACTGCATAATGTTGAATACATGTTAGCATAGTGGACTCATAAGCCCTAGTACTGAACCTGGTAGCTTCGATACCATATGTAACATCCACGTTCTAAAAACATAGTAAAATAGAGAATTTACCATAGAGTAATTCACAAAGGTGAAAATGAGAAAAAAATTTATCTTTAATTTAACATATAATCAAGTAACAACAAATTACAAGATTCTCTTACATAATAATCAACATGATACAATATGACATATTGTCTTTTACAAGTACAAATATCTACAATAGATAATCATTTACATAGCCTTTTAAAACCCAACTCAAAAAGAATTATTACATTCAGAAATCTGACATCTTTATCACAAGCCTTGGTATGTTTTTTGCTAGAGAGAGAGAGTATCTTCCAAGTGTTTTACCCCCATCCATAGACCAGCGGTCTCCCACACATCTTCTACATAGGAAGTGGCCCTACCCTTCATGAGGTATATAGACCAAAGGTGACCAGCGGTAATTTGCCTTCCTGAGTACATAGTGTTGTATCCTACACAACTCTATCAACCATACAACCCTAGATACCCTCTAGCTAAGTATGATTCTGATAGGTTATGCAATCTAGATATAGTGAACTGACAATGCATGTAGAAAATGAATGCATTAATTTGGCCAAAGATTCAATATGAATAGGCATCCTCAATGAACATAGTCATAATGTTCACCCACACCAACTCGACTTGGATACTATCATATTCCTATAGTTTGACTTGGTCAACTATGTTTAACTATATAGTCTTGACAACTTCAATATTTTAGTCTTCTTGACATAGACAAATTTACAAACACTGTCTATATTCCATAGACCTTATCGATTACCTTCCTTTACGAGGATTCTCATTGCACCATTACAATACCTGAGATCCAAAACTTATTGACACTTCAAGATCTTAAATTGATTCATTAACAACTAAGATGGTTACCCTTCACAGATTAAGCATTATAGTCTAGGAAATTATTTCCTTTCTTACAAGTACGAATAAACAAACATAGTTTGGGTACTTGTCCTTACATTTACATTCCATGCAATTATCACAATAATTTAATATATAAACAATTACCTTAACTGGGTCAAGTTAAGGTTTAACTAAAGAGTTTTGTCTAACTCAAATCTAGTCTTTTTGACTTAGGTGGATTCACAAGACACTATCATTGCTCCATAGACCTTATGGAATGACTATCTAAACTTGGGTATCTTTTTACATCTTTACAACATTTTAGATTCATCACTTATCGATAATTAATAGCTAAAGAGAAGTTGTGACCCAAAAGGTATAATAAACTTAATGGTTGACTAACCATTTAATAGTACCTCTTGCATGCTTGCAAAACATGAGGCTTATGACTTATATCTCAAGTCAACTTGTAACCAAACAAATAGGTTTCTATACCTAATGTTAAACATTATCGACTAATAACAAATCTCTTTTCAATAAGATAAATGAAACATTTATTATTTAGGGTTCTCAACCCTTTAATATCTACCCCCATAGAATAACTAAAATGGGTTATAACCATAAAGGTGTCATCAAATAATCTTTAACCCTTCTAGGTTAAACTAGGGTTTTATTTAACCCTTGAATAATCCCTTATATCAAAATAACCCTATCTCATAACTTCAAGACTAAGCTTTATAAATGACCATTGGTTTAACTCAACCAAGGTTAAGATTAATATGGTTATATAATAGATAATACCTCCTATACAAAGGAGTATGAATACCTTCTTCTTTCCTTAACATGATGTCATTAACAATTACAATATATATACACATATATGATTCCATACCAGATCATTCCTAGATAGACTTAGTCTATTCCATTGTAATGGTTTACTACAATGTTATTCTCATCAATTTTAATAGAATAGGTAATAAGGATGACCCTATGGACCTTGCTTCCTCTATCATAATATTACCAATGTTCTATCAATTGATTGTATAAAAGGTGGCTTTCTAAAGCTTATTAAGAATCTAAGTTCTCTTGAGAAGAAATCATTTTTGACATTTATAAACTTAACAGGAAATGGTTTAAACTGCCATTATCCTAACTCAAGGATTTAACCACCTCACTCAAACTAATAGAATACCTATCTTAGTTTCCGTTGCACTAATATCTGTGAAAGTTTAATGCATGATTAACTTATAACTAAAAACTTGACATGCTACAAGATAATTCTTACTCCTTATAGCGACTAGTCTTTCAAGCCATTTGACAACTTAAAATGACCTTCTACAAGTATAAAGGAAATGTAATGATCAATTAATCATTTCAATGATAATCTATCAATCAGTGTTTACACAATTATAGAAGTATTCAACTCAGGCATTAATGGATATTATCAAGCATCGACCAGCTAGCTTCAGCGAAGCTATCAATACATCTAAAGGTTTTTACATAAATTGGAATGGGTTCTACCATTGAATCATTAAAATTGACTCACTAGTTTGAGTGTAAATGCTTCGATGAAAATAGAATAGCCTAAAGGCATAATCGATTATCCAAAACAAGAATACATAGGACGATAATAACATTTGATATTTTAGTATTATCATTACACATAAAGCATATGTGATACCTGGTGGTGGCTTAATAAGATACAGTTGCAGAGATATAACCCAGCCAATGCCTATATAAGATTGCCTTCCTTAATTCTTTTTCTTCATTTTTCCTATTTTCCACTTTTTTTTAATCACAGCGATCCTCTTTCTTTTCCATCGCTGATTCCTCCTCTCCCTGACTCTTAATGGGTCATGCATTATTAGAACTTATAATCAGCTCATAATGAGTCACCTATCCTTAATCTTTTCTACTCACATAGGTGGAAACAAAATAGGAGTCATTGTTGTCCACTATCCATTCGGTTTCAACCAAAACCATTTTATCAACAAAGATTAACACATGTTTTAGGAAGATACAAAATGTGGGGAAAATCATCAAGTGGAGTATTAATACCATGATTCCTCTTTAAAAGAGGTCGACACAAATAATTAAGCCGTTGTTGATCATTAATGGTCACTTTAAGTGATCCAATTCCATCACTAAAAATAATGAAGGCATTTCAATTTACATGGCCATGGCTACTCATAAGAGTAAGCATTATTAACTATCATGGGGTATTATCCTTATTCAATGCATAAATATATTTATTTGTTTATTTCAAATATGGCTTACATAACATCAATCCTATTCAATAGTTATGATTTGATCAATAAAAATAATAGTAAGAAAACAAAGGTTTACGGATAATGTGAATGGCTTGAGCTTGTCTCCCCTTCAAAATCCTTCATTAAAATCAGGTCAACTTGTCTTGATGAAATCATCTTGACGTTAAAAGTTGACAAAAAACCTTAAGTGACTTAATAATAATAATACAACCATTTTACAACAATGACATCATAATTTTTACGTTAAATGTAAATGGTCATAGTTCTTACTCAGACAACGTCGTTTACTTCACAAATGACTATGTCGACACACTACGACTTGAAAAGATTCAAAAGATATCAACTACCCGTCAATTAGATACAAAAGTATACTGACAAGACAAGACTTACGTCTTATGACACTGGTTGACGTTTCCATTAAACACTCATACTCGTTTGGCAAATAATCACTCATAACCCAAGGTCTATATCTCTCTCCTCGAAAGATATTATCTCTCTCTTTTCTTTGAGAGTCATCTGAAAACCTATAATCTTGTATCAAACTTGTAATCAACAAATTATGATCAGTGCATCATTATTAGAATAATAAACCAAATCTCATAGTCCAATATTAAATTGACAATAACATATTTATTTCCATAATTCCATAAATGACACTCAATATAATCTATATCTTTCCTTGACATTAATCTAAACATCATAATAGATTTACTTATATCCAAGTAAAAGTAAAAAGTATAGAAAGACAAAAATTAGGAATGTAACATATCCTTCCCTAAAGATTCATCATCCTCGATGATATAAATTATCAAAATATTCCAAAACTTAGAGATGTAACACTCTTGGTCAGTAGTAGTGTGCCCCAAGTCCACAGTAGTTATCTGGAACTCACTATCACTTATTTCTCCCATTGCCTTGTCAATTGTTGGCACAACTATCTGAGTAGTTCTCTTCCCTGAGACTAGGTCTCTCTTTATTACTAATGTAGCTCTTGCCCTTCTTTTGGTCTTGGTTCCCTCAAGAGAAAATAATGAAGAAATGTCAAAATTGGATTAATCAGAACTAGGAGGTGGATTTATCGCATGTGCTAGCCAATGTGATGCACTAGACATTGGCTCTTATTGGCCTGTTTGCTCAATGTGAGCATCTTGTGTATCTGCATTCTTCACTTTTGGAATGTCTTCATCCACATTCTATAGTTCTTCCTTATCAGTGGGAACTTCCTTGTTCACTTGCTACTGATTTTGGTTTTGTACAGCATATCTAAGGGTCATGTCATGATATTTTATTGTTTCCTTTTCTGGTTCTTGTTGATCAGGAACATGTGCATCTAAACATCCTCATGTTGTTTGTTGGCATCTACAAGAATATCTTGATGTGTCTCCTCTTTTAGATCTTGTGCATACTGATCATTCTAAAGTGGAGGATTACTTGTGTTAATCTCTTGGTGGCTAGGGTCTTGGATATCCTGATGCCCATCTTGATCAGCACCAACTACTGTCTTTTCTACATCCTCTTCATCATTTTTACTCTATGGACCTTAATGTTTAGATATGAACCTTTCTATATCTTTTGGAGCTTGACATTCAGATGTGATCATTGGACCCTTTTGTCCAGATGTCAATACTTGTTGTTCATTCTCTTTTGCCTCAACATGTCCCTCTTCACTTTCCTAGACATTATGCTGAGGAGGCAGTTCTGTGTGAATTTCCATGTCCACACATATATTATCATTACCAATGTGTACATCCTCCATCGTTTTATCATTTTATTCTTCTACAACCCATTCATATGACAAATCAATCACTACTGGGCTAGTAACCTTACCTATTAACTTATTTAAGCCAATATTTTTTGCCACTGCCTCAGGATTTTCAACTTCATCCTCATCTCTAGTACCTTTTGATACATGTGGTGTACAATGAGGTGCTATGGTGGTGTTCTTGATCAAGCTGTCTATGAAGGTAGATGTCACCTCCCTTGTCATATCATCATCTGTAAGATCAATGGTAGGGGCGGGTCATTCATCCTTCTTTCCTCTACTTCCCTAGCTTCCTAAGCTTTCTTAGATTTAAACTTCACAATTGTGTGAATGGGAACATCATGTTGGAACTCTGTTTGGATTGTATCCACATCCCTATTCTTTAGCACCATAGACTTTTTATCTCTATCTGTTGTTGGTTGCTTGGTGGCAAACATCCTCTCCATCTCGGTGAATTCTTCATTTTCTTTAGTCAAGACCTTAGGCTTCTTCTTGGTAGACCCTCTCATTACTGGTGCCTATCCTCTCTTTTACCTTGGGATATTTGTTCCCCACAAAACATCCTGACCTTTCCCTCTCTTTATTAGAGGTATTTCATCGTCTTCATCTTCCATGTCTTCATTTTTCACCCTAGGCTCTTATGCATGTCTAGTAGTTAGTACAATGGCTGGGACAGGATCATTTTCTTTCTATGGGGGAGGCTTTCTAGATATAGTAATGCCCTTGGTTGTGAACTGTGTATCTTATCCTACTGTAGTCTTGGCCAAATTGGTGTCCATGATTTGCCTCTTGTGAATTAAGAAGTCATTGTATTCTCCTTTAGGAAACTCTTGCCTTTTCTTCTTCTTATCGACTGTTATGACTACTCATTTTGCTTTCAGGGAAGCCAATTGTTGATCTACCCACACCTTGGTTAATTGCATAACCCTAGCTGTAATGAGGTCAATAGAAGTTACCTCTGGCTAGCTCCAATTAGGAGGAGAAATAGTCTCATTGTAGACCTTCTTTTCCTCATATTCTTTGGATATCCTCATACCATCATTAGGATGCAATTAAGGAGGGACTTCAAAATAGTCCAATGTCTGGACCTGGTTGAGAGTTAACCTCTGGTAACTCCTCCTAACTTATACATCATCTGGGCAATGTGCTAAATAATCTTCAATGTGTACTTGGTGTATCAACTTCCTGCTCACAAACCTTTCCATTCTATGATACAAATCATAATATATGGCTAGAGAGAATGGTTTCAACTGAAGCATACACAACTCTGCTTCTAAATATTTAGCACTATCAATGGATGGGCATATATACCATCCCAAAATTAAAGGAAACCTGACATTACCCTTTTTATTCTTGGCCACATATGCCTCATATGAGGGTACAATCTGCCTGGTCAATTCCAAGAATATGATCTTATCAGTGGGATACCTTGGCAACATGAAAGGTTTTTCATTGAATCCCTCCATCTGAATATACGTGAATGTTGGGAACTGGATGAACCAAGTTTCATTTCTCGTGACCATTACTTGAGCCTCATAGCTCAATCTCTTTGCTCTATCATTGTCCATTAATCAGACATAATGCATGGTAAAACAATCATTAACCCTCCTATAATGCTGAGATGAGGCCTTCCTTGTGAGTTGGAGATAATGATCCCATATGTTTACATCTCCTAGATTTCTACCTACTATGCCTACTATCTACAGGCTAGAGAATGTTGATTGTGTAGCACATGTGTATACAACATATGAATTCATATAAAATAGCCACTTATTGTGATGTAAGAGCATCTGGAAGAATTCAAAATAGTTGAGACAGTTGATAGTGAGTTGCAGAATATTGAGATGGTGACCTGGGGAGATACCGCATTTTATCGCATTTAAGTATAAGAGGCTGCAAAGTTGGACATAACATCTAGACATAGGAATCTACAATATATCAAGAATTTAGATCATTTGTCTTTGATTCTGAAAAGATTTCTCTATCAGAAGATTGACTATTGTTGCACATTTGATAGAGCAGAGTTGATAGTGTTCAGTGAAGTCTAATCAGCTTGTAGAGCAAATCCGTGACTTATGGAGCCTAAAGGAACATTATGAAATGTAGTATAGGACCTGGTTGACCTTCATGGAGATCCACGTGAAGTTCTATGTACCTGCAGAGCAATGCCTTATGTTTAGGCCTGACCTATTTTTTTGTACATGTTACCCTAACTAGCCGTTGCAATTAGGACAACTTGATAATGATTTGAAGGCTTGTGAAGGATATAAATAAAGGATAATGATTGGTTAGAAGGTACCAGTGATGAAATGAACAAGAAGCAAAGACATAAAGCAAATTCATAAGTGTTTTGATCTGAAGAAGAAGTAGAAGTGAAGCAGTGTGCAGAGCAGACACAGAATGAGTTGCAGACTGGAGAATTGAGTTGTAGAAGAAAAAAATCAAGAAAGAATATTTTTGTATGAATCTTTTCTAATCCCTCAGATATGGCCTAGCATCTGTAAAGCCCTTGAGGCATGCGTAATTCAATTTGAAGTTATAATATAAGAGGAATGAGCTTTGAAGGCTGGATTTTTCCCTGTTAGGGTTTTCCTAGGATACATCTTGTGTTATGTGTTCATGGATATCATTCATCTATCTATTGATTAACTATTAGTTTCCATTGCATATCCATTAAGATAGTGGTGTTATTTTAGTAGCCTGTAAGGTTGGACAGTCCCTCACTAGACCCTCCTAACTTGACTGTATTAAGTGGAATTAGAGTTGGTTTCAAATCTGGTAGGTTGTTTACAAATCTGTTGGGAAGGAAGATAGTGTCTATGGAAGTACGAAACCCTAGAAGTAACAAGTGTCACCATTGAAAAAGATCAAGGCAAGAAAGATTTAGGTAAGCTTTTCAAATTAGGTTGTTTATTTGACTTGTTTTAATGGGGAAAAATGGAAAGAGGATGAAGAAAGAAAATAAAACCCTAATGTGTGAAAAGAATATTTTGGAACGAGAATTATGCAAAATTAAAAGATATAATTTAGATTTGATGGGAAAGATGAAAGAACTAGGAGAAGGTAACTATGATGCTCTTGAAGAAGAAATGAAAAATGTAAAGAGGAGGAATGAAGATTTAGAGGCAGAGCTGAAATTGTTTGAAGATGTTGAAAAGAGATTTGTAGAATTGGAAGAAGGTTTCAAGTTGTTTGCAAAGGTGGAAGAAAAGAACATAGATCTGAAAGAAAGTTTGGAAGAATTGAAAAAGTAAAATAGTCTACAAAGGAAGGAGATATCTAAATTGAAGGGACATATTAATCAGTTATAATAGTCACTTGTAACATGCAGAGAAGAGAATGAAAATCTGAGATCTAAGCCTAAATTTTGTGATGTTTCTTGTGATACCAATGATTTGTGTAATGATGCAGAAGTCTCTTTAGAAAGTGAAATAGAAGATGACAGTGTGACTGAGCCTACAGTCATTGGTGATGGTATTGGTTTCAAAATAATTCAAAGAATGGGATATGAAGGACAAGGATTGCGAAAGCATCAGCAAGGAATTACATAACCTATTGAACCAATAATAAGATCAAGAAGTGAAGGCCTTGGGTATGACAAAGGTAAGAATGTTATGGCAAGTTCAAACAAATCAAATCAGGGAAGAAGAGGTATGTATTGTTCACATTATAATAGACATGGGCATGAAAAGGTAATGTGTTGGGATCTATAACCTTGTAAGTTTTGTGGATTAAGGAATCATTGTGAAAGGATGTGTTGGGATAAAATGAGGAGGAGAAAATCTATGGCAGGTTGTATATAGAAGAATTATGAATGGATTGATGGACAGGAATGGAAACATGTTACTTGTATTTTTAGAGGGAGGTATAGACTGAAGTATTCATGTGTTGGATTAGGATGCAGAGAAAGAAGACCTTATGAAAACCAGAATGAGGATAGTAAATCATTCTATAGAGGGAGAAATTATAGGAGTCATAAGTCTTATCACAATGAAGGATACAGAAGAGATGTAAGAGGATTTGATAGAAGACCATTTAGAGGAACCTATTTTCAAGTTTGGAGGAGAAAAGAATCAAGCAATGAAAGTCATCAAGAGCTTATTACCAACGAATCTAGTGAAGGAGAAACAGCCAATAATACAGAGATAATTTATGCAGAGGAAGAGGAAACTTTTGCGACGTTAGATTTGATAAAGAAACTAGAAGAAGGTGAAGCATTGATCTTAAGAAGAATTCTATTATAGACTAATCACCTGAGAAACTAGTTCAAGAGAAAGTTTGTAATCATCTAAGAAAGTACTATAGATAAAGTTTGTATGTGGACAAGTGTGAAGCATAACAAAGAAAGGAAATTCGTGTTGCAGAAAAGAGGGAATGACAAAATATTCTATGAGGAGAGAAAGATAATGTACTGAAATGAAGTAAATATGGATAAAGAAATAGAGATGAGTAAAAGGAAAGTGTATACAGAGAGCAAACTGTGAGATTTTGATGAGTACGGAGGAAGTTGCGATAGGAACCTAGACTTAGAGTTGCAGAGAAAATTCAAGTATGCATCAGGAAGTGACACTATTGTTCTGGAGGATGCAAATAGGTATTGACTGACTCTTAATTGATTGAAGCAGACATTGATCTTGAGGCAACTTGTGGAGAAGACTTGCTCAGACCTTTGATCATTGAGGTAGTGCAAGGCTTGTAGGTAGACTGCCAAACCTAGACCATGAGAAGATGAAGAATTACTGGTAGCTTGCGGAGAAAGTTGCTCAGACTGCTGATCATTGAGGTAGTGCAAGGGTTGCAAGTAGAATGTCAAACCTAGAAGAACCGGAGGCAGTTTTGTAGGGTAGACTTGAATAGACCACCGACTTAGAGGCAATTGCAAGTACCTAAAGATAGATCGTCAAACCTATTTGATTTTGGCATAATACAGACCAAAGTGAAGAGGCCCATTTTTGAAATAACCCTGACAATCTAATGTAGGAGCATCCAGAAGAATTCAAAATAGTTGAGACAATTGATAGTGAGTTGTAGAACATTGAGATGGTGACCTGGGGAGATACCACATTTTACCACATTTGAGTATAAGAGGCTACAGAGATGGACTTAACATCTAGACATAGGAAGCTACAATATATCAAGAATTTAGATCATTTGTCTTTGATTCTAGAAAGATATCGCTATCAGAAGATTGACTCTTGTTGCACATTTGACAGAGCAGAGCTGAAATCTAATTGGCTTGTGGAGAAAATCCATGACTTACGGAGCCTAAAGGAACATTATGCAATGTAGTATATGACCTGGCTAACCTTCATGGAGATCCACACAAAGTTCTATGTAATTGTAGAGAAATGCCTTATGTTTAGGCCTGACCTATTTTGTGTACACGTAACCCTAACTAGTCGTTGCAATTAGGCTGACTTGATAATGATTTGAAGGCTTGCAGAGGATATAAATAAAGGATAATGATTGGTTACAAGGCACAAGTGATGAAATGAACAAGAAGCAAAGACATGAAGCAAATTCATAAGTGTTTTGATCCAAAGAAGAAGCAGAAGTGATGCAGAGTACAGAGCAGAGAGAAGCAAAGTGCAGGATAGAGACATAATAAGTTGTAGAGTAGAGAATTGAGTTGTAGAAGAAATAAATCATGAAAGAATATTGTTGTATGAATCTTTTGTAATCCCTGGGTTGAGGTCTAGCATCTGTAAAGCCCTTGAGGCAAGTGTAATTCGATTTGAAGTTATAATATAAGAGGAATGAGCTTTGAAGGTTGGGTTTTTCACTATTAGGGTTTTCCCATGATACATCTTGTGTTATGTGTTAATGGATATCTTTCATCTTTTTGTTGATTAGCTATTAGTTTTTGTTGCATATCCATTAAGATCATGGTGTTAGTTCAGTAGGCTGCAAGGTTGGACAGTCCCTCACTGGAGCCTCCTACCTTGACTGCATTATATTGCCTCCCAATATCCTCATGTTTTTATCTAAACTATCACTAATCAAAGATGACCACTAAATCTGGGTGTCTATAGTTTCCACCATCCTTATCAATCCATACATCCAAGGCTCAAAATTTCTAGTATCAGCCTTTCCCTTCATTTAGCTTAACATCACCATCATGTATTGAACCTTTGGAGTGAAGTTGAACTTATACAAATTAACTAGCAATTTGGCTACTACCTTGTGAGTGTTGCTTTGTGACCTTGAGCATGAGAAGATTATCTTCTTACAATCAGTAGTGTTTCTCTTATATTGCTTTTCCAGGTCCTCAAGATTTATCTTGAAAAGGTTGGGACCTACAGGAAAATGAAACGACTTTGTAATTCCTTTCATAGAGAAATCCACATATATTATGCCATCTTTCTCTACTCTTTTAGTCTCCTTATTATAGTTTTCCACACATGCCATGATCAGTTCAATGGCATCTACCATATATGGGAAACCCCCTACATACCACATCCTAAAATTGTATATCTTTTACAAAACTGGATGTCCACTACCTTGACTAGACTTCTCCATCCATTCATCTACATCTGTATTGCCAGCATGAGTATCACTAATTTTCCAAAAATGGAAACCTACACCTCCTAGTGATGCAAACATGGCTGTCTTAAATTCTGCATCATCCTTAAGCTTCCTAGCTTCCATTATATCTTCCAATGATACATGTATATGTCTCAAAATGTATGTCACATTATAGAATTCATGTTAATTTTCTCAATATCCTCACATTTCATCATTTACAGAGCACAATGCATGCATATGCATCTAAGATCTACCCTAGTTGCAAGATTTTACCTTTTACTATGTCACTATAAATGACAAAAGTATGGTTTCACCGGTACATACCTTTTACTAACCTAAAACCTGATTAAAGTTATTTTGAAGTGCAATTGGGACATAAAGTTAATGTTCGTATGTTAGGATAATGTGCACATCCCTAAGATAGTTTGACTAAACATTCACCAGGCATAACTTCCTGATCTTAGGGAAGTTCCATGTGCTTCAAAAGGAAAACCTACATAGAATTTTGTTCTCTTTCATTTGGCAGGGTTTATGATGAAAAATTCCAACCTTAAAATTTTGATCCAGATTTTAGGATCTAGATATGCCAAGGGTAAGATCTTGACATACATTTGCTACTGGGTTTACCATACTACCCAAACCAAAGGGAAGAAAAATAAGCCAATCCAAGGAGAAAAATTTGGTTCCCTATTTTGCTAGGGCAAAATGGCGCGTGTTGTGTAACCACACAACAAATTGCCACCAAAGAAAACAACCATGTTTCCAATAATTTAAGGAAGACATATTAGAACATAAAATTCCAACTCCTACCAAACATAAGCATCCTCACCTTTCTGAATGAGATCATATTTATTAACACAACAATGTAATGAGAAGGAATCAGGTGTGTGCATGTGATTAATTTCCTTCATCTTGAAGAAAGGTTGAAAACACCAATAGTAAGTGTTAAGCTACATAACTAGATTTAACCCTCTAAGCCAACCTTGGATAGAGTCTTTCTACTAGTTGGCATCCATAGCCTTGACAAGGTTATCTTTGCAATTCTCCCAAGTAGAGCCCCACTACCAAACAGACATCCATAGCCCTGGTAGAGTTACTTGGATGACCTAAGAGGTTCTTTCTTTTGATAGTCAATATATTTCTTTTGTTTTGTTTACAATTTTCATAAGATGTGATCTTGCAATCTCAGGTGCAAGGTGTAGGCACTTTCTTGTTTAGGCTAAGAATTGCAATGGTAGCAAGGGCAAACATTTAGATTTTTCACTTAGCATAGACACTAGTATCTTCAACAAATCCAAGGCTATTAGGTGTATTCCTGTGAGGATCTCCTTGAACAAAAGAGTTACCATTGATGAATATGATATCCCAAACCTGATCAAAAGTACCTAAACTGATAGGAGTTACAACCTATGTGGGAATTTGTGATCTTTTCTTGAATTCTAACAATTTTACTAGTTTTCTGAAGTGGAAAGGTGCTCTATCTTACCTAATCAAAACAAGGTTTTAACAACACACAAACAAAACAAAGCACACAAAGTAAGCTATACAAGCAACTATACAATATATACATATAATACATGGTTCTGACTTGACCTACTTAGGCTTGGAAATAGTTCTTAAGGAATTGTCCATTGACTGGCAATGGGACATCCTCACCTATTAAGGTCTTAAGCCTATAGGTGCTATCACCTAATATCTTTTATATTTGGAAGGGACCGATCGACGGTTTATGAAACCTTCCATGATCACCTTTCCTCTCGTGGGCTTTATCCCATGATAGGACCAAATTTGAGATCCTAAACGCCTTTACTTTGGCTCTTTTCTCAAACCAGCATTTGACAATAGCTTGATGTTTCAAAAAATCATCAATTGCCTTATCTCTTTTCTCTTCTAAGCACATTAACTACAACAATTTGACTTCCATTTAATTGTGAATGCCTAGATACTCTTGGGCAAATTGTAATATTGGGATTTTTAGGTTGACAGGGAGGATAGGGTCCACTCCATACACCAATTGATCGAGAGAGTTGCCTAAGGCAGTCTTGACTCTCGTTCTGTCTACCCATAGGACATACTTAAGTAAAATATTTCATTCCCTAGGGTTCTTTTCAATTAACTTCTTAATGATATTCAACGGGTTTTTGTTAGTGCATTTAGCTAGGCCATTGCCCTGGAGATAGTAATTTGATGAAATTTTAAAGCTATACCATGGTAAAATGTCAAACTTGAAAACTTAAGAGATGTAAAAGAAGGACCATTGTCACAAACTAAAGCATATGGAATTCCATACCTGGTGGTGGTATTGCTCTCCAAAAACTTGATCACATCATCTGATGTGCATGTCTTGATGCTAATGGCCTCTGTCCATCTGGTACAGTAATCAGTGATGGTCAACACATACCTGTCTCTAGCAGATGATGGAGGATTAATAGGTCCAATGAAATCCATGCCCCATTGTGCAAATAGCCACATCTCCATCACAGGCTCCAACGGTTGAGATGCATACTTCTCTTTGTTAGAAGCAGTTTCACATGTGTGACAAAACTTGATGTGCTCAGCTGTATCCTTGAAAATTATGGGCTGATAATACCTAGCCCTCAAGATGGCATGTGTGGTAGCTAGATGTGATCCATGGGCTATACCAAACTTGTCATGTAATTCGAGGACTTTGGGAGCTTCTTTTTTGTCTAAGCATATGAGGTATATCCCCCATAGTTTTTTCTTAAATAGGATTCCTCATTAAATAATGTATATTTATGCTTTGATTCTTAGAGCTCTTCTCTAGGATGCTTGCATATTAGGTGGACATCTTCCTGTGATAAGGACATGTCTTATGTTGGAGTACTAGTCATCATGTATTTCTAAATCTACTGCATACTATTTTCTTGTTAAGTTAGGATCTATCTTTGCAATCATCTAATTGAGTGCCTGTCCCCTAACTAGTTTCATGGGTGTGATGTCCATATCATATTCCTATAATATAGTAATCCATTTAGTTGTCTTCTCTCCTAGTTCATATTGTGTGAGTAGCATTTTCACAGCTGAATTAGGTACTACTACTATAACTTTACTTCTCAAGATATAGTGCCTAAACTTCTTTACAGCTCTGACTAAGGCAAGAGCCTATCTCTCTACATCCATCTACCTTATCTCGGCATCTCTAAATGGGGAACTCATGAATGCAGTTGGTTTTTCATCTTTTACCCCACGCATCTGAGCTAAGATTGTTGCACATGTGTGCTTTGATGCGAAAGAGTATATGTAAAAGTCCCTGGTTTAGTCAGGACTAAACAACACTGGGATATATGCAATGGCTTTCTTAATATGTTTGAATGCTTCCTTTGCCATTGGAGTCCACTCAATCTCAGTATCTTTTTCAACATAGCATTGAGAGGTCACACTATCTCTACAAATCCAGTGATAAACTACTAAACAAAGTTAATCTTACCAAAGTAAGACTTTAGCTCTTTCTTTCTTGTGGGAAGTTACAACTTCATGATTGAATCTACCATAGTGGGGTTGATAGTTATTCCATTCTCTGATATGACATGATGTAGCAACTTTCCTATGGTTTCCCTGAAAATACACTTCTTTGGATTCAGGGATATGCCATATTGTTCACACTTCTTTAACACTTTCCCGAGGTCATCAATGTGATCGCCTCTCTATTTTTAAAACATTGTTAGGTCATCCATGTATATCACAATGCACTGACCTACCAGTCCTCTAAATGCTATATCCATGACTCACTATAAAGTTTCTCCAGCATTGATTAAGCCAAAGGGCATACGCCTATAGGTGAAGATTCCCCACTTAGTGGTAAAAGTTCTTTTCAATCTATCAATTTTATCGACCATCACCTAGTTGTAACCTAAAAAGTCATCTAGGAAGAACATCATTTGTGCACCATTCACCGATTTGAGAACTTCATCCAGAGAAGGCAAATGATAGTTATCCTTCTTGGAGGCTCTATTTAAATTTCTAAAATCCACGCAGAGGTGTCTATCTCCATTTTTCTTCCTTACAGGGACCAAATTCACAACCCAAGTGGAATATCTAACTGGAAAGATGATCCTTTCAATAAGCAGCTTCTTAACTTCCTAAAAAATGGCAGGTTCCAATAATGCATTCACTAGCCTTTATTTCTGCCTGAAGGGTTTACCATCTAGTTTCAGGGGGATTGTGTGAGTTATGATGGATATGCCATAAGTCTTTAGCTCATCCTAAGTCCATGTAATGACTTAGATATAATCTCTTAAAGCTTGGGCTATCCCTTCTTTCTCATCTTCAAAGAAAACCTTGCCTATCAGGACATTCCTTGTATCTTCACCTTGTCCTAGATTGATAGGTTCATACTCTCCTCCATCTGTTTGTTGGAATTAGACCAGACAACTGAGAGGGGGGAGAATTAGTTGTCACACAATTTAATGTTTTTCTTCTTTTAACCTTCTTTATTATCTTACTACTGGATTAGTGATGTAAATATTAAAGCATAGATCAACAACATAAGAGCATAAACATAATCAACACAATTGACACCAAGATTTTGATGTTGAAACTTAGTTAAGGGAAAAACCAAGGTGGGGGTTAACCCATAAAGATTTGTACCCTGTTAAAAGTACTTTAGAAAAATAGAAGGCACATGCCTTCAGGTGCACTACCCAAAGCTCACTGCTCAAAAGAGGAGGCTTACTGCCTACAAAATTAATTTATAATAGAATGGATTAATTAAAAAATAGCATCTACTTCATGCCTGGTTCAGTTTCAATGAATGCTCAAAAACTTCTGCTTTGCCCTAGATTCTTCTTTACTAACTTCACACTCTATACTTCTCTCACTCCTCTTCTCTACTCTACTTCTGACCCTTTATTCAGATTTAATCTATTTTGCACAAGGATGATATTTGAAAACTCTTCAACAAGTATTTATACACTTCATCCATCTTGGAATGATCAATAAGGTTAGCCAAACTTAACACAGATCTTTACACTATTGGCCAATCATAGCTTAGACTTGAATCTTCCTTTATTAACACACCATGATTCATAAAATGATCTTTAGATCATCTGCAACACGCTACGAACATCCGATCAGCCAAGGTTGGGAAGAATAACAACAAATAAGAGGAAACCTTCAATCACAAGCTCCTTTGTCAATGTGGACCACCAATACAATAGCCACATTATCCAAAGACCACCACAAGCACAATTAAGTCAATAGGAACAACCACACCACTTCACATTACCAGAATCAATCGCATATTCATAGTGAATCCTCAAAAACACACACTACCATGAATGTCATACTAGAAAGATTGTTTCCAGATCTCCAAACCATGATCCACTCAAGTTGAGGGAACACACCAACATCCCAGACATGCCTCTAGATCCACAGATCACAATATTCTCATACCAGACCAATCCGGAACAACTTATTGCCACTCTGTCATCATAGAACAACTACAAAAACCTGTCTTGCTTAGAGGGCCACAACTTCACCAAATCTTCATGTGGACCTCTCAAATCTCAACTGGAGCAACAATAGACAACCCTATACAAACCCTTTAATCCACAAACTCTGATCTTCACTTTATTGGAAATACTAATCACTCCTCTGCATTGTCTTCACTGTTTTTGTCAGAAGGATATGTTGACATCAATAACAACACATCAAGCACATATTTGCAACAATCTCCCCCTTTATCATTGATGGCAACATATGATGTGAAAAACTAATTTAAGGATCAAGACAAGAACTTCTTTCCCTTTCTCTTGTCACACCTGTAACCACTTTCTTCACTACTCCCCCTTTCATCAGCAACTACTTCTACATTTTTCACATGACTTCTCTCCCCCTTTTACATAAATGGAAAAGGGTGCATATTTGCAATCATCTCTTCCTCTTTTTATTTCAGACCGATCTCCAATATTTACCTACTGACTACTCCCTAGAGTAGTATTTTCTCAACATCAATCTGGATCTCAAGATATGACTAAGAATTCCACCGGACTGATGCAGCTTAGTGCATCTTAGTTCTGATTTGGAGGGGTAATAACCCCTAACTTCTCTTTGAGATATTCAAAGGTATCCTTGGGAAGAGGCTTAGTGAAGATATCTGCAATCTAATCTTTGGATGACATAAACTCCAACTTGACTTCATTCTCATTTACCTTCTCTCTCAAGAAATGAAATTTGATAGATATATCCTTCATCTTTGAATGCAACACTAGATTCTTTGAGATACTTATTACACTAGAATTATCACAAAAGATTGTGACTGGCTCCTCAAACACAACTCTGATGTCCTTCAACATTTGCTTCACCCATAGAACTTGAGTACAATTATTTATTGCTGCTATATATTCTGCTTCTGCAGTAGACAAAGATATTGCCTTTTGCTTTTTGCTCATCCAAGAGACCAATCTCTTTCCCAAGAAAAAGACACCACCACTAGTACTTTTTCTATCATCCACATCTCCTGCCCAATTAGCATCTGTGTATGCATGAAGAGTAAAGTCATTGTCTTTTGGATACCACAATCCATAATCAATTGTCCCCTTGAGATATCTAAAAATTCTTTTGACTACCACAACGTGGGATTCTTTTGGGTTAGATTGAAATCTAGTAACAAGTCCAATGGCATTCATGATGCCAAGTCTGGTTTGGGTCAGATAGAGCAATCCTCCAATCGTTGATCTATACCTTTTCTAATTTGCCTTGGGTGAATCATCATCTTTACTTAATTTGTATCCGGTTACCATTGGTGTACCTACTAGCTTTGAATCTTCCATTCCAAACTTCTTCAGTAATTCTTTCACATACTTGGACTGAGATATAAAGATAATTTTGTCTGACTGAACAATTTGCAGACCTAGGAAGAAATTCATCTCTCCAAACATAGACATTTCAAATTAACTTTTCATTTGGTCAGCAAATGTTTTACAGATACATTTATTTCCACCAAAAATGATATCATCAACAAAGACTTCAACAATTAGGATGTTCTCATGATTAATCTTGATGTAAAGATTACTATTAGTAGTACCTTTGCTAAAACCTATCTTAAAGAAATATTTATCCAATCTTGCATACCAGGCTCTTGGATCTTGCTTGAGTCCATACAATGTTTTTCTTAGTCTACAAACCATGTCACCCTGATCATACAATTGAAATCCTTCTGGTTTCTCAATGTAGACTTCTTCCTCCAAATCTCCATTCAAGAATGATGATTTGACATCCATCTAATAAACTTTAAAATCTTTGGAAGCAATGTTGAAAATGCAAGAAACAATCTAACTGCCTCTATTCTTGCCACTGGAGAAAAAGTTTCTTCAAAATCAATTCCTTCTACTTGAGAATAGCCTTTGCATACCAACTGTGCTTTGTTTCTTACAACTTCACCATCTTCATTTAGTTTATTTTGGAAGACCCATTTGGTTCCAATTACATTTTTGTCCTCTCACATTGGAACAAGATCCCAAGTGTGGTTCTTTTCAATTTGTATTAATTCTTCTTCCATTACTTTTACCCAATTTTCATCAGTGCAAGCTTCACCAACTGATTTATGTTTAATCCTTGAAATCAAACAAATCTCTTCTTGATCTTTAGCAACTCTTCTCTTAGTTCAAACACCTTTATTTCTATCCCCTATGATTTGATCTTCAGGATGATTCATTCTTACATACCTGGGGGTTTTGGAAATTGCTTGAGCTTCTATTTCATGAGCTTGTTCCTCAACATCTGTATTGATTTCTTGAGTCTCTAGAGTTTCCAGATCAGTTTGTATTAGAGTTTGAACTAACCTTCCTTGATTTTGACTCTCAGTTTGATCATCTGAATCATATAGGCAGAACCTAGAATGTCCTTCCTTGGTCTCATCAACTCTAACATTAGCACTTTCAACAATATTTTTCAACCTCTTGTTAAAGCACCGGTAAGCCTTACTTTGAGTAGAGTATCCCAAAAATATTCCCTCATCACATCTTGTATCAAATTTGCCTAAATCGTCATCTTTTTTGATATAGCATTTACTACCAAAAACTCTAAAATATCTCACAGTAGGAGGATGACCAAACCATAGTTCATAAGGGGTCTTACCAGAATTGCCTCTGATCTGCACCCAGTTAAGAGTGTAGACAGCAGTACTTATAGCTTCTCTCCAATAAGCTTGAGGAACATTTGTTTCCATCATCATGGTCCTGGCATCTTCTTGAATGCTCTAGTTCTTTCTTTCCACAAATCTATTTTGTTGGGGAGTCCTAGGAACAGAAAACTATCTTTTTATGCCATGCTTTTCATAGAAAGCATCAAACTCATGGGATGTAAATTCTCCACCTCTGTCAGATCTCAGACATTTCAATTTTTCACCAATTTCATTTTTAACCATCACTTTGAACACCTTGAATTTTTTAAGAGCTTCTGATTTTTCTTTTAGGAAGGTTACCCATATGATCCTGGATTAGTCATCTATCAGCATCATGAAATATCTATCTCCTTACACACTCCTAATTCTAGCAGGACCACAGAGATCAGTATGTACCAGTTCCAATTGCCCATTTGAGACTTGTTCCTTACTTTTGAATGAAATCTTGCTCTTTTTCCCTAATTGACATTCTCTAGACATTCTATTAGGTTTCACAAGTTTTGGAAGATCTCTCACAGCCTGAGTGGTACTTATTTTGACAATATTATCAAAATTCAGATGACACATCCTCCTATGCCATAACCAACTTGTATCTATCTGAGAAATCAAATAGCTTTTTCTAGAGCTACTTAAATGAAAAATGTTACCTCTGGTTTGAGTACTGGATGCAATTTCAGTTCTGAAACTTTCTACGATTCTGCACTTTCCATCTTTGAATCGAAGATCATAACATTTTTCAACCAACTTTCCAACACTGAGAAGTTTATGTTTCAGTCCTTCCATATACACAATATCATTTGTGCTATTCTTACCATCAAAAGAGATGGATCCTCTGCCATGGATTCTACCAGCTGAGTTATCTCCAAATTTCACAAGCCCGCCTTCATAATTTTCAAAATTCACAAACTTACTATTGTCTCCAGTCATATGATGAGAACATCCACTATCAATCACCCATTCATCTTTCTCAACAACCTGAGTAGCCAAGGTACTATCCATATTTGTATAGCTAGCAGATTTAGTAGACACCAAATCTTCTTCTTTAATGGCAATGAACACCTAATCATTTTCAGGGGAACCTCCACGATCAGATTCATCATCTATGACTCCTTCACCAGTTTCTTGGACATAATAAAATTTATTCTATTTTGATATCTGTTAGGGTTTGGTTTTGAAAACCTCTCTGGACATCTTGAGGCAAAATGACCAATCTTATTACAAGCAAAACATTTAAGTGGCAATTTTCCTTCATACTTATGGGATCCTCTTGGTAATATTTTGGCAAGAAGAGCTTCAAGATCAGTAGTTTCAAGTTCAATATCTTCAAGATCCTTCCTTGTCTTCAGTAATCTATTTGATCTTATAGAAGAGCTTTCACCTAGATCATATCTTTGTTTCCATATACACTGGCCTTAAATACAGATTCAGATTTGGGAAGAGAATCACCAAACTCACTTAATTGAAAAGCTGAAATTTTACCAACCAGATGATCTCTTGTAACATCTGAGACAGACTTGATCTCCTCTATAGAAGAAACCTTATGTTTGTATGAATGAGGTAAAGATCTGAAAAATTTTGATACAATCTCTGATTCTTCCAAAGTTCCACCAGCACACTTGATACCACACACAAGTTCATTTATCTTTTGCATGTAGATTGTGATGTTTTCATCTTCGCTCATCCTCATAGTTTCAAATTTTTCTCTCAGACTTTGAAGCTTGGGACATTTGACATATTGATCACCTTCATATAGATATTCCAACTTTTTCTAGATTTCATAAGTAGTTTTTAGACCAAAGACATTTGTCATTACGGAATTAGTCAGGGCACTTAACAAGGCTTTTTTGACTCGAAGGTTACTTTTAGCATCTTTGACTTGATCTGGAGTTGAAGGAACCTTTCTATGGAGGTTTATACTCAACACTAGTTAGTGCCCAATAGGCATCGCCCATGCATTGTAAATGGCACTCCATGCTATTGTTCTAAATAGAATAATTTGTTCCATCAAATCTCAGACTATCCTTCTTGTAAGTCGACATCCAGATCTCCTCAAGTAGTTAGGCTTTTATAAGATGATCTGGCTCTGATACCAATTGTTGGAATTAGACTGGACAACTGAGAGGGGGGTTGAATCAGTTGTCACACAATTTAAACTTTTTTTGCTTTTAACCTTCTTTATTATCTTACTACCAGATTAGTGATGTAAACATTAAAGCATAGATGAATAGTATAAGAGAAGAAAAATAATCAAAACACTTGACACCAAGATTTTGACATGGAAACCTGGTTAAGGGAAACACCATTGTGGGGGTTAACCCACAAAGATTTGTACCCTGTTAAAATTACTTTAGAAAAATAAAAGGCACATGCCTTCGAGTGCACTGCCCAGAGCTCACTGCTGAAAAGAGGAGGCTCACTACCTACAAAATTAATTTAGAACAGAATGGATTAACTAAAAAATAACATCTACTTCATTCCTGGTGTTGGTGTTTATTTTTGAATCGGCAGTGGGTTTGCCAATTCCAATGCACGGGCAGATTCAGCCAACAGATATGGGAGGTTATGTGAGCTACCTCCCCTTCACTTCTGGTTCTACCGCACCAAGGGGGGTATCCCTTTTAACTAAAGATGTAACACTTTGACTCACCCAATGACATAAAGATTTAGCTTTATAATGACAGGTAGAATACTCTCATGTGTGGACCAAGATTTGTGTGACAAATCACAAGGTT
The DNA here is from genome assembly GCA_027924645.1 of Cunninghamia lanceolata. NCBI lineage: Eukaryota > Viridiplantae > Streptophyta > Pinopsida > Cupressales > Cupressaceae > Cunninghamia > Cunninghamia lanceolata. The sequence goes on along the minus strand of BSBN01000175.1, from coordinate 1,607,097 downwards.
GGCAACGTTCTTGGACATATGTGTCTGGTTATGGATGAGAGTATGCAGGGGGTTCCTAATCCTACTCCTACAACTAACAGATTGAAATTATGGAATGGTTGATTTGATGGTTTAGATGCAAGACAGGGGTTTTGGATCATAACTACTACAAAAGAAGCATACCAGTGCCTATCTTAGGGCAAGGAGTCAACTAGACATATACATGAGAATGGCTTGCAACTGTCATTCAAGTTTCAAGGGGTTAGATTGATGATTGCCTTACAAACATCACCCAAGGATGGGTATTTACCTGCCTCTACTTATGAATATCCCAGCTGACATACAATCTTCTCCATACCTTAACCTAAAACAATTTAATCCACTCCTTGAATGGAAGTTAGAGATCAAGTATGTGATACAGCAAAACTACACCCTAGAATCTGAGAAACCCTTAGTAGCTAGATTCAAAAGAAGAAAATGCATGCAAAAAGTGGAGACAGATAGATAAATACATGCACAATGCATTTCTCATATACAATGACAACAAACTGAACATACGTGCAAGATACAACTCAGATGCAACTCATAAACTCCACAGAGATACAATAGATAAGAAATGCTTTGTATTTCATTATTCACACAAAAAATTGCCCAAGTCTTCAACAACCATAATGAGTAACACCATTTGGCTTTTATACTAGGACTGTGTACTTAGCAAAATTTACAAAGCAAGTCAAAAGTTTGCCAGATACCATGCATCTTCATATTGGTGCTCAAAATATTCAATGTAGCAGAGGGACAAAATGGGAAGAAGCAGGAGAAGGGCGAGGAGTAGTTGAACTCGAGCCCTGTGCCACCGCTAGAAGATTTTCCACTTGAAGGCGATAGCTGACATGTCCCTTCATCGACACATACCACTGCGTTTCTACCATTAATACCTCAGCTACCCGTGGGATGCAGTAATGGTTCGTGCTATGAAGTTTCCTGCTCGAACTGGTGCAAACACACAGAAAATCCTTCCTTCGTCAAGCATTCCAAACAAGGCCGTCAATCTCCCTCCCATCGCTGAGATCCATAGCTCAAAATCTTGCAAAAAAGTTAGTAGCCAATGATAATGTGCCACGTAGGCACTCCACACTTCTGTCACTGACTTTTCCCCCTGTATTTTGCCTTTTCGCCCTTGTATATGCAAAAACATATGCATATACAATCACTCTTTATATCTTTGTATATGCAGGATGCATATACATGCAACTGTTCAACATACAAGGTGGACCCCAAGTTGTTATAGAGCAAATTGGAATTTTCAATCAGGTCCACCTTGCATCTTCTTTCTTGCATCTTCCCTTGTATATGTGCATATACATTCAACTTATATATACAAGGCGCGGATTTCAAATTTTCATGAAGCATGTTGAAGTCGCTTTGAAATCGGGCTTGTACCTAACCTTTATATATCGGCACACATACAAGCATCCAATACACATGCCACAGATACCAGTGCTTTATCTGCCAACTTTGACTTTTCTTTTGGGTCCAGAATGTATGCCTTTTCTTTGTATATTTCCCTGCATATCGTATCATACAAATGTGATATACATACAACGGACCCTTGCCATTTATCCATCAGATTTGAAAAACTTTCAAATCCGGGCTTTGTATATTAATGGGCCCCACCCCTTTGTATATCCGCCCCTTCGTATGCATACATTTGTTTTTTTTAAACAAGGCAGACCCTACGAATTGTATATTTTAGTGCCTTGTATATTGTCGAATGTACAAGACCCCTGCATACAAACAGCGAATCTTTCCTGGAATATGCCTGCAATGTATCTTTTCTCTTGTACATAGCAATTGTATGTCTGAACATACAAACCAAATATACATGCAACCTAATATACAAACAAGAAATATTCCTGAGAATCTATAAAAGATTCCCCCTTTGTATATGCACTATCCTAAGCCTGATATGCATCTAAAAATGCATATAACTTACTTTTTCAAAGGCCGATTTGGATTTTGCAAGCCCGCCAATACATATTTGACCTGCATGTATATACAAACACCATTGTATATACAAAGACATGGGCACCTTAACTAATTTTTGCAATTTTACTACTGTAAAGGCCGAAAGAGTTAGATTTTTTGGATTTTTTGGGAGGGTGCCTGCATATTTAAATACTTGAAACCTAAATATTTATACAAGCACCACTAGTGGCTCTGTCTAGGGATGCATGGCTCTTGCAGGCATGGTGAGAACTCTAGAATCTTTGGTTTCGCAGATTGGGCCTTATCCACTAGGCAACAGAGTTGAACATTACACCAACTTGCACACAAATTATATTTTCAATAATTAATTTTGGCAGCCCTGGGCAGCCAAAAATGAAGAACCACAACCTTTTTCTGTCAAATACATGGTTCCATTCTAAATAATCCCAACCATAGTTGAAAACATTAAAACAATCTGCCCACATGCTGATCTTATCAATTACATGCTTCACCATTTTTGAAAACTTGCCACTGTCAGCACTGCCTCTGTCACTCTGCACCTTACAACCAAATATATAACCATACACATTATAATATTCTTTAGCATTAGGTAACATATGTATGTTATGATCCTCAAGTAGTATATCCTCATATTGCATTTGGCAATATTCATTATCTACTTGGCTGTTGCACATTACCAAACACATATCGAGCTAATCCAAAAACTGAAAACACTTAGAAAATATGAGACCCTCAATATCATTTATATCACCTATTAACATTGAAAACCAAACCTGATCCATATAGCCATCATTGCACATGTCTGAACCAACTAATGCTGAGCATTCATTATCCATAGTTTGCAAATCAGTATTATCATTTTCAAACAAAGGGTTAATCCTGCACCATTGAAAGTCATAACTCACAATATCAAATGCATCCACAGGCTCATCATAAAGGGGATTCATACTCATTGCAAAGGTCTCTGTTTCTTCTTCATGACAATCCACTTCTCTTTCATTATCAAATCTAAAGTCATAAGAATAACAAACCTGATCCATGAACTGATCATGGATATCATCTTTATCATCTTCAACATCTGATTGCCCCACATACAAAACTTTGGCTACGTCAATGCATTCTCAAGTTGAACTATCTACATCATTTTCCATCCCTCTAATGCTTCCTGATGAAACTGATATTGATTCTTTATCCATATGATCACAACTTTGCACAACTGGATCATTTAAACATGAATGCTCTTTGTTCAGGATTGGCATGCAAATATTACTTGAAAAATTATTATTGCCAACTTCATTTGCTGGGCAAATGAAGACATCCTCCTTTATAATAGAAACATCAACAACTTGGAATGATGCAAAAACTGAGACAGTAGGGGTGTGAGTACTTTCACATTCATCTTCAACATTCAAACTATATCCCTCATCAACATTGGTGGCCCTAGGACAACAAACATTTTCAGAGAAATAACCCTTTTGAATCCTGTACCTCCAATTGTGTTCAATATCAATTGTAAACTGATGTGCCTAATGCAAAGTGGTGGGCTCTTTATCTCTCAATCTATAGATCATTTTCCTATCAAATGCTCCCAAATAGACAACTAAGCACAATCCATCATTTGGTCTCATGCATTTTGGAATTCTATTCAATGCCCTCATAAACCTGAGGTTAAAAGTTAGAATCAACTTATTCTCTTCAATATAGATATACATAAAATTACTAATAACTGCATATTCAGATATTCTTTCACCAAATTGTTCTAGAAATGCAGATTTAAATTCTTGCCAAGAGATGACAGAGTATGTTGGAAGATAGGAGAACCAGTCCCTTGCATCTTCATCTAGAGATTGAACAAATAATATCATAACTACATCTTCATGGTCAATCTCAAAATCATCTATACCATTTATAAACTGCTGCAAGTGTCTCTCAGCTGATTCATCCTTTACACCATTGAATTTGGGCAAATATTTTCTGATCTTAGATGGAAAAGCATTTGGATATCCACAAATGCCATTGAAACTGATGGGCTTATATCTATCAGTGCTGAAACTTATTCTATCACATGGTTGGGACTGATTATTATGCACCATTACATTTGACACCTCATAAGGGTGCATGGGTTGATAATACATCTTTATATGTTTTTGCAACCCTCTTTTCAACTTAGATTTTCAATTACAACAATGACCTTAGGCCTTTAAAATTTCAGACTGCTATTTCAGCTTTCCTAAAGTCCTCTATTTGAGTCATTTCAACAATATTGCATACTTCTTTTTTGAAATACAAATTAGGTTCCTACAACAGCATGCAATCTTTCACTATGATCTCCCTTTTAACTAGTGTTGTTTCATCAAATAGGGAGTCTTTTAAGATTTATGAAAATACCTTGATATGTTGCAACAACTGTAAATTTAACACCTCTGGTGTCCTCTAATTAGGTTCTTTATATGCAAAGTCACCACCTCCTTGGCAGAGGAATAAGCTTCAAACATGCTGAAGCTACAAATTCATTTCTTTTCTTTCCAGGTTCTCCCAGAGTAGAGTCACACATAAAATTTTTTTCCTTTGTTGTAACAAACACTTTCTAGGTCTAATTCTTCAATCTTTTAGACTCAAACTTTCATGGATATGACATTGTCTCCCCAGCAAAGTTGCCAATTCTATTGGTGTTTATTTCTGAATCAGTAGTGGGTTTGCTAATTCCAATGCACAGGTAGATTTGGCCAACAGATATGGGAGGTTGTGTGAGCTGCCTCCCCTTCACTTCTGGTTCTGCCGCACCAACAGGGGTATCCCTTTTAACTAAAGATGTAACACTTTAACTCACCCAAGGACATAAAAATTTAGCTTTATAATGATAGGTAGAATACTCTCATGTGTGGACCAAGATTTGTGTGACAAATCACAAGGTTGGCAATGTTCTTGGACATATGTGTCTGGTTATGGATGAGAGTATGCAGGGGGGTCCTAATCCTACTCCTACAATTAATAGATTGAAATTATGGAATGGTTGGTTTGATGGTTTGGATGCAAGACAGGGGTTTTGGATCATAACTACTACACACGAAGCATACCAGTGCCTATCTCAGGGCAAGGAGTCAACTAGACATATACATGAGAATGGCTTGCAACTGTCATTCGAGTTTCAAGGGGTTAGATTGATGCTTGCCTTACAAACATCACCCAAGGATGGGTATTTACCTGCCTCTACTTATGAATATCCCAACTGACATACAATCTTCTCCATACCTTAACCTAAAACAATTTAATACACTCCTTGAATGGAAGTCAGAGATCAAGTATGTGATATAGCAAAACTATACCCTAGAATCTAAGAATCCCTTAGCAGCCAGATTTAAAAGAGGAAAATGCATGCAACAAGTGGAGACAGATAGATAAATACATGCAACAATGCATTTCTCATATACAATGACAAGAAACTAAACATACGCGCAAGATACAACTCAGATGCAACTCATAAACTCTACAGAGATACAATAGAGAGGAAATGCTTTGTATTTCGTTATTCACACAAAAAATTGCCCAAGTCTTCAACAACCACAATGAGTAACACCGTTTGGCTTTTATACCAGGACTGTGTACTCAACAAAATTTACAAGGCAAGTCAAAATTTCACCAAATACCATGCATCTTCAGATTGGCACTCAAAATAATCAATGCACTAGAGGGACAAAATGGGAAGAAGTAGGAGAAGGGTGAGGAGTAGTTGAACTCAAGCCCTGTGCCGCCGCTAGAAGATTTTCCACTTGAAGGTGGTAGCTGACATGTCCCTTTGTCAACCTATACCACTGCGTTTCTGCCATTAATGCCTCAGCTACTCGTGGGATGTAGCAATGGTTCGTGCTATGAAGATTCCCGCTCGAACTAGTACAGACCCACAAAAAATCCTTCCTTCGTCAAGCATTCAAAACAAAGCCATCGATCTCCCTCCCATCGCTGAGATCCACGGCTCAAAAACCTACAAAAAAGTTAGTAGCCAATGATAATGTGCCACGTAGGCACTCCACACTTCTATCACTAACTTTTCCCCCCCTGTATTTTGCCTTTTCGCCCTTGTATATGCAAAAACATATGCATATATAATCGCTCTTTAAATCTTTGTTTATGTAGGATGCATATACACGCAACTGTTCAACATATAAGGCAGAACCTAAGATGTTATTGAGCAAATTGGAGTTTTCAATCAGGTCCACCTTGCATCTTCTTTCTTGCATCTTCCCTTGTATATGTGCATATACATTCAACTTATATATACAAGGCGCAGATTTCAAATTTTCATGAAGCATGCTGAAGTCGCTTTGAAATCCGGCTTGTACCTAACTTTTGTATATCGGCACACATACAAGCATCCAATATACATGCCACGGACGCCAGTGCTTTATCTGCCAACTTGGACTTTTCTTTTAGGTCCAAAATGTATGCCTTTTCTTTGTATATTTCCCTGCATATCACATCATACAAATGTGATATACATACAACGGACCCCTGTCATTTATCCATCATATTTGAAAAACTTTGAAATACGGGCTTTGTATATTTGCTAGCCCCACCCCTTTGTATATCGGCCCCTTCATATTCATACAATTGCTTTTTTTAAACAAGGCAGACCCCACCAATTGTATATTCTGTTGCCTTGTATATTGTCGAATGTGCAAGACCCCTGCATACAAACAGCGAATATTTCTTGGAATATGCTTGCAATGTATCTTTTCTCTTGTACACAGCCGTTGTATGTCTGAACATACAAACCAAATATACATGCAACCCAATATACAAATAGAGAATATTCTTGAGAATCTGTGAAAGATTCTCCCTTTGTATATGCACTATCCTAAGCCCAATATGCTTCTAAAAATGCATATAACTTACTTTTTCAAATGCCGATTTGGATTTTGTAAGCCCACCAATGTATATTCAACTTGCATGTATATACAAACACCCTTGTATATACAAAGACACTTGCACCTTAACTGATTTTTGCAATTTTACTACTGCAGAGGCCGAAAGAGTTAGATTTTTTGGATTTTTTTGGAGGGTGCCTGCATATTTAAATGCTTGAAACTTAAATGTTTATGCAGGCACCACCAGTGGCTCTGTCTAGGGACGCATGCCTCTTGCAGGCATGGCGAGAACTCTAGAATCTTTGGTTTCACAGATTGGGCCTTATGCATTGGGCAACAAAGTTGAACATTGCACCAACCTGCACACAAATTATATTTTCAATAATTAATTTTGGCAGCCCTGGGCAGCAAAAAATGAAGAACCATAGCCTTTTTTGTCAAATGCCTAGTTCAGTCTAAATAATCCCAACCATAGCTGAAAAGATTAAAACAATCTGCCCACATGCTGATCTTATCAATTACATGCTTCACCATTTTTGAAAACTTGCCACTGTCAGCACTGCCTCTATCACTTTGCACCTTACAACCAGATATATAACCATACACATTATAATATTCTTCAGCATTAGGTAACATATGTATGTTATGATCCTCAAGTAGTATATCCTCATATTGCATTTGGAAATATTCATTATCTACTTGGCTGTTGCACATTACCAAACACATATCCAGCTGATCCAAAAATTGAAAACACTCAGAAAATATGAGACCCTCAATATCATTTATATCACCTATTAACATTGAAAACCAAACCTGATCCATACAACCATCAGTGTACATGTCAGAACCAACCAATGCTGAGCATTCATTATCCATAGTTTGCAAATCAGTATCATCATTTTCAAACAAAGGGTTAATTCTGCACCACTGAAAGTCATAACTCACAATATCAAATGCATCCGTAGGCTCATCATAAAGGGGATTCATACACATTGCAAAGGTCTATGTCTCTTCTTCATTACAATCCACTTCTTTTTCATTATCAAATCTCAAGTCATAAGAATAACAAACCTGATCCATGAACTGATCATGGATATGATCTTTATCATCTTCAACATTTGATTGCCCCACATACAAAACTTCTACTACTTCAATGCATTCTAAAGTTATACTATCTACATCATTTTCCAACCCTCTAATGCTTCCTGATGAAACTAATATTGATTCTTGATCCATATGATCACAACTTTGCACAACTAGATCATTTAAACATGAATGCTCTTTGTTCAGGACTGTCATGCAAATATTACTTGAAAAATTATTATTGTCAACTTCATTTGCTGGGCAAATCAGGACATCCTCCTTTATAACAGAAACATCATCAACTTGCAATGATGCAAAAATTGAGACAATAGGGGTGTGAGTACTTTGACATTCATCTTCAACATTCAAACTATATCCCTCATCAACATTGGTGTCCCTAGGACAACAAATTTTTTTTAGAGAAATAACCCTTTTGAATCCCGTACCTCCAATTGTTTTCAATATCAATTGCAAACGGATGTGCCTGATGCAAAGTGGTGGGCTCTTTATCTCTCAATCTATAGCTCATTTTCCTATCAAATGCTCCCAAATAGACAACTAAGCACAATGCATCATTTGGTCTCATGCATTTTGGAATTCTATTCAATGCCCTCATAAACCTGAGGTTAAAAGCTGGAATCAACTCATTCTCTTTAATATAGATATACATAAAATTACTAATAACTGCATATTCAGATATTCTTTCACCAAATTGTTCTAGAAATGCAGATTTAAATTCTTGCCAAGAGCTGACAGAGTATGTTGGAAGATAGGAGAACCAGTCCCTTGCATCTTCATCTAGAGATTGAACAAATAATCTCATAACCACATCTTCATGGTCAATCTCAAAATCATCTATAACATTTATAAACTACTACAAGTGTCTCTCAGCTGATTCATCCTTTACACCATTAAATTTGGGCAAATATTTTCTGATTTTAGATGGAAAAGCATTTGGATATCGACAAATGCCATTGAAACTGATGGGCTTATATCTATTAGTGTTGAAACCTATTCTATAGCACGGTTGGGACTGATTATTATGCACCATTGCATTTGACACCTCATAAGGGTTCATGGGTTGATAATACATCTTTATATGTTTTTGCAACCCTCTTTTCAACTCAGATTTTTAATTACAACAATGACCTTAGGCCTTTAAAATTTCAGACTACTATTTCAGCTTTCTTAAAGTCCTCTATTTGAGTCTTTTCAACAATATTGCATACTTCTTTTTTGAAATACAAATTAGGTTCCTAAAATAGCATGCAATCTTTCACTATGATCTCCCTTTTAACCAGTGTTGTTTCACTAAATAGGGAGTCTTTTAAAATTTATGAAAATACCTAGATATGTTGCAACAACTACAAATTTAACACCTCTGGTGTCCTCTAATCAGGTTCTTTATATGAAGAGTTGCCACCTCCTTGAATCTTCCTTTATTAACATGCCATGCTTCATAAAATGATCTTTAGATCATTTGCAACACACTAGGAACATCTGATTGGCCAAGGCTGGGAAGAACAACAATAGCTAAGAGGAAACTTTCAATCATGAGCTCCTTTTTCAATGCGGACCACCAACACAATAGCCACACGATCCAGAGACTGCCACAAGCATAATTAAGTCAATAGAAACAACGACACCACTTCGCATTACCAGAACCAATCGCATCTTCACACTGAATCCTCAAGAACACACACTGCCATGACTGTCATTTTAGAAAGAGTGCTTCTGGATCTCCAAAACATGAGCCACTCAAGTTGAGGGAACACACCAACATCCTAGACATGCCTCTAGATCCGTAGATCACAATATTCTCATACTGGACTAATCCAGACCAACTTCTTGCCACTCTATCATCACAGAACAAGTGTAGAAACCTGTCTTACTCAAAGGGCCACAACTTCTCCAAATCTTTATGTGGACATCTCAAATCTTAAATGGAGCAATAATAGACAACCCTATACAAACCCTTTAATATGCAAACTCTAATCTTCACTTTATTGGAAGTACTAATCACTCCTCTACACTGTCTTCACTATTTCTATCAAAAGGACATGTTGACATCAATGACAACACATGAGGCACATATTTGCAACACCATTTTGGGGAGGTCTTTCTTCTTAATCACATTTTCTAGATCAAAAGCTATTTCCAATTTAATCATTCGCTTTCAAATCTTATTATTGGGAAGAACAATTATCTCTTCCTCGTCCCAGGTACGGTCCTCAACATTCTTTTCATCCACTATCTGGGCCTCAAATACATCTTTATTAGTAATAAAGTCTAAAATATGATGATCATCATCAAATACCTAAAAATTTGTGACGTTGTCAGGAATAGATGGTATTGACCCCATATCAACTAAAAACTTCTTCATCCTTGATATGGACAAAAGCTCCATCATACTAGCAGCTTCTGCTAGTGCATCCGCACGATGATTGAGTTTTCTAGGACATGTGTGATGTTAAAGGCATCGAAACTATCTATCAAGTCCCAAACTTTGTGTCTGTAACTAGATAACCTTTTGTAATTGCATGCATAAATGCCTCTTACTTATTTTACTATGAGTTCTGAATCTCCAAAGACATGCAGAACTTTCACTTTCTTCTACAAAGAAAACAACAGGCCATGGATTAGAGCTTCGTATTCTGCCACATTGTTTGTGCATGGAAATTGCAGACTATACACTGCTAGAAATGATTTCCCTTGTGGATTGATAAGATATACTCCTACTCTGACTCCCTACTTTGATTTGGAACCATCAAACCTTAATGTCCATGGTTTATCTCCTGTCAGAGATTTATCTGGACCTTCCTTCTTTCTGTTGGCATGTGCAACACTATCGGAAGATATCTACTTGATCTTAGGTGGTTCATTCTTTACCCCATCCAAATGTTTCTGTGGAACTAAAACATCTGCACTTTGCTTTCCTTGAGCATCACCCTTTTGAATGCCTTCTCTTTTCATAAACTTGATGTCTTCATATATCTTGCTAGGGGACATTACAACTTTTCTTTTTGTCTCTTTTAGAACATCCCTAACTTTATGCAATTTGTCATTTGAACACAAATCTTCCTCTTTGCTCACTATATGCAAACATAGAGCACAAGTTGTTTCTGAATCGAGAGTTTCATGTAGCTTGCACCATCCTTCAATTAGTACCTGGCTAGGTGGGATCCCTTGGAGAATATGCCTTTGGATTTGCTTGGATAGGAACTCTTCAAACTGTGTCAAACAACTTCCCATGTCTTCATCTGACAAGTCATAATCAGACTCAATAAAATAATTTGTCCCTGGTGTGATGATGTTTACCTTATCCTTGCAATGCATATCATTGCATACCAACACTTCTTCTATACTACGAATTGGGACATTCATCTTGCATATTTGTTGTTCATATTCCTCTACATCTGGAGGAAACAACAACTGATTATGATCATCAGTGTTAAATACTTCACTTACCTCTGGTGATGATGGCTTGTCTTCTATGCATATTGTTCCTGGATTCTCTATTATATCCAGACATGCCTCACATGTGTTTTCTGAATTTGTATCTTCATGCAATCCGCACCAACCTCCAATGAGTATATCCTTGATGGATGTCCCTATAAGCTGACATTTCTAAACTTCATTAGACAAATACTACCAAACTTAAGGACATGATTCTCTTCATCTTCCTCTTAAGAGCTTTAATTTGATTTGATCATTAATCATTTCTCTCAAAAAATATCATCTTTTTCACTCTCTTCATGCATATGCATGCACATCAGTACCTTTTCTATGCTGACTGCCTGAGGCCTCAATGCATATACCCCTGGCTCTACATCCACATATAATATCTCATTATTCTGATTGTACTTAGTTATCATATGTTTTATTCTGGGTTCCACTTTAATTCTGAGCTAATTGGGGATGCCTTTCCATGGCAACCACATGTGGGAGAAATCAGTAGCCATATAACCATTCAAAGTCGTGGACTAGTCCCTACTGAGAAGTATGCCATATGTATCAGGTATGTCAACAACCTGAATGTCTATATAGTGCTGCACCCTTGGATTAGACGCAAGTTACATGTGAATATGTGTCAATGCTCCTACAACACTGACCTCAGACTTGTCTAATTGAGTAACCATCTTGAGGGACTTTGCAGGATGTGAACCTTATGTCTAGAAAATGGATAAGGGCATAATATTGGTAGAAGCACCTGAGTCTACCAGGTAATTGTGCAAGTTTTTTACAAAGATCCTAAGTGTGAGTAGGAAAGGAGGTGACTCAGACATCTCCTTGTATAGGGTCATCTGTGCTACATCTGTAGTATGGATTGACACCTTGTCTTTTGGTTTGACAACATTATCCCTAGGTATAGGATCTCTCGAAGGGATATGACTAGTGATATCTTTCTTTGCTATTGGTTCATCTAATGACTTTAGAAAGGCTCTTTTAATGACAAGAGTCTCTAAGAACTCTAATAAGGATAAACCAATTTTTATCTTCTTTATCTCCTCAGCAAGATAAGAAACAAGTTTATCAGATTCAGGTAATTTTGCACCACAAGAAATGGTAGCAACAAGTTTATCAGATTCAAGTCATTGTTTCATACCTTTTGCTACCGTTTCTTGTGGTACAAATTGTTGCGGGTTCACCTTTGGAGGTCCTAGATTGTTATTGGCCTTGGGATCTGGAGGCGTGTTGAAATTATCAGGAGGAATAGAAGTGGTCATATGACTAGTAGGGCGATTTGTATTGCTCCTTAGATTATAATTGTGTCCCCCCTGATATTACTGATATGCATGAACTTCCTCAGTCTCCTATGTAGGCTCATTCTCATCTTCAAAGTGGAAGACATGAGTGGTTTCAAAGGCCATGGTTGACTCGTCACATGCCAAGGTGTAATTTTTATGTATTGTGCTCATCTGTTGATCCTGATGACTATCTAGGGAACTTTCAAGTACCATAGCCGATTCATATCATATATGTACTATCTCATTACCTTCAGGGAAAGAAACCTCCCCTATAGTGTTGGATACTTCTACTTGGAATATGATGTCTACAATTTTGAACTGTGGACAGTCCAACTCAGCATGTGCATTTGTATTGCGTATCTTGCACTAATTGTTAAGTGTAGCCTCTGCTAAATTGACCCTAGTGGTCTGTTTAGGTTCAGAAGGTGGTTTGTTATCTAGGGGTGAAGGTAAGGAACCATTATTTGGTCTAGTGTTCCAGACTCTTAGAGGCCTAGGAACAATGTTATTATTATTAAAGTTCCTTTCATTATTATATCCTTGATCAGGATATTCGGATCTCTCATTGTTTTTACCATATCCTCTATCAGGATATCCCTTATGCTATTGGTTTTATGAATTAGACTTAGCATAGAAGTTCTGAGTTCTTAAGTGAGTGACTTCAGTCATCAATTTTATTAATTGAGAAGATATGTCTTTGATATAATCATTCTCCTCCTACACTTTTGCTACTACATTATCTTGATGTGGCTGGAAACATAAACTACCATTATTATTTTGTCCACCATCCTGAGGTGCATGTCTAGGATGTGGTATTATTTGGCCATTTCCCTAAAGAGGCATAATCCTAAGTGGAGGCACATGTAAAGGATTAGGCATTACAATAGACATCAAAGCTCCACTAGTTTGTGTTTGGCTGGGATAAGTAAGATATCCAAAGTTTGGAGTAAGACTTGGTGTCAACTGTAAGTTAACCTTGACAGCTTCTTCGAACGCACGTGACAAAGATTGGATTGCAGGGTGGGTCCTCCTGATGAAGATTGATGCTAGAGGATCCAGGGATGAGTAATAAACTAACCTAGCTACCTCATCAGTAACATTATAAGGAGCTATTAGCTTAGAGTACATCTTCTAAAATCTAGCATTGAAATTAGAGATCAACTCTCCTTCACCTCTTTTGATTGTGGCAAAGTGATGATACATGGTGGATGCATCTACAGGTATCTTGAATCTTATTTGGAAGGCTTTCTCTAGTGTATCCCAGTAATCGATGGAATTTTGAGGAAGGATGACATACTAGCCATATGCTTCTTCTCCTAATGAATAAGGAAATAGTCTACATACAATATCTTCGTGTTGTATTATGGCCCTGAAATAGGCTTCCTTAAAGGTCTAGATATGATCATCCGCATCTTGATACAGATGATAGTTAGGACAAATTTTGTCCATATTTTTAGGTAGATTATTAAATGCATTAAAGTGGAATGGTGATTCAATAACAAAGAAAGACATTGGAGCCTGTACTGGAGGTACTAAGGGAGCTACTGGCAGATTAAGGATAGAAAGTCTAGGCTAACTAGCTGAATGTAGTCTAGGTCTAAATATAGGTTATTCTTCCAAAGGTCTAGAAAATCCTGACCTTGTGTTAGGTTGACAAGCCAGTTCTAAGAAGTTCAGGGTAGGACCTGAATATTCAGAGAAGATATTTGCAAAGGTGTGGATAATACCTTTGTAGGAGTGGATATTTATGGACAATTCTCTCAAATGATAAGGTATTTTCAAAGGATGCAAATTTCCATCTTGAACTTGGACAATCCAGACAACTATCTATAAATATCAGAGTGAATATCCATGGAGATGCGATATTTATGATCAGATTCCTCACATTCTTGAATATTAGTCTGATCTTTGTGGGAGATTTAGATCTCTAGAGTATTCTAAGAAATTCCAAAATATTTTCTCACAAGAATGTGGGAAATTACATTCAGATGACAAGTCCTTATGAATCTAGAATGATTTGGCCCTCCTTCTAGTGCCAAAATTATTGATACAATTGTTAGTCATAGTAACAGAGATAAAAATTCATATAACAAACCTTTATCCTCTTGAAAGATATGACAAATTTAGGATGAATTTGTGATCCCAAGTCTTCGATCTATTTATTACATAACCTTCTGGCATTGCTCGGTAGTTTGATGTGATGATGTTGTTAACATTCAAGGGTTGTACGTAATAAATTCAATGTAATTTGTATCTGGATATGCGAGTATTTACTCTATTTCACCTATTCTGCATGAATATCAACAAATTATGTTAAATCCTACAATCTTTAACCAGGATATGTAGATATTCATGTGAATTTGTTCTAAGTTTGATCAATTCTTCTGATTTTCACTCTGATTAAGATTGCTCATGATGATTTATGTAACTTTGATTAGTTCTTCTAAATTTACTTAAACTTAAACTAATCTTCACTTAATTTTGTTTCTGCACCTTAAATTCTTCTAAATACTATGCCTTTAAGCTAATATTTTCATGATTCTTATCATTATTTCCAAGTATTTGCATGATATTTTCAATCTTACATGATATTTGCCCAAATATGCATAAGATGTTCAATTATCTATGGATGTCTGCATATTTACTATGTTCTGCATATCATTTATCAAAATTTTGCAGTTGATGATGATGGTTAATGAAATTTAAAAGAAATGAACTGAAATTCTAAAATTATTTGAAATGAGTACGTTTTGACCATTGATCCATATGCACAATTCAATACTTCATGAAAAGAGATGAAATCAAACCGTGCTTCGCTAGGATATTCCACAACTACACATAGTTGATACTAATCTTCAAAGGAACAGGATAGCACCAACATTCATAGATTGAAATGCACTTTAGAGATTGAAGCACTCCACAGTGACATGTTTAGATATCATCCATAAAAAAATTACTCAAGATTTACGGTTAATTTGTAACCTGGGTCTCTATTTCATTTAGTATTCAAAATGTATGCATATTTACAATTGGTCTCAAGAAATAACCATGGGGAAATGCTAAGTCACAAAATGTATACTTAGTGCTCACAAAGATCAACAATTCTCTCTTGATTAAGCTCTTGATAATGTACAAATGGCAATCCATCTCCTTTTATAGAACAAGGAGAGGATGTTGTTACAATAGATCCAATGATCTAATGGTCAAGATGAAATGTGGCACATGATTGCTAGTTGGCAATCAATCTGGTGGAACATAGCTGGCATTCTAGAATATTCTTTGAATCTTTGACTTTGTCAGTACAACCCCTTCACTCTACATTACCATCAGATCCGTCATCAATAGATGGCTCCTCTGTTATTCTACATCTGATACCTTGAATGAGCTCATATGCCTAGATAGCCTTATCTATTCCTGCTCTATCTAACACTTTTTCTTTCTGAGCTGGATGCTCTTGCACCTTCAATTGTTCTTGTAGAGCTACCCACTTATTTCTCTGGCTATCCATCTCTTCATTATATGTCCCTATTCTAGCCTTCATGCACATTGCCTTATCAATGATAGCCTCAGAGAAGTGCTGAAGAGCATCCTCTTCTACTAAACTCAAATTATCCATGAATTCTTTGGTATAAAAATCCTCATCCTGATTTTCTACTTTTCCTTCCACTTCACAATTCAAGGGCTTCCAAAATTCCTAGCTCCTCTACTAAGAGTTCATGTGCTTTGATACTAATATCCATAGTCTTAGCATTACATCTCTTCAATATATCCACCTCAAACTTTATGTCTTCAAACCAGATGTCTATCTATGGAAGCATTTGAGGTGTCAGGATCTTCTTTGTCATGAGGGTACCAACATCTGCCTTCCTCATATCCTTGAGGGTAGTCAATTTTTAACCACTCTTTATTAAGTTATGGCCAACCCCTTTCTTCAATTTGCCAGCCTTGCTCTTCAAGTTGCTAAGCATGTCCCAATTGGATAGTGATGTCTTTATTACCTATTCTCCTTCATTTAAGAATTTAGTGAACCACCTATCCATCACTTGAGCATGGTTCTTTTACACATCCAATGTTGATATCTCCTATTGACATACTAATGTGAGGGATGTGGAAGTTGTGATAGGCACATTTGTTGGTGCCACTAGTCCCTTGATAAAGGCCAGCATTTCAGCAATTTGCTCTTTATACTCCTGATTCTTGCCCTCAGCTTTATTTATTCTTGCCACTAGTGCAACTATGCTTTCTTTTACCTCTTGACCCTCTTGCTCAGTAGTAGTGTGCCTCAGGTCCATAGTGGTTATCTGAAACTCACTTGCACTTATTTCTCCCTTTGCCTTGTCAACTATTGGCACAACTATCTGAGTAGTTCTCTTCTCTGAGACTGGGTCTTTCTTTATTTCTAATGTGGCTCTTTCCCTTCTTTTAGGCTTGGTTCCTGTTAATGATGATTGATAGTTGTTGTCCAAAAATTTGAAATCAAAATTTTCAAATTTTTGTTCTAAGGTTTTAATGTCTTATGAGCCTTTTTCGTCAGGCGTTTTACATGTTCATGAAACCTTTATTTCCCTGACTTATATTCCAGAGTTCAAGAAATAACTGACTTCTTGACTTCTCCTTTTGTCAAGGGTTTTCAAATTTTTTAAATGGCGCTTTGCCAGTTTGAGGATCACAAAAGCTCTGACGCCCCAACCTCACCCATTGTCAGGAATTTTGAAATTTTATGAAACTCCTCTTCAAAGTTCAAAGTTTAGAATTTTCTCTAACCCCCGAACTAATCAGCATCTTTTCAATACCCATTTTCCAAGGTGTCATCACCTCATTAGATTACTCATGCAGTATGCTACGAATGTCTTTTCAAAAGTTATGAAACACAAGCTTAATCTTGAGACTCGCTTTTCAAAGATTAAGAATTAATGATGCATTAATTACTTCTAAAATGACAAGTGTAACGGAGCTCACCAAGGTGGTAATACAGCATTAACAACTTTAAAAACTATCATTACTCACTAGCATAATTAAGTCAAGGTGGCATGCTCTCTGAGTCCAGTTTTTCTTATTAGCCAAGCTATCTTCAGAATGGGACTTCCTGCAAACAACAAAAATGGGATGACGAACCTATGCCTATCCTACAACCTGACTTACAATGGCCCGAGGAGGAGCAGGTCGATATCATCTCCCAGTTGTGCACAATTGCTTGGAAGGAGAAAACCAGCTATGTTGAATACCATAGAATGATTGATGGCCTGGAGGAAGAAGAAGAACATGTTGAACTGCGCCAACTTTTTATGGAAATATGCCTGGCATTAGGGGCAAATTAATGCCACTTGTCTTGCATGTATGAAGATGTTTTGTAATTAGTGATAATAATTGTGTTTCCTTTGTAATGTAACCATTTCCATTTTTAGTTCCTTTCTTGATAACGGTTACTCGAAAGACCGTTTCAAATAGTTATAATTCTGGGGAAGTTTTGAAAGTTATAAAAGGAGAAGGGACTTTAGAAAGAAGGTATCTTTTTTCTCTGGGGGTTGTCTGTGAATAGTAGGGAAGAAGACGATGACTATTTTGTATTAATTTCTAGTTATATTTTTCTTAGCTCTTCTTAGGTATAGAGGCATTACAGAAACTTTGAATTTTGGCTATATATTGAAGAAATGAAGAATTACTTATAGAACTTTGTGTCTCCAAGTGTCTTTTGTGATTGCAATTGTTCTTGTGTCAATTGGTAATCTATCTTCAATATTGCTTCTTTTATGTTGACATGTGTTAAGGCAAAATATAACTATATCTCTCAAACAATTTATCCTTGCTTACATGAATGTCGGATAAGTGGGTTGTGTATCATTTATCTACATTCATTTCTTTCTGTAATCAATCATGCAAATCTATTTCATAGTGATGGGTAGATGTTAATACACCTTTTCTGCTTTCTGGTTAAAAGTACACTCCATATTTTTATTCGTTGCATATCTTCAGAGGGAGTTGTACCTCTAAAATTTAGAGAAAAGTTGTCAACCCAATGACTACTTCTCCAACTGTTAGTACTATTTGTTCTTCTTCTTGGGCATCTTGAGTCATTTTCTACATTTACTCTCAAAGGACAAATCTATCAACTAACAGATTTTTAGTGACTCTGCTAGGGAATTTGAAATTGAAGATCAGTGCTATTGTTTTTCCCATAAATTGGAAGGTGCCTCCCCAAGGATAGTGGTTGGTGGCTCTGTCTAATGAGATGTACGCAAAAACATTTTGTTCCAGCGAAGACCTATGCTGATTTAATTTTCAGAATTGCATGATGGCTTTGGTTTCTCCTCAGCCATGGGGAAATCAGTTTGGACCTCTCTTTTTGTCTCAATTTTCACCTCTACCAGAAGGACCACGAAAACATTTTCCAAAGTTCAGTGGAGAAGGCTCTCAAGATGCTAAAAACTATATTCTGGCATTCACAGTTGTGTGTAGTATGCTAGGAGTAAGTTAAGAAAATGTTTTTGTAAGATTATTTATTGAATCTTTGATTGAGCCTGCAGCAGACTGGTTCTGCTATTTAGAAGAGAAGTGCATAACTGATTGGGATTCATTGAAGAAGAAGTTCTTAGCAAGATATAAGGGTCCTGTTGATGAAACTGCTCTATTATATCAATTCCTCAACATTCAAAAGCAAAGAGGCAAATCGATAAGAGATTTTGTGGATAGATTCAATAGGCTGCTCAAAAAGATTCTAGCTTCCATTCAACCTAGTGAGCAACTTCAGCTTTGTACTTTTATTTCTTCTTTTCATTCTGATGTTTAATTTGAATTAAAACCATGTAAAAAATTTGAGTTGTGAACCTATAAAGAAGTCTATCATGCATAAACAAAGATTCTAGCCTGTGAGTTTCCAAAATGTACAACCTCTTTCTGTTGAATATTGTAATCTCTCTATTTTTTATCCAAAACATTTTGGTAAAGATAAGATAAATAGTGTAGAAATTAAACCTCATATGGACAGAAGAATGGAAACTTTCTTTTTCCATTACGAAGGAGATAATGTTGAATCTGTAAGTCCCTCATATGGCATAGAAGAAAAACTATCCTCCCCTGATGCCTCCCAGGATATGAAAGAAGGTATGAATAACTCTGCATCTTCTCCTAAATCAGAGATCTTTCATTTTGAGATTGATGAAAAAGATCAAGTGATAGAAAGTATTACTCATCAGGCTAAAAAAGAGTTCTTAAATCATAGTTCAGACATGGAAGCTTTTGTTTTTTATAACATTGATTTAGCATTTGATAAAGTAGACTAAGATGAGCCTAACCAAGGAATGGATAAATTGCATTCCTATGATGATTTTTCTTGTGCAAAAGGAGAAGAAGTCCTATCTATCAAACTTGATCCCATACTTGAAGAATGTGATATTTGAAAATCACAATCTTTATTGAGCAACTTACAAAAAGAATGTTTCACTTCTAATGATTTCTCTCCAAGCCCTGGCATTGGTAACAACGTTATGATTGACACACAACCAAAATATGTGACTTTCAAGTTTCAGAAAGAAGATGATAAAAGAGAAATATTGCAGCCAAAGGTGAGTGAAGAATTCATCTTTGAGTCATTTTACTTTGAAGATGCAATGATGTCTTTTGAGAATGATTCATTAGATGAAGCTTGTGTTGGAAATATATGCAATGATTTTTCAAAATGTGAGGTTAATAAGGAGAAAAAGAATAGTCAAGTTGATGAAGGTTTGTAGCCTCAAGAATTTTCAGAAGTTTTAGATGATGACCTTCCTTATGAAGAAGATATGTTCTCTCCTATACCATGTGTTGAAGAAGAATGCCTTGCTCTTGAAAATATAGCCAGTAAATAAATTGTTTCGGTTGAGGGTGATTTTCAGCCTCATGAAATTATTGTCTACAATATAGATTTTCAATCTAACTCACTCCCAATTTTGCATAAGGCTGATGATTTGAATGATTCTTTATCTGCCACCTAAAAAGTTAATTGCATACAAGAATAGGATGAGACATATGTGGCAAGTCACAATTCAAAATTTTGAGATGGTGTAGTTATTCCTACATACAACAATGAAGAAATTTTTTTATTTCAGCACTTATGTGTGGGATGTCCAATTCGAGGATTGGTTTCTCTAGGCTTGTCAAATCAAGTGCATCATGAGGTCACAACTGGTGTTTTTTAGTCAGAAGTTGGTAATCGTATGCTGGGCGATATTGTTGTGAGCCATCAAATTGGAGGAGTGTACAATGAAGAAGGGCTTCTAGGGCATCAAGCCATATCCAGAGAATTTTTATCTAAAGTCATTTTTATCAGTTTGATCATGGTGATCACAAGTTTGCAACTAGTTGCTTGTGGGCTTTTTATGCCCTTGGCATTATTTCGCACATGCATCTATTTCTCCCAACCAATTAATGGATTTGCATGACTAATCTGAGGTCATTGGGAGGTAGGATCTTCCTGCCATGTATATATATTAAGAGTTTTTGTTGTGCTGGTAGTCTAGTTTCCTTTCATGTTTGCCCTATTTTTTGCTTGTTCTGGCTCCTTTGTTCCCTGTCCTATTTGACTCTATTGCCCAATCGATAAGCCACTAATTTGTACTTTTGATTCTGGGTTCCTTGCTTCATTCTTTGTAGTCCTGATCCCCAATTAGAGCCTGTTGTTGCCCCAAAATTTGAACTCAAAATTTTCAAATTTTTGTTCTAAGGTTTTAAAGTCTTATGAGCCTTTTTTGTCGGGCGTTTTACGTGTTCATGAAACATTTATTTCCCTGACTTATGTTTCAGAGTTCATGAAATAACTAACTTCTCAACTTCTCCTTGTGTTGGGGGTTTTCAAAGTTTTTGAATGGTGCTCTCATAGTTCGAGGATAACAAAAGCTCTGACACCCCGACCTCACCCATTGTCAGGAATTTTCAAATTTTGCAAAACTCCTCTTCAAGGTTCAAAGTTTAGAATTTGCTCTGACCCCCGACTAATCAGCATCTTCACAGTACCCATTTTCCAAGGCATCGTCAGCTCATCAGATTACTCGTGCGGTATGCTGCGAATGTCTTTTCAAAATTTATGAAACACAAGCTCAATCTTAAGACTCGCTTTTCAAAGATGCATTAATTACTTCTTAAATGACAAGTGTAATGGAGCTCACCAAGGTGGTAACGCAACATTAACAAGTTTAAAAACCATCATTACACACTAGCGTAATTAAGTCAAGGTGGCAGTGCTCTCTGAGTCCAGTTTTTCTTGTCAGCCAAGCTATCTTCAGGATGGGACTTCCTGCAAACAACAAAATTTGGGATGACAAACCTATGCCTGTCCTACAACCTAACTTACAGTGGCCTAAGGAGGAGCAGGTTGATATCATCTCCTAGTTGTGCATAGTTGCTTGGAAGGAGAAAACCAACTATGCTGAATACCACTGAATGATTGACGTCCTAGAGGAAGAAGAAGAATGTGCTGAACTACGCCAACTTTTTATTGAAATATGCCTAGAATTAGGGGCAAATTAATGCCACTTGTCTAGCATGTATGAAGATGTTTTGTAGTTAGTGATAATAATTGTGTTTCCTTTATAATGTAACCATTTCCATTTTTAGTTCCTTTCTTGATAACGGTTACTCGAAAGATTGTTTTGAACAGTTATAATTCTGGAGAAGTTTTGAAAGTTAGAAAAGGATGAGGGACTTTAGAAAGAAGGTATCTTTTTTTTGGGGGGGCTGTCTGTGAATAGTAGGGAAGAAGAGCACAACTATTTTGTACTAATTTCTAGTTATATTTTTCTTAGCTCTACTTATGTATAGAGGCATTACAGAAACTTTGAGTTATGGATATATATTGAAGAAATGAAGCATTACTTATAGAACTTTGTGTCTCTAAGTGTCTTCTGTGATTGTAATTGTTCTTGTGTCAATTGGTAATTTGTCTTCGATATTGCTTCTTTTATGTTGGCATGTATTAAGGCAAAATATAATTGTATCTCTTAATCAATTCATCCTTGCTTATGAATGTCAGATAAGTGGGTTGTGTATCGTTTATCTACATTCATTTATTTTTGTAATCAGTCATGCACATCTATTTCATGGTGATGGGTAGATGTTAATACACCTTTTTTGCTTTCTGGTTAAAAGCACACCCCATATTTTTATTAGTTGCATATCTTAAGAGGGAACTGTACCTCTAAATTTTAGAGAAAAGTTGTCAATCCAATGACAACTTCTCCAACTGTTAGTACTATTTGTTCTTCTTCTTGGGCTTCTTGAGTTGTTTTCTACATTTAGTCTCGAAGGACAAATCTATCAACTAACATTAGTCCTAACAACATGTATAAAAATTTGCACAACAAACCTTTATTCTCTTGAAAAGTACGATCAATTTGGAAGAAATTGATGACTCCAAGGCTCCATTGATCAGGTCATGATCCTCTGACATTACTTAGAGGTTGATGTGACATGCTATTTTCCATTTCAAGGGGTCTTACATTTTATAAGTAATCAATTTTGTATATGTTTCCTATAAATTTACTTCACAAACAAGGTTATTTCTACTATGATCCATAGATTAAAATGATATTTATAAGTTTGATCAATTCTTCTGATCATCTACTATTATGAACTTGTATATACTTCTACACCGAGTATTCATTCAAATAATGTGCCTACAAGTAGATATTCATATGTTTATCATGGATATATGTCTGTATTTGTATGATATTTATCAATTTGACATGCTTTCACTCAAAATATGCTCTTTATTTTCAATTATTTATGAGGTATAGGTATATTTCATGTTCATTTGCTTTAGATTGTATGTTATTTGCAATTGTGAGGGTGATTTGTAATGGAATTCAAGAAAATTAAAATAAATACTTCTAAATTTGGTGAACCTTTAGCTATTGAGTCACATACATTCTAGATACAGTCATGAAGAGAAGAAATCAAACCATAATTTCACTAGGATGTTCCACAGCTAGGTATAGTTGATGCTAACTTCAAAGGAACAAGGAATGGAAAAAACACATGCAGACTGACAAGGACTCCAAGGGACGTGGCTAATGTATATATCCAGATCTCATTCACTGATTACTTAAGATTTACAATGATTTTTAATCAAATAGCTTCTCTTTCATTAAGTATGCAAAAAACATGTACATTCACAATAAGCATGAAATTAGTCCTAAATTTTTTAGCAATCAAATTTCAATTAAGTTTTCAATGTCTAAAAAAAGAGCACTCCATCCCCTTTTATAGAATAAGGAGAGGAGGCAGTTACAAATGACCAATGGTCAAGATTTATCTATTCAGATCAATGGTCAACATTTCTTCATTGACTTAGTCAACATCTTCATTCGTGACACAAGTTGCCAGCTGGCAACTATCTAGCGAACTTTATTTTCTTATAACTAACATATGCATATGTTTTCATTATGATGCATCTCTGCTTACTCTGTATCTCCTTCTTCTTCTTCACCTTTTTCTTCTTCTTCACTCTCTACATTATCTTCATCTTCATTGTCACTATTGTTTTGATGTAGATCATCTCTTATATGTATCTTTATTATTGCCCTGATGCACTCATATGACTGCACAACTCTATCAATCTCCCCTCCATCTTAGACTTTGGCCTTCACTATTGCATGTCTGTAAGAATGAAATTTATCTTGAAGGGCATCCATCTTGCTTTTCCTGTTGTTTAGTGCTTCATTATAAGTCTCCACCTTGACCTTTATTCTCATGACCTTATTCATCACTTCTTCTGTTAGGTGGTTCAGGGGGTCTTTTGCAACTTATTTGAAATTATCATGGAAGGCCAGGATAGAAAAATCTACATCCTAATTTTCAATCTTCCCTTCTAGCTTCCCTTCTGAAACCTCCAAGGTTTCTGCCTCATGTGCCATTAGATTGTACAGTTTGACACTTATATCTCTGATCTTTCTGCTATGTCTCTTCAGTATATCACATTCAAATCCTGTATTTTCATACCAGATACTCAGTAGCTGGGAGGTATTATTATCTAATCTATTATTACTTATCAATAGTTGTGTGTCAATCCTCTTCATCTCACCTAAAGCATCTAAATGCTTCTCTAGCTTGAACGACCTCTTGCCTACTTCATTTTGTAATTTGTCTACCTTTCTCTTCAATGTACTCAAAGAATTCCACCTCTCCAAAGAGGTTTTCACTACATCCTCACCTTCAAAAATTGATGACATCATCCACTTCTCCATTACCTGTGCTTTATGTTTCATCAAGTCCAATCTAGTAATCTCCTCTTGAGATATAATGGTTAGTGGCGTGGCTGTATCAATAGGTGCATGATCAGGGTTAATTAACCCTTTAAAAAAAGAATGTATCTGAGCAATGTGCTCTTTATGTTTTTTATTCTTCTCTTTCTCTCTCTTCACCCTTTCTATTAGAGAGTCAATGATGTCCTTTCCTTCTTGGTCTTCGTTCGCAAAACCAAGATCAACATTAGTGATCTGAAATTTCTCAAGGCTTGTCTAGCCTTACTCCTTTTCAACTATAGGCATGGCTACCTGTATAGTTCTCCTACCTGTAGTAGGGTCCCTTTTGAATGCATACGTTAGCCTAGCCTTTCTCCTTGGTTTTATCATACTTCGATCAAATAGTGTAGAAACATCAAAGTCTTGTACCTCCTCTACCTGTTGTAGATGTACTTCTTGTTGCAACCAATAAGGTACATCACCTTTGGGTTCTTGATGATCACCCCCTATATTTTGGGTGCCCGGTGATTCTGTACTATGCTCTACCCTTTCAGGGGAATGTTCTGTTCTAATTTCCTCCTCATGTACCTTATCATGAGGGGGATCTTTTTGGGGTTCCTCCTCGTGAGGGATTTCCTCTTGTGGAGGAGGCTCTTGTGAAGTATCTACATTTTGATCTTGTGCCTCCTCTTGTAAGCTCTCCTTTGGAATTTCCTAAGCCTTTTCCTTTTGCTCACTTTGTGGTACGTTGGCCTCTTGAGAAGTTTGTGTATTTTGACCTTGGGGATCACCTTGATCACCCTTGGTCACATTTTCTATCTCTTTCTCTGTTGGCCCACCTTTTGACAAACCTTGCCATTTATCCTTAGATGCATCAGCTTCTTCTAGGTTAACTTCTTTCTTGGCTGATTTCTCTTCTGATGCTAGATTAGTACCCTGATCACCCCCTGTAGTAAATGGCGATGGACCACATTGGTCTTGCCCAGTACCGCTGTCTGGCATGTCTTGATCAGGTGTCATATCAACCCCCTCTATATGTTTTGTATCTCCAACCCTTTTAGGCTCCAGAGGTTGATCACTATCTTTACTTGCGATGATATCACCCGTGTATGTCAAGTCTATTGTTGCAGGACTAGTAACCTGCTCAACCAAATTATCAAACCCTATCTGTTGGGCTACTCTTTCAGGGCTATCTTGTTTTGTTTCATCTTTTTCATCTCTTTCCTAGTTGGTTGCCATTTGGTCCATTGGGGTCCCATGAGGAGTCATCTTTGTATTGGTGACCAAGGTTTCCATATGCTAAGCAACCACATATTGGACTATCTCATCATCTGATAATTCCACCATGTCATCTAGAGGGAAAGGGGACTCCCTACTAGCCATATGCACTTCCTTTTCTTTCTACTCCTCCATCCTTTTAGACTTAAACTAAATTATCTTAGGAATGGGGACTTCATGCTCAAGCTCTCTTCTAAAGGTCGAACCACCCATACCTCTCAACATGATGGGATTAGTGCTAACACCTCCACTCATGGTTGTTCTTTGCTTCTTAGTTGGTGGTGTTTGTAGCACCTCTTTTCTTTTCTTCCTTGTAATCAATAAGTCATCATCCCTGGGTTCCATATCTACATGTTCTTCTTCCAAGGGATTCTCTTGTAGAGGCTTATTCTCTATTTGAGATTTCTCTGCTTCTTCAGTGACCAGCCTCACTATCCTCTTACTCTTTAGTTTGTCAAGGGATGGCTGTGATGTCGATGCATGGGCTGATGTGGATGCCCCACCACCTTTTGATGTAAGCCTCTTAATAATTACCCCCTTTTGTCCATCCTCCACCTTCTTACCGTTGGATGGAAGCTTTTTTTCTTTTGCAGGTAATCTTTCTCCATTAGATTTTCTCTTCTCAATAAGAAAATCATCATACTCTTCATCTGAAAATTCTTGTATCTTCTTCTTATTATCAACTGTGAGGGCCATGCCCTTCTTCAATTTGGAAATCTCTACATCTACCTATCTTTGGGTCAGTTGAATGACCCCTTACATTATTTGATCCAATGAAGTCTCCTCCAACTGTGTCAAATCAGGGGTTGAAATGGTGTCATTATACACCTTCTTGTCCTCATACTCATTGGATATTATCTTTCCATCATCATGATGCAGTTGTGAAGCACTAGGATGTAATAAAAAGTTTTGATTTGATTTAGGGTGAGCCTTTGATATTTTCTTCTTCTCACCTCTGCCTCATCATCACAGTCAGTCCAGAGGTCCTCTAGATGCTTTTGATGTATCTATTTTCCTAACAGCTTCTGCATCCTGCCATATGGGTCATATGACCTGGTGATAGGGAATGGCTATAAGTACATGAGTTTCAACCCCCCAATAGCATGCTTGATGCTCTGTCTGTTTGGGCATAAGTATCAGCCTATGTAAACTGGGAATAGTACAGGAGGAATCTTTTTTTGCTCTATGTGAGCTTCAACTGCATTGGATACTTGTCTAACAAATTCCATCAAGATGATCCTATCAGTGGGGTATCTTGGCAACATGAGGGGCTATCCTTCAAACCCTTCAATCCCTATGTATGAAAAAGTGGAGAATTGGAAAAACCAACCTCCATACTTATAAACAATTTCTTGAGCTTCCATGCTCAATTTCTTTGTTCGGTCCTCCTCTATTATTCTGACCAGATGTATTGAAAATGCATCATTTACCAACTTGTAATCTTGGAGGCATGCCTTTTTTTGCAATTAGGGATAGTGATCCCAAACACTCACATCACCAGTGTTGTTTCCTACCCTACCTACTTGTAATGAAACAACTTGCACAATATCTTAATATAATAGTAATATGCTGCAAATACTTGATAATAATATGCCACTTCGAGGGGGCAACCTCCTAATCCTCTTCAAGGGGGATACCTCCAATAGTCTTTAGTAAGAACACAATACTCAATATGATGTGAAATGAGACTCACTACCTCCTATATATACCTATTTATGCCTAGGATATCACCTAGGCCGACTTAGATAGCCCTATAGAAGCCTTAGGCTGACCTAAACAACTAAATAACAATATAATAATGATAATATGAATTAATTAGGAGTTAAGATAGCCACAAGATGACTATTCATAACCCTATGTACACCAATATTAAGAGCGTAGCATGCCCCCCCTCTTCAAAGAAGCATTGTCCTCAATGCTAACCAAGTGTGGATTCTTTTGAATGAACTCCTCATCCTCCCATGTGGCCTCTTCAACTAGTAAATTCTTCCATTGGATGAGATACTGAGTGAGGGTTCTATTCCTCAGCTTCTTCGTGTATGTTTGAAGAATGCCCTATGGTTCCAAAATTATTCTTCCTTCTTCATCAAGCTCTGGTAGTACTGTTTGAGTAGGAATATTTTGCCCAATTACCTTCTTCAAACAAGAAACATGAAAAACTAGATGTATATTTGTTGTTGGTGGCAACTCTAGCTTGTAGGCAACACTACCAATCTTTTGCATGATTTGGTATGGCCCATAATATCTTGGAGACAACTTATTATTCTTTTTTTGTTGCTTCATTGAGATTTGTTTATAAGGCTGCAATCTCAAGAAGACCCAATCCCCAACTTCAAAATTTCTTTCACTATGATGTTGGTCCGCCTGTTGTTTCATTCGATTTTGTGCCATAGCTAAATTCTCCTTGAGTCTTGAAAGTACCTGTTGTTGATGAAGCAAGTGGTCCTCTACTGCCTAAACTCTTGGTGACACCTTTAATGATGATGTGATGGAAGGAGGATGATATCCATAAAGTGCCAAAAATGGAGACATTTTTGATGAGCTATGAATAGAAGTGTTATACCACCATTCTACTAGTGGTAGCTAATCTACCCATTGAGATTGTTTCTCTAAAGTGAAACAACGTAGATATCCTTCCAAACATTTATTAACAACCTCAGTTTGCCCATCTGATTGAGGATGGTATGAAGAACTATGAGCCAATTGAGTACCCAAACATGAGAATAAATCTTTCCAAAAGTGACTAGTAAAGATAGGATCACGATCACTGACAATAACCTTAGGTGTACCATGTAGCTTTTGGATATTCTCCAAGAAAGCTTTTGCCACTGCACTTGCTATAAAAGGATGTGATAATGCAATGAAATGTGCATATTTAGTGAGGCAATCAACTACTATCATGATGACATTACGACCTTTAGATTTGGGAAACCCTGTGATGAAGTCCATGGATACCTCTTCCCAATGCTGGCTAGGAATAGATAAGGCCCGCAAGAGACCTGGTGTCTTAATTGTCTCCCCCTTATTTCTTTGACAAACCAAACATTCAGCCACAAATTTTTGCACCTCACCTTCTAGCCCTTCCCAAAAAAAATCTTGCTTGACCTGATGATATGTCTTCAAAAATCCTGAATGACCACCAACTGGGGACTCATGTAACTCTGTGAGAATCTTGTGTTTAAGAGTGGAATTCTTGCAGAGATACAAGCGCTCTTTATACCAAAGAATATCTCCCTTCAAACAAAACTTATCTGAACTACAAGGATCACTTTTTAATTGTTGGATGAGATTACTTGTTGCAACATCATTTTGCCACTCTGCTTTGGCTTCTTCCACCAAGGGCACACAATAAGGCTTCCTCTTTCTCATCCTTCCTAGAAAGTGCATCAGCCACAATATTTTCCTTCCCTTTCTTATATACAATCTCAAAGTCATATCCCAACATCTTAGTGACCCATTTTTGTTGCTCTTCAGAGGATAGTCCTTGTTCCAAAAAATATTTTAGGCTATCATGATCTGTCTTAACCTTGAAGTGTCGGCCCATTAAATAAGGCCTCCATTGTTTAACTGTGTGAAGGATTGCTAGCATTTCCTTCTCATAAATAGGTTTGAGCTGATTTTTACCCTTTAATTGACGACTCTCAAAAGCAATTGGTCGACCTTCTTGCATGAGAACTACTCCTATCCCATTTTCAGAAGCATCACATTCCACAATGAATTCCTTGGTGAAGTCTGGAGTGGCAAGTACTAGAGTTGTACACATAGCCTCCTTCAATTGGTCAAATGCTACATTGGCAGACTCATTCCAATGAAAAGAATCCTTCTTCAAGAGAGTGGTGAGGGGTGCTGCTATACGACCATAATTCTTCACAAATCTTATATAGTACTGTGTCAATCCCAAGAAACCCCTCAGTTTCTTAATGGTTTTTGGAATAGGCCATTCCATGATAGCCTTAATTTTGTTAGGGTCCACCTTTACTCCTTCATGTGAAACTATGTGTCCCAAATACTCCACCTCCTTAAAACCAAAACCACACTTGGATGGCTTAGCATAGAGTTGATGATCTTTGAGTAATTGTAATGCTTGATCTACATGCTGCAAATGTTCTTCCCAAGTCTTGCTATAAATCAATATATCATCAAAGAACACTAACACAATTTTTCTCAAGAACTTCTTAAAAATGGAATTCATCAAACTTTGGAACGTAGATGGTGCATTGGTAAGGCCGAATGGCATCACCAAAAATTCATAATGACCCTCATGAGTTCAGAATGCTGTCTTACAAATATCTTCCTCCTTAATCCGAATTTGGTGATAACCCGATCTAAGATCTAACTTGGTAAAATACATAGCTCCATTCAATTCATCTAGCAAATCATCAATGACTGGAATAAGAAACTTATCTTTAATGGTGTACATGTTGAGCACTCTATAATCTGGAAACATGCACCAAGTTTTATCCTTCTTACGCACCATCACCACAGGTGAGGAGTAAGCACTTTAGCTATGCCTGATAATTCCTACCTCTAGCATCTCCTCAACAATTTTTTCTATCTCGCTTTTTTGTATGTGTGGGTACCTATAAGGCCTGATGTTTGGTGGTTGGCTACCTAGAACTAGTTGTATGGCATGGTCATGATCCCTCTTAGGAGAAAGTCCTTTAGGCATATCTCCAAGAACCACTGAGTGATTATCAATTATTGCTTGTAAATCTGGATGAGTAGGAGCATTAGATTGAGAGACTTCTAATGAACATAGCTGGGCCACAAATCCATCCACTCCATTCTTAAGCAACTTTTGCATTTGATGAGAGCTTACCATCTGTGGGGATTTTGCCTTCAACCCCCTTAGTTCCACTACCTTTCCTTCTGATTGAAATCTCATGAATAGTTCTTGGAAGTTCATCTCAATTGTTCCCAATGTAGTAAGCCATTGTACTTCCAAAACAATATCTGCTACACCCATGGATATTGCATACATTGGGGTATCAAGTTGATAATCTCCCATGGATAATTTAATGCTATGACACTTCCCTAAACAACTAACTATACCCCCATTTGCAATCAAAACCTAAAACTCTGGGGCTGGATATATAAAACAATTTAGATGAGTTGCCAACTTTTGTTGATGAAATTATGAGTACTACCCGAGTCAATCAACACTGTTACTTTCTGCTTCTTTAAGAAACCCACTACCTTGAGAGTTTGTGGTGCACTGAAACCTAAGAGTGCATGACAAGAAATGATTGGTTGAGAATCATGTGATTCCTCACTTGACTCCCTATCCTCCTCTAATATGGGTTCCTCCTCTTCTTCCTCACTTGGACTTTCAATATAGAACAGTTTCTTTTCACTACATTTATGTCCTTGACTGTATTTGCTATCACAATTGAAACACAACCCTTTTGCTCTTTTCTCCTCCATTTGTTGTGGATTCAACCTAGTAGGTTGAGGAAGAGAAGGTGTTGAATATCCTTTCTCTCTTGTCATATTAACCCCTTGCTTTCTAGGAATCAAATACTTCTCCTCTACCCTGCGTGCCAAGATAAAAGACTCATTTATTGAGCTAGGACTAAACATGCATACCTCATGTTGAATGTGATCCTTGAGACCACCCAAGAATAAATCATTCAAGTTCTCCTCTATAATTGTATCCACTCTTAAGGATAGATTTTGGAATTTTTGAATATAATCCTTAACTAATCCTGTTTGTTGAATTTTAGCAAGCTGGCTGAAGAAGTTGTCTGTCACACTATTGCTATATTGTGCTTGAAGTTCTTCTGTAAAAATTGACCATGAGACAGTGAGACCCTTTTTTCTCTGATGAGTACAAAGCCAACGATACCAAATGAATTGATCTAGTTCTAGATATAGGGAAGCCATCGTGACCTTTTGTCCATATGGGATTTGATGTACTTCAAAAAAATTCTCCATTTGGTTTATCCATGTTAGAGGATCCTTACCATCGAACTTGCATATATCCACCTTTGGAAAAAAATTCCTAGATCCCATAGGAGTATTAAAATTTGTGTCATTATTAGCCGACTTGAAGGTTGCACCTTGGTTGCTTGAGAACTCCTTTCTTGGTTCATTCATATAGGTGCTTAACATGCTTCGTATATCAGATATATCTCCTCTTAGGTCACACATATCCCTCTTAACCTCTTCCTTGAACATACTTATTTCCTCATTGGGATTACTATCCTCTATTATTTCCTCATCCTTATCAGAGGATTTCCCCGGTGTGGCAGCATTCTTTTTGCCTCTTATTGTAGGCCCCGTTATGATGGAAACCAATATTTTTGAAATAATTCACACAAATGAAATGTAAATTTTCTAAAATTTTTACTGTAACTTACTAAGGCCAAGATACCACTTACCCAGAAAAAAATCCAAAAAATTAGCAAATTTTCTGGCTTGAGAGAGAATTTGTTGGAAACCCTAATTTTGCAATAACTCACCTATTTTTGCTTCAATTCCTTTGAAATCTGGACTGTATCTTCTTTAATATGGTCTTCAAAAACCCATTTAAAAATCTTTAAAAAATTCACTAAAATCTGAAAGTTATGTTCTTCTCAAAATTGCCTCCAATGTTGAGAAAAAATCTTACCTCTACGGTGCCAAGATCATGCTCTGATACCACTTCTAATGAAACAACTTGCACAATATCTGAATATAATAGTAATATGCTGCAAATACTTGATAATAATATGCCACTTTGAGGGGGCAACCTCCTAATCCTCTTCGAGGGGGATACCTCCAATAGTCTTTAGTAAGAACACAATACTCAATATGATGTGAAATGAGACTCACTACCTCCTATATATACCTATTTATGCCTAGGATATCACCCAGGCTGACTTAGATAGCCTATAGAAGCCTTAGGCTGACCTAAACAACTAAATAACAATATAATAATGATAATATGAATTAATT
This sequence comes from Cunninghamia lanceolata, assembly GCA_027924645.1. Classification (NCBI taxonomy): domain Eukaryota; kingdom Viridiplantae; phylum Streptophyta; class Pinopsida; order Cupressales; family Cupressaceae; genus Cunninghamia; species Cunninghamia lanceolata. The sequence continues at coordinate 1,573,986 of BSBN01000175.1, read as the reverse complement.
AGGAGTTAAGATAGCCACAAGCCGACTATTCATAACCCTATGTACACCAACATTAAGGGCGTAGCACTACTATTTATAGGGCATCAAATGTTCCTTAACTTCCTCTAAAATATGCAGGTCTTGCCTCCTAACTTCCTCATCCCCTCATCTAGGTAATTACTAATGATTTTAGCTGATAGAGGCTTGTTATCTGAGTATAAACCATCTAGATAAGTCCAAACATCTAGTTCTCAAAGCTACCAGCATGAGGTCTGTTGGTCATCCTGCTCAATAGGGCAATTAGATATTGATATTCATCATCAAAATCAATCTTGTATAAGTACACTAGCAACTTGGCCGAAGCGGTGTAGGTATTGTTCTTTTCCCTCCATTGATATATTCTCTTCCTAGCCTCTTTCTTATTGTTGTTATACTCCTTCTCTAGCTTATTGAGTTCTACACTTAAGACCTTATTTCCCACTGGCAATTTGAATGTGGTAGTGATGCCCTTGACTGAAAAGTCAGCATATACTCTGCCATGTTTCTCTACTCTTCTGGTTTCTGGTTTATAATTTCTAGCACATTCTACCACTAGTTCAATGGAATCCATAGCATATGGGAACCTTGTGGCGTGCCACATACCTGTTGTAAATATTTTGTCTAGTATAGGGTTGTCTATATCATTGTCCAATTTCCTTGACCATTCATCTAAATTTGTTTGTCCCTGATCCGTGTCATTGATAACACCATACGTAAACTCCACCCCTTCAGGCCATACGAACATAGGCTTTAATAAATCAAACTCAGATTTGTTCCTTCTAACCTATGCCATTGATTCTTGAAATAGACATATTCATGTCTTACCTTATGGTTCTTGTACGAATGTATAACAATATGTACCTCTTAACTATCATTCATCAGTTTAATCCTTTTATGCATCATCATGCAAATTTAACCTAGTAAAGAATCATTTCACCTAGATGTTTGCAGAAAATGACAATGGAGACGGTTTTGAAATTACTTACCTGATATCACTTTCCTTTCTGATTAAATAACTGATATCATGTCGAGGGTCAGGATCTGTAGCAGATGACTGATAAGGGTTTGACTTCCAGAGCTCTGTAATTCTCAATTTATCGCAGGGTAAATGCAAATAACCTTTGAATTTTACTTTTAAACGGATCAATACGACAAAATTAGGGCATATACATTATTCTGATTAAATCCATCGATTATTTGTATGAAATCCATAGATGTTGCAAAGTGTTAAATTTGTATTTGAAATCAGCGAGGCTTCATCTACCATTTTGATTATATTTAATGCCAGAGGGTGATCTTCAGAAGATCAACGATATTTGAAAATATGACCCCCTTCGGATAATATGACCCCCATCTTGCGCAGGATAATTGTTTACTAAAGATCAGGGTGATTGTTGGCAAGAGACACTATATGGATTCATGGTTGTTGTCATTGATGGCAACAAAGGTCATCCCACATATCCACAAGTCATGGTGTGTCTCTACCGGAAGTCAGAATGAAGATTGTTGTGGTCTGGTGAACAAGAAAAGAGCATGTGGCAAGGTCCGACAGATTGGTCCAGATCTCTCAGAGGAAGTGTCTTGGTGTAGTGCGGATTTGGGGAAGTCAAGAGGACTACCTTGAGTAGTATATTCCAAGGATTTAGCCTCCGGTGATGAACAAAGAAAAAGATATGAATAGTTGAGTACCAAATTCCTGAGAGACAGTGAGAACAGAGGAAGAACTGACTGACAGAGTATTAGACTATTTTCCGGATGTGTTACTGTTGATGGTAAAGGTTGTGAAGGCATGAATCATGTTTGGCCGACATGATTAATGATATCTACAAGTATATGCTTGATCCGCATTGCTTGGTGAGCAAGGATTCAGCCGACAGAACAGAGTTTGTAAGAAACTAGACTGTTCTGAATGCCGACTAGAAAGGTGATGAAATTACTTGTGCGGATATATATAGAGGATGGATTTAGTTGTGAAGGGTGGAATTGTGTGATGGTGTATGCGAATAAGTGCAGAACAGAGCAGAAGTAGTAAGAAAGATCCGGTATGTGAAAGGATAGCAGAATAAAGAACAGAGGAAAGATGAAGTGCAGCAGATCAGTGTACTGAGCCTAACCGGAACTGAACTCCAGCATATATAGATGCTTCTAATCAGTTCAAGACTGTGATTCTTATCACTTTGTAGACAGTGTGTCTCCTTGTAGGCAGTGGGCTTCTTTGTGAGCAGTGTGCTCGGGCAGTGAACCCTAATTGGCAAGTGTCATTTTGTAATTCCTTATTCTTCTAACAGAGAATAATCTTTGGGTTAATCACCCCATGGTTTTCTCCCTTAACAGGGTTTCCATGTCAAAAATACTGTGTCATGTGTTTTTCATTTCATGGTAATGTTTGTTTGTTTGATTCAATGCTGCATTGATTAATAAGAAAGTTCAAAAGAAGAAATAATTAGGATAACTGATTCACCCCCCCTCTCAGTTATCAACAATTGGTATCAGAGCTAAGTTCCTCCTAATAGAGCCTAACAGCTTGAGGAAGATCTAGGAGTTCAAATGGATGCATATGGTTTAAGGGAGCGACTCAAGACTGCCCTTGAGGATCTTGAACAGTCAAATTCTGAAGTCAATGAATTAAAGGAAAGACTCAAACAGGCTAATGAATTCATGAGAGAATTAAAGGACAAATTAAGTCTCTCTATGAAAAAGAGAAAGGAGCTGCTCCAACAATTGGCAAGACAAAGTGAAGAAAGCAATACAAATGAAGAATTGACTGAGAAAACCAAGTTATGTGAAAAGTTATCAAAAGAAGCCATTATGTTAAGACATGAAATGGAATCAGGAACTATAAAGTTTACTCAAGAGATTGAAGAGAAAAGAAAAACTGAAGACAATCTAAGACAATCTCTTAAGGAGAAATCAGAAGAATGCCTTCAGATGGACAGAATTATCAGACATCTTGAATCTGATCTTGAAGATGCCAAAGATAATGAAGCAAAACTTGAGGATCAAATTGTCTCTCTCAAAAGAGACCTTCAAACAGCAAATGAATATAAAGAGAAATTCAAGATAAGTTCTGCTCAACTTGAAGTTCTTCTTGGTAGTCAAAAGAGGACAGATGACAAGTATGGTTTGGGATATGAGAAAGGAGAAAGCTCTGGATCCGGTCAAAAGAATTTTGGATCAGAAAATCCAAGGAATAGGCCTAGAAGACCTCTGGTAAGACAGCCCAATGCTCAAAGATATCCATCTTTCAATGGATACTGCCACAGCTGCAATCACTTTGGTCACAAAGCTAATCAGTGCAGAAAAAGGATGAATCAAACTAATCCATCCTTCTCTGGACAGTGCTTTAACTGTAAAAGGTATGGACACAAGTCTCAGGAATGCAGAAATATGCAAGTAAACAAATCATTCAATGGTAGACGTTTTACATGCAATAGAGTAGGTCATATGGCTAATCAATGCAGATCAAGAGGTTATCAGTCAAATATGCAAAGCAATGTTATTTGCCAAATCTGTAATAGGTCCGGTCATAATGCTAAAGTCTGCAGAAGCAAGAATCAGGACAAAAGAGGTCCGGTGTATAATCAGAATCAAGACAAGGGTAAACAAAAGATGAATGCGGATGAAGTTAGGAATCAGATGAACAAGATTTGGGTGAAGAAAAGTTCAGAGAATGTAGAGGTTGGATCCGCACCAGACTCTGGTGCTGATATTTCTTCCGAAAATTAAAAGGTGAGCTCTGGCTCAGGGGGAGACTCAAAGAAAAACCTGTTCCCCCAGCCAATCAAGTGGTGCTGGATGTGACACAAGATGCGGAGTAAAGGGTTTGAAGATACCAGTCCTAAGATGATCCAGACAAGATTTCAGAGGTCCGCATGAAGATATAAAGAAGTTGTGATCGATCAAGTAAAGACCTGTTCCGGGAGATGCTCCGGAATGACAGAGGACTACAAAAGGGTCCGAAGAGATCCGGAATTACATTATTTTACTCTGCGGACTGGACAGAATGTTTGGGATGTTCTTGTAATGTGTCATCTCGACTTATTCATGATTGAAAGATCTGCATGATGTTCATAGATCAGGACTGATCCGGGATACTCCAAGCTATCCGGACAAGGCAAACCAGAATAATATAGGTGAAGCATTTATTGCAAACAGATATTAGGGTTTGCGAAATGATATAAGGGATTTCTCAACAATCACTTGATCATTCCACATCCAAGAAGAAGCGAAAAGCGGAGCTCTGCAACAAAATTCATCAAGTTCACCGAAGATCTCCTACCGAAGTCATTACATACAGAAATCAATCCAGCTACTCCGTGCAACCGAAGATGCAAAAGGTATTTTCCACTTTCGATATCTTGCTACAAATCTGTTGAAGAAATGGCTACTCCAAATATAGTAAAAATCTCAGATAGGCCCCGACCTGAATTTAAGAAACATCCATACAAGTCATTGGAAGTAGATCCCTTAGGAGCATTTTCCAGTGTTCCTCACAGAGTTTTACACACAGAAGACATTAGGGTTTACATACATGCAAGCATTGAGGAATTTGGGGAATTCAAATTGAGAGATCTCTATCACAAACAACTGATAGACAATGCTTTTGAGCTTAAACCAGAGTATAAGGGCATCCAGAAGAAACAATTTGATCAATTCATTCATTTCCCCTGCTTTGAAGAAGATGAATGGGTCCGGTATGTACTGAGCAGGATGCATGACAACTTCCTATGGCTGGATAGACCCTGCAAGATCACAAAAGAGGCAATTAGAGTAGTAACTAGTCTATACTCTTCCGGAGGGATACCTATCCTCAAATCTGTCAAAAATAACATTGTAACTGAGGCCACCGGATCAAAATTTGATAAGAGGGCAATGACCATTGAAGATATTTCTGATCCGGATATCAAGTATGCGTCCATGATAATAGGATACAAGATCTATCACTCCAGCAGGGAGAATTCTATATCCGGAACTGCAGTATATACTGCCTATGAAATGCTAAGGAAGAATGCAGAATATGATCTCTGCGAACTGCTCTTAAGCCAATTAATGGAAAATATATAGAAAATCAAGAAGGACAAGAAGAATTCCTTTAAGTATGGTACTCTTATATTATGTCTATTCTTCTACTTCATGAATGAGCTGCCCGGATCAAGTGGATGGGCATGGCAGAATGACAAACCTGTTGCAGTCCAAATAAGAGACTATCTACATGGGCTTGGAGATGCCAAAGCAAGAAATACAGCCCTATGGGGATACTTCAAAAACTTCCAAAGCATGATGCAAGCAAGAGAAAGAATTCCCCAGTCTCTTGTTGAAAAATACAAAGACTCAGTGTGCTTTATGGTGGACACTGATCAGTGCCTAATGGAGGCAGTGGAGCCAAGGACTGTCTGGATCATGCCCATGGGGTATGAAGTGGATGAACAGATAGTGGAGCTGCATGTTCAACACATGCTAAGTCAGCCCAAAGATCCAAAGGCAGAAAGGTTTGGAACCTTTGAGGAGCTGAGTGTAAAGATCCATGTAGAACTCAGGGAACCTGAGATAAAGAGGAAGGTGAGAAAAGAAGTAGAGCACATTGCTCAAGGCCTAGGCATCTCAAAAGAGGCACTTGATGCCAGCTGGGAAAAGAGAAGAAAATCTGAGGAAGAAAAGAAAGAGGCAAAAAAGAAAAGTAAAGAAAGTGTTCCGGTTGAAACTTCCACCCGGACCAGATCATCAAAAAGATCTGCACCTCCCACAACCAAAAGTTCAAAACCAAAAGTCCAGGCATCTGGTAAAAGATCTAAGACAAAAGCCACAAGGGCTTATGAAAGCCAAAAGGATGAAGAGGAAACTGAGTCAGATGAGGGAGTAAAAAAAATAAAGAAGCAGAAGAAGAAAGGATCTGGGAAACCCTCCACAGGCTAAGACAAGGAAGAAATGGCAGAAGAATTTGCTGAAAAGCCCACTCTATCCCTAGATAGTGTAGTCAAATCAGTCACTGTGGATGGGAACCTTCAACCGGTGGCTGAATTTTATGATGACTACAACGAGGCAGATCAAAAGATCCTGCAAGAAGCTATAATAAGGTACTTGAACATCTACAATAAATCTTTTATTGAGATTATCTCTGAAATCCCTAAAAGCCTAGAAAAGGAATTAGAAATAAGAAAGAATAATGCTCAAGCAAAAGATCTTGAGATCCGGGAGCAGATAGCTATTCAGCTATATCCTTAAATTGATCCCAAGACAATGAACATAATATTCAAAGACTGCAAAGATGAGTTCAGAAGTAAAGCCAGGATGAATCAACTCATGCTTGGTGAGACTGACAAGGTGGCCAAAGAGACAGAAGAGATCCTCTGGAAGGCCTTCAAAAGGTTCAATCTTCCTGTTGTAGAGGACTTAGGTGCAGAAACAGCTGTGGACTTGGAACCCTCTGCTCCAGAAGAAGTGGCCTATGAACAGGCTAGCATCTCTCCTCCAGTTTCCCCTACAGTCTCTGGATCCAAAGAAGAAGAGAAATTACAGGAGAAGGAAGCAGTGGTGAAAGATAAAGAGGTTGACAGTACCAAGGGTGCAGAGAAAGAGAAGACTCCATCAGAGAAGACCATGACTGATAGTGGCAAGAATGTGGAAGGAGAGAAAATCCCAAAGGACAGTTCCAAGACTGCAGAAGAAAAGAAACATCTGTCTCCGGCAAGAGACACTGCACAAACTGTTCAACAATTTTTGAGCAAAGAAACAATAGAGATCGATGAACCGGAGCTACTACAAGGCCCATTCAACTTTGATTCCCTCTCTCCGGTGCAGACAATGAAGATAGCCTCATTTGCAAATGCTAAGGCAAATGAAAAGCTCCTAAAGTCTCATATGGAAGACTGTGAGTTGATAGAGGCTGCTTCTGGAGTGCTTGAGAAGATTATGCCATCGGTCCAGATAGATCCGGCAGCCTCCTCTTCCGGTAATCTCAAAACCTTAGTCAGCAGTGTTAATACACATTTTGAATCTTTAAAAAAATCAGCTGAAGAAAAGGTCCGGAAGGAGTTTTTGGATAAAAGGTTCTCCGAGGTTCAGGATTTGATCATTAATGATAGGAGAAACATGAACATTGGGATAAAGAGCTTAGAAAATGCTCTTAAGGATGGCGGTGAAATATACAAATTTTGTATTTCCTGGTCCAAGGTAACAGTGGACATTGAGAAGAAAATAAAAGCGCAAGAGGACACACTACTAAGCTTGTCTCAAAGTTTTGATCCTCTTTCTTCCTCTATAACAAATCAAGAATGTCAGACTATTGCAGTCTTGAGTGAAATCAAGAAACTGGAGAAGGAAAGGAAAAATAGAATAAGCAGGTTGAGTGAGCTCAGGGGGTTAATTGTCCCTAAGCTAGAGGCCATGCATGAGGCCATAGCAGAAGCTCAAATCATAGCCCAGACAAGTGATCCGAAAGATCTAAAAAGGGCAGATGCATTTGTATTTTTGTTGAGTGGTCACATTTCAATTTTGGATAGAATGAAGCAAAGTTGGGCTATAGAACTGATCCAACTGAAGACATCTTTTGCAGACATTCTTCAGTATATGTGAGTATGTAAATATGCGGCTATGTATAGAAAATTTTTGAAAATTTTGGTGTGCGGACCCTACCCTTTGCCATTGATGTCAAAGGGGGAGTGAGGAGCAGTGAAAAATGAGGAATCCAACTAAGGGGGAGTTCCGGAAATTGTATATAAAGACAGAGCATCAGCAAAGGAGGAGCATAGTGTAAACACTTAGTCATTTTTCACTAAGTGTTGCCATCAATGCCAAAGGGGGAGATTGTTGGCAAGAGACACTATATGGATTCATGGTTGTTGTCATTGATGGCAACAAAGGTCATCCCACATATCCACAAGTCATGGTGTGTCTCTACTAGAAGTCAGAATGAAGATTGTTGTGGTCCGGTGAACAAGAACAGAGCATGTGGCAAGGTCTGACAGATTGGTCCGGATCTCTCAGAGGAAGTGTCTTGGTGCAGTGCAGATTTGGGGAAGTCAAGAGGACTACCTTGAGTAGTATATTCAAAGGATTTAGCCTCCGACGATGAACAAAGAAAAAGATATGAATAGTTGAGTACCGGATTCCTGAGAGACAGTGAGAACAGAGGAAGAACTGACTGACAGAGTATCAGACTATTTTCCGGATGTGTTACTGTTGATGGTAAAGTTTGTGAAGGCATGAATCATGTTTGGCCGACATGATTAATGATATCTACAAGTATATGCTTGATCCGCATTGCTTGGTGAGCAAGGATTCAGCGGACAGAATAGAGTTTGTAAGAAACTAGACTGTTCCGGATGCTGACTAGAAAGGTGATGAAATTACTTGTGCGGATATATATAGAGGATGGATTTAGTTGTGAAGGGTGGAATTGTGTGATGGTGTATGCAAATAAGTGCAGAACAGAGCAGAAGTAGTAAGAAAGATCCGGTATGTGAAAGGATAGCAGAATAAAGAACAGAGGAAAGATGAAATGTAGCAGATCAGTGTACTGAGCCTAACTGGAACTGAACTCCAGCGTATATAGATGCTTCTAATCAGTTCAAGACTATGATTCTTATCACTTTGTAGACAGTGTGTCTCCTTGTAGGCAGTGGGCCTCTTTGTGAGCAGTGTGCTCGGGCAGTGAGCCCTAATTGGCAAGTGACATTTTGTAATTCCTTATTCTTCTAACAGAGAATAATCTTTGGGTTAATCACCCCGTGGTTTTCTCCCTTAATAGGGTTTCCACATCAAAAATATTGTGTCATGTGTTTTTCATTTCATGGTAATGTTTGTTTGTTTGATTCAATGCTGCATTGATTAATAAGAAAGTTCAAAAGAAGAAATAATTAGGATAACTGATTCACCCCCCCCTCTCAGTTATCAACAGTGATATGGTCAACTTTTGACCACCACACCTGATCGGGTTATCAAATTAAGATCAGGGATACTTTGAAATGTGACCCCGCTCAGGATAGATTGTGATGACATCATTATGACATCAATGCATTTTAGTTATCAGTTTTGGTGATGTCGTCATCATATTGATAGATATGACGAACATTTGGATATATGACCCTTCGTGGGTCAGGTGAAATGATTACGTCATCACCAAGGTGATTTCTTTCATTTATTGAAACTGAATGACATCATAGTCATACTGGCGCAGGGTGATATCGTGCAGGGGTGATATTTCATAAGATGACTGATATTAAGAAATATGACCCCTCCATGAATATATGAGGTTCTTTGATGGGTAGATACTTATTCCTATTTAATTTTGACATTTGCATGTCAGGTATCTAATGGTTATCGACTAATTTTCTAAGTCGGGGTGATGTTAGTGAATATGACTGATGTTTACAAATATGACCCCCCTGAGGGAAATATCAAGGTTGACCAAACTCTGAATCAACATAACTTTCTACCCTTAGACAATATTGGGGTGATCCAAAAGCCAAACCTTCTTAGAATTTTGTACTCTTTCTGACCATGAGGTTTGTGATAGCAAACACTGACTTTGGTAACTGATCTCTTCTTCTCATGATGCACATGCATAAGCCAAGGCGACATACATAACTGATTTTACCAAACTGTCGAAAGCAAGAAAGTAACCAAGCAGAAGCAAAAGAAACATCAGGTCCCTATTTTGCTAAGGCAAAATGGGGCGTGTTATGTAACCACACAACAACTTGCCACCAAACAAAACAACTAAATTCAAATGATTCAAGTGATGTGATCACATTCTAACATAGCATTTTAACTTTTTCTAAGAATAAGTATTATGACCTTTCTGAATGATATAATGTTCATTATTGCAACAATGCTAGCAAGGGATCAAGTGTGTGCAAATGATTAATTATCCTCATCTTGAAAGTAAGTGGAAAACATGACTAACTAGTGTCAAGCTACAAATTTTGGGATCATCCCTCAAAGCCAACCAGGATAGAGCCTTGTTGCCAGCAAGTGTCCATAGCCTCGACAAGGTTATCTATACAATCCCCCTAAGTAGAGCCCCACTGCCAGCAGGCGACTATAGCCCCGGTAAAGTTACTTAGATGGCTTACTTTTATTCTTTTTGAATTTTCAATATTTACTTATTATTCATATGATATTATCATGTAAGCTCAATATGCAAGGTGTGGTCACTTGCTGATTTAGGTTGGATATTGTAATGGTAGAAAGGAAGTCCCTTTAGATTTTTCACTTAACACCTATACTGGTCTGTTCCACAAACCTAGGACTGTTAGGTGAGTCATTATGAAAATCTCCTAGTTAAGGAAAGGTACCATGATGAAAAGGATATCACAAACCTGGTCAAGATACTTCTCAAAATGAATTATAACCTATATAGGAATTTGTTCTCATCACTTGAATCCTAACAATTTCAATGGTTTTCTAGGGTGATAAGTTGCATCATCTTGACTAACCAAAATAAAGACTCAACAAAACAAAACAAACAAACACACAAAACAAAAACAAACAACTATACAATATGAACATTATGATACAATGACTTACATGACCCTATTTCAGGCTTGGAAGTAATGTTTGAGGAACTGTCCATTAACTGGTAATGAGACATCCTCACTGGTTAGAGTCTTAAGTCTGTAGGTACTGTCTCCTAGGATCTCTGAAATTTGAAAAGGACCTATCTAGAGTTTGTCAAATTTACCATGGTCACCTTTCCTTTCGTGTGCTTTATCCCACATAAGGACTAGATCTAAAATCCTAAAAGCTTTAATTCTGGCTCTTTTGTCAAACCAGTGCTTAACAATAGCCTGATGTTTAGCAAACTGATCGATTACTCTGTTTCTTTTCTCTTCTAGATGCATCAGCTCAAGTAGTCTGACTTCTTGTTTGTTGTCTATGCCTAGATATTCTTGTGCAAATTGTAATGTGGGGATCTTTAGGTTAACAGAGAGGATAGGATCAACCCCATAAACTAACTAATAAGGGGAATTTCCTAATGTAGCCTTCATTCTGGTTCTATCCACCCATAAGGCATATTTCAATAGGGTATTCCACTCCCTAGGGTTCTTTTCTATTAATTTCTTTATGATATTCAATAAATTCTTATTTGTGGACTCTGCTAGTCCATTCCCTTGAGGATAGTAGTTTGAGGAAAATTTCAAGATAACTCCATGGTCAAAATCCCAACTAGATACTTTAATGATGCAAAAGCAGGTCCATTATCACATACCAAAGCGTAAGGAACTCCATCCTTGGTCACTATCTTTCTTTCTAAGAACTTGATCACATCATTAGCATTGCATGTCTTACTACTAACAACTTCAGTCCACCCGGTACAATATTCAATGATAGTCAAGACACACCTATGGCCTGAAGATGATGGAGGATTGATGGGTCCTATGAAATCCGTGCCCCATTGAACAAATGGGCACATCTCCATCACTAGTTGTAAGGGTTGAGCAACATATCTTCCTCTGTTAGCTGCAACCTAATAGGAATGACAACATTTAATATGTTCAGCAGTGTTCTTAAAGATAGTGGGCCAGTAATATCCTACTCTTAAGATAGCATGGGTAGTAGCCAAATGTGATCCATGTGCAGTTCCAAACTTATCATGTAGTTTCGTTAACACTTTATCTGCTTCCTACCTTTCTAGGCATCTGAGATATATTCCTTCATAATTCCTTTTGAAAAGGACTCCTCCTTTTATCATATACTTTTGTGATTTTTTTTCAAGGTTGTCCTCTGTGAAGCCTGTAATTTTGATGGGCATCTTCCAGCAATCAAAACATGCCTCATGTCTGAATACCATTCTTCTGTTTCTTTAGCATTCACCACATATTGATGACTCATGATGTTAGGATCAATTTCTAATATCATATGGCTCAAGGCTTGTCCTCTTACCAATTTCATTAGTGTTATGTCCATATCATATTCTTGAAGAATAGTTATCCATTTAGCTCTCTTTTCACCAGGCTCACTTTGCATTAGGAGCATCTTTACTGCTGCATCTGGTACTACAATAATTATGTTACTTCTCAAAATGTAATATCTAAATTTCTTGACTACTCAGACCAAAGCAAGAGCTTGTCTCTCAACATCCATGTATCTAAGCTCTGCATCCTTGAATGGGCAACTCATGAAAGCTATAGTCTTTTCTTATTTAGCCTCATTTCTTTGTGTTAATACTACTACTGATGTATGCTCTGAAGCAAATGAATATATGTAAAAATCTCTTGTCTAGTCTAGACTGATCATAACTGGGGCATCAGATATGGCTTTCTTAATGTCCTCAAAAGTTTCTCTAGCTTCAGGAGTCCACTCAATTTTGGCATCCTTCTTGATCATTGCATTCAATGGTCTGACAATCTCTGTAAAACTAGTAATGAATTTCCTAATAAAGTTTATCTTACCAAAGTATGATTTCAGTTCTTTCTTGCTTCCAGGAAGTTGCATTTTCATGATTGAATCCACTCTTGGAGGGTCAATGATGATCCCATTTTCTGTTATTAAATGACCTAGTAACTTACCTGTGGCTACTCCAAATATGGATTTCTTGGGATTCAGGGATATACCATATTGTTCACATTTTTTGAGCACCTTCTTGAGGTCTTCTATGTGGCAACCCCTCTATTTGGAGAAAATTATTAGGTCATCCATGTATATGACTATGCACTTACCGATCAACCCCCTAAAAGATATGTCCATTACACATTGAAAGATGGCTCCAGCATTTATTAATCCAAAAGGCATGTGCCTATAGGCAAATATACCCCACGTAGTGGTGAAAGCAGTTTTTAATCTATCTATTTTGTCTACCATCACCTGGTTGTAACCTGAGAAACCATCCAGAAATGACATCATCTATGCACCATTTACTATCTGTAACACCTCATCTAATGAAGGTAAAGGATAATTATCCTTTTCAGAAGCTCTGTTCAGATTTTTGAAGTCTACACATAACCTGATATCACCATTTTTCTTTCTCACAGGAACCAGGTAGGCCACCTAGGTGGAGTGTCTCACATGAAATATGATCCTAGCATTGAGCAATTTTTTTACTTCTTCAAAGATGATGGGCTCTAACAAGGCATTAACAGGTCTCTATTTTTGTCTAAAAGGCTTGACATCTGGTTTCAATGGTATAGTATGGGTGATGATTGAAGTATCATAAGTCTTCAACTCATCATAAGTCCAGGTGATAACATGGATGTAATCCTTTAGTGCTTGGGTTATCCCTGCCATTTCTTCTTCTGTACACACCTTGCCAATCAGGACATTCCTTTTTTCTTCATTCTATTCTATGTTGACTGGTGAATATTCTCCTCCATCAATTCTTGGAAGATCTTTCTGTTTCAGCATATTATCTAAATCAAATGTTCTTTCTAATTCTATCATCCCCTTGGGAATTTTGTTGCCAAGCAAATCCATGATCTCTTCTTCTTCCCAAGTATGATCTTCTACATTTCTTTCATTTATGATCTATGCATCACACACATCTATGTTTGATATGAAATGTAAAATGTGTTGATCATCATCAAACACTTGGAGATTGGTGACATTATCTGGTACAGAGGGTACTAAAATTAATTTAATTGAAACCCTCTTCAAACTAGATATGGATAATGGCTGCAACATACTTGCAGCTTGAGCCAAGGCATCTGCTCTGTGATTCTATTTTCTAGGCACATGGGTGATGTTGAATGCATCAAAGTCTTCTATCAAATCCCATACCCTATGTCTGTAATTAGACAACCTTTTATAATTGCAAGAGTATATACCTCTTGTCTTACCACCAATTCTGAGTCTCCATAGACATGCAGAATCTTTACTTTTTTCTTGAGTGCAAACAATATCCGATGAATTAAAGCTTCATACTCTGTCATATTATTTGTGCATGGAAATTGTAATCTATATGCTGCTAAATAGGACTTTCTAGTTGGATTAATGAGATCTATTCCTACTCTAGCTCCTTGTTTTGACTTGGATCTATCAAACCTTAGGATCCATGGCTTATCTTTAGTGAAAGGTTTGTCAGGACATTCTCTTTTTCTTTTAGTTCTCGCGGCTGCACCACCTGATATCCATTTCAACTTTGGTGACTTATTCCTTTCTTCTTTCACTTTCTCTGACTGATATGAAAGTGATACTTGTTTTTCTTCCTTATTATCAGGAGAACAATCATTTGAATGAAACATCATTTGCTTCTTCAAAATATGCAAGCATAACGAGCAAGTAGTCTCTGAATGTGGTGCTTCATGTAACCTACAACAACCTTCAATTAGAGTATCATGTGGAGAAGTATGCTGTAATATCATCCTCTGAATTTGTTTTGATAAAAACTCTTCAAACTTGGTCAAATTATTGTCTCTATCTTCATCAGATACTTCATAATTTGATTCAATCAAACATTCAGTTCTTGGGGTGATGTTGCTTTTATCCTTAGGACTGCTCTCAATATTCATTAGGATCTCCTTTAAATCATGAATGTAACCTTCATCCTGATATATGTTTTCTTCTATATCTATAGATGATGAACAAGAATCAATATCACTATAACTATCTGTATGACTTAGCTTAGGTGATGATATTCCTCTATTACTGCATTCTTGTTTTAGCTCCATCATGTCTAAGCAGGCATCACAAGTTTTTTTCAGAATGTGCTTCATCATGTAACCTGCACCATCCTTCAATTAGAACATCATCACTAGACATTTTTAGCATTCGACAATGTTGTATCTTTTGGGACAAATACAGTTCAAAGTTCTTAAAATGTTCTATTTCATTATCGTCCTCTGAACTATGGTCAGACTCTATGATTACTCTGTCATCCTAGAGATCATCCTTATCAACATGAATATCATACATGAGGATCTCTTCTATCCTGACTATTTGGGGTCTAATGGTATAAACTCCAAGTTCAATATCCACATACATGATTTCATTGGTTTTGTTCTACTCAGTAATCATGTGTTTCATCCAAGGTTCTGCATCTATCTGAATCTAGTTAGGAATCCCTTTCCAGGGTAACCACATGTGACTGAAATTAGTGGACATATATCCATTAACTATTTTTGACCAATCCCTGCAAAGTAGCATTCCATATGTATCAGGGATATCTACTACCTGGATGTTAATGTAGTACTGGATTCTTGGATTTGATGCTAATTGCATGTGTATGTGAGTTAATTCTCCTACAACACTCACCTCCATTTTATCTAGTTGTGTTACCTTCTTTAGTGACTTGGCAGGATGTAACCCTAAGGCATTACATATGGACAATGGCATTACATTGGTTGATGCACCTGAATCCACTAAACAATTATGCAAATTCTTACTAAACATTCTTATGGTAAGGAGAAATGCAGGTGACTCAGTCTTATCCCTATAAAGAGTCATGTGTGAAGTTTCAGCAACCTGGGCAGTGGCTGAAGTTCTATGTTTGACAGTATTATCCTTAGCTACATGATCTCTATTCAGAGTCTGTCTTGAATTAAGAGGATGGCTGTCCTCTTTTGGCATAGGGTCATCTAAAGATTTCATGAATGCCTTCTTATAAGTAATTCTAACAATGACAAGCTAATTTTAATCTTTTTCATTTCATATGCTAGGTATGTGACCAATTTATCAGACTCAGGAAGCTAACTATTAGTTTTTGCCACTGCATTCTGTGGTGCTAAATATTGAGTATTAACCTTAGGAAATCTAGGGTTATTACTTGTCTTAGGATCAGGTGGAGTGTTAAAATTGTTTGGAGGCAAGGATGTAGTCAAAGGACCAGTAGGTCTGTTTGAGTTATTCCTCAGGTTATAATTATGTCTACCCTGATATTGTTGTTGATAAGCATGTACTTCTTCATGTTCAACTGATGGTTAATTCTCATCCTCAAAAGGAAAAACATAATTTGATTCAAAAGCCATGGCTGAATCCTCACATGCTAGAGTATAATTCTCATGAGCTGAAGTTGTCTGCTGATGAGAATGATTGGTAAAACTCTCCAATACAAGGGAAGAATCATATCCACAAGGGACAATTTCATTTCCCTAAACACATGGAGGATTATCTGCAGTATTTGATACCTCAGCCTGAAATATACTGGCTGCTATCCTAAACTAAGGACAATCTAATTTGGCATGAGCATTGGTGTTATGAATCCTACACCAGTTTGTAAGGGCTGCTTCTACCAGATTCACCCTAGTGGTTTGCTTAGGTTCACTAGGAGGCTGATTATCTAAGGGTGATGACAAGGAACCATTGTTTGGCCTAGTATTCCACACTCTAGGCTGTCTAGGGACAATATTATTACCACTGTTGTTATTTTTATTGTTGTAGTTCCTATCATCGTTATATCCCCTATCAAGATATCTAGATCTATCATTGTTATATCCTCTGTTTTGAATTGGTTGAGAATAGAAATTTTGACTTCTCAGATGAGTGATTTTAGTTGTCAATTTTCTCAACTGTGTTGATATCTCTTTAATTTCTTCCTTTTCTTCCTAAACTTTGTCTACTACATTTTCTACTTGAGGTTTAAAAAAGGAAGAACCATTGTTATTACTCTGTCCTACATCCTGAGGTACTTGTGTATGTCCCAAATATTGCAAGTATCTAGCCATTTCCATTTGGAGGTGGCATAATGCTAAGTGGAGGTACTTGTAATGGACTTGTTACTATAGCTAGAGGCATCATGGCTCCATTGGTCTATTGTTGAGCAGGATATGCAGGAAATGTTACATTTGGTGTAGGGAAGGCAATATTAGGTGTTGGAGCAGGGATTAATTGTTGATTGACTTTTATATCTTCTTCAAAAGCTCTAGCTAAAGTTGTGACATTAGGATGTGTCCTCCTTATGAACATAGAATTCAAGGGATCCAATGCTGAATAATATATATTCCTAGCAGTTTCATCTGCTACATTATAAGGAGTGACTAGCTTTGAAAGCATCTTTTGGAATCTAGCATTAAAGTTAGCAATAGGCTCGCCTTCAAATCTTTTGATTGTGGCAAACAAATGATAATTCATTGAAGGATCTATAGGTATCTTGAATCTATCTTTGAAATTTTTCTCCAAGGTAGGCTAGGAATCAATGAAGCCTTGACCAAGACTGACATACCAATTATATGCTTCTTCCCCTAAGGAAAATGGAAATAATCTACATACCACATCTTGATGTTCAATCCTTGCTGTATAGTAAGCTTCCTTGAATGTTCTGATGTGATCACTAGCATCCTAATATGGATGATACTTTGGATGGATCTTGTCAGGACTTTTAGGTAAACGATGATATGTAGTGAAAGTCAAAGGTGACTCTACAACAAAGAATGAGATTGTGACTGGTGGAGGCTAACCTTGAGGAGTAATAGGTGGTCCTGTAGGTGTTTGGAATCCAATAGGGGTTATTGGAGTATGTCCTGGTGAAGATTTTGATGTATTAGAGCCAGGAGTGTGATGAATGTCTATAGTTCTAGGTCTAAATCCACGGATAGGTAGTTCCTTAAAGAGTCCACCAGATATGGACCTAGTATTTAGCTTGTGAGCCAGGATTTCTACAATTTATGGAAATTTGACTTGGTTTTCTGTAAAGATCAACAAAACTACTCTCACAACGGATGTATTTATGATCAAGACTCAAAACTGACTGGATATTTATGGAATATTTTCATAGATACTGCAAATATGAACATGTAATGTGCTTTTGGACACAGAACTACTCAATCTTCAAAGATTACAAGGATTAACTGCAAAGATTGAGATATTTATGCTTAATTATGAAATATTTATGATGAACAAGTATAAACTGCTATAGAACGAGCAAATCTTTGGATGAACACTCAAAACATGAACGATTGTGATGAACTTTGAGAAGATCACCTCATTTCTAACACTGGGAAATGCAAATATAATTGATTTACTTTCAAAATCAGAAAGAAGGCCCTCCTTCTAGCACCAATTTATGTTGATGATGATTGTTAGTCATAACAACATGCATAAAAATTTGCACAACAAACCTTTATTCTCTTGAAAAGTATGATCAATTTGAAAGAAATTGATGATTCCAAGGCTCCGTTGATTAGGTCATGATCATTTGACGTTACTCAGAGGTTGATGTGACATGTTGTTTTCAATTTCAAGGGGTCTTACATTGTATAAGTAATCAAATTTTGTATATGCTTCTTATAAATTTACTTCACAAACAAGGTTATTTCTACTATGATCCACATATTATAATGATATTTATAAGTTTGATCAATTCTTCTGATCATCTACTGTCATGAACTTGTTTATACTTCTACACTAAGTATTCATTCAAATAGTGTGCCTACAAGTAGATATTCATATGTTTATCATGGATATATGTCTGTATTTGCATGATATTTATCAATTTGACATGCTTTTACTCAAAATATGCTCTATATTTTTAATTATTTATGAGGTATAGGCATATTTCATGTTCATTTACTTTAGATTGTATGTTATTTGCAATTGTGAGGGTGATTTGTAATGGAATTCAAGAAAATTAAAAGAAATACTTCTAAATTTGGTGAACCTTTAGCTACTGAGTCACATACATTCTAGATACAGTCATGAAGAGAAGAAATCAAACCATAATTTCACCAGGTTGTTCCACAGCTAGGTATGGTTGATGCTAACTTCAAAGGAACAAGGAATGAAAACAACACATGTAGACTGACAAGCACTCCAAGGGACACAGCTAGTCAATGCATATATCCAGATCTCATTCACTAATTCCTCAAGATTTACAATGATTTGTAATCAAACAGCTTCTATTTCATTAAGTACGAAAAAAACATGTACATTCACAATAACCTTGAAATTAGTCCTGAATTCTTCAACAATTAAATTTCAATTAAGTTTCCAATGTCTAAAAAAAGTGCACTCCATCCCCTTTTATAGAATAAGGAGAGGAGGCAGTTACAAATGACCAATGATAAAGATTTATCTATTTAGATCAATGGTCAACATTTCTTCATTGACTTAGTCAACATCTTCATTCATGACACAAGTTGCTAGCTAGCAACTATCTAGCAAACTTTATTTTCTTATAAGTAACATATGCATATGTTTTCATTATGATGCATCTCTACTTACTCTTTATCCCCTTCTTCTTCTTCACCTTCTTCTTCTTCACTCTCTACATCATATTCATCTTCATTATCACTATCATTTTGATGTACATCATCTCTTATATGTATCTTTATTATTGCGTTGATGGACTCATATGACTGCACAACTCTATCAATGTCCCCTCCATCTTGGACTTTGGGCTTAACTACTGCATGTCTGTAAGAATGAAATTTATCCTGAAGGGCATCCATCTTGTTTTTCCTGCTGTTCAGTGCTTCATTATAAGTCTCCACCCTGACCTTTATTCTCATAACCTTATTCATCACTTCTTCTGTCAGGTGGTTCAGGGGGTCTTCTGCAACTTGTTTGAAATTATCATGGAAGGCCTGGATAACAAAATCTACATCCTAATTTTCAATCTTCCCTTCTACCTTCCCTTCCAATGCCTCTAGAGTTTCTGCCTCATGTACCATTAGATTGTGCAGTTTGACACTTATATCCCTAAGCTTTCCGTTGTGTCTCTTCAGTATATCACATTTAAATCATGTATCTTCATACCATATACTCAACAGCTAGGAGGTTTTATTATCTAATATATTATTACTTATCAATAGTTGTGTGTCAATCCTCTTCATCTCATCTAAAGCATCTAAATGCTTCTCCAGCTTGAACGACCTCCTACCTACTTCATTTTGTAATTTGTCTACCTTTCTCTTCAAGGTACTCAAATAATTCCACCTCTCCAAAGAGGTTTTCACTACATCCTCAGCTTCAAAAATTGATGACATCATCCACTTCCCCATTACTTGTGCTTTATGTTTCATCAGGTCCAATCTAGTAACCTCCTCTTGAGATATAATGGTTAGTGGGGTGGCTCTATCAATAGGTGCATGATCAGGGTTAATTAACGCTTTAATAAAATAATGTAGCTGAGCAATGTGCTCTTTATATTTTTTATTCTTCTCTCGAGCTCTCTTTACCCTTTGTGTTAGAGAGTCAATGATGTCCTTTCCTTCTTGACCTTCTTGGTCTTTGTTCGCAAAACCCAGATCAACATTATTGATCTAAAATTCCTCAAGGCTTATCTGGCCTTTCTCCTTTTCAACTGTAGGCATGGCTACCTATGCAATTCTCATACCTGTAGTAGGGTCCCTTTTGATTGCAGACATTAGCTTGGCCTTTCTCCTTGGTTTTATCATAATTCCAGAAATAGTGTCGAAACATCAAAGTCTTGTACCTCCTCTACCTATTGTAGATGTACTTCTTGTTGCAACCAATAAGGTACATCACCTTTGGGTTCTTGATGATCATCCCCTGTGTTTTGGGTGTTCGGTGATTCTATACTATGCTCTACCCTTTCAGGTGAATGTTTTATTCTAATTTCTTCCTCATGTACCTTATCATGAGGTGGATCTTCCTCGGGTTCCTCCTATTGAGGGATTTCCTCTTGTGGACGAGACTCTTATGAAGTATTTACATTTTGATCTTGTGCCTCCTTTTGTAAACTCTCCTCTAGAATTTCTTGAGCCTTTTCCTTTTGCTCACTTTGTGGTATGTTGGCCTCTTAAGAATTTTGTATATTTTGACCTTGGGGATCACCTTGATCACCCTTGGTCACATTTTCTATCTCTTTCTCTGTTGGTCCACCCTGTGACAAACCTTTCCATTTATCCTTAGATGCATCAACTTCTTCTAGGTTAACTTCTTTCTTAGCTGATTTCTCTTCTGATGCTGGATTACTACTTTGATCACCCCCTATACTAGGTGTCGATGGACCACTTTGGTCTTGCCCAGACCTTTGTCTGGCATGTCTTGATTAGGTGTCATATCACCGCCCTCTGTATGTTTTGTGTCTCCAGCCCTTTAGGCTCTAGAGGTTGATCACTATCTTTACTTGGGCTGATATCACCCGGTATGTTAGGTCTATTGTTGCAGGACTAGTAACCTGTTCAGCCAAATTATCCAACCCTATCTGTTGGGCTACTCTTTCAGGGCTATCTTGTTTTGTTTGATATTTTTCATCTCTTCCCTCGTTGGTTGCCATTTCGGCCATTTGTGTCCCATGAGGAGTCATCTTGGTATTGGTGACCAAGGTTTCCATATGATGAACAACCACATCTTGGACTTTCTCATCATCTGATAATTCCACCATGTCATCTAGAGGGAAAGAGCACTCCCTAATAGCCATATGCACTTCCTTTTCTTTCTGCTCCTCCATCCTTTCAGTCTTAAACTAAATTATCTTAGGAATGGGAACTTCATGCTCAAGCTCTCTTCTGAAGGCCAAACCACCCATACCTCTCAATATGATGGGATCAGTGCTAACAATTCCCCTCATGGCTGTTCTTTGCTTCTTAGGTGGTGGTGTCTGTATCACCTCTTGTTTTTTCTTCCTTGTAATCAATAAGTCATCATCCCTAGGTTCCATATCTACCTGCTCTTTGTCCAAGGGATTCTCCTGTAGAGGCTCATTCTCTATTTGAGATTTCTCTGCTTCTTCAATGACTAACCTCACTATCCTCTTAGTCTTTTGTTTGTCAGGGGGTGCATGGGCTGATGTGGATGCCCCACCACCTTTTGATGTAAGCCTCTTAATACTCACTCGTTTTTGTTCATCCTCCACCTTCTTACCCTTGGATGGTAGATTTTGTTCTTCAACAGGTAATCTTTCTCTATTAGATTTTCTCTTCTCAAGAAGAAAATCATCATCCTCTTCATCTGACAATTCTTGTCTCTTGTTCTTATTATCAACTATGAGGGCCATGCCCTTCTTCTTCAATTTAGTAATCTCTGCATCTACCCAACTTTGGGTCAGTTGAATGACCCCTTGCATTATTTGATCCAAGGAAGTCTACTCTGAATGTGTCAGATCAGGGGCTGAAATGGTGTCATTATACACCTTCTTGTCCTCATACTCATTGGACATTATCTTTCCATCATTATGATGCAGTTGTGCCAGCACTAGGATGCAATCAAAAGTTCTAATTTTATTTAGGGTGAGCCTTTGATATTTTCTTCTTCTCACCTCTGCCTCATTATCATAGTCTGTCTAGAAGTCCTCCAGATGCTTTTGATGTATTTGTTTTCCTAACAGCATATGTATCCTGCCATATGGTTCATATGACCTGGTGATAGGGAATGGCTACAAGTACATGAGTTTCAACCCCCCAATAGCATGCTTGATGCTCTGTTTATCTGGGCATAAGTACCAACCTATGTAAACTGGGAATAGTACAGGAGGAATCTTCTTTTGCTCTATGTGAGCTTCAACTGCATTGGATAGTTGTCTAACAAATTCCATCAAGATGATCCTATCAGTGGGGTATCTTGGCAACATGAGGGGCTGTCCTTCAAACCTTTCAATCCCTATGTTTGAAAAAGTTGAGAATTGGATAAACCAAGCTCCATACTTATAAATAATTTCTTGAGTTTCTATGCTCAGTCTCTTGGTTCAGTCCTCCTCCATTGTTATGACTAGATGCACTGAAAATACATCATTTACGAGCTTGTAATCCTTGAGGTATGCCTTTTTCTACAATTGGGGATAGTGATCCCAAACACTCACATCACTAGTGCTATTTCCAACTCTACCTACTATTTGTAGGGAATCAAATGTTCCTCGAAAAGCACAAGAATATACAACATAGGAGGTCATTTAAAATATGCAGGTCTTGCCTCCTAACTTCCTCATCCCCTCATCTAGGCAATCACTAATGATTTTGGCCCATAGAAGCTTGTTATCTAATTATAAAACCATCTGGATAATTCCAAACATCTAGTTCTCAAAGCTACCAGCATGAGGTCTGCTAGTCATCCTACTCAATAGAGCAATTAGATATTAATATTCATCATCAAAATCAAACTTGTATAAGTACACTTGCAACTTGGCCAAAGCGGTGTAGGTACTATTCTTTGCCCTCCACTGGTATATTCTCTTCCTGGCCTCTTTCTTATTGTTGTTATACTCCTCTAGTTTATTAAGGTTTACACTTACCACCTTATTTCCCACTGGCAAGTTGAATGTGGTAGTGATGCCCTTGACTAAAAAGGTAGCATATACTCTGCCATGTTTCTCTACTCTTCTAGTTTTTGGTTTATAATTTTTGACACATTCTACCACTAGCTGAAATGGCATCCATAGCATATGGGAACCTTGCGGCGTGCCACATACCTATTGTAAATTTTTTGTCTAGCATAGGGTTGTCTGTATCATTGTCCAATTTCCTTGACCATTCATCCAAATCCGTTTGTCCCTGATGCGTGTCACTGATAACACCATACCTTAACTCCACCCCTTCAGGCTATACGAACATAGGCTTTAAGAAATCAGCCTCAGATATGTACCTTCTAACCTCTGCCATTGATTCCTGCAATAGACATATGCATGTCTTGCACTATGGTGCTTGTACGAATGTTCAACAATAATATGTAACTCTTAACTATCATTCATCATTTTAATCCTTTTATGCATCATCATGCGAATTTAACCTAGTAAAGAATCATTTTACGTAGATGTTTGTAAAAACTGACAATGGAGAGGGTTTTGAAATTACTTACCTAATATCACTTTCCTTTCTGATTATATGATTGATAATGGGAAATGTAGATGTGTAGGGAGTCACTCGTTCCGTTCTGTCACGTCGAAGGTCATGATCTGTAGAACATGCGTGATAAGGGTTTGACTTCCAGATCTCTGTAATTCTCAATTTATCGCAAGGTAAATGCAAATAACCTTTGAATTTTACTCTTAAATAGATCAATACAATAAAATTAGGGCATATACGTTGTTCTAATTAAATCCGTCTATTATTTGTATGAAAACCATAGATGCTGCCAAGTGTTGAATTTGTATTTGAAATCAATGGGGCTTCATGTAACATTTTGATTGCATTTAATGCTAGAGGGTGATCTTTGGAATATCAGGGATATTTGAACATATGACCCCCTCTCGCACGGGATAATTGTTTACTAAAGATTGAGGTGAAATGGTCAACCTTTGACCACCACGTCGGATCGGGTCATAAAATTAAGATCAGGGATACTTCAAAATGTGACCCCCCTTGGGGTAGATCATGATGACAACATTATTCCATCAAACCATTTTAGTTATCAATTTTGGTGATGTCATAGTCATATTGAGAGATATGATAAAAATTTGGATATATGACCCTCCATGCATCAAGTGAAATGATTACGTCATCACCAAGGTGATTTCTTTCATTCGTTGAAACTGGATGACGTCATAGTCATACTAGCACAAGGTGATATTGTGCAGGGGTGATATTTCTTAAGATTACTAATATTAATAAATATGACCCCCCCGTGAATACATGAGGTTTTTCGATGGGTAGATACCTGTTCCTATTTAATTTTGATGTTCACGTGTCGGGTATCTAATGGTTATCAGGTGATTTTCTAAGTTAGGGTGATGTTAGCGAATATTACTAATGCTTAGGAATATGACCCCCCTGAGGGAAATATTAGGGTTGACTCAACTCTGACTCAACATAACTTTCTACCCTTAGACAATATTGGGGTGATCCAATAGCCAAACCTACTTAGAATTTTGTACTCTTTCTGACCATGAGGTTTGTGATAGAAACACTGACTTTGGCCACTAATCTCTTCTTCTCATGATGCACATGCATAAGCCAAGGTGACATACATAATTGATTTTACCAAACTGCCCAAAGCAGGAAAGGAAGCAAGCAGAAGCAAAATAAAAGTTGGGTCCCTGTTTTGCTAAGGAAAAATGGGGCGTGTTGTGTAAACACACAACAGTTCCCTCAAGAGAAAATAATGAAGAAATGTCAAAATTGGATGAATCAGATTGGGAAGTAGATTTACCTCATGTGCTATCCAATGTGATACACCAGACATTGGCCCTTGCTGGCCTTTCTGCTTAGTGTGAGCATCTTATACATCTTCATTCTTCTCTTTTGGAATGTCTTCATCCACATTTTGTAGTTGTTCCTCATCAGTGGGAACTTCCTTCTTCAATTGCTACTAATTTTGGTTTTGAGCATCATCTCTAAGGGTCATGTCCTAATCTTTTATTGTTTCCTTTTCTGGTTCTTGTTGATCAAGTACATGCATCTGAACATCCTTGTGTTATTTGTTGGCATCTACATGCATATCTTGATGTGTGTCCTCTTTTTGATCTTGTGCATGCTGATCATTCTTGGGTGGAAGATTACTTGTGTTAACCTCTTGGTGGCCAGGATCTTGGATATCCTAATGCGCATCTTGATCACCACCAGCTAGTGTCTTTTCTACATCCTCTTCATCATTTTTACTTTGTGGACCTTCATGTTTGGACACTAACTTTTTTGTAACTTTTGGATCTTGAGATATGGATGTGATCATTGGACCCTTTTGTCTAGATGTCAATACTTGTTCTTTCTCTTCTACCTCAGCATGTCCATCTGTACTTTCCTGGACATTATGCTAAGGAGGCAGTTCTGTGTGAATTTACATGTCTACACTTGTATTATCATTACCAATGTGCACATCCTCCATTGTTCTATCCTTTTCTTCTTCATCATCCCCTTCATATGATAAATCAATCACTGTTGGGCTAGTAACCTTACCTATTAACTAATCTCAGCCAATGTTTTCTACCACTTCCTCAGGATTTTCAACTTCATCCTCATCTCTAGTACCTTTTAATACCTGTGGCGTACATTGAGGCAATAGGGCAGTGTTCTTGATTAGAATGTCTATGGGGATGGATGTCACCTCCCTTGTCATATCATCATCTATAAGATTAATGGTTTCATCCAATGGAAGGGGTGGATCATTCATTGTTCTTTCATCTACTTTTCTAGCTTCTTAACCTTTCTCAGATTTGAACTTCACAATTGTGGGAATGGGAACATCAAGTTGGAACTCTATTTGCATTGTATCCACATCCCTATTCTTCAGTACCATGGATGTTTCAGCTCTATCTTCTATTGGTTGCTTGGTGGCAAACATCTTCTCCATCTTAGTGAATTCTTCACTTTCTTTAGTTAGGACCTTAGGCTTATTACTTGTAGACCCTCGCATTACCAGTACCTATCCTCTCTTTTGCCTTGGGATATTTGTTCCCTACAAAAAATCCTAACCTTTCCCTCTCTTTAATAGAGGTAGTTCATCTTCTCCATCTTCCATGTCTTCATATGTCACCCTCGGCTCTTTTGCATGTCTACTGGTTAGTATTATGGCTGGGACAAGATGCTTTTCTTTCTATGGGGGAGGGTTTAAAGCTATAGTAATGCCATTGGTTGTGAAGTGTACATCTAATTCTGCTATAGGCTTAGCAAAATTGGTGTCCATGATTTGCCTCTTGTGAATTAAGAAGTCATCATATTCTGCTACAGGCAAGTCTTGTCTTTTCTTCTTCTTATCCATTGTTATGACTACTTCTTTTGCTTTCAGGGCAGCCAATTGTTGATCTACCCACACCTTGGCTAATTGCATAACCCTAGCTGTAATGAGGTCAATAGAAGTTACCTCTAGCTGGCTTCGATCAGGAGGAGAAATAGTCTCATTATAGACCTTCTTTTCCTCATATTCTTTGGATATCCTCATACCATCATCAGAATGCAATTGAGGAGGGACATCAAAATAGTCCAATGTCTGGACCTGGTTGAGAGTTAACCTCTGGTAACTCCTCCTCCTAACTTCTACATCATCTGGGCAATCTACCAAATAATCTTCGAGGTGTACTTGGTATATCAACTTCCTACTCACAAACCTCTCCATTCTATGATACCGATCATAATACCTGGCTAGAGAGAATGGTTACAACTGAAGCATACACAACTCTGCTTCTAAATGTTTAGCACTATCAATGGATGGGCATTTATACCATCCCAAAATTAAAGGAAACTTGACATTACCCTTTTTATTATTGTCCACATACACCTCATATGAGGGTACAATCTACCTAGTCAGTTCCAATAATATGATCTTATTAGTGGGATAGCTTGGCAACATGAAGGGTTGCCCATTGAATCCCTCCATTTGAATATAGTTGAATGTTGGGAACTAGATGAACTAAGTTCAATTTCTTGTGACCATTGCTTGATCCTCAGAGCTCAAGCTCTTTGCTCTATCATTGTCCTTTAATCAGGCCAAATGTATGGTAAAACAATCATTAAACCTCCTATAATGTTGAGCTGAGGCCTTCCTTGTGAGTTGGGGATAATGATCCCATATGTTTACATCTCCTGGATTTCTACCTACCGTCTGCAAGCCAGAGAATGTTGATTGTGTAGCACATGCATAAACAACATATGAATTCATATAAAATAGGCACTTATTGCCTCCTAATATCCTAATGTTTTCATCTAAACTGTCACTGATCAGAGATGCCCACTGAATCTAGGCATCTATAGTTTCCACCATCCTTATCAATCCACACATCCAAGGCTCAAAATTTCTAGGATCAGTCTTTCCCTTCATCTGGCTTAACATCATCATCATATATTGAACCTCTGGAGTGAAGTTGAACTTATACAAATTAACTCACAATTTGGCTGCTGCCTTGTGAGTGCTAATTTGTGACCTCTAGCATGAGAACATTATCTTCTTATAATTAGTAGTGTTTCTCTTAGATTTCTTTTCCAAGTCCTCAAGATTTATCTTGAAAAGGTTGGGACGTACAGGAAAATGAAACGCCTTTGTAATTCCTTTCATAGAGAAATATTTACTCTGTCATCTTTCTCTACTCTTCTAGTCTCCTTGTTATAGTTTTCCACAGATGCCATGATCAGTTCAATGGCGTCCGCCTGTTGGATCTAGGGCATACAACTGAGAGGGGGGGGTGAATCAGTTGTATAAAAACTTGTTCTTTCTTCAAACACTTGATTCTTCTTTGTTAGTTAATAGCATATCAGTTAACCATCCATGAAAGCATAATGCATAAACACAAGAGCAGATAAACATCAACACATTGAACACCAAGATTTTGATGTGGAAAATCAAGTTAAGGGAAAAACCATGGGGTGATTAACCCAAGGATTATTCTCTGTTAGAAGAATAAGAAAAATGAATGGCACATGCCAATTAGGGCTCACTACCTGAGCACACTGCTCACAAAGAGGCACACTGCCTACAAGGAGACACACTATCTACAAAGTGATAAGAATCACAATCTTGAATTGGAGAATGACATCTCTACCATGTCCGGATCAGTTCTATTTAAGCCCAAAAATCCTTGCTCTACCTTTCACACTTCTCTTCGCTATGCCACACTCATCCACACAATCCACACCACAAAATGAATTCTCAAACACTTATTTATACAAGACATCGACTTAGGAACAATCATCTAAGTCGGCAAACATCACAATAACATTCGCAAGGCGTGTAGAATATCCAGTCGGCCTGTTACAGGAAGAACACCAACAACTGGTAGCCATAACTACAAATCCAACTCTAACTTCAATGCAGACTGCCAACATGAACTAGATATGATCCAATGATCATCATAACCTTCCCTGAATCATCAAAAACATCCACACTTCATCAGCTTACAGGAATTCTTCTCTTCATCATCCAATACTTCAAGAACACAGTCTGTCGCCATTGTCACAATGCAAAAGGTACTTCCAAACATCAAAATCATACACAACTTGAGATGACACATCACAAGGACATCCCAAACACTCCTTCCAATCCAAAGATTAGGATAATACAATTCCAGACCTCACTGGACCTTTCTGTGATCCTCTGTCACCTCTGAATACTTGCCAGAACCGGTTCCACATAGACAGCCACAACTTCTTCAGATCTTCATGCGGACCTCTGAAATCTTAGCTGAAGCATCTCAAGACTCATATCTACAAACCCTTTAATCTGCATGCTCTGGTTCTTAACCTATATAGTACATTTGCCTTCTTCTCATCAATGTTCTTCACTGTTCCAGATGGAGACTGATTTCCTCAATAACAACAGCACACAACTCATCCAAACCTTCTTACTAATGCAATATGAGTAAGTTGACATCAATGACAACACTAGTTCACCTCATACTTGCAACAATCTCCCCCTTTGTCATTGATGGCAACATATGATGTGAAAAACCATCAAGACGAGAACTTCTCCTTTCTGTCACAGCTCCCCCTATCAACAACAACTTTTCACATGTCTCCTCTTCCTTTACTGCTCCCCCTTTGATCATCAACCACTTGTTTTTCACATGTCTTCTCTCCCCTTTGACATCAATGGCAAAGGGATCATACTTGCAATTCTAATACATCAGAATCATACCAGCTGCTCCCCCTTAGTAGTAGCTCCCCATCATTAATCTAGATCACAAGATATGACTGTGATATCCACCGGACTGATGCACATCAGTGCATCCTAGTTTATCACTGGAGGGGCCATGACCCCTAACTTCTCCCGGAGATATTTGAAAGAGTCCTTGGGAAGAGATTTACTAAAGATATCTACAATCTGATCCTTGGAGGGAACATACTCCAATCTGACTTCTTTCGTGTTCACTTGTTCTCTCAAAAAGTGAAACTTGATAGATATGTGCTTAGTCTTAGAATGCAATACCGGATTCTTAGAAATATTAATTATACTTGAATTATCACAGAAAATTGTTATAGGCTCCTCATATTCAACTTTAATGTCTCTTAGCATCTGCTTCATCCATAAGATTTGAGTGCAACTACCTACTGCTGCAATGTATTCTGCTTCAGTTGTAGACAGAGATATTGCATCTTGTTTCTTGCTTAGCCAAGAAACCAATCTCTTCCCCAAAAAGAATGCTCCACCATTGGTGCTCTTCCGGTCATCCATATCTCTTGCCCAATCTGCATCTGTATATGCATGAAGAGAGAAATCTGGATCTCTAGAGTACCATAGACCATACTCAACTATTCCTTTCAAGTACCTAAAAATTCTTTTGATTGCCATAACATGAGATTCTCTAGGATCAGCCTGGAAACTTGCCACAAGACCAACAGCCTGCATTATATCTAGTCTAGTCTGAGTGAGATACAACAATCCACCAATCATTGATCTATACTTTGTCTGATCTACCTTTGGAGAGTCATCATCTTTGCTCAACTTACATCCGGTTGCCATAGGAGTGTTCATTGGCTTTGAATCTTCCATACCAAATTTCCTCAACAATTCTTTCACATATTTGGTCTGTGAAATGAAGATCCCTTTCTTTGTTTGAGTAATTTGCAGACCCAAGAAAAAATTCATTTCACCAAGCATAGACATTTCAAACTCACTTTTCATCTGATTTGCAAAAGTTTTGCACATACTATCTCTTCCTCCAAAAATGATGTCATCCACAAACACTTCAACAATCAAAATGTTTTCATGATCAATTTTGAAATATAAGTTACTGTCAGCAGTGCCTTTATTGAATCCAATCTGCATAAGATGCTTATCCCACCTTTCATACCATGCTCTTGGGGCTTACTTCAATCCATACAATGCTTTCTTCAACTTGCAGACCATATCATCATTATTAGACAATTGAAATCCATCCAGTTGTTTAATGTAAACTTCTTCTAGATCACCATTTAGGAAGGTAGACTTGACATCCATTTGATATACCTTGAAGTCTTTGAAGGCAGCAAATGCAAGAAATAATCTGACTGCTTCAATTCTTGCCACAGGGGCAAATGTCTCTTCAAAATCAATTCCTTCTATTTGAGAGTAGCCTTTGCAGACCAATCTAGCTTTGTTTCTAATTACTTCACCAGCTTCATTCATTTGTTCCAGAAGACCCATTTGGTTCCAATCACATTCCTGTCTCTAGGTCTGGGAACAAGATCCCAAGTACATTTTTTCTCAATTTGCATCAATTCTTCCTCCATTGCTTTGGTCCAGTTTTCATCATTGTAAGCTTCATTTACTGTCTTAGGTTCAATATTTGAAATCAGACAGTATTCATTTGAATCTTGAGCAATTCTTCTTCTTGTTTGTACCCCTTTACTTTTGTCACCTATGATCTGATCTTCAGAGTGATTTAGAGTTACATACCTTGGAACTTTGGGAGTTTCTTGCACTACTAATTCTTGATTAGGCTCATTCAAACAAACTTCTTCTTCCTGATTTATCAGATTAGTCTGGATCTGAATTTTAGAGGAGGAAGGAGCTTCTTGCACCAGAGGATCATTCTGATCATCTTCATCACATTCATAGAACCTTGAGGGCTTCTCAATTCCTTCATCAACTTTCACATTAGTACTTTTTGTCATCTTCCTTAGTCTCTTATTGTAACACCGGTATGCTTTGCTTTGAGTGGAGTAACCCAAGAAAATTCCTTCATCACTTCTGGCATCAAACTTTCCTAGATCTTCATCTCTTTTAATATAACACTTGCTACCAAATACTCTGAAATATCTCACAGTAGGAGTGATGCCAAACCAAAGTTCATAGGGGGTCTTACCGGTATTGTTTCTGATTTGAACTCAATTGAGAGTGTAGACTGTAGTGCTGATAGCTTCTTTCCAAAACATCTGAGGAACATATGCTTCCAACATCATTGTCCTGGCAGCTTCCTGAATGGTCCGGTTCTTTCTCTCAACTACTCCATTCTGCTGTGGAGTCCTAGGAGCAGACAACTGTCTCTTTATACCTTGCTTCTCACAAAAGTCAATAAACTCACCGGATGTAAATTCACCACCTCTATTAGACCTTAGACATTTCAGTTTCAATCCAGTTTGATTCTCTACCATAGCTTTGAAGATTTTGAACTTCTCAAGGGCTTCTGATTTCTCTTTTAGGAAGGTAACCCACATCATCCAGGAATGGTCATCAATTAGCAACATGAAATATCTATCACCTTGTAGACTCTTGATTCTTGTCGGACCACAGAGATCAGTATGTACTAATTCCAACAATCCAGTAGAGGACTGATCTTTGCTTTTGAAAGAGACTCTACTCTATTTACCTAGCTGACATTCTTTACACAAACTATTTGTAGGTTTCACCAATTTTGGAAGATCTCTTACAGCCTGAATATTGCTTATATTGATGATGTTATCAAAATTTACATGACACATTCTTCTATGCCATAACCAACTCTGATCAACTTGAACAAACAGACAACTTTTATTTGAACCAACCAGATGAAAGATATTACCTTTTGTTTGAGCACCGGATGCAATTTCAGTTTTGGAGCTTGTAAAGATTCTGCATTTTCCATTCTTGAACCAGAGATCATAGCCTTTGTCCACTAACTGACCAACACTAAGAAGATTGTGCTTCAATCCTTCAACATATAGTACATTACCTACTTTGCTCTTTCCATCAAAGGAAATAGTCCCCCTACCTCTGATTCTGCTAGCAGAATTGTCACCAAACTTTACCATTCCTCTTTCATACCGTTCCAAATCTAAGAACTTATTCTTATCACCAATCATATGGTGAGAGCATCCACTATCAATAACCCAATCATCCTTTTCTTCCACTTGAGTAGCCAAAGCTCTTTCCACAACCTTGTGATTGACAGATTCAGAGGATATTGAATCTTCTTCCTTGATGGCAATAAACACCCATTCAATTCCAGATTTGCTTCCTAGTTCTGATTCATCATCTGTTACTCCTTCATTGTCATCTTCTTCATGAACATAATAGAAGTTCTTTTGAAACCTCTGTCTATTAGCAATAGACCTTATAAATCTTTCTAGACATCTTGAAGCAAAATGACCAATCTTATTGTAGTTGAAACACTTAAAGGGTAGTTTTCCTTCATACTTACCAGATCCTCTTGGCAGTCTCTTTGCAATGAGGGCTTCAAGTTGAGCTGTTTTTGCTTCCTCTTCTTCCATGTCTCTTCTTGCGTGATCATACCATGACATCTTCCTTGAAGAGTTTTCTCCCGGATCAAATCTTTGTTTGCCTTTCACATAGGCACTGGCTTTGAAAGCAGATTCAGTCTTGGGAGGATCATCTCCAAACTCGGTCATTTCAAATGTAGCTAGTTTGCCAGCCAATTGTTCTCTTGTGACAGTTTTGTGGGCTCTGAATTCATCAATGGTAGCAACCTTGATTTTGTAGGCAGCAAGAAGGGATCTGAGAATTTTGCAAACAATCTCATTTTCATCCAGAGTTCCACCAGCATTTCTAATTCCACATACCAGCTCATTCACTCTTGGCATAAAGGTAGTGATGTTTTCATCTTCTCTCATCTTCAATCTTTCAAATTTCCCTTTCAGACTTTGCAACCTTGCACCCTTAACAAACTCATCTCCTTCATACAGAAGTTCCAGTTTAGTCAAGATCTCATATGCAGTTGGTAGGTCGATAACATTTGAGAGATCTGAGTCATTCAATGCACTTAGAAGAGCTTCCTTGGTCCGTAGATTGTTTTCAGCATCTGTGATTTCATTCAGAGTTGTCAGACCACCCTGTGGAGGTACATATGGTTTTGAGACCATGGCCAAGTATGCTTTTCCCATACACTCCAAGTGACATTTCATGCGACCTTTCCAGAGTGTGAAGTTGGTTCCATCAAACTTCAGACTATCCTTCTTGTATAACGACATCCTAGATCTCCTCAAGCGGTTAAGCTCCTTTCAGAGGAACTTGGCTCTGATACCAATTGTTGGATCTAGGGCATACAACTGAGAGGGGGGGTGAATCAGTTGTATAAAAACTTGTTCTTTCTTCAAACACTTGATTCTTCTTTGTTAGTTAACAGCATATCAGTTAACCATCCATGAAACCATAATGCATAAACACAAGAGCAGATAAACATCAACACATTGAACACCAAGATTTTGACATGGAAAACCCGGTTAAGGGAAAAACCACAGGGTGATTAACCCAAGGATTATTCTTTGTTAGAAGAATAAGAAAAATGAATGACACATGCCAATTAGGGCTCACTGCCTGAGCACACTGCTCACAAAGAGGCACACTGCCTACAAGGAGACACACCATCTACAAAGTGATAAGAATCACAATCTTGAACTAGAGAATGACATCTCTACCATGTCCGGATCAGTTCCGTTTAAGCCCAAAAATCCTTGCTCTGCCTTTCGCACTTCTCTTCGCTATGCCACACTCATCCACACAATCCACACCACAAAATGAATTCTCAAACACTTATTTATACAAGACATCGACTTAGGAACAATCATCTAAGTCGGCAAACATCACAATAACATTCGCAAGGCGTGTAGAACATATGGTCAGCCTGTCACAGGAAGAACACCAACAACTGGTAGCCATAACATCAAATCCAACTCTAACTTCAATGCGGACTGCCAACACGAACTAGATATGATCCAATGATCATCATAACCTTCCCTAAATCATCAAAAACATCCACACTTCATCATCTGGTACTTCAAGAACACAGTCTGTCGCCACTATCATCTGGACCTCAAAATCATACACAACTCGAGATGACACATCACAAGGACATCCCAAACACTCCTTCCAATCCATAGATTAGGATAATACAATTCCAAACCTCACCAGACCTTTCTATGATCCTCTGTCACCTCTAAATACTTTCCGGAACCGGTTCCACACAGACAACCACAACTTCTTTAGATCTTCATGCGGACCTTTGAAATCTTAGCTGAAACATCTCAAGACTCATATCTACAAACCGTTTAATCTGCATCCTCTGGTTCTTAACCTATACAGTACATTTGCCTTCTTCTCATCACTATTCTTCACTGTTCTGGATGGAGACTGATTTCCTCAATAACAACAGCACACAACTCATCCAAACCTTCTTACTAATGCAATATGAGTAAGTTGACATCAATGACAACACTGGTTCACCTCATACTTGCAACACCACTGTGTATGGAAAACCCCCTGCATGCCACATCCCAGAATTGTATATCTTTTGCAAAATTGGATGTCCACTATCTTGAATAGACATTGTCGTCCATTCATCTACACCTGTATTGCCTATATGAGTATCACCTATTTTCCCAAAATGGAAACCTACGTCTCCTAGCGATGCAAACATGGTGGTCTTGAATTTCACCTCATTCTTAAGCTTCCTAGCTTCCATTGTATCCTATAATGATAGATGTATATGTCCCAAAATGCATGTCACATTATAGTTTTCAAGTTAATTTTTTCAATATCCTCACATTTCATCATTTATAGAGCACAATGCATGCATATGCATCTAAGATCTACCCTAGTTGTAAGATTTTACCTTTTACTGTGTCACCATAAATGAAAAAAGTAGGGTTTCACCGTTACCTACCTTTTACTGACCTAAAACTTGATTAAAGATATTCGGATGTGCAATTTATGCTAGATATTCACCATTTTCTGGATCTCGTTGAATATGCATATTGTTCCATTCAAGATCAAGATTTCCGCAACAGCCATTGTAATTCACCAGAGCTCTATAAATCTTTCTTATGAATGCTTAGGTGAGTTTAAAATAATCAAGATTTGCCTTTTATGCATTAAAATTGTAAAATTAAGGTGTAATTAATGATAAATTCATTGGGTATGGACATTTGTTTAAGGTTCCATAATATCGCTACATGTGGCGACATCCAATTTGAAATTTTAAATGGCCAACGACCTCCTTTCCTAGTATTAATCGCAAGATCATGATATAAACGGGGGTCCGGATATTTGAATAATATGCTTTTCTTTTCAAATTATCCATACATCCAAATGACGTCATGCAGATGTTTTTCAATGTTGACCACAAAATGGGCATCGAGATGTTAAGGTCTTAAGGCATTCACTTCTCGATCTTATATGTCAAGACATTAAGATGTCCACCTTTGAAAAGTCAAATCCTTGGCACATGGCATTGTCTGATTGGTTCACAGTGTGTCTTAATTTTTGTTCATAAATCATAGGGATCGGGAAATTACGAAATATTTGAATGTTAGGCATTATGAAATATCCCTAGATCAAATGTGTTGATGATGTCATGGTTCTAAAATGTTATTCTTGGTCAGGTGTAAAATGACATCTTACAGATATTGGCAAAAGTCTGGACATTAAGTTAAGGTCCGGAGGTTAAGGAATGTTGAATGTTCTATCCTCTTAATGTCCTGATGATGTCATCATCTTTTATTATTTCTCTAAGGCGAGATTGGATGACATCATCAGAATGTTGGGGTAAGGTCTGAATTTTAAATGTTTAAGCGTAATATCCATAGTCTAAGTCCAGTTGAAAAGTCAATAGTGACACATCATCAGGATATTAACAAATGTCTGGACATTAATTTAAGGTCCGGATGTTAAGTTAACATGCATACCCACTAGTATTCACACTAAGTGACTTTATGCGCACGACAGCTTTTGCAATCAGTTAAGTTTGACATTCGCAGATTCACAAATGTCCAGATATTTAGTTTTTACTTAGTGAATTTGCGATTGAGACATTAAGTTAATGTCTAGATGTTAGGATAATGTGCACACCCCTAAGACCATTTAACTAAACTTAATTTGACCAGGCATAACTTCCTGAACTTAGGAAATTTCTAGGTGCTTGAAAAGGCAAACCTGCTTAAAACTTTCTCTTTCATTTGGCAGGGTTTATGATGAAAAATTCTGACATTAAAATTTTGATCTAGATTTCAAGATCTAGATATGTCAAGGGTAAGATCCTAATACATTTGCTACTGGTTTTACCATACCTCCCAAAGCAAAGGGAAGTAAAACAAGCCAAGCCAAGAAGAAAAAGTTGGGTCCCTATTTTGTTGGAGCAAAATGGGACATGTTGTGTAACCACACAACAGTACCCTGAGTATTTTCTAACATACAAGAAATTAAGGGTAATGGTGTGCTTCACACACACACACACACACCATTTAGTCAAATGTGGACCCCCTTTCTCTTGCTTCTTTTGTGTCTATTGTCCTTTTGATTTTAATATTTTCTTGGGAAATTTTTCTTTGTGCCTTTGTCTCTATCAGTCTCACTTTCCTTTTATTGCGGTCTTACTTATTTTGTGGATCATTCAGATATTAATTTCCTTAACTCTTTTCCTTATCTTGTCTAGTGTTGTGCTTGTATTTTTTACCCTTTCTCTTTGTCAGAGTATCAAGGTTTGTCATTTTAGCATGATAGTAGAATCATCCCTAAAATTCCAATGTTTTGCATATTTCCTGGAGGAGCTTCAATCTATCAAGGTTTGTCTTTCTAGTATGATAGTAAAAGCTTCCCCGACACCCCAAATCAGAGAACAATAGTGTCAACTTAGTGCGTCACCCTCATTGGACATTCAAAGTTTCTTATTTAGGTATAATAGTGAAATCTTCTCCGATGTTCCACTTGCAAGGAATTTTACCCTAGTCCAACCTACCCTCAGTCCCTACATTTATTGTGGTTGTTTCCCTCACATGTGCAAATAAGTGGTTTTATTCTCATTTTGCTTGTTTACTTTTTTACTTTTACTTTTGTATTTTGTGTCTAGAGGCTTTTGCGATTTGGTCTTGTACATGAGATTG
Organism: Cunninghamia lanceolata; assembly: GCA_027924645.1. Lineage (NCBI taxonomy): Eukaryota > Viridiplantae > Streptophyta > Pinopsida > Cupressales > Cupressaceae > Cunninghamia > Cunninghamia lanceolata. The sequence goes on along the minus strand of BSBN01000175.1, from coordinate 1,536,490 downwards.
AGGATGTTGGTACATTTGGAGGGCATTCAAGCATGATTTCTAGCTTTTGTGTTAATATCCTTTGCATTTTCTTCGCTATTGCTTCATTTACCACGTTCTTCAAGTAGGGTTTCATGTTTTTAGGCATTTTAATGGTGTTTTATTACCTATTTTTGGTTCATTCCTCTAGTTTAGTTTATGATTTTATCCTTGTTGAGTGCTTTTTTCTTTGTATTTTCGTTCATCCAAGGGATTCCCCCCGATTTTGCTCTTATTTTGTTAGGGTTCTCTTTTTTACCCTTCATGTTTTTTTTTGTTTTGAGGTCATTTGAATCCTTTGGACTATTTTCCAATGTTTTTTGATGGTTAAGCTAAGTCTTTCTTGATCTTTTATATCATCATAGCATAATATCCTAAGTCTTTTAGGATCACTCTATTAGGTTCTATCATTTCAGTTAGCCTTTTTTAAAGTGTGGAAAGGTCCCTCTCTGATCTCTAATCCATGATAACCCAATATACCTAGAATTTTTGGGATCAAAATATCAAGCTTATCTATTTTCTCTTTCCATTAAAAAAGTGGTAGAATTCACCCCAATCTTTGACTCCCAATAGTATAATATGTGAACTTTTTTGGAATCACGTCATTGGGTTTGTTCAGTTCATCCCACCTTTTGGTATATAGTAAGGATTACTTTGGATTCCTAGTTCCCAACACTTTCATACATCAACCTTTCCAGGATCACGACATCAGACCTTCTTGTTTTCTAGTGACTCTGTAATAGGTTCAATGTTTGCCCTAGTCACTAATTTCTGATAACTTCCATTAGATATTCACATACCTTTTTCGCATAAGTTATAGGATCTCCTCAATCCTTGAACTTGATGCCTTACATATCATTATCCCTTCGACATGTATCAAATCTCTGGGATATCCAATGATTTACTTAAAAATGTGGTTTATTATGATCTTTAAGATGTTTTGGATATACTAATCTTGAAAATTTTTGTTTATTATGACCAGAATATTTTATAATGGGTGATTTGGTTATGTTGAATGGATGCAGGAGAATCTATTGTAAAAGGAGATGAAATATGAATTCAAAGGGTACTACCCCCATATAAGATGCTCTTAGAATACTCAAAGATTTGAAATATAGATCTGGGACAAGCTAATGTTCCATGTTTCCTATAGAGGATGTTCCAAGTAGATAAAGGGACTTTTTAGGTTCAATATATGTCAACTTTGAGATGTATCCATACTACTGCATTTCCAGTGTCCCTGTAGTCCCCTAAGCTCATTTTAGTATGTGCATAAAGATATGATCGGAAAGAGAGAAAGGTCTTTGGTCCTAATTGTCAAGTAGTCCTCGATGTTAGGTCATATATGATAGAGAAGGTATTCGGGCATCCCATCTATACAAAGTATGAGAAGATCTATGTGAAAATAGCTTTGGACTTTTATGAAACCAAGCCTAAGGCAGCTACCGGTTAAATGAATCAACATCTCCTCACCACTGAAAGGAAGAATCCTAAGAAAATGGCACCAGTACAACCTAGGGGTGAATTCAATGAAAATGCAAAATATATTATCACACTCCTCATTAGAGTATTTGGTTTATCCATAGCCAACGAATGGCATCCTTGGATGTGCTCCTTTTGCATGAAAATCCTTGATGGGAAGAAGATAGATTGGGGCACCTTCATAAGTGACAAATTCAATGAATAGATATCTAAGGTAGAGGAAATAAAACCATTTTAAATGACCTCATATGTTATTTACCTCTTAGCTAGATAGGATAACTTCCTAGTTTTGCAGCAAGTTGGCTCCTTCAAGTTGGGAGAAACCATGGTTCATGATCATTACCCATAGTTGGAGCTTAATGAGAGTCAAAGACACCATCGTGTTGTGAATGATGCATTTGTCTATACATTCATTTAGGGGCTTGAGAATGACTATGCACAAAGACTTTCATTGGAGGCAACCAATGAAATAAACCACTACGGTAGCTAGTTCATCCAATTCAAAACCATTGCATACATCAAGGTGGCTGGTTTTGACAAACCCCCATACAATTTGCCAAGATATCCTAGTAATAGGATAGTTTTTTTTAGATTTGCAAGTAGTTGACTGAAGTATACAAGTTTATCACTAGAAAGCATAAGTCAAGTTTCCCATTTCCTATCAAAGTTGGGGAATTCTCCTACTAGAACATGATCAATGCTAAGACTACAAAAGCATAAATGGTTCCTCTCTCTCTCGACCTATATGATCACATAAGGAATAGGTTTGATCCTATTGGAAAGGTTAGTCCATAGATAGGAAGCTGGTATAAGCATAAGCTAGTTTTCAGGGATCACTGGACATATTGCATTAATGACCATGCAGTTTAGAGAAGCGACTATTTGAGACTTACCTTACACATGGTCAAGGCTTTGGACATAGGGAAGGTCCCCAAGGGGATGGAAGAAGATAGAAAAACTCTAGACCCAGGTGCTTATGACAAGAATAAGGTGTTCGATGATCCCATACAAGACATTGATTGGAATGAAATGGAGGATTACTCTACTAACCATAGGGCTAAGATAGTTAACAAGAGGGATCTAGGTTTGCTGAAGAGACCCTATGCAATGTTTGATCCATACCCAACTGTCGGACAACCTAAAAATTAGAAGAAGAAAAAGATTAAAAAAGGAGAGTCTTCAACACCCCCTAGGACAAGGGTTATAATACAAATATCAAGGCTAGAAGGACTCATAGAGACAAAAGTTGCAACTACCACTATGGAGAAGGAAAAGGTTAAGGTAGTTGATGAAAGGAAGCTAGGTGTGCAGAAATCGCTTCCTACACTAATCTAATGAGGGGAGAGCTATACAAATTCAATTTAATACTATCACTATAGCAACATACAACATCTAACAAAGTTATTATAGCAATACACAAGAACTAGAAAGAAGACACAAGAAGAGAGACAAAGATATACAGTGGGGAAAACCCTTATCAGGTGAAAAACCCCATACTCAGAAACTTACACAATGTATTAACAAATCTGAAAGCTGTTTACAATACAATTGCAATGCAAGCTTCAATGGTCTTCGACACTCATGTCTAGAGGCAATCCGGTAGCATAACATTACCTGTAAACCTTTGATACAAACTCCATCTCCAAGCACATATTTATATAGAAAATACAAGGCAAAATAGGGCCTATCTTGGGATGGGCATCCAACTTGGCTTCATGGACCAAAACCCACACATAAGGACACTTGGTCAACATTGTAGAATGTTCCTAACACTTGTCCACAACTCCCATCCCAAAGAGGTCACCTATTTCCAAAATGGGCTATGACAGATGCTCTTATGACACTTACGACCATCATAGAATCTGTCATAGCGGTTACAACTTACAGCTGTAAGAGAATCTATCATACACATGCTATAACTAGCATATTCTCTTACAACATGTCATAGTCCACCTTGGGGCACCCAAATATGCCTTTTTCAAATATGTTTCATGACACATGTCCTCACCTGTCTTACAAACTTCTATTTCTAACTCTTACATGTCATATATTCTGTCATAGGAATCCATCATAACCGTTTTAGTCAATATTCCCTTACACAACATGGAAGATGCTGACACATGGCAAAATGTTCCTACCACAAAGTGGGATGCCTATCTCCTCATGTGAGGACAAAATTACAAGTTGTCATATTCCATGTAGGATTGACACATCACCATGCCACATCTCACAATATGACAATATGGAATTTACAAATATTTAAAACATAGGCAATTAAATAATAAATACAAACATTAATAATGTAAGGAATTACCAAGGTTGAGACACATTAATTCCCAACATTCTCCCACTTGTCGAACGCCTTGTAAGAGCCAATAGAAAAATAGGATTTAACTGTTATAGGCCGAGAGGCCTATAAACTCTGAACACCATCTGGACTTCTCTGTGCCCACTAGTTTCATCAATGCATCTGCAACATTCTTCAAAGTATTTACCTTCTCCAAATTTACCTTTCCATCCTCAACCATGTCTCATATGAAGTGAAATTGAACATCAGTGTGCTTTGTTCTAGCATGGAAAGTTGGATTCTTCGCAAGGCAAATTGCACTCTAACTGTCACAACTAATCGTGATCTGACCTGCATCAACACTAATATCGGAACACAATCTTTTAAACCAAATGGATTCCTTACAAGCATGAGTTGCTACAATATACTCAGCTTCTATCATGGAAAAAGTGACAACCTCACTTACTTATCCAACTAATATCACCACCAAACAGTGTAAACACATAAGCACTAGTGGATCTCCTGCTGTCAATGTCACCTGTCCAATCTAAATCCACAAATCCATGAATATCAATAGAATGCAGAGGTCCTAAAACATTACCATGATAGGAAATAGAATACTTGGAAGTACCCATCAGATATCTGAACACTCGCTTAACTACATTCCAATGAACTTGCCCAGGATTAGCTATAAATCGACTAAGGACTCCCACTACTTGGGTAATGTCTGGTCTTGTGCAGAACATAGCATACATCAAACTACCAACATCACTAGCATAAGGTACTCTGCTCATGTCCTCCACCTCACTAGGAGATTTTGGACAATCCTCAATAGATAACTTTGTCCCCATAGAAACGGGAACACACAATGGTCTACAATTTGCCATGTTGAACCTGTCAAACATGGTCTTCACATACTTGCTCTAGCTTAACCAAACTTTTCTTTTGGTTATGTCTCTTCTAATTTCCATTCCTAGGATGTACCTGGCTACCCCTAAGTCTTTCATTTCAAACTATCTGACAACTGAGATTTAAAATCATAAATCATATTCATACCCTTCCCAATGAGCAACATATCATCAACAGATAGTGCAACAATGAAAATACGATCACCATCAAACTTATAATACACATAGTGATCCAATTTTGATCTCACAAATCCAATTGACAACACAAAGGCATCAAACTTCAAGTACCATCTCCTAGGGGATTGCTTCAAACCATACAAAGACTTTTTATGTTTGCAAACCAAATTTTCTTTACCTTTCACCATGTAATGCTCTGGCTGTGACATGTAGATTTCTTCCTCCAAGTCACCATGAAGGAAAGTTGTCTTCACATCCATCTGTTCTACCACCAAGTTATAAGCTACTGTAAGAGACAACATGAATCGAATGAATGTTAGCTTTGCAATGGGAGAGAAGATCGCACCATAATCTATACCCTTCCACTTGTGAATACCCCTTCGCAACCAATCTAACCTTATACTTCTGAACACTGCCATCTACACCAAATTTCTTCTTGAACACCCATTTGCATCCAATGGGTTTATATCTAGGAGGCAGAGGCACCAAGTCCCATGTTTGATTCTTTTCCAAAGAAGCCATTTCATCCTCCATGGCCTCCTTTCAGGAACCTGCATCTTTCATGTCCATAGCCTCTGATACAGTTCTAGGTTCATCATTGTTAGTAAGTAAAGCAAAAGCACAACTAGAATCAAGCAATTTAAAACCAAACCTTTCAGGTTGCTTTGTTATCCATGTAGACCTTCTCAAGAGCTGAGGTTGAGGTTCAACTTCTTCATCTGAGCTACTAGAGCTCTCCTCATCATTAGGTCCAACATTGTCTTTCTATTCAGTCTTCTTAGGGGTGAGAGGAAACTAAACAACATCCTCTTTCTTTTGTTTTTCTTCTGGCTATAAAACAATGGAAGAAACTGTAAGCTCTCTGAAGATGACACTTCTTCTATACAACACTTTTTCACCCATAGGGTCCCAAAGCTTGCATCCTTTCACACCGACACCGTAGCCAATGAAGATACACTTAATAGCTTTGTTCTCCAATTTTGACCGCTTCTCCCTAGGCACATGTGCATATGCCTCACAACCAAAAACATGAAGATGCCTTATTGAAGGATTTCTACCAGATCACACCTCCATGGGTGTCTTTCCAACAAGAGATGATGTAAGAGATCTATTAACAAGATAGGAAGCAGTGGCAACAGCTTCAGCCCAAAACTTTTGTTCTAGGCTAGCTCCACTAAGCATACTCCTAGCCTTCTCCATCAGTGTCATGTTCATCCTTTCTACAACTCCATTTTGCTACGGGGTGTATGGAGTTGTCTTATGTATTTCAATCCCAAGTTCCTTATAATACTTATTGAATTTTGTAGAACAAAACTCACCACCATTGTCAGTTCTCAAACACTTAATCTTTTTACATGTCTAATTTTTAGAAAAGTCCTTAAACTCCTTAAACTTACTATAGACTTTAGATTTACTTCTGAGAAAATAAATCCATGTCCTTCTACTGTAGTCATCTATGAAAGATACAAAATATATAGATTTTGATAATGAAGGAACATTAATAGGACCAAATACATCAGAATGAACAAGGTCCAACACACCAGAAGACTTGTGAGAACTTGAATAAAACTAAACATGGTTTTTCTTTCCATAAATGCAATGTTCGTAAAAGTCAAACTCAAGATTACAATCATCTAACCCCTCAATGAAGTTTTAATTTTTTAGGGTACACAGACCCTTCTCACCAATGTGGCCAAATCTCTTATGCCATAACATTGTCTTTTTAGCAGGAAGTTTAAATTCCAAGGCATGACTACAAACATCAAAACTATAAACAACAGATCTCTTAACTGCTTGTTTAATGGTGGGGATGAAGTGACTGCTGCCCTCTTCTTTGAATAAGAAGAACTATTACATTGTGAAATGCATGCCTCTAGCTGAAATAGAGTACCTCTCCTAGTACCCTTAGCAAGCACCATAGCTCCTCTAGTCATCTTGCATCCTTCTTTAGAAAAGACAACTTGCACACCTAAATCATTCAAACTACTTATAGAAAGCAGGTTTCATGCTAAGCCTGGGATATGCATAACCCCAGAGATCCCCTTCACTCAACCATCAGGAAATCAGATAGAGACTCTTCCACGACCAACAATCTTTAGATGAGAGTCATCACCCAAGTACACCTTTCCACCATCGAACTCCTCATACTTAGTGAACTAGTCTAGATGCGAGGTCATGTGGAATGATGCACCAGAGTCAATCAGCCACACATCATCAGCTGCATGGGTTGCCAGGGCTGCGATGAAGGCATCACCATCATCTTGTGATTTGTCAGAATCTAAATCAGGAGCTTTCTTCTTCTTCTTCTTCTCCTCTTTGCATTCCTTTCAAAAATGCCCAAATTTACCACAATTCCAACAGATAGCCTTAGACTTTCCAGGAGATTTGGATCTCCCACGAGATTTCAATCTACCCTTCTTAGCTTTCTTGTCCTTCTTTTTCCCTTTCTACTTGGGTCTTCCATGAACTACAAGAGCCTCTTTGGTTGTATCATAAGACTTCCTTCGCATCTCTTCGGATAACAATGAAGAAACCACTTCTTCCATCTTGAATGTGGATGTGGTACTTCCAATAACTATGACAAGATGATCCCACGAGTCTGGTAAAGAACAAAGCAAGGTCATACATCGATCCTCCTCCTCCATCTTCACACCAATAGATGTCAATTGTGCAACCAGCATGTTAAAAGCATTCATATGTTCAGCAATGGATCCTCTGTCCTCCATTCAAAGAGAATACAACTTCTTTCCCATAAAAAGTTTATTAACCAGGGATTTGGCTTGATACACATCTCCCAACTTCCAAAGCAAGGTTGCAGTCTCCTCCTCATGGACATTTAACAACACAGAATCAACAAGACTAAGTCTTATGAGACCCTTAGCCTTCCAATCCTTGAGATCCCAGTCATCTTGTGATGTTGCAGGTGGTTTAGTTCCATTAACATTTTCCCAAAGGTCTCGGTCTCCAAGCATATCTTCCATCTTGAGCTTACATAGCTCAAAATTAGTGCCATTGAATTTATCCACTTCAAATCTTTTAGATGTTCTTGCCATTTCCTTGCTACAATATAAATCAGAATACTCTACACAGACTCCCACTCAACTAATATCAGCTCAAAAAACCTCCACCCAACAGCTAAGACCAAAACTGTCCAGGCTCTGATACCAACTGAAATGAAGCTACGTGTGCGGAAATCACTTCCTACACTAATTTAATGAGGGGAGACCTATACAAATTCAATTTAATCCTTATCACTATAGAAACATACAACATCTAACAGAGTTATTATAGCAATACACAAGAACCAAAAAGAAGACAAAAGAAGAGAGACAAAGATATATGGTGGGGAAAACCCTTATTAGGTGAAAAACCCCACACTCAGAAACCTACACAATGTATTAACAAATTTGAAAGTTGTTTACAATACACTTGCAATGCAAGCTTCAATGGTCTATGATACTTGTGTATGGAGTCAATCCAGGAGCATAATAGTACATGTAAACCTGTGATACAAACTCCATCTCCGAGCACCTGTTTATATAGAAAATATAAGGAAAAATAGGTCCTATCTTGGGATGGGCATCCAACTTGGCTTCATGGACCAAAACCCATGCCTAAGGACACTTGGTCAACATTGTAGAATGTGCCTGACACTTGTCCATAGCTCCCATCCCAAAAAGGTCACCTATTTCCAAAATGGGCTATGACAGATGCTCTTACGACACTTATGATCGTCATAGAAGCTGTCATAGCGGTTACAACTTACAGCTATAAGAGAATCTGTCATACACATGTTATAAATAGCATATTCTCTTACAACATGTCATAGTCTGCCTTGGGGCACCCAAATATGCCTTTTTCAAATATGCTTCATAACACATGTCCTCACGTGTCTTACAAACTTATATTTCTGACTCTTACATGTCATAGATTATGTCATAGGAATCTGTCATAACTGTTTCGGTCAATATTCCCTTACACAACATGGAAGATGTCGACACATGTAAAAATGTTCCTACCACAAAGTGGGACACCTATCTCCTCATGTGAGGACAAAATTACAACTTGTCATATTCGTGTAGGATTGACACATCACCATGCCACATATGACAATATGACAATATGGAATTTAGAAATATTTACAACATAGGCAATTAAATAATAAGTACAAACATTAATAATGTAAGGAATTACCAAGGTTGAGACACCTTAATTCCTAATAGTTGATGTAAAGTCAAAAGAGGATGATGAAGACAATGTGCCTCTAAATACAAGGAGGAAGAGGATGGCCTAACCACCTAATGCCAATGTGCCAACCTTTGAAGGAGTAACCATATCATCCCTTACCTTTTCCTCATATACATCCTCTCCCTCTTCACCCATGCAAACCACCACCTCTCAACCTATGGATGTCTGTTCATCTCTTGATCAATAGAATACCAGGATAGACAACTGAGAGGGGGGGTGAATCAGTTGTTCAAAACTTGCTTCTAATTCAAACACTTAAATCCTCTTGTTATTTAATAGCATATCAATTAATCACTCATGAAAGCATAAAGTATAAACACTAGAGAAGATACACATCAACACATGAGACACCAAGATTTTGATGTGAAAAACCCGGTCAAGGGAAAAAACCACAGGGTGATTAACCCAAGGATTATTCTCTGTTAGAAGAATAAGAAAAATAGATGGCACATGCCAATTAGGGCTCACTGCCTAAGCACACTACTCACAAGAGGCACACTGCCTACAAGAGACACACTGTCTACAAAGTAACAAGTATCACAAACTTGAATTGGAGATTGACATCTTTACCATGCCTAGATCAGTTCCATTTCAGCCCAAAAACTTCTGTTCTACCTTTCTCTCTTCTCCTTGCTACCACACACTCATCTTCCCAGTCACACTTTGAAATGACTTCACAATCCCTTATTTATACATGAAATCAACTTAGGAACAAACATCTAAGTCAGGAAACAACCACAAAATCTTTCGCAAGGTGTATAATTCATCTGGTCGGCCAGTCACAGAAAGAACACCAACAACCGGTGGTTATCCATCAAATCCAAACTCTAACTTCAATGAAGACCACCAACATGAACTGGACATGATCCAACGATCATCACAACCTTCCCTAAAACACCAAGAACATCAGCACTTTATCAGCTTACTAGAATTCTTCTCTTCTTCATCCAAAACTTCAAGAACATAGTCTGTCATCACTGTCATAATGAAAAAGGTGCTTCCAGACCTCCAAACCATGAACAAAACTAGTTGTCACTTCACACGGACTTCTTCAACACTCCCTCCAATCCACAGAAAGAGATAATGCAATTTCAGAGCTCACCAGACCAATCTGTGACACTCTGTCACCACTGAACATCTGTCAGAACCGGTTCTACTTGAGTGACCATGACTTCTTCAGACCTTCATGTGGACCTCTAAAATCTTGATAGGAACATCTCAAGACTCATATCTAAAAACCCTTTAAACTGCATCCTCTGATCCTCAACCTATCTTAGACTTTTACCTTGTCATCATCATTGTTCTTGATTGAGACTGATTTTCTCAATATCCTCAGCACACAGCTCATCCAGTCCTTCTCATTAATGTAACCTGAGTATGTTGACATCAATGACAACATTGGTTAGACCCATACTTGCAACAATCTCCCCCTTTTTCATTGATGGCAACATATGATGTGAAAAACCATCAAGACAAGAACTTCTCCTTTCTATCACAGCTCCCCCTAACAACAACAACCCTTCACATGTCTTCTCTTCCTTTACTGCTCCCCCTTTGATCATCAACTACTTGTTTTTCACATGTCTTCTCTCCCCCTTTGACATCAATGGCAAAGGGCTCATACTTGCAATTCTAACACATCAGAATCATACCAGCTGCTCCCCCTGAGTAGAAGCTTCCCATCACCAATCCAGATCACAAGATATGACTGTGATATCCACTAGACTGATGCACATCAGTGCATCCTAGTTCATCATCAGAGGGCAATAACCCCTAACTTCTCCCTGAGATACTCAAAGGAGTCCTTGGGAAGAGGTTTAGTAAAAATATTTGCAAGCTGATCCTTGGAGGGCACATACTCCAATCTGACTTCACCCTTGTTCACTTGCTCTCTCAGAAAGTGAAACTTGATAGATATATGCTTAGTATTAGAATGCAACACCGAATTCTTAGAAATATTTATTGCACTTGAATTATCACAGAAAATTGTGATAGGCTCCTCATATTCTTCTTGAATTTCTCTTAGCATCTACTTCATCCAGAAAACTTGAGTGCAACTTCCTACTGCTGCAATGTATTCTGCTTCAGTTGTAGACAGGGATATTGCCTCTTGTTTCTTTCTTAGCCAAGAAACCAACCTTTTTCCCAAAAAGAATGCTCCTCCACTTGTACTCTTCCTATCATCCACATCTCCTGCCTAATCTGCATATGTATATGCATGAAGAGAAAAATTATGATCTCTAGGATGCCATAGACCATACTCAACTATTCCTTTTAAGTACCTGAAAATTCTTTTGATTGCCATGACATGAGATTCTCTGGGATTAGCCTGGAATCTCACCACAACACCAATAGCCTGCATTATATCTAGTCTAGTCTGAGTGAGATACAATAATCCTCCAATCATTGATCTGTACTTGGTCTGATCTATCTTAGGAGATTCATCATCTTTGCTCAACTTACATCCGGTTGCCATGGGAGTGTTCATTGGCTTTGAATCTTCCATTCCAAATTTCCTCAACAATTCTTTCACATATTTGGTCTGAGAGATAAAGATTCCTTTCTTTGTCTGAGTAATTTGTAGACACAAGAAGAAATTCATTTCACCAAGCATTGACATTTCAAACTCACTTTTCATTTGATTTGCAAAGGTTTTACACATACTGTCTCTTCCTCCAAAGATGATATCATCAACAAATACTTCAACAATCAAGATATTTTCATAATCAATTTTGAAATATAGGTTACTATCAGTAGTACCTTTATTGAAAACAATCTTCAAAAGATGTTTGTCTAGCCTCTCATACCATGCTCTTGGGGCTTGCTTTAGACCATATAGTGCCTTCTTTAATTTGCAGAGCATATCACCATGCTTAAATAACTGAAATCCATCCAGTTGTTCAATGTACACTTCTTCTTCTAAGTCACCATTCAGGAAAGCAGATTTGACATCCATCTGATACACTTTGAAATCCTTGAAGGCAGCAAATGCAAGAAATAGTCTGATTGCTTCAATTCTTGCCACTAGAGCAAAGGTTTCTTCAAAATCAATCCCTTCTATTTGAGAGTAGCCTTTGCAGACTAATTTGGCCTTATTTCTAATTACTTCACCAACTTCATTTAGTTTTTTCTGGAAGACCCATTTGGTTCCAATCACATTCTTGTTTCTAGGTCTAGGAACAAGATCCCAAGTGTGATTTTTCTCAATTTGCATCAACTCTTCCTCCATTGCTTTGGTCCAATTTTCATCATTGTAGGCTTCATTTATTGTCTTAGGTTCAATCTTTGAAATTAGACAATGTTCATCTGAATTTTGAGCAATTTTCCTTCTAGTTTGCACACCTTTGCTTTTGTCACCTATGATCTGATCTTCAGAGTGGTTCAGTCTTACATACCTTGGAACTTTGGGGGTCTCTTGCACTTCTGCTTCTTGATCATGCTCATTTAAACCTATCTCTTCTTCCTAATTTACCGGATCAGTCTAAATCTAACTTTCAGGAGAGGATTGAGCTCCTTGAACTAGAACATCATTCTAATCATCTTCATCATACTCATAAAACCTTGAGGGTTTCTCTATTCCTTCATCAACCTTCACATTTGTACTTTCTATCATCTTTCTTAGTCTCTTGTTATAACACCGGTATGCTTTGCTTTGAGTAGAGTAACCCAAGAATATTCCTTCATCACTTCTAGCATCAAACTTGCCCAAATCTTCATCTCTTTTGATGTAACATTTGCTACCAAAGACTCTGAAATATCTTATAGTAGGAGTAATGCCAAACCAAAGTTCATAAGGAGTCTTACCGGTATTGCTTCTGATTTGAACTCAATTGAGGGTATAGACTACAGTGCTGACAACTTCTCTCCAAAACATCCAGGGAACATTTGCTTCCATCATCATTGTCTTGGATGCTTCCTGGATGGTCCAGTTCTTTCTCTCTACTACTCCATTCTACTGTGGAGTCCTAGGAGTAGATAACTGTCTCTTTATACCATGCTTCTCACAAAAATCTATGAATTCACCAGATGTGAATTCACCACCTCTATCAGACCTCAGACATTTCAGTTTTAATCTGGTTTGATTCTCTACCATAGCCTTGAAGATTTTGAACTTCTCAAAAGCTTCTGATTTCTCCTTCAGAAAGGTAACCCACATCATCTGGGAATGGTCATCAATCAGTAACATGAAATATCTATGAACTAATTCCAATAATCTGGTAGAGGACCGATCCTTGTTTTTGAATGAGACTCTGCTCTGTTTACCCAGCTGACATTCTTTGCACAGAATATTTGTAGGTTTTACCAATTTTGGAAGATCTCTTACAGCTTGAGTATTGCTTATCTTGATGATGTTATCAAAATTTACATGACACATCCTTCTATGCCATAACCAACTCTGATCAACTTGAACAAATAGACAACTTTTATTAGTACCAACTAGATGGAAGATATTACCTTTTGTTTGAGTACCGGATGCAATCTCAGTTTCAAAGCTTTCAAAGATCTTGCATTTTCCATTCTTGAACCGGAGATCATAACCTTTGTCTACCAACTATCCAACACTGAGAAGATTGTGCTTCAATCCTTCAACATATAGTACATTACCAGTTTTGTTCTTTCCATCAAAATAAATAGTTCCCCTACCTCTGATTCTACCAATAGAATTATCACCAAACTTTACCATTCCTCCTTCATACCTTTCCAAATCTAAGAACTTGTTCTTGTCACACGTCATATGGTGAGAGCATCCACTATCAATAACCCAATCATCCTTTTCTTCAACTTGGGTAGCCAAAGCTCTTTCTACAACCTTATGATTGATAGATTCGTAGGATATTGGATCTTCTTCCTTGATGAAAATAAACACCCATTCATTTCCAGATTTGTTTCCTATCTCTGATTCATCATCTGTTACTCCTTCATTATCATCTTCTTCATGAACATAATAACAATTCTTTTGGAACCTTTGTCTGTTAGAATTTGACATTATAGATCTTTCCGGACATCTGGAGGCAAAATGACCAATCTTATTATAGTTAAAGCACTTAAAGGGTAATTTTCCTTCATACTTACTAGATCCTCTTGGCAGTCTCTTTGCAATGAGAGCTTCAAGTTGAACTGTTTCTGCTTCTTCCACTTCCATGTCTCTTCTTGCTTGATCATACCATGACAGCTTCCTTGAAGAATTTTCTCCTGGATCAAATCTTTGTTTACCTTTCACAGAGGCACTGGCTTTGAATGCAAATTCAGTCTTGGGGGGATCATCTCCAAACTCAATCATTTCAAATGCAGCTAGTTTGCCAGCCAATTGGTCTCTTGTGACAGTTGTATGGGCTCTGAATTCATTAATTGCAGCAACCTTGATTTTGTAGGCAGCAGGAAGGGATCTGAGAATTTTGCCAACGATCTCATTTTCATCCAAGACTCCACCAGCATTTCTAAAGCTCATTTACTCTTGGCATAAAGGTAGTAATATTTTCATCATCTCTCATATTCAATCTTTCAAAATTTCTTTTTAGACTCTACAACCTTGCACACTTAACATACTCATCTCCTTCATGTAGAAGTTCTAGTTTGATCTAGATCTCATAGGCAGTTGGTAGGTCAATAACATTTGAGAGCTCTGAGTTAGTTAATGCACTTAGAAGAGCCTTCTTGGTTCACAGATTGTTTTCAGCATCTGTGATTTCATTTAGAGTTCTCGGACCACCCTGTGGAGGTGCATACACTTTTGTGACCATGGGCCAGTACACCTTTCCCATACACTGCAAGTGACATTTCATGCGACCTTTCCAAAAAGAGAAGTTGGTTCCATCAAACTTTAGACTATCCTTCTTGTATGATGACATCCTGGATCTCCTCAAGTAGTTACGCTCCTTTTAGAGGAACTTAGCTCTGATACCAATTGTTGGATTCATGACAGACAACTAAGAGGGGGGGCTGAATCAGTTGTCCAAAACTTGCTTCTAATTCAAACACTTAAATCCTCTTGTTATTTAATAACATATTAATTAATCACTCATGAAAGCATAAAGCATAAACACCAGAGCAGATACACATCAACACATGAGACACCAAGATTTTGATGTGGAAAACCCGGTCAAGGGAAAAAACCACAGGGTGATTAACCCAAGGATTATTCTCTATTAGAAGAATAAGAAAAAAGATGGCACATGCCAATTAGGGCTCATTGCCCAAGTACACTGCTCACAAGAGACACACTATCTACAAAGTAACAAGTATCACAAACTTGAACTGGAGATTGACATCTTTACCATGCCTAGATCAGTTCCATTTAAGCCCAAAAACTTCTATTTTGCCTTTCGCTCTTCTCCTCACTACCACACACTCATCTTCCCAGTCACACTTTGAAATGACTTCACAATCCCTTATTTATACATGACATCAACTTAGGAACAAACATCTAAGTCGGCAAACAACCACAAGATCTTTTGCAAGGTGTATAATTCATCCGGTCAGCCAGTCACAGAAAGAACACCAACAACCGTTGGTTATCCATCAAATCAAAACTCTAACTTCAATGTGGATCACCAACATGAACTGGACATGATCTAGCGATCATCATAACCTTCCCTAAAACATCAAGAACATCCGCACTTTATCAGCTTATTAGAATTCTTCTCTTCTTCATCTGGAACTTCAAGAACATAGTCTGTCATCACTGTCATAATGAAAAAGGTACTTCTGGACCTCCAAACCATGAAAAAATCTAGTTGTCACTTCACATGGACTTTTTCAACACTCCCTCCATTCCACAGAATGAGATAATGCAATTTCGAAGCTCACCGAACCAATCTGTGACACTCTATCACCACTGAGCATCTATTGGAATTGGTTCTACTTGAGCAACCATAACTTCTTCAGATCTTCATTTGGACCTCTGAAATCTTGTTAGGAACATCTCAAGACTCATATCTACAAACCTTTTAAATTACATCCTCTGATCCTCAACCTATCTTGGACTTTTACCTTGTCATCATCATTGTTCTTCACTGTTCCTGATTGAGATTGATTTTCTCAATATCCTCAGCACACAGCTCATCCAGTCCTTCTCATTAATGCAACCTGAGTATGTTGACGTCAATGACAACACTTTTTAGGCCAATACATGCAACGACCATATCATCCCTTGCCATTTCCTCATATACATCCTCTCCCTCTTCACCCATGCAAACCACCACCTCTCAACCTATGGATGTCTCTTCATCTCTTGATCAAGAGAATACCTACTTCTCACACTCAAATCCCTCATTCTTCTTCACTATGGAAAAACTAACATGCTCCACTCCAAGCTACCAACAAAGAACCTTCTGCCCTAGGACCCTCACAAATACCTCACACACCCTCTCCTTTGTTTCCTACTTCTTCAGGTCTTTCCCACCACCTCCACCTTCACTAATAGAGGTCTCATTAGTCTCCCAAAATATTGAGCTACAAAAGCCATTAGGAGCTGATGATGAGCAAGTGACTAGGGTAGGCATAGCTAAAGATCCTCTCATTTCTAAGGTAGATGTTGTGAATCAGGATCAGTCAGCGTAGGAAATTTCTTCTACTACAATTGAACAGGGTGAAGAGCCATAGAATTCTAAGGATAAATATGTTTTGAAGCCTTCTCCTCAATCCTCTCCTCATCCTTTAGCTAAATCTACTTTCAGGGGGAAGATAGCTTCACAACCTCCTTTTGCTAGTACAATATTTGTAGGGCTACTAGTGTGGTTGAATTATGTTATAGAGAGGATAAATAGAATCTACAATGAAGAAGTAGACCTCTTAAAAGTGGTTGAAGTGTTTAAGGCCCAAAGAAAGCCTAAGAGGGATAAAAATATTTCAACTATAACTACAAATGCTCAAGGAGTAAGAATAGCCTAGGTTTCTACACCACTAGTTGATAAAGAAGAACATTTGATGGAACCTAGTGACTGTAGTATACAACAGGTTAGTTTGAGCCATCAAACAAGAGAAGGGTAAAAAGACAATGC
Source organism: Cunninghamia lanceolata (assembly GCA_027924645.1). Lineage (NCBI taxonomy): Eukaryota > Viridiplantae > Streptophyta > Pinopsida > Cupressales > Cupressaceae > Cunninghamia > Cunninghamia lanceolata. The sequence continues at coordinate 1,519,370 of BSBN01000175.1, read as the reverse complement.
AAGAAGTTGTGTTTGACATTCTAGGAAGGATGAAGAAAGATGAAATAATAAAAGAAGAACCTAAGAAGGAGGTGAGATAGATAAGTGCATACATCACCCATTTGACTGGTCTAGTTAACTCAAGTGCCCATTAACTATCTATCATGGAAGACCTTTACAGGGATGGTTAGTCTGTAGATCCTACAAGAATATTCCCTATTGTAACTACATGGAAAGACTCATTAGAAGAACTTGGGAGCGTGGTAATCAAAGAAGTGATGAGAGCCTATCACACCATCAGTGATGAGGTAGATAAAGCACATGAATCAGAAAGTTCCATTGATGAGGAACCGTTAGTATGGGAGTGTTGAAATGCACCGAAAACTGAGAGGGGGGGTGAATCAGTTGTCCCAAAAACTCAAACACTTCTACATTTAAACATTAATCACTTGTCCATAGTTATTATGATTAAACAATGAATGCATGAAATTAGAAACTTAAACATAGATGCAACATTAAACACAAGAGACACTAGATTTTTACGTGGAAAACCCCAAGGTGGGGAAAAACCATGGAGAGGATTATCTCTCAAAATATATTGCAAGATCTTTGGAAAATGATGTTCAGGCTTGGTCACTCCATGGGCCTAGAGCATACTAGCTCACTACCATGAAGTACACTTAGGTCTAGCAGGCTCACTGCCTAAACCCTAAACCTAGAAAGATTACAATGAGAGTTGTTAAACCCTGAGGGCTTTTAAACCCTAATGGAAGCTCACTGCCAAGATAAACATCATTTTCATGTCTAAGATTAATACATTGAAGTACAATAGTTCCTCTGCACTGCTCTACCTTTCCACCTCTTTCCTTATCTTCCCATCTTCGCACAAGGAAATCTTTTCCATGACTCAATTACAAGTATTTGTACACTTCATCAACATTGGAATGATCATCAAGGTCAGCATTACAATCATCAACCATTGGAACAATCTCCAAGGTTAGCATTACAAACATTTACAAAATAGGTCTTGACCTAATACAAAATTATGCTAAGGATTTGTAGTATAGATGTATGCATATTATACCACACCTTAGCTGGGACTCAAACATGATCTTCCATGCCACAACATGCTTCCATAATCTTCAAGGGATATCCGCAATCATTGGAATTGACCAAGTCGGCTAAGATTGGTCACACGCTACGTTATCTAGGAATAATCTTCAAACATGATCTCAATTCCTTAAAATAGACCGATGTAAAGGTAGGAACATGATTAGGAGGTATCCATAAGCATGTTGAAATCACCAGGAGAAACCACACAAACTCAAACCACTTTATTCATGAGATTCTTCACACCAGAGCACATGAACTTCATTGTCTTCAACTGTCATAAAAGAAAGATAGCTTGCATACCACCAAAACACGACCCATTGCAATTGTAGGAACTTATCATCATCCCAGACTTCCCTCTAGAACCATAGAGAAAAACACTTTAATGCAAAGGAATGCAAAGCAAAATACTTTCTCTTAGGGACAGTGAATAATCAGAAAAAGTAGGTTTTACTCTGGTGAATGTAACTCACTCAAATCTTCATACCAGGGGCTCAAACTTAGGATTTAGCATCTTTAGCCATGCTTCCAAATAACTTCCAATTCACAGACCAAGATCTTCATTCAGCAAGAAATGCAGAGCAATCTTTTGGACTGTTCTTTAGTATGCAACTCATTGTTTTCACTGTGATTCACTGTTTACTTTCTGATTCTTCTGGAGGGGCTAATTTTCTCAATATCCTCAACATATAAAGCTTCTAAACAAATAACAAAATAGGATATAGTTGACATCAATGACAATAAAGATATTTTGATATCAATGACAACACCGATTAGGCACATACTTGCAACAATCTCCCCCTTTATCATTGATGGCAACATATGATGTGAAAAACTACAACAACCATCAAGACAAGATTCTCCTGTTGGCAAGAGACACTACTCTAGTATGGATCTATATATTGTCATTGATGGCAAAAAAGATCAGAGATCCTATCACCATGACAGGAAGCGATATCTCTGGAAGAACATATCAGATTCCAGGTTTGGTTGACTAAAAATGGCTAAGTATGGAAAGTACGCAGAATAGAGGACAGTAAGCTAGACAATATGCCTCCGTAGATAATGATCTGATAATGCAGTTTAGGTATGATGTCAGTTGGTGTTTGATAGTGTTATGCCTTAGAAATTAAGTCATGAGCCTCTCTAGAAGTCATCTTGAAGAAATGTCTATGTCTGGGCAAGCAAAGGTATAGCAGAAATAGTGAACAGGGTCTAGTGAAGTGGTTTGCATTCCTCCATAGAAAAGAATTTCGCTATGTGGTTTTGAGGTATTGTAAACACTTATACAAAGTGTCTTATTCTAGAGTTAGGAGATTTGAAGTTCACTGGAAGGATAGCTTCAAGCTGCTAAGTATCGACATAGTGTTTGACAGAGACAGAGTCTGAGTTCTAATGGTTTGCATTACTCTGCAGGATGAAATAATGCATTGTAATTCTAAGGATAAGATCGGGAATGTGTAAAGAGTCCTTGATATGGTTTTGGAAGTTTTTTGAGATCTTCAGTAAAAGCTGCAAGTCAGCAGATGAAGTTCTTAAGCATACTCTTAAGGAAGAGGTCAACAAGTATATTAATCATTGTACGGAGAAGAGTTAATGTTTGGAGGATCTATGTAAGAAATTGAATGATTAGAGACAACCTATATGAACATGTTTGGGATAATATTTGGGTCCGCATGACACATAGTGCATTAGATTGAGTGACAAGGTACATCTTTCTATGTACACGTTTCACCTCTTAGATGCTGACGTGATTATGGATTAAATGATGATGCGGATATATGTATATATATATATAGATGTATATATATATATATATATATATATATATATATAAAAGAGTGATGATCTTTGGTTGAGTGTTGTGTGGAAGTATATGTGTGTGATGCAAAGATGTGAATAGTGGAGCAGAGTTAGAAGATCAATAGTGATGAAGACTTGGGATTTAGAATACAGTTGTTAAATGACTGCACCCTGGCATAGTGGTAGATGCTTAAGCAGTATTCAGCTATCATGTGTGATCTGATTGGAAGCATGTTTTTGTCATCAAGGTAGTAAGCCGACAGTGAGCCTCCAGTAGGGTTTAACAACCCTCATTGTAATCTTGTTAGGTTTAGGGTTGAGGTAGTGAGCCTACCAAATCTAGTTGTACTTCATCGCAGTAAGCCAGCATGTATTAGGCCTATGGAGTGACCAAGCCTAAATATCATTTTGTAAAGATTGCAATATATTTATGAGAGCTAATCCTCTCCATGGTTTTTCCTATTTTGGGTTTTCCATGTAAATTTTTGGTGTTGTGTGTCATGCTTTTGTGGATATTATTCATTTGTATATTATGCAGGTCTAACTGATTAATCCTTTGAAATGGTTAAAGGTTAAAGTGCAAGAAAAAGTTTATAGAACACTGATTCACCCCCCTCTCAGTGCTCCTGACTATCAACAATTGGTATCAGAGAAAGGTTCCTTGGAAGAAGTTTAACAACTTAAGGAAGATCTGGGATAGTGTGATCATGACAACAAGAAGGTATGGAAATTATGAGCTCGATACAACCAATTGGAAGAAGCCCTTATGGATCTTGAAAATTCTGAAGCAGAGGTTAGAGATCTGAAGGAAAATCTAAAACAAGCTGATGAATGCATCTTAAAGCTGAAGGAGTAAGTCAAGAAATTCAAAGACAAATACAAAGAAGCTAGTGACCAATTGTTATTAGAAAATGAAGCCCTATATGATTTGGAAGAAAAAGTTACAGAAAGAACAAAAGAAAAGGATGATCTAAATTTGATTGTGAAGAATAGATCAAAAGATTATGCCAAACTTGAAAAAGAAAATATAAGTTTAAAAATAGATCTGAAAAAAGATAGAAGTTTTGAAGAAAAATTCAAGTTAAGTACTGCAAAGCTTGATGAAATGATTGCTAGCCAAAGGAATGCTGATGACAAACATGGTTTAGGATTTGACAAAGGAGAAAGCTCTAACTCTAGGAAAATGATCACTGAGCCAAGGCAAAATAAAGGATACCAATTCAAAAATCAAAGAAGAAGACCTAGAAGACCTCCGGTCAGACAACCAAATTCTCAAAGGTACCCATCTTTCAATGGTTATTATAATTCATGCAATAATTTTAGTCATAGGGCTACTCAGTGTAGAAGTAGAATAAATCAAAGGACTCCATTATTCTTTGGTCAGTGTTTTAATTGCAAGAAAATTGGTCATAGAGAAAATGAATGTAGAAATCAGATTAGGAAAGGTTTCAACAATGGAAGGAATGAACAGTCATTCAAAGGTAAATGCTTCACTTGCAATAGGATTGGTCATAGATCAAATGTATGTAGAAGCTCAGTAAGAACTAATTTTCAAAATATTAGAAATAATCAATCATTCAATGGAAAGTGTTTTACATGCAATAGATTTGGATACATGGCTAATCAATGCAGATCAAATTCAAGCAATGGAAGGACTCAAGGACAAAAGAATGTGGTATGTTTCAATTGCACCAAATCTAAACATATTGTAAGGTTTTGCAGAAGAAGGAATGTGAAGACAAATCATTATTCTGAAGAAAGGAAAATAGAGCAGAGAAATGATAAGGGGAAAGAGAAAGTTAATCCAATTGAAACCAAGAAAGAAATGAACATGGTATGGATCAAGAAAGAAGTAATTGAAGTCAAGGATCAATCTGCACCAGTATCCGGTGCAGATACTTCCTCTAAAAAGTAAATTGAAAGCTCTAGTTCTAGGGGAGTAGTGTGAAAATCTAATTCCCCCAGCCAGAAAGTAGGTGCCAGAATCTGGCACGAAGATGTATCATGGAATCTGATGTGACACTCCTATTAGAAGAAAAATTGGAAGAAAGAGGGTTAATGCGGTATATTATGGAGCAATCCTAATCGACTATTTTCTATAGTAAAGGGTTTTAACAACTTTTTGGTAATAAGCATTTAATGATATCTAGGTCACATCATGCAGAGGATAAAAGGGAACTTGTTTAATCTTAAATCAATTTACATTCAGAGCTATCAAGTACTCAGAGAGATCAGAATAGACTTTGAGCCACAACAACCAAGATTTGAAGGGTTTGGAGAAATTTAGAAAAAGGAAACCCTAATATGGCAGTACAAGGTAATCTTGTTTAAAACCTTCTTGTGAATCTGTTAAAATTTTTGAAATGGCATCACCACAAGTTGTTGATATTATTGAGCGAGCACGACCAAAGTTAAAAAAACCCATTCAAATCAACTGAGGTTGATCAGTTGGGTGCATTTTCAATTGTTTCTTGGGGAGTTATGTATGTAGAAGATGTTAGGGCATATATTCATGTTGCCCTAGAAGAATTTGGTGATAGCAGGTTTACTAATCTCTACACAAAATATTTGAGCAATGAGAATCTTGAACTAAAGAATGAATATTTAGCATTGGAAGAAAAGAAATTTATTCAGTATTTGAATTTCCCAACATTTATGGAAGATGAATGGGTTCAGTATGTGTTAAGAAGGATTCATGATGAGTTCATATGGCCTGAGAGACCTTTCAAGATTGCAAAAGATACTATTAGGGCAATCACTGGATTGTGCTCTACCGGATTAGTACCTCTATTGAAATTCATGAAGAATTATACACTAAAATTATGGCTACCAGAATGAAGTTTGATAAGAGAGCCTTCGATAAATGATATTGAGGATCATGCCATGAGATTTGCCTTAATGGTATTGGGATACAAAGTTTATTTCACCAACCAGGAGAACTCTATTTCAGGCACGACCATTTACACAGCCTATCAAATGATTAAGGAAAATGCTGATTATGACATATGTGAATTGCTCCGAAAGCAAGTAATAGCAAATCTAAAGAAGACAAAAGAAGGTAAATACCCCTTTAAATTTGGCACACTGATCATATGTCTATTTTTCTACTTTATGCAAGAGTTGCCTGGTATGAAGAATCTATTATGGACCAATGATATGTTGCAAATATGTGTCTAATTGGTGTTGTCATTGATGTCAACATATCCTTGTTGTCATTGGTGTCAACTGTATCCCATTCTGGAAGAATTGTATGTTGAGGATATTGAGAAAATTAGCCCCTCTGGAAGAGACAAGTGAGTTACATATCTCTTTGTCAAAGATAGTGAAGAGAGTGCAGTTCAGTGAAGTAGATTGATCCACATTCATAGTAGGATGAAGTTTAGAGTCTGCGGATTAAAGGGTTTGTAGATGACTGTCTTAAGTTACTCCAGTCAAGATTTGAGAGGTCCGCATGGAAATTTGGCAAAGTTATGACCATCTGAGTGGAACTAGGTTTTGCAATTGTTCAGAGGTGACAGAGTGATAGAAATCTGGTCTGGATTGATCTGCATTGGAATATTATGATCTACAAATCTAGAGGTGTGTTTGGGACATTGGTGTGTGTCCTCAACTCAAATGGTTCATGGTTTGGAGGTCCACAAGCAATCTTTCTAGTTTGATAGTCATGACATTGTGTGTTCTTGAGTTCTCGGATGAAGGTGCAAGTGTTTCTGGTGATCTAAGGTGGGGCAGTTGTTCCTGTTGATTTCATTATGCTTGTGGTGGTCTCTGGATTGAGTTCCTATTGTGTTGGTGATCCGCATTAAGGTTTGAGCTTGTGGTTGATGATTTCTCCTTGGGTGTTTCTATTCTTTCCAATCCTGGTTGACCAGATGCATTGTACATATTGTGGATGATCTAAGAGAGGTTTTATGAAGTGTAGCATGGTGTTCAAGGAAGATTTGGATCCAAGATATGATTGGATGATAGCATAGTGATTTACATGTTTGTAGTGCTGACCTTGATGTTTATTCCAAGGTTGATGAAGCATATAAATAAGTGTAGTTGAGTTGTGGAAAATCATCCTTGTGTGAAAATGACAAGATCATAAGAAAGGAAAAAAGGCAGAGTAGAGAAGAGGAAGAGAAGAAGAGAAGGAGCAGTAAAGGATGAGAAGTTAGTAAAGAAGTATTTAAGGGGCAGAGCAGAAGTATTGTGCACATCAATGGAATTGACCTTTGCATGAAGATGTTGTTTTCCAATTCAAATCTTTCTGTGATAAACTTATAAAAAATCTCTGTAGGCAATGAGCCTCTTGTAGAAGTGAGCTCTGGGAAGTCTATCCTAAAGACATGTGCCTTCCCCATTTTCTATTCTTTTAACAAAGAATAAATCTTGTGGGTTAACCCCCACCATGGTTTTTCCCTTAACTGGGTTTCCACATAAAAATCCTAGTGTTATGTGTGTTAATCTTGTTTCTGCTCATGTGTTGTTGATTCATGCTTTCATGGTTATATCATTCATTTGTTATTAAGTAGCAAAGAAAGTTTAAATTACACCAAAGGATAAAAGTTTGGTGACAACTAATTCACCCCCCCTCTCAGTTGTCTGCCCTTATTTCAACAATTGGTGCAGATCTGGTTCCTCTAAAAGAAGCTTGACCACTTGAGGAGATCCAGGATATTGAATTACAAGAAGGATAGTCTGAGTTTTGATGGAACAAATTACTCTATTTGGGAGAGTCACATGGAGTGCCACTTGCAATGCATGGGTGATGCTTACTGGTTAATAACAAATGATGAGTATAAACCACCAGAAAAAGGTCCCTGAACTCCAGATCAACTCAAAGATGCTGAAAAGAACATTCGAGCTAAAGAAGCTTTGTTGAGTGTCCTAACTAATATAGAAAAGACAAATGTCCTAGAATTGAAAACTACTCATGAAATCTGGAAGAAGTTGGAAACTCTGTATGAAGGTGATAAATATGTCAAATGTGCTAAGCTATAGAGCTTGAAGGGTAGATATGAGAATTTGAGGATGAGTAAAGATGAAAACATCTTTTCCTACATGTAGAAGGTGAATGAACTTGTGTGCAGTATCAGGTGTTCTGGTGGAACACTGGAAGAATCATAAATAGTTGACAAGGTACTCAGATCCTTACCTGCTTCATACAGGTATAGAGTTCCTGTTATTGAGGAAATTAGGACTGTGACAATTGTTACAAGGGATCAGTTGGTTGGCAAGCTCTCATCATTTGAAATGAGTGAGTTTGGTGATTCTCTTCCTAAATTTGAATTTGCATTTAAGGCCAATGTTTTTGGAAAGAAAATATTTGATCCAGGTGAAAGCTCTTCAAGAAGACCAACCAAAATTAAGAAGGCAAGGAAGGATCTTGAAGAAGATGAATCAGAGTTTGAAGAAATTGAAGCTCTTTTTTCCAAATGATTACCAAGAGGATCTGGTAAGTATGAAGGAAAACTGCCTTTTAAATGTTTTGTTTGCAATAAGATTGGTCACTTTGCTTCAAGATGTCTGGAGAGGGTTTCAAAACCAAACCCTAACAGACCTAGGGTTTAGAAGAAATGCTACTATGTCTAAGAAGCTGCTGAAGAAGGAGTCACTGATGATGAATCTGATAAGGGAAGTATCTCAGGAAATGAATGGGTGTTCATCGCCATCAAAGAAGAAGATCCAGTGTCTATTGAATCTGCTAGCTGTGTGAATGTAGAAAGAGCCTTGGCTGCTCAGGTTGAAGAAAAGGATGAATGGGTAATTGACAGTGGATGCTCTCATCATATGATAGGTGATAAGAGTAAGTTTGTAAGTATGGAAATGTATGAAGGTGGAATTGTGAAGTTTGGAGACAATTCAACTGGTAGAATTCGTGGTAGAGGATCTATCTCTTTTGATGGTAAGAATAACACTAATGATGTTTTGTATGTAGAAGGGTTGAAGCATAATCTTCTTAGTGTTGGACAATTGGTTGACAAGGGATATGATCTCTGATTCAAGGATGGAAAATGTAGAATTTTGGAAAGCTCCATAATTGAGATTGTATCTAGTACACAGAGTAGAGGTAACATATTTCATTTAAGTGGTACTCGAAAAAGTTGTTTGATTGCTTAGATTCATCAGAGTTGGCTATGGCATAGGAGAATGTGTCATGTAAACTTTGATAACATTGTCAAGATAAGTGCTACTCAGGCTGTAAGAGATCTTCCAAAGCATGTGAAACCTACGAATAGCATGTGTAAGGAATGTTAGTTAGGCAAATAGAGTAGAACTACATTCAAGAGTAAAGAACAATCTTCAAGTGGATTGTTGGAACTTGTGCACACAGATTTGTGTGGTCTTGCCAGGGTTAGGAGTTTGCAAGGAGATAGATACTTCATGTTGCTGATTGATGATCACTCCCAGATGATATGGGTCACCTTCTTAAGAGAAAAATTAGAGGCTCTTGACAAATTCAAAGTGTTTAAGGCTAGGGTGGAGAATGAGATCAATGTGAAGATAAATTGTTTGATATCTAAAAGAGGTGGATAGTTTATTTCAGGTGAGTTTAATGAATTTTGTGAAAAGCATGGAATAAGAAGATAGTTGTCTACTCCTAGGACTCCTTAGTAGAATGGAGTGGTGGAAAGGATGAATCGGACTATTCAAGAGGCTTCTAGAACCATGATGATGGAGGGAAATGTTCCACATGTCTATTGGAGAGAGGCTGTGATTACTGATGTCTACACTCTTAATAGGGTGTAGATCAAAGGTAATTCTATTAAAACACCTTATGAACTATGGTTTGGTAATGCTCCTTCTGTGAAATGCTATATCAAAAGAGATGAAGATCTAGGCAAGTTTGATGCAAGAAGTGACGAAGAAATACTTATGGGTTATTCTAATCAAAGCAAGGCATACCGATGCTTTAACAAGAGATTGAAAAAGATTGTGGAAAGTGCTAATGTCAAGGTTGATGAAAGCAAGGAGAGACCTTCAAGGTTTTGTGGTTATGAATCAGATGATCAAAATGAAAGCCCAAATGAAGGAAAGCAAGTTCAGTCTACTCCAGAGAATCCAGTAATTTAAGAAGTTAATGCAAATGTTGAGGAACAAGCTCAAGAATTAGAAGTTGAAGAAAATCCCAAAACTCCTAGGTATGTAAGATTGAATCATTTTGAAAATCAAATCATAGGAGATAAAAATAAAGGTGATCAAACTAGAAGAAGAATTGTTGAAGAACAAGAGGAGTATTGTCTGATTTCAAAGATTGAACTAAAATTAGTGAATGAAGCTTGTAATGATGAAAGTTGGGTAAAAGCAATGGAAGAAGAATTAATGCAAATTGAAAAGAATCATACTTGGAATCTTGTTCCTAGACCTGAAGATAAAAATGTAATTGGAACCAAATGGGTCTTCTGGAATAAATTAAATGAAGCTTGTGAAGTTGTGAGAAATAAAGTAAGATTGGTGTGCAAAGGATCCTCTCAGGTAGAGAGAATTGATTTTGAAGAAACTTTTGCTCTAGTGGCAAGAATCGAAGCAGTCAGATTATTTCTTACCTTTGTTGCTTACAAAGATTTCAAAGTCTACCAGATGGATGTCAAGTCAGCATTCCTGAATGGATAGTTGGAAGAAGAAGTCTACATTGAGCAACCGGAAGGATTCTAGTTGTCTCATCAAGGAGATAAAGTCTACAGATTGAAAAAACATTGTGTGGACTTAAACAAGCCCCAAGAGCCTGGTATGCAAGATTGGATAAGTATCTACTAAAGTTAGGCTTTAACAAAGGTACTGCTGACAGTAATCTTTATTTTAAAATTGATCATGAATACATCTTGATTGTTGAGGTATTTGTTGATGACATCATCTTTGGTGGAAATGAGAGTATGTGTAAGAAATTTGTTGATCAGATGCAAAGTGAATTTGAGATGTCCATGCTTGGTGAGATGAATTTATTCTTAGGTCTGCAAATCATCCATTCAGAAAAATGCATCTTCATATCTCAGTCTAAGTATGTGAAAGAGTTGTTGAAAAAGTTTGGAATGGAGGATTCTAAACCAGTGGGTACACCTATGGTCATCAGATGCAAGTTGAGCAAAGATGGTGATTACCCTATGGCAGATCAGAAAAGGTACAGATCAATGATTGGAGGACTGCTTTATCTGGCTCATACTAGACCTGATATTATGAATGCAGTTGGCCTTATTGCTAGATTTCAAGCTGATCCTAGAGAATCTCATGTTGTGGAATTCAAAATAATTTTTAGATATCTAAAGGGAACATTTGACTATGGATTATGGTATCTTAAGGGTGATGATTTCACTCGTCATGCATATACAGATGTTGATTGGGTAGGAGATGTGGATGACAGAAAGAGTACTAGTGGAGGTACATTTTTCTTAGGAAAGAGATTAGTTTCTTGGTTGAGAAAAAGATAGGAGGTAATATCTCTGTCTACTGCAGAGGTAGAGTACATAGTAGTAGCAAGTAATTGTACTCAAGTTTTGTGGATGAAATAATTGTTGAAGGATATTAGAGTTGTGTTTGAAGAACCTATTACAATCTTCTGTGATAATTCAAGTGCAATAAACATTTCAAAGAATCTGGTGTTGCATTCAAAGACAAAGCATATATCCATCAATTTTTACTTTTTGAGAGAGAAGGTAAATGAGAATGAAGTCAGATTGGAGTTTGTCTCCTCAAAGGATCAGATTGCAGATATCTTCACTAAGCCTCTACCTAAGGATACTTTTGAATATCTTAGAATGATGCTAGGGGTTATACCTGTGAGGCCTACTTTTTACACTACTATTCATGAGACTATTTGCAGTGCTTTGGTTATTATTTTATGTTGAGAGACTATTGATTTCTGAATTCTGGATTATTGAACCTATGTGATTTTAAGAAAATAATTGTGCAATGATATTAGATGTTGTTTGAAAGAAAATGATGAATGGATATGGAACTGTATTATGATTTTAGTATGTTATAAGGTAGCATGTTTAGTTATGCATGTATTTGAATTGCTTCGGCTATGATATCTCTATGAGTTATTGACTTCGAGTTTGAGTGTGCAAGTATTACTAATGAAACCACATATACAGGAGACCATTCCCATATCCTAAGTTGTTTCCCTTGTGAGCCAATCTAGTTCCATGAGGAACTGAGATCAACCTCTTGTTTTAGAAAAATGTGGTAATGTTGTAATGTGTTATTTTTGCATGAGGTTAAGGGAATAAGGGCTTTTATCTGAATTACTTTTATTATGATAAGTGTTGTAAGTTGATGTTTTGAATCTTGTTTTAACTTAATTCTTTTTGACCCTTTTCATGTGTTTTATTTGACTCTGGGAGTCTTAACTAGGTTTAAAAACAACCCTAGGTTGTACCCCTTGCATTTAGGGACCTTTTTGACTAGGTTAACCTTGGGTTAACTTCCATAGGGTCACCTCAACTTTGGGGTGAGGTAAAGTGACGAAATTGGAAGCTTGGGGGACATGGGATAAGTGGAATCCACACTCATGCCCACTTCCAAGTCATGGAGCACTCCATGATCCCCTTATTAATGGAGTGCTTGTCTCCATGTGCCTCCTTTTGGTGGGGTTCCCTTTTATGAGGGTGTTGTGTCACCCACTCTATGTTATTTTAAGTTTTCTCATTTGTATATTATTCTACAAGTGGGTTTTAATGGGGAACCTACTGAGTGGGGGTACATTGTTTTATGACCACTAGGTTAATGGAGGAAGTGGGGGGTTGAGTTGTTTATTCCCACTTGGGAAATTAGGAAAAAATAGAGAAATTAGTTTTAAAAGGAAAAGGAGGAGGAGAGTAAGGGTTGTTGAATCTTGGAGGAAAAAGAAAGGAGATTTTGGATAAGGAAGGAGATTTTTGGAGAAGGAAGGAGAAAGGAGCTCTTCATCAGTTTTCTTCCATAATTGGCTTTGGAAGGTTGGTGAACAAATCTCTTCTCCTGTGTGATCTTATGTATGATATGCTTGTTTGTATCTTGATTGTTGAAAGAGTCTTGCAATGTCTTCATTGAGCTTTTCTGTTTGTTTTTTTTTGGGTTTTGTTTTGGGTGTAGAGAGAGCTCCTTCCAGTTGGAAGGCAATGCTCATCGTGTTTAGGGAGGGGAGGTGTGACCCTCCTCGGGTGTCATCCTGGTTCTAGTTACAAGGCTTTGAGAGCCTGTTTGGATATCCTTGGTTACTTGATTCATTGGAAGGCTTGAGGCCTTGTGGAAGATTATACTGTTGGCTTGAGGCCTTGTGATTATAATGGCTTGAGGCCTTGTGATAAATTGTGAAAGGATGGCACCTAGAGGTAGAGATTGTCTACTCCCCTACCCTCCTGAACTCACCTAAGCTGGTTCATTGTATTGTGAGTATACCTTGGGTTTGGGTGTGTGTTATTGTTTTGTTGTTATTGCTCTATGTTGTGATGTGGTTAGTCTATCTTACCCTGGATATGAGGATGGTCTCCCTAGCTCGGGTGTGACCCTCTTGCAGTTCAAAGGTGGGGAGGAGAGCTAGATGGTTCTTGTTGTCTCCCTTGTTGTCTTGTAGGTTAATGTTGAAGCATGTGAAAGGGATTGAAGAAGTTTTGCCTTGTTAAAGAATCTGTCTATCTTCCTGTTGCATTAAGAGCTTGGTCTCTAGTATTTCATTATGTAAAAGATGTTGAGAGAACTTGTTTTTTTTTAAATTGTTGTATAAATTGTTATCTTGGGAGTAGAGAGTTAATCCTCCCTCAAAATGTCTTTTGTTGTAATTTAAATTGGTTATTCCATTACGTCATTTTATGTTTGGGAGAAAGAAATAATTTCCTCCCTTAGAGTATATTTGTATTGTAGAATACTTAAATTGTTTGTCTTCTATGGGTTTTATCAAAATATAAAGTTGTGTGAATGTTTTGTTGAATTGGATCAGTTGATTTTAAACTATCACTGGTATTATTTTGTGAGAAAGTGGTTGTTTACTGTATTATGGATGTTACAAATTTACCTTGCAAGTGAAAATTTAATCTTGAGTTAGGTTTGCAATGGAAATCAACCTAATAAATTTTTACTGGACTATTGTGTACTATTGAAGTAAAGAGTTACATTAGCTACATGTATTTGATTTTATGCTTTAAATGTAATTGAAATAAAGAAATTTACTTGATAGAAATTACAAATGGCAATGCAGATTTTATATGGTTAAATGTTCTTTCTTTTGAATATGGTTAAATGATCTTTCATTTGAGGATTCATTATAAATTAAAAAAAAAAATAGAGGAATTGTGAAATAGTTTTATTATGAAGTTTCGTTGTGAAATATAAATTTATATCTACATAGTTTTAATTTTGAAATGTGGTTTAGAAGATTGTTACAATTGTAAATATATATATATATATATATATATATATATATGAAGATATAAATATAATTTATTAATAAATAAAAATCGTGTAAATTTGTTTAAGTATATATATATATATATATATATATATATTTTAATAGTTTTAAATTATATAAATTGTGCTATACACATAAATATATATATATTTTATTTAGTATTAAATTTTAATCCACAAAATTAGAAGACACGAAGAAAGTTCGCTGTACAATTATAACACAGCGAAGGAACGTAAGGAATTAGGGTGGGGGTTTAAACCCCCACCAAATACATCATATGTGAGGTCCGCCCCACCCCACACCCCCATTTATTGCAACCACCGCGGGTTTAATGATCAACCCGCTCATGGTTATCCACAGATCCGCCACTGCCGCGGTCTTCCGCCCCGACCTTGCCTCTGCTGGTGTCCCTTACCCGCCACCCTCTGCGGCACAAACACTCCTCCACCGCCTTGACTGCGATTCACCCCATCTAACCCTCCTTTGGTGGTAATACCACTGCTCTCCCTCCTATGACCAGAGCTGATCCCCATGCCGCTGTCGCTATCGTTGCCTCTTCTCTTACCTGCAACACATAAAAAAACCACAACTAATTGTTAGGGTAAATCATTACCTATACTTAAATTTGGTTTTATAACATTACACCCTCATTTTAGGTGTGGAGTCTTTTTCTTGTTGGTATTATAAATAGCAATTGTTATTTATCACTGTAATCCCATGATCTTTATTAAAATGTATAAAAATATATAATAGGACATATAACTGCAAATGTGTATATATATATATATATATATATATATATATATATATATATATATATATATTTATATATATATATATTTATATGTATGGATCACTCTAAGTTTGTGAGTGGACAATAAATTAACTTATTGTATAATTCAACAATGGTATAAATATTGGTATGCCCATGATCCACCTTTAATCTTGTAAATAAAATATATCTATATGTAATTATATAATTGTAGGTGTTATTTTGGAAGACAACTAAGTTTGGCTTTATAATAAAAAGTCATATGGGTTCATAATAACTATTTATCAATTAATTAATTAATTAAATAATATTTGAGCCATCTTTTAAATCTAATAAACAGAGAAGGAATACAGTATTCTGAGTTATTATTTACAAATACAAGAAGTAGTAAATATAAAGGAATTGTGGTAACAATGATCAACTACCTATTAAGAGGAAATCTAAATGAAGCGAAGTGAACCGACTTAGACATAGTGAACAAATTCCACATGCACATGTGAGAGGATTATACCATTTCCACAATCACTTAGACAGCTTAAACAGTTGCACTAAGCACGCTTGCACGTGCAAGGGAGGCTCTCAGAGTAGTTAGGGAATTTTTTTTGATATTTCATATCATGACACATGTCGTGTGTGGACATAACATGCGTGTTTGCGTGTTGTGAACACATGTGAAATGTGGGCATGACATTACTCGTCCTGTTCAAAGCTAAGGTACACTAAGGTACATCAGTCTGGTGGAATTCACAGTCATATCTTGTGATCTGGATTGGTGTTAAGGAGTTGCTACTCAGGGCGAGTAGTCAGTATGTTGATTCTAAAACATAAAAGAGGAAGAAATGATTGCAAATATGTGCCCTTTGCCATTGATGTCAAAGGGGGAGAGAAATCATGTGAAAAACTTGGAAGTAAGAAGTTGATGGTGAAAGGGGGAGCAGTAAAGAAAATGGTTGCAGGTGTGATAAGAGAAAGGGGGAAATGTTCTTGTCTTGATGGTTGAAATAGTTTTCACATCACATGTTACCATCAATGACAAAGGGGGAGATTGTTGCAAATATGTGTCTAATCGGTGTTGTCATTAATGTCAACATATCCTTGTTGTCATTAGTGTCAATTGTATCCCATTCTAGAAGACTTGTATGTTGAGGATATTGAGAAAATTAGCCCCTCCGGAAAAGACAAGTGAGTTACATATCTCTCTGTCAAAGATTTTGAAGATAGTGCAGTTTAGTGAAGTAGATTGATCCGCATTCCCAGTAGGATAAAGTTTAGAGTCTATGGATTAAAGGGTTTGTAGATGACTATCTTAAGTTGCTCCAGTCAAGATTGGAGAGGTTCGCATGGTGAATTGGCGAAGTTATGGCCATCTAAGTAGAACTGGGTTTTGTAGTTGTTTAGAGGTGAGAGAGTGATAGAAATCTGGTCTAGATTGATCCACATTGGAATATTACGATCTGTGGATGTAGAGGTGTGTTTGGGACGTTGGTGTGTGTCCTCAACTCAAATGGTTAGTGGTTTAGAGGTCTGCAAGCAATCTTTCTAGTGTGACAATCATGACAAGTGTTGTTCTTGAGTTCCCAGATGAAGGTTCAAGTGTTTCTGGTGATCTGAGGTGCTGCAGTTGTTCATGTTGATTTCATTATGCTTGTGGTGGTCTCTGGATTGATCTCCTATTGTGTTGGTGATGTGCATTAAGGTTTGAGCTCATGGTTGAAGATTTCTCCTTGGGTGTTGCTGTTCTTTCTAGTCTTGACTGACCAGATGCCTTGTGCATATTACAGATGATCTAAGAGAGGTTCTATGAAGTGTATCATGGTGTTTGAGGAAGATTTGAATCCCAGCTATGATTGGCCAACAACATAGTGATTTGTATGTTTGTAGTGCCGACCTTGATGTTTATTCCAAGGTTAATGAAGCATATAAATAAGTGTAGTTGAGTTGTGGAAAATCATCCTTGTGCAAAAATGATAAGATCATAAGAAAGAAAAAAAGGTAGAGCAAAGAAGAGGAAGAACAGAAGAAAAGGAGTAGTAAAGGATGAGAAGTTAGTAAAGAAGTATCTAGGGGGCAGAGCAGAAGTATTGTGCGCATCAATGGAACTGACCTTTGCATGAAGAAGATGTCGTTTTCCAGTTCAAATCTTTCTATGATAAACTTATAAAAAATCTCTGTAGGCAGTGAGCCTCTTGGAGCAGTGAGCTCTGGGTAGTGCACCTTGAAGGCATGTGCCTTCCCCATTTTCTATTCTTTTAATAGAGAATAAATCTTATGGGTTAACCCCCACCATGGGTTTTCCCTTAATCAGGTTTCCACATAAAAATCCTGGTGTTATGTGTGTTAGTCTTGTTTCTTCTCATGTGTTGTTGATTCATGCTTTCATGGTTATATCATTCATCTGTTATTAAGTAGCAAAGAAATTTTAAATTACAACAAAGGATAAAAGTTTGGTGGCAACTGATTCAAACCCCCCTCTCAGTTGTCTGCCCTTATTGCAACATGATAAACCTATTGTAATTCAAATTAGAAATTTGTTGAGTAGCATAGGCACCATTGATGCATAGAGTGTAACCCTATGGGGCTATTTCAAGAATTTCCAAAGATCAATGCAAGCCAGAGAAAGAATTCCCAAAACAGTTGTCAAAAAATACAAGGATGCAATCTGCTTCATTGTTACAAAAGATTAGTGTTTGATGGAGGCCGTTGAGCCCTAAATGGTCTGGGTTATGCCCATGGGATATAAGGTAGACATAGATGTACTGGAAAACTATGTTGAATATATGATGAGAAAATGTAGAGATCCCAAGGAAGAAAGATCTGGGACTTATGATGAATTGCATGCCAAAATTCATATTGAGGTAAGGAAACCTGAAATCTCTAGGAAATGAGGAAAGTGGCAGAAGAAATTGCCATAAAACATGGATTCACAAAAGAAGAAGTGGAAAAGGCAAGGGAAAAGGCACATGCTATTAGGGAAGTAGAAGAAAAGAAAAAAGGGGAATTGTCTGAGACTCTAAAAGAACTCAAAGATGAGTTAGAAAAATTAGAGAAGACAAAAAGAAAAACTAGAGCCTCCACTTCTTCTGAAGCCACATCCACTCCCTCCGGTTCCACACCATCTACAAATGTGGAAACTCCTTTCACCAGCTCCAATAGAAATAAGACTAAAGCCAAAAGAATGCATGCAAGCATAACTGTTGATGAAGAAATAGAATTAGATAAGGAGGTAAAGAAAATGAAAGTTGAGGCCACCAAAGAATCCAAAAGTAGAAAGTAGAAGTGATCCAGAAGGAAGACACCTGACAAAAAATAGGAAGAAGATGAGTCTCATGCCACATTAAAGATTGAAGATGTATTAAAGTCTATCACTGTTGATGGTAACTTGAAACCTGTGGCTAAGTTTTATGATAATTATAATGATGCTGACAAGAGGATTTTGGAAGAAGCTATTGTAAAGTATCTAAACATATACAATAGAGCCCTCATTGAAATCATTGGCGATCTCCCAGATACCTTGGGCAGTATTCTATCAGTCAAGAAGGAAACTGCTATGGCTAAAGATATCAAGCTCAGAGAACACATGTCGATAAAATTATGTCTGGACATCACTCCAAAAGAGAAAGCAAAAATCTCCAAGTTTCTTAACAATGAGTTTAGGTCAAAGAAAAGAATGAATTCATTGATGATAGGAGAAGTTGACAAGGTTGTCAAGGAAATAGAGGAAATCATTTTGGACATACTAAAGAAACATAATATTTCTACTATCTATGATAGTAAGGATACAAAAGATGAAGACACATCTCTACCAGAGACAAGCCTTGATCAGGGACTAGAATAGAGTGATCAAGCCCCTGACACAAACACATTGAATATAGGTAGAACTGAAACAAATTTGTCTCTTGAGCAAGAAGATGAGGATGTAGAAGATAGGGAACAGTTAAGGAGCCCTACACTAGAACAAAACATAGAACAAAAAAAAATATTGACACGAATCCTCCAGAACAAAGTCAAGAAGAATTGTCTGAGAGAGCAAGAGACACTGCAGATATCTTGGTTGGTGCTAAAAGGGAACAAGCTGCAGATGAATCTGAACTTCTTCAAGGACCAATCAATTTGGATTCACTATCACCTACACAAAAGTTCAAATTAGTCTCCATTGTTTAGGCCAGGGCACATGAAGAAGTGCTGAAATCTCATGATAAAGATAGTAAATTGATCAATGATGCAACAATTGTTCTGGAAAAGTTGATGCCATCATTTCAAAAAGATATCTCATTATCTCATGTTGATTATCTCAAGGATCTATTGAAATCTATAAGTACACATTTTGAGTCATTTGAAAAATCTACAGAAGCAAAAGTTAGAAAAAAATTTGATGAGAGAAGACTGGTAGAGGTAAACACAATGATAGCTTGAGATAAAACCTCATTAGACTAAGGCAATAAGATAATACAAAGTTCCATTGAAGAAGCCAATAGAATATACAAATTCTATTTATCTTGGCAAAAAATCACAAAGGAGCTGGAAGACAAAATCAAAGACTTAGAACTCAAACTACTAAATATCTCTAAAACATATAATGCAGCAGTGGAGTCAATAAAGGAAAAAGAAACACAAGCTGCAAATATTCATAATAAATTATACAATCTGATGAAGAAAAGGGGAGAAATCAAAGACAGGTTGTGCCAGCTGAAAGAACTGATAAGTTTGAAAATTGATTCCATGACTTTTTTGATGGACGAGGCCTTGAAATCTCAAGCACTAGTTGATACACCATCGAATGTTCAAAAAGTAGAGAAGTTAGTATTTTTGATGAATGGTCACATCCTTATTTTAGAAAGTGCAAGGAAGAGATGGAATGGAGAAATAGCTAAAATAAAAACTATCTATAATGACATTTTTCCTACAGTCACAAATTAAGATGAAGATTGTACTTGTAAATATGTGGCTGAGTACATCAATTTTGGGGATTTTGACAATTTTTTTTTTCAGAACACACCCTTTTCCATTGATGTCAAAGGGGGAGAATTAGATCAGTGAAAAATGGATAATCATCTCAAGGGGAGCAAGAAAGTACAATGTATATAGTAAGGGGAGTAGTCAGGCATTTTTCTCTAAGTGTTGCCATCAATGCCAAAGGGGGAGATTGTTGGCAAGAGACACTTCTCTGGTATGGATTTGTATGTTGTCATTGATAGCAACAAGGCTCAGAGATCCTATCACCATGATAGGAAGACATATCTCTAGAAGAACATATTAGATTTCAGGTTCGGTTGACTGAAAAATGGCTAAGTATGGAAAGTATGCAGAGTAGAGGATAGTAAGCTAGACAGTATGCCTCCATAGATAATGATCTAGGAATGCGGTTCAAGTATGATGTCAGTTGGTGTTTGATAGTGTTATAACTTAGAGATTAAGTCCTGATCCTCTCCAAAAGTTATCTTGAAGAAATGTCTAAGTCTGGGTAAGCAAAGGTATAGCAAAAATAGTGAACAAGGTCTAGTGCAGTGGTCTGCATTCCTCTGCAGACAAGTATTTTGCTATGTGGTTTTGAGGTATTGTAAGCACTTATATGAAGTGTCTTATTCCAGAGTTAGGAGATCTAAAGTTCACCGGAAGGATAGCTACAACTTCCTAAGTATCAGCATAGTGTTTGACAAAGTTTGACAGAGACATAGTCTGAGTTTTGATGGTCCACATTTCTCCACAAGATAATTGAATGCCTTGTAGTTCTAAGGATAAGATTGGGAATGTGTAAAGAGTCCTTGATATGGTTTTGGAAGTGTTTTGAGATCCTCAGTAAAAGTTGCAAGTCAGCAGATGAAGTTGTTAAGCATACTCTTAAGGAAGAGGCCGACAAGTATATTAATCATTGTGTGGAGAAGAGCTAATGTTTGGAGGATCTATGTAAGAAATTGAATGATTAGAGCTAACATATATGAACACGTTTGGGAGAAGATTTGGGTCTATGAAACACATAGTGCATTGGATTGAGTGACAAGGTATTGTAGAGCCAAAATCTACATTTTATTTTTGCTTGGTTGTTGCTCAGTTTCTTCAATTCTTGTTGATGTTTGTTTCCTGTATCATGTCACTGCAAAGAAATGCTCTAAGTAATGTGGATACTGCCAGGTGGAATTGGGTATTCAAGGCATGTTATAATAATTTATATTTGTCACAAATGGTGCTATATATTTTCTTTATGCTTTTCAATTTCCAGATGTTGTCAGAATGTGCCACGTATCCAGTTTCTATGTTTCTCTTTGAAGTTGTTTCCTGGACGTGGAGTGCACCATGTGTCGCTGTCGCGGGCCTTGGTGAAAAGTTTGTTTTGCTACAGCTTGCACATGGAAGTTGCCAAGTGTCCTTTTGTTGTTGTAGTGGATAGTGCCGCATGTATTCCTTTTGTTAAGCTTTGGGCACTGAGACACATGTGGTGGGCCCAGGATGTTACGACATAGTTTTTAGTTGTGTGCGGATGCTACCATGTGCTGTGTGCGGAGGGTTGAACTTTTTCATATTGACATTACCGGAGGACACCACGTATAAGTTTCTTATAAGTTTCAGTTGTACGCAGAGAGTGACAAGTGTCATCTCTGCAGGCCTTCAAGAGACTCTTTTTATCAATCTTTAGATATAGCCAAAGGGTACCATGTTCCTATTATTGCTTTATGCAGATGGTGCCACGTGTCACCATATTGTGTCTCTATTTTGGGAAGTAAAGAAATATATGGTGGGTTTCGTGAGGTAAAAGCTGCAGTTTATAAGTGATACGGTGAGCGACAAGGGTCATTGCCACATGTATTCAAGGCATAAAGTGAAGTACCTTTCAGAATGGGTGAAGAACGCCCAGTGTCACAGTTTTGTTTCTTGATTTTTGCCATATATCAAGTTTCAAGTATGTTGGATGACGACAAGTGGCAATTTTCTGTGTGTCCCTTTTGAATGGAAATGAGGTTAGGCATTTACTAGAGGATGCCACGTAGAAGTTTTTTGAGCCATTTGGGAACTCTCAGGTGATGCCACATGTAGCAATAGAACTATGAGTTACAGTGCCACATATTTTATCGCTCAACCAATGAGCGTGTAGGGAAAGACGGTTGCAGATTTGAGGAGATTCTCAGTATCAGTTTGAGTCCTAGTAGAGTTCCAATTTAGTTGAGGCCGTTGAGATCCAAATAGCTAGAGGTGATCTTGAGTCAAATTTCATGGCTATAAGTAGAGAAGTTTTGTAACACAATGATATACATTATTGATTAAGAATCTAGAGATTTTTGTGGTGATTAGATTATATCATTTTGCTTTAGTTTAGTTGTTTCTGAGAAGCAAGCTGATATATCTATGCATGTTTCTGTGCCTTTTGTATTTGCCAAATTGTTAATGAAAGAAGCTCTATTCTTTGCCATTGGTGGTATTTTTTGTGTCTCTACATAAATTTGTTGAGTTTAGCCTTTGATTTTAATTCATTTACAATCTGTCTATGTTAATCATGTAGCATTTGCTCTTTAATATAGTTGAATCTTGAGAATTTAATCACTATGTTAAGTTACTAAAATATATTTAATTAGGTGCATCACCATAGAATTAGAAGTTCTATTTACTGTATCTATAATCTTGTTTTTTCTCTCCTTTACCCAAGCCCCAATTGAAAAGGAAGAGCCAACTTCTGTAAAATCTAGAGGTTGTTTCAAGTGTCAAGTCCTACATTCTTGAAACTTCCCATGTTGGTGTTGGAACTTGCGTAATTTTATGCATCAATAGTTTTTGGCATGGCCAGTGGGATCTTTCTTGAATTCTGATCAAGATCATATGAACCAAAGAGCATCAAGGAGTCAGAGCTATGGACTGAGAACAAGTGCTCAATCAGCCACTAATCTGGGGATTTTATTGCCACCATTAGTTGCCACTCCAAGAAGAAGAATAAATCAAGTAACAGTAGCATCAAGAGCAAACATGGGAGCACCTGTACCTCCAAGAAACTATGCAAATTGGGACAATAGTTCTCTCATTCTTCCGACACCACCAGATACTTGGGATCCAATTCTAGCTAATGCTTTAAAGGCTTTACCCAAATTCAGTGGAGAAGATTCCAAGACACCAGGGGAGCATCTCCAAGATGTATCAGCTGTGTGTGCAGTACATGTTATTACTGTACAAAATATAGCTATCAGGCTATTGGTGGCTTCTTTCAAAGGGAAGGCTCTAGATTGGTATAGATCTTTGACCCCAAATTCAATATCCACTTGGGACCAGCTTGGGGATGCCTTCTTTGCAAGATTTAGTGAAAAGGGTGATAAATCCTCCCTACTGCAGCAATTGATCACTATAAAGAGGGCATCGCAAGAAGTTATAACTGACTTCAACTCTAGGTTTGAAAAGACCTGGGATAGAATCCCTGCTACAGCTCGGCCACCATTAGGTATGGCTATTGTATTCTACCTCAAAGCTTTCAATTTTGATATTTCTATGATGATTTAGTCCCTAGGAGGGTAGACCCTACTAGACACATATGAATTGGCTGTAAGAGCTGAGAACAATCTAATAGATGCTAGGAAATTACCTCCAAGGCCTCCTCTACCTATGTTCCCATAGATTTATAATCCCTTGCCTCAAGAAGTCCCTAATCCACCATCTATACCTGTGTCCATGTACACCTTCCCAACATCTCAACAACCCACTGTGTCAACACCCTCTGCCCCTCCATTTGAAATGGATGATGTCAAGAACATCCTTAGTGCCTTTTCAAATGAGATTATTAATCTCAAGAGGCAACAAACTTCTTACCCAAAGCCTTCTTACTAGGGATTCCAAGGAAATAGACCCCCATATCAGCCAAACCAATACCAAGGTACCCAAAGACCAAATAATCCTCAACCTTCAAATCAGTTGGTCACTATTCCCACACCTTTGTAAGCTATCCCTCCTAACCCAGGCATAGAAATGGTTCTTGGATTAAATAATCTAGCAGAAGATACCAATGGTTGGTGTTTTCCTTACAACAATGCCCATATGCCAAGAGATTGCCCTAGAGGTAATTTATAGAAAAAGATAGTAGAACAGAGAAGGATGGAAAATCAAGCTATGGTGTCTAATGCGCCTCCATATTAGTCACTTGGTGTTCAGAATGCATTAATGGTGGCTCAGATGCAAGGTATGTCTATTTAAGAAGAGGAAGAGATTGCCCCAGAACATGATTTGTTTTCATGGATTGAAGATGAGGATTCAATATTCTTGAATGAAGCATCTACCTCTAAGAAACCCTTAGTATAGTTTGATTACTACACTAGATCAAAAAGAAGGATGGTGGAACAACCTAAAGCTATAAAAAATGACATAGCTAGGGTCCCTCCCTTCCAGGCTCACTATAATCAAGCTTCAAAACAAGAAGTACCGCAGCCGACCCAGAATCAAGTAGTCTCTGACCCAGTACTGGAGAGAGTAAAGTACCCTTACTACCCAATGACACAGACATTGGGATGCATGAATGTGGTAGAATAGCTAAAGAAGACCCCTGCTCATGTATCAATATGGGATATACTAGCCATTCCTGAGCAAAAGACACTGTTGCAAGAAGCACTGTAGATTCAGGATGGTCCCAAACCTTTCAATACAAAAGAAGGAGGTACTAACAAAGGAAAGACTCAAAATAAGGATACTCCACCCTTACAGTCAGTTGCTCTTTTGAATACTGCACCAGAAGTAAGTAAATCTAGGCCTGAGCCATTTTATCTAACATTAATAGTGGGTAAGAAATTGGTGTATAACTCAATGATAGATTATGGGGCTAGTACTATAGTCATGCCAAAATAGATAGCAAATGCTTTAAAGATAAAATATAAGCCACTAGCTAAAGGGGTCATGCATTTAGATAGGAAGTCTGTCCAAACCATAGGAAGGATTAAACAACTCCCATTGGAGTTGTATACTTGCCCAAATATCACTGTCCTGCAAGACATAATGGTTATAGACATTCCCCATGTCTTTGGTCTATGCCTATCTAGAGATTTCACAACTAAGATAGGAGGATACATGTCACTTGATTGTTCACATTTAATTTTGAGAACTAAGTATGGAACAAAGATGAAGGTACTGTCTGAACCTCTATCCAAAGATCATATTACTGAGGAGCCAACTCCAAGAATTGAATTATCACACACTATCATGAATAAAGAGGAAAGAGTTTTTGTTGAAGAAATCAGAGAATGGACTGAATATGATCAACAACAAGAAGAAAATAGTCAGCTGATGACCATGATGTAAAGTGACCCTTTTGGAAATTATGACTCTACTGGTCTAGGCACTTATGTTATTTTTGAAGAAGGCCAATAAATACCAAATATTATGAGATAAGAAATATCTGAAAGGGAAGACCCTGACAGAGACTCAGAACTCTAGACCTTGAATTTTGATGGGGCTAGGAGCAAAAATGGTGCTAGAGTAGGTATATGTCTCACTTCTCCAAGTGGTGAGAAAATTCTTAGAGCCATACGCTTTCAATTTGCTTGCACAAATAACAATGTTGAGTATGAGTCTTTGGTGCATGGTCTTGTGTTGGCCAAAAAGAAAGGGATAAAGAATCTAGTAGTCAAGGGAGATTTAGAACTGGTTGTGAAACAAATCAAAGAAAGTTGTGGCAAAGAATGTAAGAATGAGATCTTATTGCCACAGAATCTAGGATCTAGTAGATTGTTTTGATGTTTTTAACATAGAAGTTGTCCCTAGAACCCAAAACACTGAAGTAGATAGAATGACACAAATTGTTTCTCAATTTGACCTAGTGAGTGACCTACTCATTAATAGTGAGGTAGTGAAGGTGATAGTGAGACCAACAATCCTAGACAATGTCCAGAACTGGCAAGTCTTTGATAATGATCTTTAGGTTATTTTGTTTCTGCAGCAGTCAAGAGAATTTTTTGATCAATTACAACCCAAGATTAAAGAAGCATATGGTGACCAAATTATCCAACTGAAATCTAATAAACTCCCAAAGGGGTTGATCACGCTAGAGAACATATTTGACCCAGATGATGTAAGCCTGGACAAA
The DNA here is from genome assembly GCA_027924645.1 of Cunninghamia lanceolata. Lineage (NCBI taxonomy): Eukaryota > Viridiplantae > Streptophyta > Pinopsida > Cupressales > Cupressaceae > Cunninghamia > Cunninghamia lanceolata. The sequence continues at coordinate 1,493,297 of BSBN01000175.1, read as the reverse complement.
AGGAAGTTTAAGGCGAGAAAAGATGATTATTCTAAGATTCAAGTTAGCAAAGGAAGAAAGTTTAAGGTAGGCAATGCTACTACCCAAGAGGAAAAGGATAAGCTGATTTCTTTGTGTAATAAGTATGATAGAGTAATTGGATGGACCTATGATGACCTTCATGGTTATAATAGAGATATCATTCAGCATACCATAGAACTTGCTGAGAGGTCAACACTAGTCCATCAGAAACAAAGACCAATGAATCCTAAGATTGAGCCATTAATGGTGAATGAATTGCAAAAACTTCTAGACTCCAAGAATATTTTTCTAATTAAGCACTCAACTTGGGTGTCTAACTTAGTGCCAGTAAGAAAAAAGAATGGGGATATAAGACTCTGTGTAGACTTCAGAGACCTGAATAAAGCATCATTGAAGGATCATTACCCCCTGCCATCCATGGAACAAATTTTACAAACTGTGGCTGGATCAGAGAGGTTGTCATTGCTTGATGCTTCCTCAGGGTACAATCAGATTTAGTTGACTGATGAAGACCAACATAAGACACCATTCACTACAAAGTGTGGAACCTTTGCATATGCCAAAATTCCATTTGGTCTTTCAAATGCTAGAGCTACTTTTCAGCGTGCCATGGACATAACATTTGGGGACCTTATAAATAAGATTATTTTGATCTATTTGGACAACCTAACTATATTTACCAAAGATGCCAAAGATCACTTTGAGCACTTAGAAGATGTTTTTCAGAAATGTCAGGAGTTTGGGATCTCCCTAAATCCTAAGAAGTGTGTTTTTACTGTGCCTTAGGGGAAACTTTTGGGACACATTGTTTCAAAAGATGGAATTTCCATTGATTCAAAGTGAGACACAGCCATACTAAATCTATCTTTGCTAGTCAATAAAAAGGCAAGTCAGTCCATTTTGGGTAAGATCAATTTTGTCAGCCGATTTATATGTGATTTTGCAGGGCTAGTTATGCCAATCACTCTGCTGCTGAAAAAGGATTTAGTTTTCAAATGGACTACTGAAGGGAGACAATATTTTGAAGAAGTCAAGAAAGCCATTTCTTCTGCCCTAGTACTGAGAAATCTTGATTTCTCTAAACCTTTCATAATGTATGTATATGGAGGGGAACACAGTGTTACAGCAGTTCTGACCCAGCAAGATGACAAAGAAGAAGGAGAACATCCAATTGCATTCTTCTCCAAGACCTTAAGGGAGTATGAATCTAGGTATAATTTTGTTGAAAAACAAGCTTATGCTATGGTAAAATATCCTAAAAAATTTAGGCATTTAGTGATAGGGAATAAGATCCTAATTTTAGTAGATCACCCTAGTGTAATGGAGTATATTAAGGAAGGTGAGATTATTGGAAAGAGGTCAAATTGGATAACTAAAATCTTAGACTATGATATAGAGGTAAGACCTACCAAATTGATCAAAGGCAAGGGACTCTGCCAATATATTACCCAAGACATAGAGGCATGAATGCTTGAAGAAGCAAAGGTTGAAATGGTGCTGAAACTCCTAGAGGTTGATCAAGATTCTTGGGTAAGTGACAAAATATAGTTCATGAGAACTCGTGTTTTCCCTAATGAACTCTCCTATGATAAAATAATGTATTATAGACAACAGGAGTTCATTTTGTATTGATTGATCATGTTTTGTTTAGAACGAATATTGATGGAATACTATTGCGATGTGTTGAAAAAAATGAAGCCCAAAGGATATTGTATGAGTTTCATCATGGAGCCTCAGGGTGGCATTTTTCAGCAAGAACTACTGCAATTAAAGTGACACAAGCTGGTTACTTCTAGCCAACACTATTTTCAGATTGCTATCAAGTGGTCAAAGAGTGTCAGGCTTGTAAGTTTTACACTAGAACGAAAAGGAATGCAACACTGCCTTTGAGTCCCATAGTAGTAGATGAACCATTTGCTCAGTGGGGTTTAGATTTTATTGGAATGATTAATCCAGTATCAAATATGGGATACAAGTGGATCCTTACTGCAACTGATTATTTTACAAGGTGGAGCGAAGTAGTGCCACTCAAAGAAGCTACTGAAAAGGTAATAATAGATTTTCTAGAGGGTATAACTACCTGGTTTGGCCCTCCATGCACTATCATATCAGACAATGCTAAGGCATTTTCAGGAACCAAACTGTTAGAGTTTACATTAAAAAATGGAATATATCTGAAGACTTCTTCTAATTACTATCCACAAGGCAATGGCTTGGTGGAGTCTACTAATAAGAACCTGATTAGACTCATAAAGAGATGGGGGCTGATCATCAGAGAGACTGGCACAAGTCTCTTAATTCAGCACTATGGGCAGATAGAATCACACCAAATCAAGTGACTAAGATGTCTCCATATGAGTTAGTCTATGACAAGTATGCAGTGATGCCACTAAGTATAGAAGTTCCTGCCTTACAGTTGCTTAAATAGTTGGAGATAGAATAAAGTGGCTCAATGCATATGAGGCTTACCAAGATGCTGGAGGTTCAAGAGAAGAGAGAAAGGGCACATGAGTCATTAATGAAGCAGCAGTAGATTGTAAAGAATTGGTTTGACAGAAAGACATCCAATCCAAAATTTGAAGTTGGATCTTTGGTGCTAAAATGGGATGAAACAACTGCTAAACTAGGCCGACATAGTAAGTTTGACTCATTATGGACAGGTCCTTTTAAGATCTGTTTCTGTAAGCAACAAAATGCATTTAAGATAGAGACTATGGAAGGAGAGCCTGGAGAGATTCCTATAAATGGGATCTTCTTGAAACATTTTACATAGTTTTGAAATCCACCATGTATCATAGTTAGTTAGGTGTATTTTATTTCCTTTCCCACTTTTTCCCTTTTAAATAAGTGTTCTAAGAACATGTGTCTGTAGTCTAGTGCCCCCTTTTTGTTAGTAGTTATGCGTACTAAGGTTGTTTGGTGGCTGCTTAAACATCAAAAGAAAGTACCAAATCATGTGATTGCCACTTTTAATACTGATCTGACACATCGTCCCATATGGATTTTTAAAGATACACTAACCGTCTTTTGGTGTTAATGCCATTAATAAGACGTGATGGGTCATTAATGCTTCCTTACACCTTATCAAGCTAAGTTTTGAGCCTCTCTGCTTGTTGCATTTTCTATTTTCCTATTCTGCATTCTCATAGTTGTTGTCTGCGTTGAAGTTCTATTCCTCGCCTGTAATTCTAGCTATGTTCGGGTTCATTTACAGTTTCTTGCCTACTTTTTGTGTGAAGAATTTCTAAGGTTTTAGAAGAGATACAGTGATGTCAGAGCCACAATTGCCATAGGAAGGGCTAAGGCTCTTTGAACTGTCTGATAAATTGAAAGGCAACAAATCTTATGCATCTGCACCAGCACAACCAAAAGTGAGATATCCAAGGACAAGGGTCTTAGATATGGGGGTGAGTGCAGATTCTACACAAGTAAAAGAGTATGAAGATGGCATTTTTGACACACATATGCAGAAGAACCCAAAAAATCTTCGGGAGGCAGCTCATCAGAGGTGCCTCATCTGAGCTACAAAAGGGCAGTCAGGAACTTTTGGAATGAGGGTCTGGACGTCTCAATTGGAACAGTTTGTGGTTCCCACTATTCACCCATATTTGGAATTGATTGAAATATGTGCAAAATTGTTTCATCCTCCAACTACCTCTATTTAACGTAGCCCCTTCATGGTCTAGATAACTTCTAAAGCAATTCTGGATATGTTGGGTTTGCAATATGACAGGACAGCTACATTTCCTACAATTTCTAAGTTGCAAACCACGTGGGGAAATCTCCATAGTAGGGTAAAGTTTATAAATAATAACATGGATTTAGGTGATGACAATACCCAGTTGCCTCCGTTGCCCACATGCCGAGCTTAGTTTAGTCCTGATGTCCAAGATGCCCTTGCCATGTTGTCTTTTATCTTTGGCTAGTATGATGATTCAACCGTACATGATTCGTAACTCGCAGTAATTTTTAGACTAAAAATTGTGGACAATTCTCAAGAGTACCGCCTTGACTTTTCAGAACAAATTTTTGTAGCTATGGTGGACCAGCTCACAAATTTCTCTCAGAATCGTGTTTTCAGGTATTCAGCCTATCTATTTCACTTAATGTTGTATCAAAATTTTGGTCTCTTTTGGCAATATATGCCTTTAAGTATGTATGACCTTGAGTCCAGTAGCAATAGAAAAATCCCAGTGTCCGCATGGACCCATGTTCTGTCAGACACTTCGGATCCCTATGAGTTTGCAAAGTGTTTTGTTGCACCAGTTTTTAACCAATTAGGGTCTGAGCCTGTGGAAAATAGAATGACAGAGAGCCTCAGGGGTTTCTTAATGAACTTAAAAATTCCTTGTGATTACTTTTTTTGGAGCCCATACAATTATTATTAGACTTCATGGCTTTGCTGGAGAACCTTTTCTGCTCCCAAAGGTTTTAACACCCAAGGTTACAGTTTTAGAAGTGGCTCAATAATATCTATCATTGATAACAATTTTGGTCATAAAAAGAGGAAGAAGAAAATGTATGATGTTCCTTGGACCAGAGAGAAAATAACAATTGAGAGGAGAGAAACTAAAAACGTCTTATTAAGGAAATTAGCAGCTTATGGTTTCTTGATAGTTGAAGATAAGTGGAAGTATGATCCAGATAGTTTCTTAGCTTCTTGGATTGTCAATAATAACATTTGTGCAAAATTCATCCATGAGATACACCATTTTTGGGAGAAGAGAAGATTGCCAAAGCAAGATGATCCTGCAGTTTATGTTGAATTGATAGACCTGCCAGATGAAGGTCCCAGGCCATGGGAGACTTTTTAGAAGAAGATACAGGAATATGACCCTAAGAAGCTAATGACTCCAGGCCTCAGAGCTACTTTAAAGAAGAAACACTGGAATACAGAGAAAATTGTTGCTTACTAGAAATATAGATAGGAGATATCTAAGCTTACCCATACTTTTGGAGATGTTGAGACTAATGAAGAATGGGAAATGGTATGGGATGAGTTTCATATGTCCCCAGTGTCAAGCCTTGACACAAGTAACATTCCTAGAAGTTCAGGAGCAGAAGGAGAAGGAGTATTAGAAGAAGCTCAAGAGCTTAAAGAAATAGAGCATCAAGCATCACAAGTTTCTAGAGCCCCATGGCTCCCATCTCTTAGTACCTTACAGAAACAAAAGGAGATAGCATCGCCATCTCATGAGACCCAAATAACTTCAACATTGGGGGGTCTCAGAGTAGCATCTTTTCATCAAATAGTAATTGATTCAGAGGAGAAAGATCCTGAAAGAATAGGGGAATGGGTTTTGAAAAGAAAATGTAAGTTGGTTTTAGAAGAAGAGGAAGAAGATGTATCGGTGCCCCAGCAACAACAAGTTCCTATAACTTCATCGGCAGCCCAATTTAGCGTTTCTTCTCTTTTTTCCTCTTTCTATTTCTTCTCATATAGGGGTGGCTACTCAAGTAACCCATTCTTCCACACCTCCTGCCACCTCTGCTACACCACTTCAGTCTTTTGTCCCAATTGCTAGTTCACTGGCCATGTCATCACAGGCCACATCCTTACCCCTATTTTCTCCATCAATGCCCAAGCAGGCTTTGCCTCAGTTTGACCGAAGCCAGCAAATAAATACCATTCCTTATGGCTTGCCCCAAGGTTATCCATTTGCTGGAGGACACATTGTCTCACTTCCTACTTTTCAGGCACAAGCTGACACATCAAGGAAAGCAAGAGAGGCTTGAATGGAAAAGAAGAGAAAGAAAGAAAATAAGAGCCCTGATGTTTCTAACATGAAATCCTTTTTTAATCCTATTCAATAGTCTTTGACTGTTACACATTTAACCCCAAATGTGATTAAACTTGTGGAGCAAATGCAGCCACAAGATTATACAATGAATGCAATGGCCATGGATCTAACTCATTTCATACCACAAGATAGAGTGCAATTAATGAATAAAACTGCTTCAATAGTTGCTACTGATTATTTGAAGATGTCAAAAAGATTGCAGAAAGTTGAAGCAGATCTAGCAAAAGAAAAGGCTAATAATAGTAGCTTGATGTCAAAGATACAAGCTAAGGTTAAAGAAATTGACACTTTAAATAAAGATTTGTAGTCTACTGTATCTTTATAGATACATCAAGCATCACAGGCTCAGGTCGCAGTCTTGAAAATTGAGTTAGCATAGGAGAAAGTTGTTGCTGCATTGAGACAAGAGAAAGCCACTGTAGAAAAGAAGTATAAGGACAAGATGCAGGAGGTATCACAATTGCAGCAAACCCTTTCAAAAGGGCAAAATCTGAGTAGTACCGCTCAAGTCCAATTTATGGTTGAACAACAAAAGACAAAGCAACTAACTATTGAGTTAGCACAGAGGCCACAAAATGCAGGGATCTTGAATATGGTAAAGGAGATTTATGCATCTTCCTGGAAGACAATTTCATAAGAGATTGATTAGCTCAAGCCTTCCCTCACTTTCTTGTTAAATGCACAACAATTGTGTGAAAAAGTAGAGTCTTCTGTTGAGCCAACATTGTCTATTATTTCTTTAAGGGTTTCATATTCCCAACTTTTATTGCAAAAACTATATGATACTTTGTTAGCTGCTGGTGTAAGTGACAGAATGATTGCTACAAAAAAGGTGAATGAAGTTTTGAGTTGTAATTCAGCTGCCATGAGTTACAAGGCACTGCTTGATGTAGTGAAGGAGAGTGTTAAGAATATGAAGAGACACATTGAGGAATTGGTGCAGTTAGGCTTGCCTTCTCCTTTTCCTGATGACAGTACAATTTTAATGACTAATTCCATAAAGGCCTTACTGCTAACTAAACAAAATGATTAGACCATTTTCCAAGGTCTAAGTGATTCTTCTAGTGTGGAAGAAGTGGAAGCAGTCCTGGTTCCAATAGCTTAGATTGAATTTCAATTACATGCTCTGGTACAGATTTTGCAATCTTTTTTCTCATAAAGACATCATTAATTTAGATTTTTCTTTCCAGGATTTGCAGAGTAGGCAGGGATTGTTAGATTTAGAGTGGTCTATATATTAGGTTGCCTTATAGAAATTGTGATTCTTTTCTTTGACAGAGCCAGTGTAATTTTGAAATTTTGTTGATTATGGAGTTCTCTCTGAGCAAGCATAGAGGTCCTTGTAGTCACCATGAACTATAGAGCCAAACTCTACATTTTGTTTTTGCTTGGTTGTTTCTCAGTTTCTTCAGTTTATGTTGATGTTGTTTTCCTGCATCATGTCACTGCAAAGAAACACTCTAAGTAATGCAGATACAGCCACGTGGAATTGGGTATTCAAGGCATGTTATAATAATTTCTAATTGTCACAAATGGTGCTATATATTTTCTTTATGCTTTGCAATTTCTAGATGTCAAAATGTGCCACATATCCAGTTTCTATGTTTCTCTTTAAAGTTGTTTCCTGAACGCGGAGTGCACCACATGTCGTTGCCGCGGGCCTTGGTGAAAAGCTTCTCTTGCTACAACTTGTTCACGGAAGTTGCCAAGTGTCCTTTTGTTGTTGTAGCTGATAGTGCTACGTGTATTCCTTTTGTTAAGCTTCAGGCACCGAGACACATGTGGTCGGCCCAGGATGTTATGACACAATTTTCAGTTGTGTGCGGATGCTGCCACGTGTTGCATGCAGAGGGTTGAACTTTTTCATATTGACGTTGCCGGAGGATGCCATGTATAAGTTTCTTATAAGTTTTAGTTGTATGCGGAGAGTGACAAGTGTCATCTCTACAGGGCTTTGAGAGACTCTTTTTTATCAAGCTTTGGATATAGCCAGAGGGCGCGACGTTCCTATTGTTTCTTTCTACGGATGGTACCACGTGTCACCATATTGTGTCTCTATTTTGGGAAGTAAAGAAATATATAGTGGGTCCCGCGAGGTAAATGATGCAGTTTATAAGTTATACGGTAAGCGACAAGTGTCATTACTGAGGGTATTCAAGGCATAAAGTGAAGTAGCTTTCAAAATGTGTGCAGAACGCCAAGTGTCCAGTTTTATTTCTCAGGTGTTGCCACATATCAAGTTTCAAGTATGGCAGATGGCGACAAGTGGCAATTTTCTATGTGTCCCTTTTGAATGGAAAGGAGGTTAGGCATTTATCAGAGGATACCGCGTAGTAATTTTTGGAGCCATTTGGGAACTCTTGGGTGATGCCACTTGTAGCAACAGAACTATGAGTTATGGTACCACATATTTTATCGCTCAACTAATGAGCATGCAGGGAAAGATGGTTGCAGATTTGAGGAGATTCTTAGTGTCAGTTCAAGTCCTAGTAGAGTTCCAGTTTAGTTGAGGCTGTTGAGATCCTAATAATTAGAGGCAATCTTGAGTCAAATTTCATGGCTATAAGTAGAGAAGTTTTATAACACAGTGATATACATTATTGATTAGGAATCTAGAGATTTTTGTGGTGATCAGATTATATCATTTTGCCTTAGTGTAGTTGTTTCTAAGAAGGAAGCTGATATATTTGTGCATGTTTCTGTGCCTTTTGTATTTTCCAAATTATTAATGAAAGAAGCTCTATTTTCTATCATTGGTGGTATTTTCTGTGTCTATGCATAAATCTGCTAAGTTTAGCCTTTGATTTTAACTCATTTACAATCTATCTATGTTAATAATGCAGCATTTGCTCTTTAATATAGTTGAACCTTGAGAATTTAATCACTATGCTAATTTATTGAAATACATTTAAATTAGGTGCATTGCCATAGAATTAGAAGTTCTATTTATTGTATCTGTAATCTTGCTTTTTCTCCCCTTTATCCAAACCCCAATTGAAAAGGAAGAGCTAGCTTCTATAAAATTTGGAGGTTGTTTCAAGTGTCAAGTCCCGCATTCTTGAAACTTCCCATGTTGGTGTTGGAACCTGCGCAATTTTATACATCAACAGGTACATATTTCTATGTACATGTTTTGCCTCTTGGATGCTGACCTGATTATGGATTAAATCATGATGCAGATATATATATATATATATATATATATATATATATATATATATATATATATAAGAGTGATGATCTTCAGTTGAGTGTTTTGTGGAAGTATATTTGTGTGATGCGAAGATGTGAATAGTGGACCAGAGTTAGAGGATCAGTAGTGATGAATACTTGGGATTCGAAATACAGTTGTTAAATGATTGCACCCTAGTATAGTAGTAGATGTTTAAGCAATATTCAGCTATCATGTGTGATCTGATTGGAAGCATCTTTTTATCATCAAGGTAGTAAGTCAGAAATGAGCCTCCAGTAGGGTTTAACATCCCTCAAGGTTTAACAACTCTCAAGGATTAACAACTCTCATTATAATCTTGCTAGGTTTAGGGTTGAGGCAATGAGCCTGCTAAATCTAGTTATACTTCATGGCAGTAAGCCAACATATTCTAGGCTCGTGGAGTGACCAAGCCTAAAGATCATTTTGTAAGGATTGCAATATATTTATGAGAGCTAATCCTCTTTGTGGTTTTTCCCATTTTGGGTTGTCCACATAAAATATTGGTGTTGTGTGTCATGCTTTTGTGGATACTGTTCATTTGTATATTATGCTTCTATTTGATTAATCCTTTGAAATGGTTAAAGGTAAAAGTGTAAGAAAAAGTTTATAGAACAATGATTCACCCCTCTCTCAGTGTTCCTGACAATCAACATCTCCCCCTATCTCTTTACACATCTACACTCTAAGTTTTTCACATGATTTCTTTCCCCCTTTGACATCAATGGCAAAGGGAACATACTTGCACTCTTCTGCTCTGATCCAATCTCTCTTATGAACTCTCTAACTACTCCCCCTAAGAAGTAGCCCTAAAAGCATCAATTCAAATCTAGAGAAGGGACTCTAAGCACCACCAGACTAATGCACTCTTGTGTATCTTAGTTTAGAGTAGGAGGGGTAATAACCCCTAACTTTTCTGTGAGATACTCAATAGTATCCTTAGGCAGAGGTTTGGTGAAAATGTCTGTAATATGGTCTTTTGTAGATACATATTCCAACCTAGCATACCAGGCCCCGAGGGCATGTTTTAATCCATACAATGCCTTCTTCAATCTGCATACCATCTCACATTGATGTGATGACTAGAATCCTTCCAGTTGTTCAATATAGACTTCTTCTTCCAATTCTCCATTCAAGAATGTAGACTTCACATCCATCTGATATACCTTAAAATCTTTGTAGATTGTAAATGCCAAAAACATTCTTATAGCTTTAATCCTTGCCACTGGTGCAAATGTTTACTCAAAATCTATTCCTTCAACTTGAGAGTATCCTTTGCATACCAACCTTGCTTTGTTTCTTATCACTTCACCATTCTCATCCATCTTGTTTTTGAAAACCCACTTTGTGCCAATTACATTTTTATCTATTGTTCTAGGAACAAGATCCCAAGTCTAATTCTTCTATATCTACATCAATTATTCTTTCATAGCCTTTAACCAATTCTCACCATTGGAAGCTTCATTCACAGTCTTAGGTTCAATCTTGGAAATTAGACAGAAATTTACTTATTCTTCTACAGTTCTTCTTCTGGTCAAGATTCCTTTGCTCTTATCTCCTATGATTTGATCTTCAGAATGATTAAGTTTTACATTCCTTAGTGTCTTCGTGGCACTTTCTAGAGTTTGTTCCTCTTCATTTGAGCTATCTTCATGCTGCACCGCTTCTGAAGCATCTGGTTTATTTGATTCATATCCACCTGATTCTGGAGACCTTTCCTTGCTTTCATTGACTTTCACATTTTCACTCTCAATGATCTTATTCAACCTCTTATTATAGCACTGGTAGGCATTGCTCTTGGTGGAGTAACCAAGGAAGATTCCTTCATCACACCTAGCAACAAACTTGGCTACATCTTCTTCTCTTTTGATATAACATTTGCTACCAAAAACTTTGAGATATTTCATAGTAGGAACTTTACCATACCACAATTGATAAGGAGTCTTAGAACTGTTACCTTTGACTTGGACTCTGTTGAGGATATATACAGCAGTGTGAATTGCCTCTCTCTAATATACTTCCAAAATATTAGCTTCCTTCATCACGGTTCTAGTAGCTTCTCGAACTATTCTATTTTTCTTTTCAACAACTCCATTTTGTTGTGGAGTTCTAGGTGCAAATAACTGTTTCTTTATCCCATGTTCTTCACAAAAAAAATTGAATTCATTTGATGTAAACACTCCTCTATCAGACCTTAAACATTTGATCTTCAAATCCATCTCATTTTCAACCATTGCTTTAAATGCCTTGAACTTATCTAGAGCTTCTACTTTTTCTTTCAAAAAGGTAACCCAAATCATTCTAGAATAATCAGCACTAAGCAACATGAAATACATGTCTCCATGCAAACTTCTTACTCTGGTAGGTCCACACAAATCTGTATGCACTAGTTCCAATAGTCCATCAACTGATTGGTCCATACTTCTAAAACTTGTTTTTGTTTGTTTCCCAAATTGACACTCCTTGCAAATAGGATTAGTAGGCTTCACAAGATTAGGCAAATCTCTAACAGCATGTGTAGTACTTATCTTGATAATGTTATCAAAATTGATGTGACACAACCTTCTATGCCATAGCCAACTTTCATTAGTCTGAGCCAACAAACAATAGTTATCAATTCTTTTCAAGTGATAGATATTACCTCTGGTCTTCTTACCAGTTGCAATGATTGTTCTAGAGTTTTCAGTGATCTTGTATCCATTGTTCTTGAAGCTTAAATCATAACCTTTGTCACAAATCTGACCCACAGTCGAAAGATTGTGCTTTCATCCTTTCACATACAAGACATCTTCATTATTATGCTTGCCATCAAAAGAAATAGATCCTTTTCCATAAATCTTACCAGTTGTATCATCTCCAAACCTAACGAGTCCACTATCATATCTTTCCAAACTCACAAACTTACTTTTGTCACCAATCATGTGGTGAGAGAAGCCACTATCAATAACCCATTCATCTTTGTCTTCAATAACCTGAGTAGCCAAAGCATTTTCCACTAGTTTTTCTTCCTTCACACAGCTAGCAGCATTAGTAGACACATGTTCTTCCTTAATAGCAATAAAAAAGCATTCATTACCAGAAGTACTAGCATTATCAAGTTCACCATTATCTGATACTCCATCATCATCAAAATCTTCAACATAATAATATTTCTTTTGGATCCTAGGCCTATTCTCATATCTTTTTCTATTTCTTTCAATTCTTTCAGAACATCTGGAAGCAAAGTGGCCTACTTTACCATAGGAAACACATTTAAAAGGTAATTTACCTTTAAACTTACCAGATCCTCTTTGCAGTCTATCCACAAAGTTGGCTTCAATTTCATCAAACTCATCATCAGATTCTACCTTGTACTTTTCTAATCTAGAGGTTTTCCCAAAAGTACTATCTTTGAAGGCAGTCTCAACTTTTGCCAGGGCATCACCAAACTCTCTCATTTCTAAGGCAGTAAGCTTACCAAGTAATTGATCTTTGTCAATAGTTTTTACTTGCATAAATTCTTCATTTGCAGCTACCTTGTGAATCTAGGACTTTGGTAGTGATCTGAGAATTTTCATCACAACTTCCTTATCACCAAGAGTTCCCCCTATACCTTTTATCCCAATGACAAGTTCATCAACTCTTTGCATAAAGGTTGTTATGTTTTCATCTTCATTCATCTTCAAACTCTCATATTTTACTTTTAGAATTTGTAGCTTGGTCTCCTTCACAGAATCATCTCCTTCATACAGATTTTTCAGCTTCTCCCATACCTCATTTACAGTTTCAAGATCCACAACTTTTGTTAGTACTGAGTCATTTAATGAACTTAACAGAGCATCTTTTTCTTTGACATCCACCTCATATTCTTTGATTTCATCTTCAGTCATTAGACCATTTTGATGCATGGTGTATTTTGCTTCTGCAGCTTTCCATACTTTGTAACCAAGACAAAGAAGATGGCTTTTCATTCATGCCTTCCAAAGAGCATAATTCATCCCATCAAAATGTGGCACTTCATTCTTATAATACATTTTGGATCATCCTCAAGCTGTTAGACTTTCTTCAGAGGAACCTGGCTCTGATACCAATTGTTGAAATGCACCAAACAATTGAGAGGGGGGTGAATCAGTTGTCCCAAAAACTCAAACACTTTTGCATTTAAACATTAATCACTTGTCCATAGTTATTATGATTAAACAATGAATATATGAAATCAGAAACATAAACACAGATGCAACATTAAACACAAGAGACACTAGATTTTTACATGGAAAACCCCAAGGTGGGGAAAAACCATAGAGAGGATTAGCTCTCAAAATATATTGCAATCTTTGGAAAATGATGTTCAGGCTTGGTCACTCCACGGGTCTAGAAAATACTAGCTCACTGCCATGAAGTACAGCTAGGTCTAGTAGGTTCACAGCCTCAACCCTAAACCTAGAAAGATTATAATGAGGGCTGTTAAACCCTACTAGCAGCTCAATGTCAGGCTAACTATCAGGATCAACATCTTCTTCATGTTTGAGATTAATACATTGAAGTAAAATATTTCCTCTGCTCTGCTCTACGTTTCAACCTCTTTCCTTATCTTCCCATCTTCGCACAAGGACATCTTTTCCATGATGGAATTATAAGTATTTGTACACTTCATCAACCTTGGAATGATCATCAAGGTCAACATTACAATCATCATGTAATATCCCTTGCTATTTCAGACCTTATTTTGCTGATTTGAACTTCAAGGAATATTGTCAAACACTTCTGATGTAAACCCAATGCTTGTTGGTCTGTGTTTTCAGTCTAATATTTTTGCTTGATAATGATAGCTGAATACTCTAAATGCTCATAAATCCAAACTACAATATCTAAGCATTAATCTAGATGCATATATGACTTCTCTTTTGGGTATTTTCGATGCATATACATAAAAATTAGACATGAAATGCATACCTACAGCTAATTGACATTTTGTCAAACACTTGGCATGCATACTATTATCCTAATCATGATGGATATTAATATGCACATTACATCAAATAGATTGCCTACAACTTATCACTCCTTTATTGAGATATATTGTCTAATACAATGCTGATATGAATGGCCAAGACTCTTGGCTCTACAATTTTATGCAACTCCTAAAATGACAACTATGAAACAATGTTGATATAAATATGCTAACTCATGAAAGAACCTGGAAATGTAAGTTGCTGTGAATCAATGATGAAGATGAAGGAATGGCAGCCTCAAAACAGCTCATAAATATCCCTCTCAAGCCCCAATCGTGCCTCTCAAGTGTAGCACCCAGCCTTCTCATCAACCAAGGAAAGGAGTCCCTTCCAAACCCAAATTGAAACCCTCTCCTAGCTGCCCCGTACTGTAGTGTTACTATTCACGACACTATAGCGTACTATAGTGCACTGTAGCAACACTGTAACAAATCACTGTAGCGCACACTGTAGCGTCACTGTAGCATGCATTATAGCAAATCACTGTAGCGTGCACTGTAGCATCACTGTAGCGCTACTGTAGCAAATCACTTAGCATGCACTGTAGCATCACTGTAGCACTACTGTAGCAATCACTATAGCAACTAATAGAAAAAAACTTCTGATATGCAAATTAATACCTCCAAACCCCTGGTTAATACTGCAGATTTAAGCACAAATGAAAGGACTGAAGTATCCCTTCCAATTTGCAACCCTTTGGAGGATATTTCACCACCTCAGTTATGCTAATCTATGGGAGTTTCCGTTCCCAAAGACCAAATATGCAGAAACCCTTGGCTCCACAACACTCATCAAATGCAAATGTCAATAATCGGATGCCTAGAAGCTTGCCTTGCCCCTTCCTTTATACTTTTTTTAATCACACTTTCAAGAGGCTTCTAGAAAAATCCTATTATTTTATTTTAGTGACTTTAATGATCTAATGTGTATTTTAAGTCACTATATTAAATTAATTAAATATAAGGTTACCTTTTGATTTCAAATTAAGTAATAACCTTATAAAATAATTAATTTAATAATATCTCCCTTATTTTGTCAATTAGCCTTCGGGTGTTAAAGGCTAAATTACTCATCATGAAAATCACCTAGGAAGGGGACATTACAGTCCGCCCCTCCTAAAATTGCTTGTCCCCAAGCAATCTCAACTCTGGATGCTAAAGAATCTCCTCGCCTTCCCAAGTGGCATCCTCAACCGGTAAATCTTTCCATTTGATCATACTCTCTGATGACCCGTCTCCGTAACTGCCTCTCCCTAACATCCAAAATAGCTTTAGGCACTAGAATCAACTTCCCCTCATCATCCAAGGGTGGTAAGGTAGTAGAAGGAACCACGCGATGACCTAATGCCTTCTTGAGGCATGACACATGGAAAACATTGTGTACTCTGCTATCTGCCAGTAATTCTAACTCATAAGCCACATCACCAACTCACCGGATAATCCTGAAAGGGCCATAATAACGCGGCTTGAGCTTCTCTGTACCACTCTTCTTGAGAGTGGATTGTCGATAGGGCTATAACATCAAATACACCATATCCCCAACCTCAAATGACCGCTCAACTCTCTTCTGATCAGCATACTGTTTCTGCTGATTTTGTGCCTTTTGGATATTTTCTCGAAGAGCTCTCATAATATCCTAGTTCTTCTGTAACATATCTCCTACACTAGGCACTCTACTGTCACTCATCAGCAAGTCAAGGAAATTGGGTGCTTCATAACCATACAAGGCCATAAATGGTGTCATCTGAATCGAGAGATGGTAATTGGTATTGTAACAGTACTCACAAAGGTATATCCACTTAACCCAACCCTTCTATTGCCCTGTAATGTAATTCCTGAGATATCCCTCCACCCACTTATTCACAACTTCTGTCTAGCCATCCGTCTGTGGGTGGTAGCTAGTACTTGGGGTAAGCTCTGTCCCACATAGTCTAAATAACTCCTGCCAAAAATGACTCAAGAACCGACTATCCCTGTCACTAACAATGCTCTGACGTAACCCATGCAACCTGAAAATCTCACGGAAGAAGAGTTCTGCTACCTGTGCAGCTGAGTATGTAGCTGTGATTGGAAAGAAATGAGTATATTTTGTTAATCGATCAACAACCACATAGATACAATCTTGTCCCTGGGTTTTTGGCAAACCAGTAATAAAATCCATGGATAAACACTCCCACTTCCTATCAGGAATCAGAAGTGGTTGAAGTAAACCTACAAGGTATGTATGTTCTTGTTTATTCTACTGGCAAATAGGACACTCTCTGACATATCAAAGAACATCTGTTGTGAGCCCTTTCCAAGTAAAGCGCTCTTGAACCTGTCTATAAGTCTTGAAGTACCCCGGGTGCCCTGCCATAGGTGTATCATGAAAATACCTCATCACTATGATCTTCATTTCTGATCCTGGGGTTAAGAATATCCTACCTTTGTAAATGATAAGATCATTTACAACTGAGTACTTGTCATCCTGAACTGACCCCTCAATTATGCTAGAAGCCCATGAGTCTTTGGCATGCTCTGCCACAATCAAGTGTCTCCAATCCTCTGAAATCTCCACCATAGAGCTCAAATGGGGACGGCGAGATAAAGCATCAGCAACTACGTTCTGAGTTCCTTTGACATAAGTAATGTCAAAGTCATATGATTGCAATTTACTCACCCACTTCTGCTGACGATCATTAAGATCTCGCTGTCCTAGGAAATGCCTCAAGATGTTATGGTCTGTCTTAATGCAAAACTTGCTGCCCACAAGGTATTGCCTAAATTTGGCCAATGCATGCATAATGGCCAACATCTCCTTATCATAAATACTGTAGCTCCTCTCTGGACCCCGTAACTTCCTGCTCTCAAAAGCTATCAGATGTTTGTCCTGCATAAGAACTGCACCAATCCCCTCACCCGAAGCATCACACTGTACATCAAAGGGTCGAGTAAAATCTGGCAAGGTAAGAACTGGGCAAGTAGTCATCAACTTTTTAAATTTCTCAAAACATTCCTGTGCCTTAGGTGTCCAAACAAATGCCCCTTTCTTCATTAAATCTGTAAGTGGTGCTGCATGTCATGAATATCCACTGACAAATCTGTGGTAGAAGCCACACAAACCCAAAAATCCCCTAAGCTGAGTAAGATTCTCAGGTGTAGGCCACTCAATAATAGCTCTGACTTTGTCAGGGTCTATATGCACACCTTTTGCGCTGATGATATGGCCTAAGTATAGCAACTCTATCATGCCCAGATCACATTTGGATTCTTTGGCATACAAGGACTCCCTGCTAAGAATTCCCAACACTGTATCCAAATGGGCGATATGCTCCTCCCAAGTTATGCTGTACACCAAAATGTCATCAAAGAAGACTAATACAAACTTTCTCAGCTGTGAGTGAAAAACCCTGTTCATAGTGGACTAAAACATAGCAGGAGCATTGGTTAGCCCAAATGGCATAACCACAAACTCAAAATGTCCACAATGGCACCTAAATGCTGTCTTCTCGATGCCCTGCTCTCTGACCCTGATCTGGTGATAACCTGATCTCAAATCTATTTTCAAGAAATAGCGAGCACCATGAAGCTCATCGATCAACTCATCAATACGAGGAATAGGGTACCTATTCTTAATTGTCCTCTTATTCAACACCCTGTAATCAATGCACATCTGAAGGGTACCGTCCTTTTTCTTGACCAAGACTACTACTGAAGCAAAAGGTGATTTACTTGGCCTAATGTGCCCCATAGCCAATAGCTCCTTAATTGTTTTTTTAATCTCATCTTTTAGCCGCTTGGGGTGTCTGTAAGTAGTGATCATCATGGGTTTAGCACCCTCCTCCAATTCTATTATGTGCTCAATCCCTTTGTCTGGAGGCCTGCCTGGTGGAATATCACTGAACACCTTGGAGTGCTTGATCCTCAACTCCTATATATCTGGGTGATAGGCTGGTTTTTGTTTCTCTTCCTGTGTTGGCATTAGAATACACCCTGCTGCCCACTCAACCATGTCATGGTGCATAAGTCTCTCCATTTTTCTGAAAGATATCATCCTGTAGCTAGTATCCCTGATGGCTTTTAGCACATGAGTCTTCCCATCCACTTTAAACCTCATCTCTATTTCCCTAAGGTTAATGGTAAACTGCCCAATATCATGAAGCCATTTCATTCCTAAAACCATGTCAGTTTCTCCCATGTTTACCACATAAAAATCTGCCTTAAACTCAAACTTATTCAATCGCATGGGAAGACCTGGAATCATCCTGTCACACTTAAGAGTATATCCATCAGCAACTTTTACTCTTATGCCCTCAAATTCCTCTCTCTGAATTCTGCGCCTTTCAACCAACCTAGCATCAATGAAGTTAGCGTGGCACCTGTATCGAGTAAGGTAATGATCTATCTAGCTAAAACCCCACGCATCCTGAATGAGCCCTCTTGTTGTATGCTAGTAAGGCGTGCTTCTTGAAAATTTGCTTCCTCAACATTTTTAGCCTCAATTTCATGCTTATCTGTCTCATTATCAGATTTTTCCTCATTAGATTCCTCTTGATCAGATTGCTAGTCCGACTCTGAATCCTCATAGAATGCCCACATAATCCTATTTGCTTTGCCCTTAGGTCTTAAAGGACAGTCATGGTTTGCATCATAGGGACCTTTGCAATAAAAACACAACTTTTTCCTTCGCAAGTCATTAAATGTCTCGTGATCTAATGGTGCTACTGATTTTCCCTTTGAGTCTGAAATTTCTTTTTTCTTAGGAAATGTCTTGTTGTCCTGATAAGAAGAAGATCCCTTAGATGAGTACTTGCTTTGAGGCGCTGCAAGTTCCATACTCCTAGCTTTTTTCATTGCCTCTTATAGTGTCAAAGGATCAAAAGCCTTTATCCATTCTCTTAACGGTTCCAATAAGCCCTCCATGAATAGCACAACCAATCTCCTTTCAGATATATTAGAGACCACAACTGATAATTTTTTAAATTCACTAATGCAACTCTCCAAACTCCCAGTCTGCTTAAGCTGTGCCAAGTCTCTAAAATATGTCTCTGGATTTCTCTTATCAAATCATTCCACCAATCTATCAACAAACTCCTGATATGAAGTGATACTATTATGATGCAATGTCTCTAATCCATGATACTACCAATCGTGGGCTGCTCCCTCCAAGTGAAAAGTAGAGTATTTTATTGCATCCCTTTCTGTCATGGGTCTAAGAGTCAAGAGGGTGTCTAGCTTATGAATCCAAGCCTGAGCCATGACCTTCCCACTACCATCAAACGTGGGCAATGTAACTCTTCTGGCGGCATACATCAAATCATTATTTTGATTTCTTGGTCTCTTTTCTTGCTTTCCCCTGTAGTGTTCTCTTCTTTGACTCACAAACCTATCAAAGCTCATGCGCTCCCTGACCTGTGGTGTCAACAACTCCCATTCATCATTAGCTACCATAAGAGTATCTACAAACATTTCTTCTCCTTCTTCTGCATTTTCCTCTTCTTGTTCATTCCTTAAAAAAGTAGGACGTGTAGGCCTATCTGCCATGTGAGAAGATGCTTGTGCCCTAGGTGTCCCAACCACACTCCTATTATCATCCGGTTCATAGTTTTGTCTTCTCTGAGGGTTCATTTGTTGTATCATTGTAGTAAGTACCCGCATAGCATCTGCCACCTACTGTTGCCCCATAGCCATTTGTCTAAAGAGATCACATGTTTCCTATTCTTCATCATTTCTTCCCCTGTTTCTAATAGGACTACCTTCACCTCTTTCACCCATAGTGCCGGATGAACCAACCTCTCACTGTTTTGCTGCTAAAGTAGCTGATAAAGTGTCTTGTTCAAGGGGTTGTGGCCACTATTTTTTGCTTCCTTTCTTTTCTAGCTGTATACCTCTTGTCCCTATCACTTTGTTGCATTTAATGAGCTGAGTTCAAACCCAAAGGATGGCAGGAAACCGCTCTGATACCACTGTAATATCCCTTGCTATTTCAGGCCTTATTTTGCTGATTTGAACTTCAAGGAATATTGTCAAACACTTATGATGTAAACCCAATGCTTGCCGGTCTGTGTTTTCAGTCTGATATTTTTGCTTGATAATGATAGATAAATACTCTAAATGCTCATAAATCCAAACTACAATGTCTAAGCATTAATCTAGATGCATATATGACTTCTTTTTTGGGTATTTTCGATGCATATACATGAAAATTAGACATGAAATGCATACCTACAGCCAATTGACATTTTGTCAAACACGTGGCATGCATACTATTATGCTAATCATGATGGATATTAATATGCACATTACATCAAATAGATGGCCTACAACTTATCACTCCTTTATTGAGATATATTATCTAATACTATGCTGATATGAATGGCCAAGACCCTTGGCTCTACAATTTTATGCAACTCCTAAAATGACAACTATGAAACAATGCTGATATAAATATGCTAACTCATGAAAGAACCTGGAAATGTAAGTTGCTGTGAATCAATGATGAAGATGAAGGAATGGCAGCCTCAAAACAGCTCATAAACATCCCTCTAAGGCCCCAATCGTGCCTCTCAAGTGTAGCACCCAGCCTTCTCATCAACCAAGGAAAGGAGTCCCTTCCAAACCCGAATTGAAACCCTCTCCTAGCTGCCCCGTACTATAGTGTTACTGTTCACGGCACTGTAGCAACATTGTAGCGTACTGTAGCAATACTGTAGCAAATCACTATAGCAAATCACTGTAGTGCGCACTGTAGCATCACTGTAGCATGCACTGTAGCAAATCACTGTCGCGCGCACTATAGCGTCACTGTAGTGCTACTGTAGCAAATCACTGTAGCATGCATTGTAGCATCACTGTAGCGCTATTGTAGCAATCACTGTAGCAACTAATAGAAAAAGACTTTTGATATGCAAATTAATACCTACAAATCCCTGGTTAATACTGCAGATTTAAGCACAAATGAAAGGATTGAAGTATCCCTTCCAATTTGCAACCCTTCGGAGGATATTTCACCACCTTAGTTATGCTAATCTATGGGAGTTTCTGTTCCCAAAGACCAAATATGTAGAAACCCTTGGCTCCACAACACTCATCAAATGCAAATGTCAATAATCGGATGCCTGGAAGCTTGCCTTGCCCCTTCCTTTATACTTTTTTTAATCACACTTTCAAGAGGCTTCTAGAAAAATCCTATTATTTTATTTTAGTGACTTTAATGATCTAATGTGTATTTTAAGTCACAATATTAAATTAATTAAATATAAGGTTACCTTTTGGTTTCAAATTAAGTAATAACCTTATAAAATAATTAATTTAATAATATCTTCCTTATTTCATCAATTAGCCTTTGGGAGTTAAAGGCTAAATTACTCATCATGAAAATCACCTAGGAAGGGGACATTACACATCAACCATTGGAACAATCTCCAAGGTTGGCCTTACAAACATTTACAAAATAAGACTTGACCTAATACAAAATTATGCTAAGGATTTGTAGTATAGATGTATGCGGATCACACCACACCTTAGCTAGGACTCAAACACAATCTTCCATGCCACAACACACTTCCATAATCTTTAAGGGATCTCCACAATCATTGGAATTGACCAAGTTGGCTAAGACTAGTTACACTCTACGTTATCTGGGAATAATCTTCAAAGATGATCTCAATTCCTTAATACGGACCAATGTAAAGGTAGGAACATAATCATGAGGTATCCACAAGCATGTTAAAATCACCAGGATGGAAAACATAAACTCAAACCACTTTATTCATGAGATTCTTCACACAGGAGCACATGAGCTTCACTGTCTTCAACTGTAATAAAAGAAAGATAGCTTGCAGATCATAAAAATATGAACCATTACAATTGTAGGAACTTATCATCATCTCGGACTTCCGTCTAGAACCACAGAGAAAAACACTTTAATGCGGAGGAATGCAGAGCAAAATACTTTCTCTTAGGCACCATTTAATAATAAAAAAGCAAGTTTTACTCTAGTCGATGTAACTCACTCAAATCTTCATACCGGAGGCTCAAACTCAGGATTTAGCATCTTCAACCATGCTTCTAAATAACTTCCAATCCGTAGACCCAGATCTTCATTCAGTAAGAAATACAGAGCAATCCTTTGGACTATTCTTCAGTATGCAACTCATTGTTTTCACTGTGATTCACTATTTACTTTCTAATTATTTCAGAGGGGCTAATTTTCCCAATATCCTCAACATATAAAGCTTATAAATAAATAAAAAAATAGGATACAATTGACATAAATGACAACACCGATTAGGCACATACTTCCAACAAGGAGGAGTACCTCCTAGTTTTGCAAAGAATGAAGGTTGTACCTTCAAGTGAGCTAATCCGACTTGGCATTTTTGACAATGATGACCTGGAGTTGATATTTGAGGGGCTATAGGTCGGTAAGTTAAGGGCCAAGGTGCTATAATAGTGTAAAGGAAAGCTTAAGGTAAGAATAGAGGCAACAGATGGATGTATAATGAATATCAAGAGGTTCATCGAATCCATCCCTTGTAACTTTAAAGACAAGTCTTCTTTTTTCTTCCCCACAACCAAGATAGTCAAGGCATTCATGGATTCCCTTCACCAATAGCTAATCAAAAACAATATAGATGAGTTGATAAGACTCAAAGGTATATTCAAGGAATTCGAGGGGTAGCTGATAGAATTCATAGAGTTTCATGGAAAGATCAAGCAATCAGCATTTTCCCAGTGGATAAGGGTGAAGTATCATCAAGGGCCAAGCCAGAATGATATCAACAAATTCATTCTTAACTTCAACATCCATTTTCTAGGAGGGATATAATATCCTTGTTCTTCACTACTTATGTAATTATTTAATCTTTTTTGAATATAATAACGATGATTCAATCTAAGTTGGATTGCTATAACTCATTGTGATCCAACCTATTTTTTAATTAACTTTTGTAAAGTATATGGTTTTGCATGGCCAACCCAAATCTTGAAATTTGATGAGGCATGTGTGAGCCGACCTAGTCAAGGAGATAATGAAACATAACCTCTATAAAAAATAGTGCCATTTTATTTTAGGGGGGAATACATGATTTTTGTAGCAAGACCACAATGTTGTAATCTAGACAACACATATAAGTGGACAATTGTAAGACATGCAATGTGGGAATCCTATTGTCACATGTAATCTACCAATTTTTGTGCCCATTATTAGAAAATATTTATCTAGTCTTCTTTGTGTTCTTACAATCTGGTGGTAATCTATATATGTGTTCATTTATATTTAATTCATTATTGGTGAGATCTGAGCCATTTTTTCATATCATTACATAAAATATGAGAATAAAGTTTGATTACTATGCATGTAATATAGTGTTTTCAGGACATCTGGAAGCAAAGTGGCCTACTTTACCATAGGAAAAACATTTAAAAGGTATGTTACCTTTAAACTTACCAGATCCTCTTTGCAGTCTATCCACAAAGTTGGCTTCAATTTCATCAAACTCATCATTAGATTCTACCTTGTACTTTTCTGATCTAGAGGTTTTCCCAGAAGTACTGGCTTTGAAGGCAGTCTCAACTTTTGGCAGGGCATCACCAAACTCTCTCATTTCAAAGGTAGTAAGCTTACCAAGTAATTGATCTCTATCAATAGTTTCTACTTGCATAAATTCTTCATTTGCAGCTACCTTGTGAATGTAGGACTTTGGTAGTGATCTCAGAATTTTCATCACAACTTCCTTATCACCGAGAGTTCCCCCCATACCTTTTATCCCAGTGACAAGTTCATCAACTCTTTACATAAAGGCTGTTATGTTTTCATCTTCATTCATTTTCAAACTCTCATATTTCACTTTCAAACTTTGTAGCTTGGTCTCCTTCATAGAATCATCTCCTTCATATAGATTTTTCAGCTTCTCCCATACCTCATTTGTAGTTTCAAGATCCACAACTTTTGTCAGTACTGAGTCATTTAATGAACTTAACAGAGCATCTTTTTCTTTGACGTCCACCTCATATTCTTTGATTTCATCTTCAGTCGTCAAACCATTTTGAGGCATGGTGTATTTTGCTTTTATAGCTTTCCATACTTTGTAACCAAGACAAAGAAGATGGCTTTTCATTCATGCCTTCCAAAGAGCATAATTGATCTCATCAAAATGTGGCACTTCCTTCTTATAATACATTTTGGATCTTCCTCAAGCTGTTAGACTTTCTTTAGAGGAACCTGGCTCTGATACCAATTGTTGAAATGCGCTAGACAATTGAGAGTGGGGGGGTTGAATCAGTTGTCCCAAAAACTCAAACACTTCTACACTTAAACATTAATCACTTGTCCACAATTATTATGATTAAACAATGAATACATGAAATCAGAAACTTAAACATAGATGCAACATTAAACAAAAGAGACCAGATTTTTATGTGGAAAACCCCAAGGTGGGGAAAAACCATGGAGAGGATTAGCTCTCAAAATATATTGCAATCTTTGGAAAGTGATGTTCAGGCTTGGTCACTCCATGGGCCTAGAAAATACTGGCTCACTTCCATGAAGTATAACTAGGTCTAGCAGGCTCACTGCCTCAACCCTAAACCTAGAAAGATTACAATGAGGGTTGTTAAACCCTACTGGCGGCTCATTGCCAGGATGACTATCAGGATTAACATCTTCTTCATGTTTGAGATTAATACATTGAAGTAAAATATTTCCTCTGCTCTGCTCTACCTTTCCCCCTCTTTCCTTATCTGCCCATCTTCGCATAAGGACATCTTTTCCACGACTGAATTACAAGTATTTGTACACTTCATCAACCTTGGAATAATAATCAAGGTCAGAATTACAATCATCAACCGTTGGAACAATCTCCAAGGTTGGCCTTACAAACATTTACAAAATAGATCTTGACCTAATACAAATTTATGCTAAGGATTTGTAGTATAGATTTATGCGGATCACACCATGCCTTAGCTAGGACTCAAACGCAATCTTCCATGCCACAACCCACTTCCATAAACTTCAAGGGATCTCCACAATCATTTGAATTGACCAATTTGGCTAAGACTTGTTACACACTACGTTATCTGGGAATAATCTTCAAACATGATCTCAATTCCTTAACGCGGACCAATGTAAAGGTAGGAACATGATTAGGAGGTATCCACAAGCATGTTGAAATCACCAGGACCAACCACATAAACTTAAACCACTTTATTCATCAGATTCTTCACATAGGAGTACATGAACTTCACTATCTTCAACTGTCATAAAAGAAAGATAGCTTGCAAACCATAAAAATATGAACCATTGCAATTATAGGCACTTATCATCATCCCGGACTTCCATCTAGAACTGCAGAGCAAAACACATTAATGCAGAGGAATGTGGAGCAAAATAATTTCTCTCAGGCACCAGTGAATAATTAGGAAAAGCATGTTTTACTCTGGTCGATGTAACTCACTCAAATCTTCATACCAGAGGCTCAAACTCAGGATTTAGCATCTTCAGCCATGCTTCTAAATAACTTCCAATCCATAGACCAAGATCTTCATTTAGTAAGAAATGCAGAGCAATCTTTTGGACTGTTCTTCAGTATGCAACTCATTGTTTTCACTATGATTCACTATTTACTTTCTAATTATTTCAGAGGGGCTAATTTTCCCAATATCCTCAACATATAAAGCTTATAAATAAATAAAAAAATAGGATACAATTGACATAAATGACAACAAAGATATGTTGACACCAATGACAACACCGATTAGGCACATACTTGCAACAAGGAGGAGTACCTCCTAGTTTTGCAAAGAATGAAGGTTGTACCTTCAAGTGAGCTCCTCCGACTTGGCATTTTTGACAATGATGACCCGAAGTTGATATTTGAGGGGCTATAGGTTGGTAAGTTAAGGACCAAGGTGCTATAATAGTGTAAAGGAAAGCTCAAGGTAAGAATAGAGGCAACAGATGGATGTATAATGAATATCAAGAGGTTCATCGAATCCATCCCTTGTAACTTTAAAGACAAGTCTTCTTTTTTCTTCCCCACAACCAAGATAGTCAAGGCATTCATGGATTCCCTTCACCAATAGCTAACCAAAAACAATATAGATGAGTTGATAAGACTCAAAGGTATAATCAAGGACTTCGAGGGGTAGCTGATAGAATTCATAGAGTTTCATGGAAAGATCAAGCAATCAACATTTTCCCAGTGGATAAGGGTGAAGTATCATCAAGGGCCAAGCCAGAATGATATCAACAAATTCATTCTTAACTTCAACATGATATTTGTAGCAAGACCACAATATTGTAATCTGGACAACGCATATAAGTGGCCAATTGTAAGACATGCAATGTGGGAATCCTATTATCACATGTAATCTACCAATTTTGGTGCCCATTATTAGAAAATATTTATCTAGTCTTCTTTGTGTTCTTACAATTTGGTGGTAATCTATATGTGTGTTCATTTGTGTTTAATTCATTATTGGTGAGATCTAAGCCATTTTTTCATATCATTACATAAAATATGAGAATAAAGTTTGATTACTATGCATGTAATATGGTGTTTTCATACTTTTAATTATTCTATAATTCCTTAGACTCTTGCATTTAATATGTCATGATTGTGTAGAATATTATTCATTGCATTTTAGGTTAATTTAGTCTCATTAGGTCTGATAAATATAGTGCAACAAGTACAGAGGTTGTCCATTTTTTTAATGTTTTGTTTACTTTTCCCTAACCTTACCTCATCCTTTTGAATTCTATTTATAACTAGATTAGTTTAGGTTTAGTACCATGAATCCTAATCTTAGAAGATCACAACTATCTTTATATATAGAGACTTCACCAATCATAGCTCAATGGAAAGAAAATTTCTATCAAGAGATACTAATTGTTGGTCCAAGTTCATATTACCAGCACAAGCCCCTTTAACAAACATTCACATTAGACCACTAAGCTACTCCAACATGGCTAAGATCTAGCTAACAGGGACCTTGGAGGTAATTACCCTTACAAGTTGATTCCTTTTTAGAAGTAGAGTGATCATTGTTCTACTTGAGTTGATGCATTGAAACAACAGTCAACAGGTAAGTCATTCATACCTTCTACTATTATGCTCCTTCCAATCCATTGGCTTAAATAATTAGTAGTCTTGACTATGAGGGATCAAATTTTTTGGTACACATCAAGAGAAAGATAAAAAGACAAGATCCAATCAAGACTATAACACCTTCAACAATCTCACGTGGGACCAATACCAATAAATATTTTTTTAGCTGATCATAAATTGTTTAAGGGCCTGATGCATGCTAGCTTAGTCTAAATTTTGCAAGCAAATTCTATCTTTGTAGCCTATGAAGATAGGATAACCCATATTAATCATATAATGGACCATTTTAGAACAGAATTAGTAGGTATCTAAGTGGCTCGAGAGGTCCTCAAGTTGGATAATAAAAATGTTTAGACCTCTTCATAGCACATACCACTAGAAGATCAAACAAAAGTGATAAAAACAAGACAATTGAACCTTCACTACAAGAACCACATTACAATAATCAGCAATATCCACCCTAGAACCATAAAGTTTTAAAATCTAATTAATGAAATAAAGCAACCCTAGAGGCTCTCATTGCCACCATAGTGCAACAAATAAGGACACTTGAGCTATATAGTGATGATTAGCCACTTCAATACCTAATGTAAGTAAATGACATACCATATTCTCCAAGATGATGAGTTCATGTTGATCCCTTAATCACTATTGAATATAACCTGAACTAGGGGGACTCTTAACTACCCATGTATTTAAACTTCAATTATCAAAATAAAAGGAACAACCAATGTATACCAACTTAGAGGGATCACCCTAACTAAACTCAAGACTACATAATCCCTCCTACATTTCAACCAATAAATCCCATACATCAAAGCTATCCAAACTCCTTCATATTTTAACAACCATAACTAGGCATCCAAGGATACCCTATTTTAGGAAACTCTACCACTATGGCCTATGTTTAGAGAACCACCTCCCCCATGCATGATCCCTTCTCATGACTTACCTAAAATACCTCAAAGGGCACTTAAACCATGTCATTTAAAGTGTCATGTTGCCTAAACCTCTCTCTAATCTTACCTAGTTCAACAGATAAGGAAATTCAAGTAAACACATCAAGGCTTATGATAATGTAGTTAGAGAGCCCCTACCATGGAATGTAATGGCTAAACATATATTTCCATTGACTTTGTAGTGGATTGCCTAGATTTTTATTATATGTTACATGTGGGCTCAATATATACATTTTGATACTACATTGGTGTGTTCATTGGAGCATTTGATATGAACAATCTTGGTAAGACCATAATCTAAGAGTTTCTAAGTGTCAAATAACATCACCTTGAATTATTTTCTCATTTCATAACTAAATGTAGACAAGTTTTTATTCATTGATAAGTGTGCTACATATAAACCATTTAGAGTTATACAACCTCTTTTTACTCACCTTAGATATGAGACTTCCCTAAAAATCCTATGGAAAGACCCTAGAATGCACCTTATGAATAGATCAAGATGTTATTGATAGAAAAAGGATAATGTACAAAAGTAATGAAATATTGATAAGCCAAAACTAGGGCAATAACCAAAATCTGAGTAATAACAATTCCAACAACAACAATAGTAACAAAAATAATCCCTCTACACTTGGGATCCTAAGAAAAATTAAAGTGCCAAAATATATGGGGTCATTCATGTCCCATATTTGAAGAACCATAATAACTAGAATAATGATGACAATTACAATGGTAACAACAATAACAAAAATAACAAGTTCTCAAATCAAGTGAATCAAAATGTTTATGTAGGTGCCAATACCATCAACTACATCATTGAAATTATTACCCTAAAAGGAAAAAATCTATTAGAGAGAAAACTAAAATAAAAACAATCATAATTTTTATGAAAACTAATATAAACTCTGTCAAAGACCTATGGTTTATGATCCCAACAAATTTTGTGCTTTCCACATGACGAGGGGCATGATATAAAAACTTGTTGAGACTATAACAAGTTCATCTCCAAGCTTCCTAAGGATCACCAATTACTCCTTATAAACATATTCCCCCACCCCCAAGATGTTCAAAATAATGGTTTTCATTAAGGTCCCATCACCCATATAAATTTAAATTTGTAGATGTATCAAAATTTATTTACTCCACATCAACACATGCCAACAACTCAAGTAAACCTAGTTTCCCCAATGATGCATGAGCATCCCTGGTTCAAGAGCAATCTTGCATCGACCAAAAACATTTGCATTTCATTTTGTTTGCAATTCAGTTTATTTCTTTCAGTTCAGTTCATACAGTTCAGTTAGAAGCAGTTTTTGCTTTTGGTCCAACATTTCACCTCAATTACATTTCAAATCTTGTGGAGATGGATTTAGCATCTACATTCATTCATCTACATCATATCCAGAATTTAGAGATCTACATGCCAATATTGGAAAGATATCGCTATCAAAAGATTGATCGTTTCTTAGAGCAGAGCATCCTTATATTCACAGACAATCAGCTAAAGGAGAAACTCACAGAAGCATTTCCTGATCTTCAGAGCCTAATTAGACAACATTCAATGATCCTTGGTTTGTGGCCAACCTTCCTCAAAGATCTGTACATCATTCCATTCATTTTTTAGAGGAGTTCTAGGCAATTAGGTCTGACCTATCTATGTACACATGTTACATCTCTTCATTGGAGTTTGTGATCTTCCTTGGCCGACGTGGACAAACCTATTGACCTAGAGATGATATATATTGATGTAATAGATCCTTAGGAAAGAAGTTATCAAGTTGTAAGCATGCGCATAAGTTCATAGTTCAAATTTTGTGTGAAGGAGCTTCAAAGCTTTATCTTGTGCATGTATGTAATCAGGCATGTGAGCTCTAATTGTAAGCCCACATGTTGTCGACCGATCTCTATTTGAATTTTATGATATACTGAATGATTGAATTTGCATTTGTTCCATTTCTTTGAGTTGTTTCTATTGCATTTACTCTTACTACACGGTCTGGATAGTTCATTCTATGAACCCTCCTACCATGACTGCACCAAGTGGTATCAGAGTGAAAGTTCAAATCTTTGGGAGCAAATTGAGAGAAGTTGGTGAAGGAATTCCATAAGATCTTGCTGGGGACAAATCGCTGAATTGAGGAAGGTTACTTGTGTTGCAACTGATCGCTGATTGTGAGGTGGTTGTTACCTTGTAGCCTGATCGCCAAACCTGAGGTGGTTTACACTTGATCTTAGGAAGAATCCCACTGAAGAGAGTTGCTTCTTTTGGAACAATGGCTAGAAGAATGGATGAAATGATGGAGATGATGAAAACAACGCGAATTCATTAGGATGTTGAAGAAGATAGGCGAAGAGGGTTGACACCAAGACCTAATGTTGAAAACAATGATGAAGAAGAATTTCAATCTGTTGAACAAACTGGTGAAACCCTAGGAGGTGATGAAGAAGAAGAATCAGATCAAGAGAAGATGTTGCGAGCTATTTCAAAGATTGGAAAGAGACCTAGAGTTGATGTGCCAAACTATACTGGTAATTTGAACCCTGAAGAGTTGATTGACTGAATAAATAACATGGAAGAATACTTTGAATATGAGGAGATTGAAGATCTGGAGAAGGTGAAGATTAAAAAGATAAATTTGAAAGGACATGCTGCTATATGGTGGAAGGATGTTCAGTTGGAAAGAAATAGAAGAGGAAAAGAAAAGATTACAAAGTGGGATTGGATGGTACCAAAGTTGAAGAATCAATTTATACCTGCTAATTATGAGTTGGAGCTGTTGAAAAGATTGCAAAACCTGAGATAAAAGGAGAAATCTGTGAAGAAGTACACTGAATTTCACAAAATGATCATAAGAATAGGACATAGTGAAGCAAGCAAGGACAAAGTGGCTAGATGCATCAATGGACTAATATTGAACATTCAAGAAGAGCTAAGCTTGGTAAGGATGACATCTTTAGAAGAAGCATATCAGTTTGCCCTGAAGGTTGAAGAAAAGATGAATAAGAGGTATGATGAGAGACAGAGAGGCAGAGGAGGTAAATTTTAGAGAGGTAGGACATTTTCCGGAGGAGACAGATCATATCTAGAGCAGAACAAGTTTGACAGCCCAATTAAGAAGGATGACAGAGATAACAATGCTTACCAGAGAGATGACATAAATTTTTATCAGAGAGGAAACCCTAGTGCATACTGGAATGAAGGGTATAGGAGAGAAGGAAGAGGATTTGATAAGAGAACATTTAGAGGTACTTGTTTCAAGTGTGGAGGTGAAGGACATAGAGCATTTGAGTGTAATCAGGGTAGTACAAGAAAGAGGATAAAAAATAGTGGAAGAGCAGCATATGTGGAAGAAGAACCTGTTGAATCACCCAGTTCAGTTGGCAAACCTAAGAAAGGAGAATCATTGGTGATGAGGAGAGCACTATTTCAAGAAGAGACAAATTAGGAACCACCGCAGAGGAAGAGTCTGTTCAGAACTAGATGCAAACCAAGAGGTAAGTGTTGTAAAGTTGTAATTGATAGTGGTAGTTCAGATAACCTAGTTTCAAAAGAGATGGTGACTAAGCTGAAGTTGGAAATATTGAAACACCCTAAGCCGTATCAAATAGCATGGATTCAAGATGATCATAAGGTATTGGTGAGTGAACAATGTTTGGTGAAATTTCATATTGGATCATATCATGATGAAGTCTTGTGTGATATTATGCCTATGGATGTATGTCATATCTTGTTGGGTAGACCTTGGCAGTATGATAGAAAATCTACACATGATGGGAGAAAGAATACATATACTATAATAGAAAATGGAAAGAGAATTACATTGTTTCGTTTGGAGGATGATCCTAAAGATGTGGTATGTGGGAATGCTAGAATCTGTTTGGTAGATGGAAGAAAATATTTGGATGGTTTGAAACATGAGAATATGTGTTATGCCTTGATTCCTAAGAAGCCTAAAGCATTGAAGAAAGAGACTAAAGAATCACAACCAGAGGAGATAGGAGAGTTGCTGACAGAATATGAAGACATCATATTAGATAATGTACCTGATGGATTGCCACCTATAAGGAGTATCATTCATCACATAGATCTTATATCAAGAGCTAGTTTGCCTAACAAAGCAGCACACCGAATGACACCGTCATAGAATAAAGAATTGAATAGACAAAGACAAGAGATGTTGAGGAAAGGTTTGATTAGAGAAAGCTTGAGTCCTTATGCAGTACCTGCAGTGTTAGCACCAAAGAAGGATGGAGAATGGAGATTGTGTATAGACTCTAGAGAAATTAACAAGATCACAGTTAAGTATAGGTTTTCTTTACCTAGGATGGATGATATCATGGATTTTTTGAGTGGAGCAAGATATTTCACAAAGATAGACCTGAAGAGTGGATACCATCATATCAGAATCAGAGAAGGAGATGAATGGAAGATTGCTTTTAAGACAAATGAAGGCTTGTATGAGTGGTTAGTGATGCCCTTTGGATTGAAAAATGCACCAAGTACTTTCATGAGATTGATGAATGAAGTCTTGAAGAAATTCTTGGGTAAGTTTGTTATTGTATATTTGGATGATATTCTGATTTTTAGTAAGACAAAAGAGGAACATTTGTGGCATATTAGACAAGTTTTATAGAGACTGAGAGAAGAGAAATTGTTGATAAACATCAAGAAGTGTAGTTTCATGAAATAAGAGTTGGTATATTTGGGATTTGTGATTTTCGCGGAAGGATTGAAGATGGACCCTGAGAAAGTGAAAGCAATTGTTGAATGGCCTACACTGGAGAGCATTGGAGAAGTCAGATCATTTCATGGATTGGCTTGTTTCTACCAAAAGTTCATCAGAAATTTTAGTTCAGTCTATAACCCTATGACAGAGACAATAAGAGGAGACAGAAAAGATTTTAAGTGGACATCTGGAGTAGATAAAAGTTTTGAATTCTTGAAGCAAAAAGTGACATAGCAACCTATTTTGGCATTACCATATTTCAATAAGGTATTTCAAGTTGATTGTGATGCAAGTGGAAATACAATTGGAGCAGTGTTAAGCTAAGAAAGTAGACTAGTAGCATATTTCAGTGAGAAGTTGAATGATGCAAGGAGAAGATAATCAGTTTATTATCAGTAGTTCTATGCCATAATTCAAGCCTTGAAGAAATGGAGACATTACCTGTTGCCTAAGGAGTTTGTGTTGTATACAGATCATCAAGCTTTGTAATATTTGAATAGTCAAGGTAAGT
Source organism: Cunninghamia lanceolata (assembly GCA_027924645.1). Taxonomy (NCBI): domain Eukaryota; kingdom Viridiplantae; phylum Streptophyta; class Pinopsida; order Cupressales; family Cupressaceae; genus Cunninghamia; species Cunninghamia lanceolata. The sequence continues at coordinate 1,459,986 of BSBN01000175.1, read as the reverse complement.
TGAATCAAAGACATATGAGATGGGTAGAGTTCATGTAGAGTTATACATTTGTGTTGAAGCATATGAGTGGAAAATCAAACAAAGTTACTGATGCATTGAGTAGAAGAAGAAACTTGTTGACAAAGATGAGAGTTGAAGTATTAGATTTTGATGAATTGAAGAACATGTATGAGGGAGACAATGATTTTACAGAACCTTGGAAAGCATGTAAGGAACCTATTATGACAGATAGGAGTAAGTGGTTGGATTATTTCATTTAGGAAGATGTGTTGTTCAAAGGAAGTCAGTTGTGCATACCTAGAAGTTTAATGAGAGATAATTTGATCAAGGAGAAACATAGTGGTGGATTGGCAGGTCATTTTGGTATTGATAAGATAGTGGCTTTAGTGAATGAAAACTACTTTTGGCCTCAGATACATAAGGATGTTCAAAAATTTGTGCAGAGTTGTAGAGTTTGTCATGTTGCAAAAGGGAGTAGTGAGAATATTGGATTGTATAAACCTTTGACAGTACCGGAGAGACCTTGGGAAGACATAAGCATGGATTTTGTAATGGGATTGCCTAAGACACATTGATGACATGATTCAATATTTGTAGTGGTTGACAAATTTTCAAAGATGGCTCATTTCATACCTTGTAAGAAGACAATTGATGTAGTACATGTAGCTGACCTATTTTTCAAGGAGACTGTGAGATTGCATGGATTACCTAAGAGTATAGTTTCAGACAGAGACACAAAGTTTATTGGATACTTTTGGAAGACACTTTGGAAGAAGATGAAGACAGATTTGAAGTTCAGTTCAACTTTTCATCCATAGACAGATGGACAGACAGAGGTAGTGAATAGGAGTTTGAGAAACTTGTTGAGATGTTTGGTTGGAGAGAAAGCCAAAAGTTGGGATTTGATTCTTTCACAAGCAGAGTTTGCATACAATAATTCAGCAAATAGGAGTATTGGAAGAACACCTTTTGAGATTCTTACCAGAGTGAACCCTAGAGGATTTGTAGAATTAAGAGATATCAATACAGAGGAAAAGAGAAGCGCATAAGTAGAAGAATTTGTAGACCACATGAAGATAGTGCATAATCAAGTGAAGAATCATTTGGAGAATATGAACAGTAAGTACAAAGAGAAGGCTGATGAGAGGAGAAGACATAAAGAATTTGAAGTTGGAGATGAAGTGATGGTATATTTGAGAAAAGAAAGATTTCTAGTTGGAACATATAACAAGTTGAAGATGAAGATGTTTGGACCTTGTAGGATACTCAAGAAATTTGACTCAAGAAATGCATATGAAGTAGAGTTACCTGAGACACTAGGTATATCATCTATTTTCAATATTTTAGACTTATATCAATATCATGAAGTAGAGTTCAGTGACAACATTGAAGAAGACTTGAAAAAGTAGTTACCACAACAAGCATCAAAGCAGATTGAAGACATTTTGGACAATAGAGTTGGACGCAACACTAGAGGAAGACAATACAAAGAATATCTTGTGAAGTGGAAAGGCAGACCAGAAGAATATTCATCATGGATTTCTTAGACTAAGGTGGACTGTCTTGGTTCTCCCCTAGCCCCAGAAAAGTGAGGGACTCACTTTTACAATAACCCTAGATGTCTGATGTAGGAGCATCCCTAGTTCAAGAGCAATCTTGCATCAACCAAAAAAAATTGCATTTCATTTTGTTTGCAATTTAGTTTGTTTCTTTAAGTTCAGTTCAGGTAGTTCAGTCACAAGTAGTTTCTGCTTTTGGTCTGGCATTTCACCTCAATTACATTTTAGATCTTGTGGAGTTGGATTTAGCATCTACATTCATTCATCTACATCATATCTAAAATTCACATATCCACATGTCAATACCGGAAATATATCACTATCGAAAGATTGATCATTTCTTAGAGTAGAGCATTCTGATATTCATAGACAATTAGATGAAGGAGAAACTTGTGGAAGCATTTCCTAATCTTTGGAGCCTAATGACACAACATTCAATGATCCCTAGTTCATGGCCGACCTTCCTTGAAGATCCACACATCATTCCATTCATTTTCCAAAGGAGTTCTAAGGAATCAGGTTTGACCTATCTGTGTACACACATTACATCTCTTCATTGGAGTTTGTGATATTCCTTGCCCGATGCAGAGGAACATATTGATCCAGAGATGATATATATTGATGTAATAGATCCTTAGGAAAGAAGTTATCAATTTGTAAGGATACGCATAAGTTCATAGTTTAGATTTTGTGCGAAGGAGCTTCAAAGCTTTATCTTGTGCATGTATGTAATCATGCCTGTGAGCCCTAATTGTAAGCCCGCATGTTGCCGACCGATCTCTATTTAAATTCTATGATATAATGAATGACTGAATCTGCATTTGTTCCATTTCTTTGAGTTGTTTCCATTGTGTTTACTCTTGTTGCACCATCCAGATAGTTCATTATGTGAACCCTCCTACTGTGACTGCACCACCCACCCCCTTCACACATAGGTTGATTAATATCTCAAACCTATAAGTACCAATTTTGGCCACCTAATTGGGTATAAAGTGTTGAAATTAAGGAACACTAAGAGGGGGGTGAATTAGTGTTATGTATAACTTATTATTAAGTTCCTTTATTAATTTACCACATACATTCAAAAGAAAGAAGCATGAACTTAAGAACAATAATAAAAAGATCATCACACATGAACACCAAGATTTTTATTTGGAAACCCTATTAAGAGAAAAACCAGGATGGGGGTTAACCCACAAGATTTTATACTCTGCTAAAGTATTACAAAATGGGAAGGCACATGCCTTTAGGTGCACTGCCCAAAGCTCACTGCTCAAAGGAGGCTCACTGCCTACAAGATCAGTTACAAGATTTCACTGAAATCCTTGAACTAAATAATAGCATCTAACAAGGCAAGATTATAGTTCTAGCTAGGCTCAATATACTGACTTCACACACTTCATTTCTTACTGCCCTATTTCACTGTTCTGCCATGATCCAAACCCTAGATCTCTTTTCTTCTCACTTGTTACTGCTACACTTCGCACCTCTCACTTCATATTCACATTAATATCTATCAAAATGCTCACACCCATCGATCATATATATCCGCAACATGAAATTACATCAACTACAGTCTACCTCAAGAAAACTTAGAAACTTTTCAAAGATCACTGTTCTGTCAGCTAAATCCATGCACAAACATTAATGCGAACCAGAACTTATGAATTCAAGTCACCACACATGTTGGCCAATACCACTGGATCTCATAAATAACTTAATCCACCACTTCTCTTAATCTGTACAAGGATCAAACACCAAGTCAGCTTGTTCTTCACCGGACTGAACTATCTAACCAAAACCCGATACTCAGAAGCTTGTAACTTTCAATCCATTCATCACCAGAGGCTAAAACTTTGGATTTAGGTAGCCCTAATATCCCTTAACATTCCCTCAGATCCACATCATAATATGATTATCTATGGAGAAATGCAGACCAAAGTGTTGAACCCTATCATATGCTTTGTTCTTGTCTATCCAGACTTAGACAAATCTGCAATCTAACTTTCGGTATGATCAAATGATACAATGCAGATGTGTAAGATAGATTTAGTTTCCATCAATGACAACACCAGACATGCCTAGCAGTGTCTCTTACAAAAATTATTGCCCTTTGGCATTAATGGCAAAGCTTGGTGAAAAATGACTAAGTGTTAGAACAACTCCCTCTTATTATGTACACTTGTGATTTCCAATGCTCCCCCTTAGATGAATTCCTCATTTTTCACTATTTTCCACTCCCCCTTTGACATCAATGGAAAAGGCTAGGATCCACATATTAAAATTCATACAAAAACTCTATGTATATGGGTGCATATATACAAACAATCCTTATGTCTTGTCTACATGAACTTAAACACATCACCAAAAATATTTTTCAACAGTGCCAATTCACTGTCCCATCTTTTCTTCATGCTGTCCAAAACTGAAATATGACCACCGAATATAAATGCCTATGACTTTACCTTCTATAGATCAGTGGGATCACTTGTTAGATCAACAGCTTGAGCTTATGTCAAAGCATTGAACATTGTTTCTAACTTAGCAAAAATTAGTCCCTAGAGTTCACACATCCTTGCCACAATGTTTTATTTTTCTTTCACCAATTTCTTTATTTCATCAATCAAGCTAATTACTTGACACTCTTGACTTGCCACAGATATTGTCAAAGGATCAAAGGATTGAGATACATTTGACAATTTTTTCTCAAACTCCTTTATTTTCTTCTCAATATCCTCTATGACTTTTGACCAAGATAGACAAAATTTGTACACATCACCTCCTTCAGTGAGGGCATTTTGAATACTATTTACACTAGTATCCAACATAATTCTATCATAGCTAATTATTTCTTTTAGTTCACTAAATCTTTTATCATTAAATTCATTCTGGACTTTAACTTCTGCTGACTTCTGAAAAGATTCAAAATGGGTACTTACAAAGTTTATCAGACTCTTCAATTGACCGGAGGGGGATGTTGATGAATCCTTTTGAAATGTAGGCATGATTTTCTCCAAGATGCTAGATGCAAGAACAAAAAACTCACTATCTTCTATATGGAACTTCAAGATTTCCTTTCTAGCCTTAGCTTGTGCAAAATAGGCCAACTTTACCTTCTATACTGGTGATAGAGTATCAAAATTGATTGGACCTTGTATTATATCCGGATCTTCTGCAACTTGTTTATCTTTCTCCCAAATTTCTTTCATTGCTTCTACAGTGTCTCTTGCCCAAAATGATGTTTCTGCCTTATGCTCTTTAAGGCCTGCATTTTCTCCCTCTCCGAAGTTAACGACATTGTCTTGCTTTCTGCTTCTGCTCTCTCTGCAACATCATCAGAGGCATCCTTCTTTTTATCCTTATCAGAAGTGTCTTCTACAATATTTTCCATAGGATTTTGTGTATCTTCAGTAGCAACAGTATCAAATTCCTCAACATCCAGAATGGAGGAATAAATTCAATCATCAGTTTCTTCTTCCTGATCTTCCTTGTCCTTAACTTCTTTTGCTTTCTGCTCTTTATTCCTCTTAGAGTCACCATCAATAGGAGCATTTAATTCCACATTCATCTCTATATTTTATTTATCAGATTGGTCCAGAGGAATTTGAGTATCCTCTACACAATCAACATTATCTTCCTTCATCATTTCTTCATCTCCTTTATTCAATATTTCTTCTTCCAGAACAAAGAAATCATCTGTCTCATCTTGTTGTTCATTTTTCTTCAACTCTTCATTGTTCAGAATGGATGTATCATTAGCATCAATAGGTTCTTCAGTGACCACATAGAACTTATTCTTGTCCAGGACTTTCCTCAGAATTTGTTCTATTTCTTTGACCACTTCATCAATGTCTCCAATAATTAGCTTGTTCATCCTAATTTTGCTTCTGAATTCATCTTTAACTTCTTTGAAAATTTTATTTGCTTCCTTCTCAGAGATTACCAGACACAAACTGGTCAACACATGTTCTCTTAGCTCCAAATCCTTTGCTTTAGTAGCCTCTTTTCTCATCTCCAAAATGTCACTTAGACTCTTAGGGAGTTCTGACAAAATTTCCACAAGTGCTCTATTGAATGTATTTAAGTATTTAATAGTAGCATCCTCCAGAATTTTCTTGTTGACATTATCAAAGTTGTCATAATATTTTGTTATGGGCTTCAAATTCCCATGAACAGTTACTACATTCACAATGTCTTCAACTCACAGGGTGGATTTTTCAACATGGGTCTCAGTTTTTTGTATTTTGCTTACCCTTATACTTCTGGAGAGCTTGTCTTTGGCAACCCTTGATGCTTCTGCTTTCTCTAAATTTATTCTTCCAGAGGGCTTCTCCTTAGACACTTTAGCAGTCTTAGTGCCTGAGGCCTTCAACTCTTTAACCTCACCATTTGACTTAGTCTCTTCTTCATCCTCCTCCTCCACACTAATATATGATCTTTTGCCCTTTACTTTTGTCCTTTTTCCTTCCTTACCGCTAGGTTTTTCCTTGAATTTTTCTGTCATAGAGGAAGGTGATGCACCGGAGGCTAAACTAGAACTCCTAGTAGTCCTTGGCTTAGAAGAGGATTCTACCAGAACACTTCCATGTTCCCTATCTTGCTTCTCCTTAGCTTTCTCTATCCTTTCCCTGTTTTGTCTCACAACTTCTTTTGTTATGCCAATACATTCTGCATACATTTCAACTTGTCTTTGGATCTTTCTCTTAGATTCAGGTTTTCAAAGCTCAACATGTAGTTTCACACTAAGTTCACTATATGTATCAAATCTCTCAACTGAGGTATCTTTTGGTTTTCTCAGAAGGTGTTGAGCATACATTTCCAGTATTTGTCCATCAACTTCATACCCCATGGGCATGATCCATACAGTCCTTGGTTCAACTGCTTCCATCAAGCATTGATTTGTTTCCACCATGAAACAAATTGTATCCTTGTACTTTTCTATCACAGACATAGGGATTCTTTCCCTTGATTGCATTAGGTTCTGAAAATTCTTGAAATATCCCAAAAGAGCAGTCCTTTGGGCATTGGAGTTACCAATATTCTGCAAGTGCTCTCTTATTTGTATGGTAACAAGCTTATCAATGGTCCAACACAGGCTTTTTGTTTTGGGCACCTCATTCATGAAATAGAAGAACAAGCACAAGACCAATGTACCATACTTGAATGTATTCTTCTTATCCTTCTTGATCTTTTTTAGATTCTCCATTAGTTGGTTTTGTAGTAGCTCACACAAGTCATAGTCAACATTTTCTCTTAACATCTGATAAGCAACATAGATGGCTATACTAGATACTGAGTTTTCCCTTCTGGAGTGGTATATCTTATACCCAATCACCATGGACACAAATTTGACATCCAAATTAGTTATATCATTTATTGTCATTGCCCTCTTATCAAACTTTGACCATGTACCACCAGTTACAGTCTGATTCTTCACTGACTTTAAATCTACAATCCATCAGATGAGTTCAATCCTGTTACAGCCTTGATGGTGTCCTTTGTGATCTTAAAGGGTTTCATTAACCACATGCATTTGACTCAGTACATACCGGACCCACTCATTCTCATCGAAGGATGGGAACACAATAACTTGAATGAAATGTTTGTCTTGCAGCGCCTTATACTTAGGTTTAAGGCCATAAATCTCACCCCTTAGGTGATTCTTGAATAAATCTACTAACTTTGAGTCCCCAAACTCATCTATGCTAGCATGAATGTAAGCCCTAATATCTTCAACATGCAACACACCATGCAGAACATTAGAAAAGGTACCTAACATATCGACCTCTACATATTTGTGTGGATGCTTTTTTAATTTAGGTTAGGACCTTTTAGTGTTGTCAACAACCAATGGAGTAGCCATATCCAGAGATTGTAAATTCAGAGAGATTTACAGAGAATACCTTGTTTCGTCGGTTAGGGTTAGCTGTTGAATTCATTTTTTGCACTCCAAATCTTTGAAATCTCAGCTCAGGTGCTCTTCTCCTTGTTCTCTTCGAATGCAAAGTGATTAAAAAGTTGAGTGAATGACTTTTTATGCTCCGCAAGACCTAATTTTCCATTGTAATAAGTGCTTTTCCCTAATTCATCTGGTTACACTGTTTCTAAATACAGTCAATCTTTAATTGATCTGCAATCAATCGCATTAGATTCTTTTCTTCCAGAATCTCCTTTAACAGATCTAAAATAGGCTTTCTTATCTTCATTCATCATGCCAGATTCAGGCACCCACTTACTAGCAGGGGGAATTAGATTTTCAATGCAGTTCCCCCTTAGCCAGAGCTCTTGTTTCAATTCCTAGAGGAATTATCACACTGAATTCCAGTGTAGACCCATCACCATCATTCATTTCACCTTTCTTCACCCATGTTTTATTCATTTCATTCTAGAGCTTATTCACATCTACTTTACTCTTGCATTTATCTTGTCTCTACATGTTTTTGTTTCTATTTATGGGACCTTTTCTATCATCATTTCTGCTTCTGCAGAATCTTGCAATATGACCAGATCTGTTGCAATTAAATCACAACATTTATTTGCTCATTTGTTTGATTTCCTCTTAATCTGCACTTATTTGCCATGTGTCCAAATCTATTGCATGCAAAACAATTGTCATTAAAAGAATTAACATTTTTTCTGTTGTTAGAGTAGTTCATCATCATACTTTTGCATTCATTGGATCTATGACCATACCTTTTACAATTGAAGCATTGACTGGAGAAAGATGGACCACTTTGATTCACTCTAGTTCTACACTAAGTAGCTCTATGACCAAATTTATTGCAACTGAAACAATTTCCATTGAAAGATGGATACCTTTGAGCATTAGGTTATCTTACCAGAGACCTTCTAGGATTCCATCTTGGATTTCTTCCTTCAGGATTTTGTTGACTAGATCCAGAGCTGTCACCTTTCTCATATCCTAGACCATGTTTATCATCTACCTTCTTCTGACTATCAAGCAACACCTCAAGTTTAGCTGATCTTATCTTGAACTTCTCTTTGTATTCATTTGTAGCTTGTAGGTCATGTTTGAGAATAACAATTTTTGTTTCAAGATGTTCCTTATTATACCTGGTTTCTTGTAGATCAGACTCTAGATGGCCAAATATTCTGTCCAATCTACAACACTCTTCTGTTCTTTCTTTCAGAGACTGATTCAGGTTTTCTCTAGTTTTCTTCCTTTCCTCAATTTCCTTGGTTAGCCTCATCACCCCAGATTCCATCTCATGTTTTAGGACAACAACTTCCTTTGCCAGCTTCTCACATTCCTTTGTCTTCTCCTTCAGAATCTCATCCATGCCATTGTCTTCATTCTATTTACTAACCGATGAAGAAGCTCCCTCCTTTTTTCCATGGATTTGCTCAGTTGCCCTTTTAAAGTCTGAATGAAATCCTCAACATCTTTAAGATTCTCTTGCAATTCTTTGACTTCTGCTCTAGACTAATCAAGATCTTCTAAAGAAACTTTAAGTTGTTCATTGATGCTATCAGAATACCTAAGTGAACCCATTGAAACACCTTCCTAGATCTTCCTCAAACTGTTAAACTTCTTCCAAGGAACTTTGCTCTGATGCCAATTGTTGAAATTAAGGAACACTGAGAGGGGGGTGAATCAATGTTCTGAAAAACTTATTATTAATTTTCTTTATTAATTTACCACATACATTCAAACGAAAGAAGCATGAAGTTAACAACAACAATAAAAATATCATCACACATGAACACTAAGATTTTTACATGAAAACCCGATTAAGGGAAAAACCATGGTGGGGGTTAACCCACAAGATTTTATACTCTATTAAAATTATTACAAAATTGGAAGGCACATGCCTTCAGGCGCACTACCCAGAGCTCACTGCTAAAAGGAGGCTCACTGCCTATAAGATCAATTACAAGAGTTCACTAAAATACTTAAGCTGAAGAATAGCATCTAACAATGTAAGATTATGGTTCCAGTTAGGCTCAATATACTAACTTCACACACTTCCTTTCGTATTGCCTTGTTTCACTATTATGCCATGATATGAACCCTAGATCTCTTTACTTCACACTAATTACTGCTACACTTCACACCTCTCACTTCATATTCGCACTAACATCTATCAAAATGCTCACACCCATTGATCATATATATCCGCAACATAAAATTACATCAACTGCAGTCGGCCTCAAGAAAACTTAGAAACTTTTCAAAGATCATTGTTCTGTTGGTTGAATCCATGCACAAACATTAATTTGGACCACAACTTATGAATTCAAGTTACCACACATGTCGTCCAATACCACTAGATCTCATAAATAAATTAACAAACCACTTCTCTTAATCTGCACAAGGATCAAACACCAAGTCGGCCTGTTCTTCACTGAACTGAACTGTCTAACCAAAACCCGATACTCAGAAGATTGTAACTTTCAATCCCTTCATCACCAGAGGCTAAAAATTTGGATTTAGGTAGCCTTGACATCCCTTAAGATTCCCTCAGATCCACAACATAATATGATTATCTATGGAGAAATGCGGACCAAAGTGTTGAACCCTATCATATGCTTTGTTCTTGTCTATCCAGACTTAGACAAATTTGCAATCTGACTTCTGGTATGACCAAATGATACAATACGGATGTGTAAGATAGATGTAGTTGCCATCAATGACAACACCAGACATGCCTAGCAGTGTCTCTTTCCAACATAAAGACTCACACTAAAATGATAGGATTAGTTGAGTTAGTCCAAAATGATATAGTCTAAGAACCTCATGCAACATAGTCAACAAAAAAATAAGGACACATGTTTTTAATCCATCTTTCCCTATACATTATTGGCCCCTATGATCTCATAGAACATCTCAATACAAAATTTAATATGATCTCAATTGTAGGTTTCTTGAAAAAGTGTCTATCTTATCAAGTAACCCTATTAGAAGTCATTGGACTAAAGTACCTTACTCACATAAACCCTCCTCCACAAGAACAAATGAATTAGATTGAATTAGTTATTAACCCCCCAAATATATAATTTCAAGTTCCATGTTCTTCTTTGAGTATACGTACATGACTACAAAGGCTAAACTAATAAGAAGAGGAAATGCTACTCTATACCTACAAGTCTAGCTTTTTGAGACATGCATCAAGAGAAATCTAATTGATGATGGATAGATATAGTGAATATTGTTCCCCTTTCCCTCTTATGGAGAATGAGGTATACTGAAACAAACATCACCTCTTGTCGAGGCACTCTACATGGGTACGATAACCTAGAAGATACAACCATTAGAAAGTTCACCCTCCTAATCACCCTTAGGCCTAAGATGGTTCCCACCATTTTTCATACCACAAAGAAAGACAAAAGTTATAATTTCATATTTTGAAGACCCTTAATTCGTAAAATGAAGGTGATCCCTTCCACTTTGTTGCAAGAGATTAGATTCCTATAACTAGGAAAGATCTACATCACTATAGAAGACCATAAACTATTTAACATGTGAAAAATGACATGAATAAAAAATAGTTGAAATACCAATAGACTATGATTTTTCTACAAACAAAATCATGATCTTGAAATTCATTCCATGAATCATCCACTTGATAAACAAAGAGTAAAATTAAAAGATAGTTAAAGACCTAGGAACCTCTATGTTTGAAGATGGAGAAAGTTAAAAATGAGTTACAACTATCTCCAAGAAGATAACTACAAAATAGTTGATTTATTAAAGAAAAAGATGAACCCTTTCATTTCCTCTTTGAAGGGACCAATAAACTCTATATGGTTAATGTAGTTTTAAATCTTTATATCTTTATAGACATTGAGGAGGATGTGTTAGAAGAAAAACCCAAGCTTACACCTAGACTACTACAAAATGATTCATTGCAATAACCCCAAATAAATGATACTCCATGGCCACTTCTGAGGAGGTGGATAGCTCCTTCCAATTAAATCCTTTAAAATATGGTTGACATATCTAAAATTATTGAATAGTTAGACTAGAGTATCTTTGTTTATATGAAGGGAGAAGAGTCTAAAAGTAAATCTATAGTTATCCCCAAACCAATATCTCAAATCACTCTAAACCACTAGATAAATAAAAAACCACCTACAATGGAAATAAGGTGAAGGTTCCTATATGTCATCATTCCCACTAGTCTTGAAGAAATCAATGATTTCATATTTTTTGATTCCATAGATGATGAATCGAAATATGACTCCAAGGTTTGACTCAAGCCACATGTAAATAAGAAATCTAAAAGTAATCCCTCACCTTAGAAATCCATCGGATCAAATTCTAAGTGGGAAATACCTCATGTTGAAGTGGTAATGATTGAGAGATGAACCCTAATGAAAATTAAGTAAGTGTGGGTGAGTCTTGATGAAAGAAAATGATATGGATAACTATTGCAACAATAAATGCAATGGTATTGGAACAACCTAAAGTGTATGGGGATTATTCCATGTATCTATACCTAGAAGTGATTGTGAAGGTGGGCATTATTTTTTACTTCCCAAAAACCCAAGAAGAATCTCATACTCATTATAAACTACACTATTTTTTATAATCCATTAACAATAAAGAAGACATAAAAAATAGCTTGGGACATCATCTTGATTTTAAATTATGTTTTTATTAATGAGGGGATCCTCTATTTTAATATATTTCATCATCAAGCCTTTTATCACATTAGGGCCCAATCCTCCAAAGACAAGTTTGAGTGGAAGTGGAGAAATCTTCGCCCAATAAATTAAAGTATGATACCTAGTACTCAAAGAAGGAAGAATAAAAATAAAATAATGTTTCACATTGATTGGAAAGCCACATATATTCTTAAGGAAGACATTTCTAATGAAACTTACCTCTTGTTTACTATAGAATGTGAAGAGTTTGACAAAATAATTAATTCCCTCCACTTCTTGGAGATATTATATCTAAAAATAGAAAACAAAACATAAAATGAATATGCATTTCATTTTGTTCATTCCACCCTATTAACTATTAGACAATTGATCCTTTCTTACTTTCCTCTTAGTAGGATTTATATGTTGCTAATATATATGTTGTCCTTACTAGGTCATGGGAGTTACAAAGCACAAAAGGGTGAAAGTTCAAACCCATGTGACACTTTCAACCAACTAAATAGTTTCTATACAAATAGTTTTTCTCTAAACAGTTCCACTTAGAAGGGTTTTGCTCAGAACCACATGGCATTGCATGGCATAAAGAGTTTCACCCAAAACCTTTTCACCTAAAATTTGTAAATCTATAAAATATGATTTCAACTTTGAAAATCTAGTATTTATTTGCATAGAAGGTTTCGGACGAGAGAGTTTCACCCAAAACATTTCTAGGTGATACAGTCTCACCCAAAACTATTTATGTGGCATCCCATGTGGCAACCAAGCCCCCCATTTTAAAAAATAAATAAAAGTTCATGTTAAACTCCAAATTTCTCCCGTCAAAACATATTTGCACAAAAATGATTGAATACCCATTGTAATGCTCGAAGTGCAAATTCTAGATATATATTTTTGTCAAATTTTGATTATTTTGATTATATTTTTTTGAAATTTATTGTAAGTAGGTTATTATAATCAAACATGAAGCAAATTAGAAATTACAAAAAAATTGGTAAAGTATATTTTTAAATTTTGAAAAATATATGGTGCACTACAGGAGAAATTCTTCTCCAAGAGGGTATTTTTTGTTTTCAAAAAAATAAAAAAAATGTGTAAAAGTTGATGTCCCATGAAAAATATAACGTTCTGATTAAATTTGACTTTAAAAATTATAAAAAAAAATTATTGAAAATTAATTTTTTTCCATGCACTAGTTATTTGAGTTGTCTAATTAGGAAAAAAATAAATTAAAAAAATTATTTTTTCTATATTTTTCTTGATGTCCCATCGACATCATTTTTTTTTAAATTAGCAATTAAAATTCATCAATTAAATTCAAAAAAATATTTGACTGAGTATAAAAAAATTAAAAAATTATAAACATAAACTACACTACAATTGCTACATTTCATTAGTTTATGTGATTTTAAAATTCTATACTTTAATATGATTTTTTTGTCTTTTAAGTTAGAAAATTTTGTTTGTGTTGGTCATTTCCTTTATAAAAGTGTGACACAGTACTGAAGTTTTACCCAAAACAACTTATTCCCTTTGCATTCCCAAAAAGATAAATAAACTAGTCTTGATCTTTCAATTCATTCTAATCTTAGTATTTATCATTTTATAGGTTTATTTACATTAGGTAATATATGATATAAAACTAGCTCAAACCTAATAGGAAAGTATTCCCAACCCTCCTCAGTAAGGGGTAGTCTTAGAAGCTAGTAGGCTCCCATTTGGTTGATTTAACCCCTTACTTGCCTTACCTAATAATTAGTGATGAGACCTTTCTTCTTGCACTAGTAGAATTGGGGTTAGGAAAAGGGGGCCACATACTCTACAAATAAAAGAAAAAATAAAAGGGAAAAAGACAAAGAAAATAAAATCATTGCACAATCTCCATACTCTCGATTGTAGACCTCAATCAATGATATGAGGGTGACATTCAAAAGAAAAAGAAGTACATAAGTAGAGCACACAAACACACAAGTTAGGTTAAACAACCAAGAGTCTCACTCACCTTTGTTAGACTTAGGGCATACAACTGAGATGTGGGGTGAATCAGTTGTACGAAACTTTCTTAATTTAAATACTTGAATCTTCTTTAGTGATTAGTATAATATTAATCATGAACCATAATGCATTTAAATCAAAAGCAGAAACTCATCAACACATAAGACACCAAGATTTTGACATGGAAAACATGGTTAAGGGAAAAACCACGGGGTGATTAACCCAAAAATGTATTCTTTGTTAGAAGAATAGAAAGAACAAAATGGCACATGCCAATTAGGGCTCACTACCTGAGCACACTGCTCACAAGAGGCTCACTACCTACAAGAGACACACTTTCTACAAAAGAATAAGTATCAATTTTATGAACTAGAGAATAGCATCTTCAGCATGCTTGAATCAGTTACATTTAAGCCCAAACCTTCTGCTCTGCCTTTCGCACTTCTCTTCACTACCACACACTCATCACCATAAGAAACACTTCAAAATGACTTCACAATCCCTCATTTATACAAGGCATTGACTTAGGAACAATCATCTAAGTCGACAAACACCTACAAGGACATCCGCAAGACGTGTAATACATCCAGTCGGCCAGTCTCAAGAACACCAATATCCGTGGTTATTCTTCAAATGCAAACTCTAACTTTAATGCAGACCACCAACATGAACTAGACATGATCCAACAATCATCCTAACCTTCCCTGAATCACCAAGAACATCCGCACTTCATCATCCTACTGGAATTCATCTCTCCTTCATCTGGAACTTCAAGAACATAGTCTGTCATCACTGTCACAAATGAATAGGCTCTTCCGGACCTTCAACCCATGAACCAATCTAGTTGATACTTCACAGGAATATCCTCAACACTCCCTCAAATCCACAAAATGAGATAATGAAATTATGGATCTCACTGGACCTATCTGTAGCACTCTGTCACCTCTGAACACCTGCCGGAACCGGTTCTACTTGAGTGACCATAACTTCTTTAGATCTTCATGTAGACCTCTGAAAACTTGACTGGAGCATCTCAAGACTTATATCTACAAACCCTTTAAACCACATCCTCTGATCCTCAACCTATTGAAGACTTTTACCTTCTTGTCATCACTATTCTTCACTGTTTCTGATTGAGACTAATTTTCTCAATATCCTCAGCACACAGCTCATCTAATCCTTCTAATTAATGCAACATGAGTATGTTGACATCAATGACAACACTGATTAGGCCCATACTTGCAACAATCTCCCTCTTTGTCATTGATGGCAACATATGATGTGAAAAACCATCAAGATAGGAACTTCTCCTTGCTGTCACAACTCCCCCTAATAGCAACAACTATTCACATGTCTTCTCTTCCTTTATTGCTCCCCCTTTGATCATCAACCACTTGTTTTTCACATGTCTTCTCTCCCCCTTTGACATCAATGGCAAAGGGCTCATACTTGCAACTCCATTACTTCACAACATACCAGCTGCTCCCCCTCAGTAGCAGCTCCCTTATCATCAATCTGGATGACAAGATATGACTGTGATATCCACCGGATTGATGCGCATCAATGCATCCTAGTTCATCACTAGAGGGGCAATAACCCCTAACTTCTCCCTGAGATACTAAAAAGAGTCCTTGGGAAGAGGTTTAGTAAAGATATCTGCAATCTAATCCTTGGAGGGCACATACTCCAATCTGACTTCATCCTTGTTCACTTGCTCTCTTAGAAAGTGAAACTTGATAGATATATGCTTAGTCTTAGAATGCAACACCAGATTCTTAGAAATATTTATTGCACTTGAATTATCACAGAAAATTGTGATAGGCTCCTCATATTCTACTTTAATAACTCTTAGCATCTGCTTCATCCACAAAACTTGAGTACAACTACCTGCTACTGTAATGTATTCTGCTTCAGTTGTACACAGGGATATTGCCTCTTGTTTCTTGCTTAGCCAAGAAACCAATCTTTTCCCCAAAAAGAATGCTCCTCCACTGGTACTCTTCCTGTCATCCACATCTCCTGCCCAATCTGCATCTGTATATGCATGAAGAGAAAATTATGATCTCTAGGATACCACAGACCATACTTAATTGTTCCTTTTAGGTACCCAAAAATCCTTTTGATTACCATGACATGAGATTCTCTGGGATCAGCCTGGAATCTCGCCACAAGACCAATAGCCTACATTATATCTGGTCTAGTTTGAGTGAGATATAATAATCCTCCAATCATTGATCTGTACTTTGTCTAATCTGCGTTAGGAGAGTCATCATCTTTGTTCAACTTACATCCGGTTTCCATGGGAGTATTCATTGGCTTTGAATCTTCCATTTCAAATTTCCTCAACAATTCTTTCACATATTTGGTCTAAGAAATAAAGATTCCTTTCTTGGTCTGAGTAATTTGTAGACCTAAGAAGAAATTCATTTCACTGAGCATTGACATCTCAAATTCACTTTTCATTTGATTTACAAAGGTTTTACACATACTGTCTCTTCCTCTAAAGATGATATCATCAACAAATACTTCAACAATCAAGATGTTTTCATGATCAATTTTGAAATATAGGTTACTATCAGCAGTACCTTTGTTGAAACCAATCTTCAAAAGATGTTTGTCCAGTCTTTCATACCAGGCTCTTGGGGCTTGCTTTAGTCCATACAGTGCCTTCTTCAATTTGCAGACCATATCATCATGCTTAGATAATTGAAAACCATCCAGTTGTTCAATGTACACTTCTTCTTCTAAGTCACCATTCAAGAAGGCAGACTTGACATCCATCTAATACACCTTAAAATCCTTGAAGGTAGCAAATGCAAGAAATAATCTGACTACTTCAATTCTTGCCACCGGAGCAAAGGTTTCTTCAAAATCAATCTCTTCTATTTGAGAGTAGCCTTTGTAGACCAATCTAGCTTTATTTCTGATTACTTCACCAATTTCATTTAGTTTGTTCCGGAAGACCCATTTGGTTCCAATCACATTCTTGTTTCTAGGTCTGGGAACAAGATCCCAGGTGTGATTTTTCTCAATTTGCATCAACTCTTCCTCCATTGCTTTGGTCCAGTTTTCATCATTGCAGGCTTCATTTATTGTCTTAGGTTCAATCTTTGAAATCAAACAATGTTCGTATGAATTTTGAGCAATTTTCCTTCTAGTTTGCACACCTTTGCTCTTGTTAACTATGATTTGATCTTTAGAGTGGTTCAGTCTTACATACCTTGGAACTTTGGGAGTTTCTTGCACTTCTGTTTCTTGATCAGGCTCATTCAGACCTATCTCTTCTTCCTAATTTACCAGATCAATCTGAATCTAACTTTTAGAATAGGATTGAGCTCCTTGAACCAGAACACCATTCTAATCATCTTCATCATATTCATAAAACCTTAAGGGTTTCTCTATTCCCTCATCAACCTTCACATTTGTACTTTCTATCATCTTTCTTAATCTCTTGTTATAACACCAGTATGCTTTGTTTTGAGTAGAATAACCCAAGAATATTCCTTCATCACTTCTAGCATCAAACTTACCTAAATCTTCATCTCTTTTGATGTAACATTTGCTACCAAAGACTCTGAAATATCTTACAGTAGGAGTAATACCAAACCAGAGTTCATAAGGGGTCTTACCGGTATTGCTTCTGATTTGAACTCGATTAAGAGTATAGACTGCAGTGCTGACAGCTTCTCTCCAATAGATCTGAGGAACATTTGCTTCCATCATCATAGTCCTAGATGCTTCTTGGATGGTCTGGTTCTTTCTCTCCACTACTCCATTCTATTGTGGAGTCCTCAGAGTAGACAGCTGTCTCTTAATTCCATGTTTCTCACAGAATTCTATGAACTCACCGGATGTGAATTCTCCACCTCTATCAGACCTCAGACATTTCAAATTTATTACTATTTCATTCTCTACCATAGCCTTGAATATTTTGAATTTCTCAAGAGCTTCTGATTTCTCCTTTAGAAAGGTTACCCACATCATCCGGGAATAGTCATCTATTAGCAGCATGAAGTATCTATCACCTTGAATACTTCTAGTTCTTGCCAGACCAAAAAGATCAGTGTGAACTAAGTCTAATAATCCGGTAGAAGACAGTTCCTTGCTTTTGAATGTGACTCTGCTCAGCTTACCCAACTAACATTCCTTGCACAAGTTGTTAGTAGGTTTCACCAATTTTGGAAGATCTCTTACAGCCTGAGTATTGCTTATCTTGATGATATTGTCAAAATTCACATGACACATCCTTCTATGCCATAACAAACTCTGATCAACTTGAACAAATAAGGAGCTTTTATCAGTACCAACGAAGTGGAATATATTACCTTTAGTTTGAGTACCAAATGCAATCTCTGTTCTAGATCTTTCAAAGATTTTACATTTTCCATCCTTGAATCGGAGATCATAGCCTTTGTCCACCAACTATCCAACACTGAGAAGATTGTGCTTCAAACCTTCAACATACAGTACATTACCAGTTTTGTTTCTTCTATTAAAAGAAATAGTTCCTCTTCCTCTGATTCTACCAGCAGAATTATCATCAAACTTCACCACTCCTCCTTCATACCTATCCAATTCTATGAACTTATTCTTGTCACCTGTCATGTGGTGAGAGCAACCACTATCAATGACCCAATCATTCTTTTCTTCAACTTGGCAGCCAGAGCTCTTTCTACAACTTTATGATTGATAGATACATAGGATATTGGTTCTTCTTCCTTGATTGCAATAAACACCCATTCACTTCCAAATTTGTTTCCTATCTCTAATTCATCATCTATTACTCCTTCATTATCATCTTCTTCATGAACATAGTAACAATTCTTTTGGAACCTTGATCTATTAGGATTTGGCTTTGAAAATCTTTCCGGACATCTTGAGGCAAAATGACCAATCTTATTGCAGTTAAAACACTTAAAAGGCAATTTTCCTTCATACTTACCAGATCCTCTTGGCAGTCTTTTTGCAATGAGGGCTTCAAGTTGAGCAGTTTCTACTTCTTCTTCTTCCAGGTCTTTTCTTGCTTTTTCATACCATGACAATTTCCTTGATGAGTTCTCTCCCAGATCAAATCCTTGTTTAACCTTCACAGAGGCACTGGCTTTGAATGCAGATTCAGTTTTGAGGGGATTATCTCCAAATTCAGTCATTTCAAAAGCAGCCTGTTTGCCAGCCAATTGGTCTCTTGTGACAATTGTATGACATCTGAATTCATCAATGGCAATCTAAGAATCCTACCAACAATCTCATTTTCATCTAAGACTCCACCAGAATTTTAATTCCACAAACCAGCTCATTCACTCTTGGCATAAAAGTGGTAATATTTTCATCATCTCTCATCTTCAGTTTTTCAAATTTCCCTTTTAGACTCTGTAACCTTGCACATTTAACATACTCGTCTCCTTCATGTAGAAGTTCCAGTTTAATCCAGATCTCATAGGCAGTTGGTAGGTCAATAACATTTTAGAGATTTGAGTCAGTTAATGTGCTTAGAAGAGCCTCTTTGGTCTACCGATTGTTTTCAGCATCTGTGATTTCATTTAGGGTTGTTAGACCACCCTGTGGAGGTACATATGCTTTTGTGACCATGGACCAGTATGCCATTCCCATACATGGCAAGTGACATTTCATGCGACCTTTCCAAAGAGAAAAGTTGGTTCCATCAAACTTCAGACTATCCTTCTTATATGACGACATCCTGGATCTCCTCAAGTGGTTAAGCTCCTTTTAGAGGAACTTAGCTCTGATACCAACTGTTAGACTGATGGCATACAACTGAGAGGGGGGGTGAATCAGTTGTACAAAACTTTCTTAATTTAAACACTTGCATCTTCTTTAGTGATTAGTATAATATTAATCATGAACCATAATGCATTCAAATCAAAAGTAGAAACTCATCAACACATAAGACACCAAGATTTTGACATGGAAAACCCAGTTAAGGGAAAAACCACGAGGTGATTAACCCAAGAATGTATTCTTTGTTAGAAGAATAGAAAGAACAAAATGGCACATGCCAATTAGGGCTCACTGCTTGAGCACACTGCTCACAAGAGGCTCACTACCTACAAGAGAGACACTGTCTACAAAAGAATAAGTATCACCTTTATGAACTAGAGAATAGCATCTTCAGCATGCTTGAATCAGTTCCATTTAAGCCCAAAACTTCTGCTCTGCCTTTCACACTTCTCTTCGCTACCACACACTCATCACCACAAGACACTTCAAAATGACTTCACAATCCCTTATTTATACAAGGCATTGACTTAGGAACAATCATCTAAGTCGGCAAACACCTACAAGGACATCCGTAAGACATGTAATACATCCGGTCAGCCAGTCTCAAGAAGAACACCAATATCTATGGTTATTCTTCAAATGCAAACTCTAACTTCAATGCGGACCACTAACATGAACTGGGCATGATTGAACAATCATCCTAACCTTCCCTGAATCACCAAGAATATTTGCACTTCATCATCCTACTGGAATTCTTCTCTCCTTCATCTGGAGCTTCAAGAACACAGTCTGTCATCACTGTCACAAATGAATAGGCTCTTCCAGACCTTCAACCCATGAACCAATCTAGTTGATACTTCACAGGAACATCCTCAACACTCCCTCAAATCTGTAGAATGGGATAATGAAATTCTAGATCTCACCGGACCTATCTGTAGAACTCTGTCACCTCTGAACACCTGCCGGAACCAGTTCTACTTGAGTGACCATAACTTCTTCAGATCTTCATGCAAACCTGTAAAAACTTGACTAGAGCATCTCAAGACTTATATCTACAAACCCTTTAAACTGCATCCTCTGATCCTCAACCTATTGAGGACTTTTACCTTCTTGTCATCACTGTTCTTCACTGTTTCTGATTGAGACTAATTTTCTCAATATCCTCAGCACACAACTCATCAAATCCTTCTCATTAATGTAACATGAGTATATTGACATCAATGACAACATCGGTTAGGCCCATACTTGCAACAACCTTTGATAGACCATCCTGTGTAAGGACACTTTATTTTACCCCAATTTTGACATTTTAGCAATCTTTTATCTAAGTGTAGAAAGTACTTATAAATATCGACACCTATTGATGTCTAGCATTACCTTAATGGTAACTTTAGATTTGGATTAGTATTTTTCCCTTTGTAAACTTTGTGTACACCAGCTATTCCATTTTTCTTATTCTTACTTAATTCCCATAATATCTGACATCTTATAAGTCTAGTGAGTAGTCTATATGTTAGTCAACCTACAATCCACTAAGTAAAAACCCTATAAAGAAAAATTATTGTGTCCATATCGTATCCATGTCATTTTAAAATATTAAATCATAGTAAAGTGAATCCATTTATGTGAAATTTATAAGCATGCAAGTGCTTCATCCATAGGTTTTAAGCCATATACATTGATCATGCATACATCATAGAGTTGAAAAATAGAAAAGAAGAGCAAAATATATAAACATAGAAACATCTGTAAATAGTGTAAGATAAAATTTTAGTTATCCATATGCATAAAGAGAAAGTAACTTGTATATGAATTCAATCATGAAAAAATAAGATTCAGTGTCAATCAAAACATCTAATAATATGTGTAAATGTCTAAGTACAAAGGTTTATATCATGGGGGACATCATGAATAAAAGTGAGCATATATTTGTATAAATCTTCCCATTCATGTAAGGAAGTCAAGTGTGTATAAGAAAAATCAATATAAATTCAAAGAATGTCCAATTAAGCTTGAGCCCTTTTCTACCTATGATCATGTAGGTGTCCTAACCTTATCACGAGGTGTCAAAAAATTTGTAGGTGTACCATCTCATGACTTGGAGGGTGTATGATGGTCAAACTTGCCTCTCACCCCTATCAATTCACTCATAGTGCTCACCTCCACTCAAAGTTTATTGTTCCCCCTTAATAACCCCATTTTGGATGGGTGCTTTGACACATTCAATGACTTAGATTAAATACTAAGTATCACACCTCTCTTGAAAATAATCAAATTTCTAAATGAAGATCAATTACCCCGAGGTCTCTATAACTAGGTCTTGGTCATGTAGAATAGCTTAGTTAGTTGTTGTAATGTTGTTTAATCAAGGGACCTACAGAAAAAACTTGACAATCTACTATAACTTGTTTTCTATGTTTTTTTAGGAAAATGGTGCAGAGCACCTAAACTGTAATATATTAAAATATGGAAAAGATATAGAGATTAGATACAAAATGCCCTTATAACAATTTAAACTAGACAGAGTAACCATGGAGAACCAGGCCAACCAAAAGACTATATCAAAGCACCCCCTTACAACACAGAGATAGAACTATTACAACGAGCAGAGGAGGGGAATTTACAAAATATATAGGAATACTCCCTCTCAAAACTAGCTAAATAAGTAGAAACATCAACTGTAATTCTAGTAATTACAAAAAATAACCCCTTAACAAATTGTATTAAGCATCCATATTAAGGTCTTGAAACATGAAACCTTACTGAGCAGGTTCACTCAGGGCATTAACATCAACAGCAGGGGGGCGGTGGAGGCAGTTAGAAGTGAAGCAGATGGTGCAGAGCCTAGAAAACTTCCCTTACTGAATCTTATAACTTGTTTTCTATGTTAGGGTTTAGTAATTTAGAAATTTTATGTAGAACTAAAACTAAACATTATGGCTTCCATGATTAAAATTTGAAATTATAGCACTAGAAACACATTTACAATTATTAGATGTTTAATATATTATTTTTATGCTTTACTTAAATAATTGAATTCTAATCTAAATCTAACCCTAAACTAAGGTCACTTTCTATAAAAAAATTGCAAAAGATAATGGAGAAAGAGAAAAAGACATATGAAACCTAGATTTAGATCTCCACTGCCATTCAACACCAAATAAATAGAATGAATTGGAAATAACTAATTCTTGGTTCACTAGATATATTCACAACTCCATAAAGGATAGTGCAATCTTCAATGGAATTTATCAATTATGCGAGTAATCCACATTAAACAACCACTTATTAACATAGCTTAATGATACATTCTCACAAATGATGAAAGATAATGGTGTTTAGTTTGACCATGCACATTATTTTACAAGTAACAAAATATCAGTGATATGAAACACCCAAATCAATCATATATTTATAACATCATGTGCATAAACAACAAAAAATCACTTAGAGTTTGAAAGACTAGAAATATTCACAACTCCACAAAGGATAGTGCAACCTTCAATGGATTTATAAATTATGAAAATAATTCATGTTAAACAACCATTTATTAGCATAGAATAGTGAGACATTCTTTCAAATGATGAAATAAAATGGTTTTTAATTTGACCATGATAACAAGTATTTTACAAGTAACAAAATATTAGTGATATGAAACACACAAATCAATCATATATTTATAATATCAAACATATAGAAAACAAAAAAGCATTTAGAGTTTGAAAACCATGTTGGAATATTTCTCAAAATAAAGATCAATTGAATAATTTTTCATTGAATTCATGAATTTCCTTTAGTCTCAATAGTGTCCAACCTACAAAACATGAGAAGGACTACCTTATACACCTAGACAGTGTCCTTAGTACAATATTCAAAAACTAAGATTTAATCAAATATAATGGTCTCAATTTGTGGCACATTTAACAATTTGTTGCAATAGGCAGAAAAAAGATCCCCATCATCCATTCTTAACAACTTTGCATTGAATGGGTATCTTTTTTTGCATGGCATGAGTTCCTAGAAACTTAGTCTTTTCATGGACCATTTTGTAAAAGGAAATTACAATTAAATAACTTGAAGACCAATGTAAAATTGTGTTTGTCCTAGGAGAATGTCACTTTTACAAAATTGTTAGTTACACAATTAAAAAAAGTCAAAATATTTTTTGACTTCAGATCCTCTTCATTTATCACATCCTCTATAATGATTGTATCAGTAGAAAATTTAGTTAAGCTATAATGGGTCTCAAATGTGGAATAAATTTTATAATGCAAGGAATGGCATTTGGCAGCACCTTTGTCAAACTCCTTGAAAGTAGCTTTCAAATTCATCAATTTGTCAATGGACTCAGGATTGAAGGAATAAAGTTCTTGTATGAATTCAAGGAATATGACATCCCTTACATGTTTCTTTCAGGTGGCATCATCATTGATTTGTTCTCCTTCCTCTTAATAATGTTGAATACTATTATCAATCAATCCTCAAATAAAAAATAGGACATCAACCATTTCATTATTCACTTCAATTATTTTTGTTAGACTTTCTTCTAGTGATTTAAACCTTAATTCAATTATTTATACCTATACATTTAGCTTATATGTATGGGTAAGTGCATGGAAATGAGGACAAAAAGGGGGTCAAAAGTGGCCACCTTTTATTTGAAATCAGCTAAAGCCGTAGTTCGATAAGTAATTCAAGATATTTACACTCAAAATTTGAATATATGATTAACAACAAGAATTGTAGTAATATGAATCTATTTTGTAAACTATTAAATATTATAAAAAAATCAGGTTAAGGTAAAGGGGTGAAATGATAAGTGCACACAAAAGTGTTCCTATTTTTATCACTAAAATATAACATAGTGTCTAGTGTGTTCCCCCCTATTTTTTTTGTGCTCTATTAGGTATTTTTAAGAACTAGTTGGTGAAAATATAGGCAAGAGTGAGTACCACAAGTATATTTTTTTATATTTTTCATTGAATATTTTTTTTTATATTTTTTTGAAGTGGATAAATACTGAAAATTACATGACTAAGTCTGCACATCACATAAGATGCACAAAAATTATTAAAAATGTAATTTTTTTGTTCAATGTGTATATAATGAAGCATAGAAGAATCCTATATACATTTTTCAAATTTGGATAAGCGAATCAAAAGTTATAAAAAAAGTCAATACACATATATTGGAGGAATATCAAGACACTCTTCAAAGAAAATAAAAATAAGTACCTTAACTTATTCAAAATATTAAAAAAATTGTATGGATAGAAACGTAAGAAGTAGCTCTTTATTTTAGTAGTGTTTTTAAAAAAATTGTTGCAAAATGTGTAAACCTAATGAGGTTGAAGTTTGAATTCGAGATGTTTAATGTTAAAAACATGAATTTAAGAGCCACAAGAGATGTCCAACCCTTAGGCATGGAAATCCAATCCTAAATGTGAAGGATCATAAAAAAATTTGAATTCAAGGCATTAAAAATGCATACATGTTAAACCAAGTACATGTTATATTTTTAACAATACAACTATGTTTTGCTAAAAATGTCAAGGTTGGCCACTAATTTCTCCCCCATTTCCATGCAGTTACTCGTATCTTGCTTCCCTAAAATTCTCTCTTTGACCAAAGCTTCAAAACTTATCTTTCACATTATATCAATTCTTGGCAAGTTTTAAGTATGAGTAGCCAATTCTTCATGAAAATCTTACACTAGGCCTTTTATCTTCCCCCCAATCTACTTTCTGACACCTTACAACCATATCTATAAATATCTCCCATCCATTACTCTACGGATATGGCTAAGTCTTTCATCTTGTCTAGATTGGTTACTTATTAGGAAATTACAAAGTTCTAGGGGTGTGATTGACACATTTATTTCCCACAATTGTTCGATCAACTACATGAAAGAGGTGAGTTCTACAACTTGCTCCTTTAGTTCTTTCCTAGCCCTTTGGTCTTTATCCATCCAAGAAACAATAGTAAAAATATCTGTCCATATCTTGTGTATATCTGCCTCTCTAGTTTGGTTCCCCAAGTTTACTTTGGTGATCTGATAATTAGTTGGGAACATGCACCCTTTACCTTTTTCCACCAATGGGGTTGCAACTTCTATAATTCTGGTGTACTATATGAAAAAGTGTATGAAAGTAATGTTTCTTTGTTTTCTAGCTTAGTCATTAAGCTATGAAACTTTTCCCACACTATGCTAGATACTTGACTGTGAAAAGATAAAGTTTAACTCAATTGTAGCAAGAAAAAGTTAAATGACATCTTATCTAGAAAAATCTCCCTTTACAACTTAAACTAAGTTAAATCGAAATAGAGGAAAATAGAAAGAGATCTGCAAATTCTAAAAAATATAACTATTAAAATGACAAATAGAGTATAGAACTATAGATTACAGAGAAAGAGGAACCTAGAGCACAAACTTAGAATTCATTGTCTAGGATGCTAGTGTGATGCATATACTTCCATTTGATGTACTATCATCCATACATTGTGTTGTGGTGTACAAATATTTTTAAACTTTCCTTTTTGTCTTGATTTCAAACCCATCTACATAATAGGAAACAAGGACAAGTAAAATAACAAACCAGGGGATACCAAATTACATAAAACTAAAGAAAAATAATATATTATATGTATTTTGAAGTCAAAATATAAATTACAATGGAGAGGAAGAGAAAGGATAAATACCACCATGCTAATAACACAATAATGGATTTTACAAGTAACAATAGAGATAACATAGAATATTAGAACACTATCACCACATGTAAGATGGAGAGATGAATATCTACAAAAACCCAAGAGCAAGATATCCTCAACAAGGTAGATATGTCATGGAAACACTAGTTGGATATAGAGTGTCTAAAACCTTCAAAGAGTTTGAGTAAAAATGTTATTGATCATATTCATGAGATTTTTTAATTCCAAGAGCTTAAAAGACTGAAAGATTACTATTATGAGAGCCAAAGAATGCAAGAGATTGATTTATAATGCTTGGAGATATTTGAAAATAGACTTAGGAGGGAAAATAATAAGGTCTAAGGCTTGGAACAACCATTAGGATTTGATTCAAGTTGGTTAACAAAAAAAGGGCACTCAACAAGGTAGTACAACTACTTAAAAATGATAGTTGTATGACAAAATGCTAGAGGATGCTAAAAAGTCCCATAGATTTCCATGTGTTTGACTCTAGTGTCTAGATAGAATAAACTTTTGAAAGATTTAGACACTAGGGAAGAGTCGGAAAAATGCAAAAAAAATTATTGTTTTACACAAAATGGGTGCATGAAGGCATAAACAAAAGCATAACCTTGGCATCGAGGGAAAAAAGACTAAGACAATGCAAAAATGAGAGTAAAAGCATTCTAGGGGTTATAAAAACTAAACCAAGTCCTAAGCATAATGTAAAATGGCAAGGGTATGCAATTTTTGATGTTACATTTTTCCCCCAGTTTAGCAAGCTGATGACACTAGGTGATAAGCTACACTAAAGTATATAAATAAAATAACATCGTGAAAGAATACTCTAAAAGGATACTCTAGATGATGTATAATAGGTCTTAAAGTAGAGGAATTATTCCCATATGCCAATAACATACAAGATAAATGTTTTAAACAACAAAAACCTACATGACAAGCAATGCTAGATTAACATATAAAACTTGCAAGATAGAAGGAATAGACCAATATAATATAAAAAACAAGAATGTTAGAAAATAATATACTCCAATGCATACTAGACATGTATAAAAGAAATGATACGTAACAAAGAAAACCAAAAAATAGAGAAGAAGAACATACACTTGAAGAAGAGAGATGAAGAAAAACAAGCATTTTCTAGCATATGGTGTTTCTTGAAAAAATGTAAGGTATGGTTCAAGCTCTAATGTTCACTGTGTGGCTAGGAATCATACAATACTTTCATGAATCATGGGACCGGTAAGTGGTGTTTCTAGGTGATCCATGAAATGTTTAAAAAGTAGCTTGTGGGAAGCACACAAGCTAGCATGATATGTCACTAGGTGGCTCATATATAAGTACAATATTAGGGATTACATGGACTAGCATATGTTGTGGCTAGGTAATCCTGATAAGAGTGGCCAATCCAAGAAAGAATTTATAGATAGGACCACAACCTACTAATTTTTCAGGGAGCATGCCAATAATGCAGGTGTGTATATGTGTGTATGCACATGTAAAAGTGTAAAGCATTTCCACCCTTAAAATTGCATAAATCAAGAGTATGCAATTGATTTGAAGGTAGAAAATGGGAAAAGGTGATAGATATTTAGGAAACATATAGTAGTGGATATGTTCCTAAAGTTACCAATATGGAAAAGATTCCCCTAAGGAGAAGCATAAAATATGATGTTGTAAGCATGATACACATGAAATCATGATCATGGAATGACATCAAGAAGGGAGGCAATGTCACATGGAAAAAAGAAACATTACACGAAGGTACACAAAGGGATCTACTTGCTTGGGGTTAGTATATGTATATAGGAATGATAATCAAGGGATAAGGATGTAATCATCATCATCTCCCAATCATGTAGAACTACAAGTCCAAAGAAGGAATAACACATAGCAAGAAAATAAATAAAATTTTTGGGTTAACACGAAAGAGACCTAAATGTCTCAATGATTTGCATAATCCCAAAAATATGAAAGGTAAAAGTAAATGAAAGATAGATAATAGGTAATTAAAAATAGAGGAATGTCAAACATGGCGTTCCTCCTATATCCATGTACCAACAAGGGTAGAATGGGTCATCCAAAGGGAAATAACAAATAATCAAATAATGAGTACATGGTAGTACAAAGACAATGAAATTAGTCTATACATATGTACATATAGAAAAAGGGTGCTACTTGGGGATCCTTCAATCTATAAATTCATCCTATTCCATGTCTAGATCAAGTGGGGAGAGATGGAAACTAGGTGGTGAGGCCACCACAATAGGAGTATGAATAGAAGTACTATCAACAAGACATGGTCAAGAATTGTGATGAGTAACATCCTCTCTATCATCCATCAGTACAAAAAGTATCAAGGATTTGGTAAAGATCAACTACTAGAAATAGGAATGTCAGTAATAGGAGCAGTAGAGTGGGGTGGAGAAGGGTCCTCCAAACTTGAGGGAAGTGATACAGAAGGGTATAGCGGTGGAGAAATTGGGTTGGTCTTTGGTTTACAAAATGGTGGGGTCAGCTAGTATTATTATTTACATTTTGGAGGGGGATGGGGAATGTCAATGTCTAAAGTGGTAGGATGGAGTTCAAGGAATATCTAGTGGTGGGTTTAGATAAAACGGATAAGAGAAGACAAGGTAGTGCTAAATGACACTCACGTTAGGAAGATCTAAAGGCTAGGGGAATGGTGGTTGATTATGTACTTATAGAAACAAGGGAGGTTGGTGAAAGGATCTAATTCTACATGGATCTTTCTAGGTTTCTTTTCCTTGGGATCTTGAGAAGCACTAGAAGGTGGAGGACTAGAAGTCAGAGCATTAGGGGGAGGTTGGTCAATGAGATCACTAGTAGCAACACAATGTCAATGCTTTCACAATCCAGCTAGTTGGCTCAACCTAGTGCATGCTTTATTATTAAAAGAAGAGGGATGTGGATTCTCCATCATGTATTACTTTTCTTTAACTATTGGGGGATAGGTGGAGAAATTTGAGCATCCCGTCAGGGCTAAAGGACCACATGTGGGGTAGGTAAAGAAGAGGAAGGGGTGGGGAAAGGAATCTAAATTTACTTATATTTTTGATAAAGATTAAAGAGAAAGTCAATGTTAAGTTAGATAGTGAAAGAATGGATAGATTAGAAGTAGTTGAGGGAAAGGTATCCTAAATGGAGAAAAGATAAAATCAACTATGGGAAACAATTAGTACCACACCATTATGGGGAAGATTTAGATAAAATTATGTGTGATGGAAGCAATGGACCACATTATGCTGAGCCATCAATGGCCCAACTAAACATGATAATTATCTAAGGTAGGAATGATACTGAAAAGGAGGTCTAGGGTTTTTGGTCTAAATTGGATGGGAAAGGTGATTGGACCCAAGGTAGGTATAGAGAGGCCATCATGGATGCACATAAACATCTTAGAAGTATGATACACATCTTGATGCAGCTAGTGGATGTATAGAACTACTTAGTGACTACATTAGCGATGCAAATAGGATCAACCAATTTTCTACAAGTAATCTTTTGGTTAACATGAGCATGAATGTATAGAGTACCATCATATACACCCACATGAATGTTTTTTTTATTATTTTTTTATAGTTTTTATTAAAATATGTTGAAGGCCCTAAGAACAAAGCAAGATCGTATGAGTAGGAAGGGTGCTTCAAACTAGCTAAAGAACTACTAGTAATCCTACAAGGGTGTGCATAAATTTGTGAAGGATGGTTATCTCGTTATTATTATTTTTTTCTGAAGAAGAGGTTGGAGTCTTCCAATGAAAACCTTCTGTACATATAAGTTAGGAAGTACATATGGGATTTGTGAAGGGAGAGATTGATAATGAAAAATAAAATCAGTGAGCTTTTTGTTGGCTCTTTGTTTGCAATGTACCAATTTAGTGGCAGTGACATCGAGGCTAATGTTCATTTAGAAATTTTAAAGGAAATAGTTTACAAGATAATCAAAGGAGAAAATAGAAAGAATAAGTAGCAAGAAAAACCAATCCAAATAGGTGTCCTTCAATGACCATGGAAAGAATTACACTAAAATATGAATTCATTGTATAATGTGTTAAATATGAAGACATGCGTTTGTGAGTCTCCATTGCCATTATATGTCTTAAAGTGAAGAAAATCAAAGCTTAAAACAAGAAGTCCTAATAATATATCAATAAATAAATGATTATGGTGATAATAAGGTGCAATGAAAGGTTGTGATGAAGCGGAAAGATAAGCAAGTTGTTGTTTTAGGCTACTTATATTTTGCATTAGTTTGTTTATAATATGATCGGTAGTGTGCAAGGGTGTACTAGAAGCAATGATAGTAAGAAATCCTATGAAGAGTTGTGAAGGAAATGATTGGGAAAGTAAAGGATAGGAAGCCATGAGTTGGTTTGTGGAAAAAGTGAATAGCAAGGGTTGAGATGCAAGAACAAGCATGTATGAGTGAATGGGGTTTCTCACCATACCAAAAGAGGAAGGGTCTACATGACTGAACTATGTAGTGGAAGTGGAAACATGTGTAGGAATGGACATGTGCACACTTGGAATAGGCATGAACATAGATAGTTAGTTTTGGGTAATATTAGAATGGGAATCTTGTGTGTGTTCACAAGTAGCCACTAAAGTAGAAACATCATTGTTTACTATTAGGGATATCCCACAAAATAAATTGAGGTCCTTAGGATGATGACATAGCATAGTGTGTCTTGAATCAAGAATAGGTTTGGTGGTGTTGTGTATTATCCCATCATCATTAAGGTGTGTTTGAAAGTCTAAAATGTGCCTATCTAATTGACATACATTAGACTAAGAACCCATACAAAGAGATTCTACATGGTCAAATCCAATCTTAGTATCATGATATGTTTTAGTAGGGAATTTGGTAACACTATGAGGAATGTGATGCTTGGATCATAAGAGAATTTAGAGAAATCAAAAGATGCTCTAATGGGAGTAGTAGTTGTTTAGGAGTGAGACATTTTTAAGTTTTGATAACTTCTTCAAACAATCTTATCAGAAAAAAGATTTGTTAAAAAAAATCATAAAAGAGTAGAATAATGAGCTTTTCAACACATAATCCAAAGTGATGAAGAGGATTGGAAAGGTATAAGTTTGACTTGTCTTCGGTTCACAAAAATATAGTCTATGAAAAAGTGTATAAAAGAAATATTTATTTGTTTTCTAATTTATTTATTAAACAATGAAACTTTTCCAACACTATACTAGATAAGTCTATGAAAAGATAAAGTTTAACTCTAATACAACAATAGAAAGATAAATTATATCTTATCTAGGAAAATTCCCTTTACTACTTTTACTATGCTAAAGCAAAATAGAGAAGAACAAAAAGAGATCTATAGATTCTAGAAATTATAACTACTAAAATGATAAATAGACTACAAGACTAAAAACTAGAGAGAGAGAGAGAGAGAGAGCGACTTGGAACAAAAAACTAGAGTCTGTTGTCTAGGATGCTATCATGATGCGTGGATGTTTGTGTGACACACTGTCACTGTACAGTGCACTGTGTTATGTAGATGCTTGAAACATGCATTTTCCTCTTGATTTTAAACCTAATTGAACAACAAGAAATAAGGATAATAGGAATAGAAAACTAGGGGATACCAGATGATACAAAAAAGAAGAAAACGAATCTATTCTATGTATTCTTAACTAAAATAGAAATGTCAATGGAGAGGAAGAGAGAGGATGCAAACCACTATGTAGTTGAGAGCTCCAACAAAACCTATAGATAGAACAAGATGAATGGTTTCAAATTCTTAGCATCTTGCCAAGAATGGTCAAGACCCTATCTTGGTCTTTCAACTTCCATAGGTAGCTGATATAGAAAATAGGTTAAAGATTTTGTGGTCTTAAGCTATGTGTGTCTAGGAACTAGGAACAATGACAAGAATCTATCAATATCAAATCTTGGGTCTACAAGGATTGACAAACTAGTGTGTGTGGGATTGGATAAGAGGAAGTGAAAACCCAATAGGTACCAACAACATTAATAAAATTTATAGGTAATAATTTAGAGATAAAAGAGAAAGCTGGAACATTATCACCTCATGCAATATTTATAGATGAAAGTCTACAAAAACCCAAGAGAAAGATGTACTAAATAATGAAAATATGGAAAGGAATCTTTAGATAGATGTAGAGTGTCCAAAACCTTTGAAGAATGCTGGTAAAATGCTATTGTTCATTTTGAAAATAGAGTTTTTAATGTTAAGAGCCAAGAAGATTGAAATATTTCTATTATGAGAGCCAAAGAATGTAAAGAGACTACTCAAGAATGGTTGGAGATCTTAAAAATAGACTTAGGAGAGAAAATAAGGAGATACAAGACCTAGAAAAGCTATTAGAATTTGATTTAGGGTTGTTACTAAAAATTTGGGTGCTTAGCAATGTAGAAAAATAATCAAAAATTGGTTGTCATATGGTTGTATGATAGAATGTCAGAGGATGATAGGGTGTCACATGGACATCTCTCCATTGCATTGGTATCCAAAAAAAATTATCTTCTAAAAGCTTCAAACATTAGGGAGGAGTGAGATAAATGAAAAAGGTTCACATTTGTATACAAAATGGGTCCATGAAAGCAGAAACATAAGCATTTTATGGAAGCTAAGGTAGCAGAGCAACTTCCTACACTATCATGAATGCAAACCAAAAAGGAAACCATGACCAAAAGAAAACACAAAAACACCTCAAAGAAATTAGCCACAACTTTTTACCTACCACCACCCTACATTAAACACACTACTAGGTAAAGGAAGGGAAACTAGATATATACAAGCCTAAGTAGACCATGCATGGGGCTCAAGAAGATATTTTCTCCATACCCTGCAAAACATACTTGATCTCAATATGGAATACATATATGCCAAATAAATGGTGAAGGAAATCGTCAACTACCAATGAGTCTTGTGTCACATTTAAATATTTGAATATACCATCGAGATATAAATAGAGATGGTGGTAGGTGAAATGGAACTATAGGCAGCTAGATAGGCAAACCATTCGAAATCTACAAGAACCATAGTTGTTCATGTGGAACAAAGAAACATCGATAGTAAAATCCTACCCACAAATGATCAAACAAGTTCACAAAACGAATAGCAACCACTAAATATGAAACAATTAAGACACTAGGGAACTGTCATCAATACACTACCTTAAGGACATATAGACTCACCACAAAGATGATAAACATCATTAAATTTTTTATGGCAAAAATAGGAGCTATAAGGAATGTGCCCAATCATAATTCACTCATAGAAAAGCCCAGAAACTAGAAGTAGGCCATCATAGAATAAGAGATGCATCACTAGAAAATAGGACCTATTGTATAAAAGATTAATTAACTTGTGATGACCATATATTGAAATAACCATAAAGTTATACCACATCCACCACAAATCCAAAGAATTATCTAATGAAATAATTATGATCCATAATGAAAAAGGAACAATTGTTGCATATGGCTAATGCTAACCTAAAGGGATAAACAAGGTTAATAGGATTAACAATGTCTTTGTAGTAAACATATTCATGTGAAGGAACATTGTGGTGACAACATATATCTTGGGGACATTAATAAATGGGTGAACAAGGGATGGGGAAACACTATCGTAGGAAATAATTGATTACACAACAAAGGAAGGGGGTAAGGAACCACACAAAATGCCACGCAAGGTAAAAGACACATTACTTATAATGTTAATAGGAGGAAAATGAGGCCTAAAATAGATGTCTAGGTGAATGCAAAGACAACATGGCTAATTATACTACAAGACTTAGTCAGCTTTTAAACACAAGAAAGCATTGACCCTAATTGAGGATGTGCATCTAGGAGGGATGTAGTGAGAATCTAGAAGAGATCTTTAAGAGTAGAC
Source organism: Cunninghamia lanceolata (assembly GCA_027924645.1). Taxonomy (NCBI): domain Eukaryota; kingdom Viridiplantae; phylum Streptophyta; class Pinopsida; order Cupressales; family Cupressaceae; genus Cunninghamia; species Cunninghamia lanceolata. The sequence goes on along the minus strand of BSBN01000175.1, from coordinate 1,425,454 downwards.
CAAAAACATAGAAAGGAAAAAGGAAGACATGGAACAACAAAACTTAATCATGGTAAACAAGGATCATGGCTAGACAATACCACATGACAAATATAGACTAGTGTACATCAAAATATCTTACCAATTAAGATAAATAATGTGATAAAAAATCTGAACTACTGTAAAATATACTTAAATATTCAATACTCCAATGAAAATAAGATAAATGCAATAAACATAGATTATAACTTTGCAAACTGATTTACCTCGTGTCTTCCATTGTTTCCTATCTCTTCAATGATCTTTGTAGATTATGATTGAGCTCTCAGAAGTATACTTCCTTGTTGTTTTAAGATGACAATGAGAGAATGGCTTTGTAGAGGATTATGCAAAGTAAGACAAACTACAATGTAACACTAAGATGAATGATGGTATAATTGATATGAAGCCATCGATGATGATTACGCAATGAGGATAATGAGATTACAATGTAAATGAGGGGAGCCAAAGGCATGCTTGATAGCTATGGTGGAATTTCTGTAGCATAAGTTTGCTAAAGCTTGAGTTGTATCAAAATGGAGGAATGAGAGGTTCTTTTAATAGGCAAAAGAGGCTCAATGTCTAAAGATCCATGGTGGAGGAATGAGTCTTGTGATGTGTATGGTAGAGGTTTGATTAGTAGGGATGAGAGAGATAAAAGGGGGAGATGTTTCTCCTATGAAGACAAGGTGGAGAGAAAGGTGTGAGTAAGAGGCCACTTGTCACAATGCTCTCAAAGACCAAAAGAAAAGGGTCAAAGACGGAGTCCTTCTTTGTAGGGTTGTTGGAAAGAATCTAGGAACTATGAGACATGTGTCTCTAAGTGTCATTTGACTATGATGACATGGAAAGACCAAGCTCTTAACAATAAGGATGGTTAGAGGATAAATAGGACATGTGGGTGAGGATAATTGCCTAATTAAATATTAAAAATATTCAATTATGTGTGCAACATGATGAGGTGTAAAGTGAGGTGGACATGATGTGGATTTATAGAATTAAGACTTTAGGATAGATGATTAATTAAATAATTTGGGATTATTCAGTTAAGAATGATTTAGAGGAATTTAGACAATTTAATTAAATAAATTGATTTTTATTTAATTTTTGGAAGATTAAGATGAATGTGAATCAAATAAATAAATTAGAATATTTATTTATTGATAGAGGAATAAATAATAAAAACAAATACTAAAATATTTATTTAATTCAACTCGAGCCATTTTAGGTGTATACATTTTGCCCCTCTTTGAGACAATGTGTTTTATCACGTTGTTTCAAAGAATAAAAATTTTCTAAGTGTGATACATGCCCCAGTTTGCCCCTGGTACAAGTTTGATAATGCTAGGATGCCCCCTTGAGAGATTGGTTGAGTTGAATTTGGCACAAGGATGACCAACGATCTCACGACAAAGAAGAATTCGACGACATGATAGGTGGGTGATAAATTTGGATGACAAAGAATGAAAATAGACACAGAACATGGTATGCATGTGTAAGCTCAAACACCTCTAGTTAGGGTTCACTGGGCTATAAATAGTGATGTGGGGTCCCCTTTCTACTCATTTGCACACTTGTCATTTGAGGAGAGCTTATAAAAGCCCTAGTTTATAGCAGAGCAAAGTAGTCAACGAAGATGGCACAGATTCTAGTAGAGGACCATAGATTTGAGAGGATCCGACGATTCAGGCAGCTAGCAGAGTACGGAGCCCCGGTATGTATGCATTTAATTCTGGTCACCTTGCATTTATTATGGTCAAAATTAGGGTCAAAAGTCACAGTTTTGAATGCGTCACTTTGATGTTTCTATGCTTTTGATATATAAGTCTGCACTTATGCCCCAATTCTATGCATGTGAGATATGAATCGATGCATGTGCATCTTTTTCACATTTGATAAGTAGTTGTGCACATATAGTTACAGTTTTAGCGCATTTATGTGGAAACGTGTGTAATGCACTGTCATGTAACCCTACAAAGTTAGGTTCAACTATGCAATAACAGACGGATTTTTTTTTTAAGTCAAGTGATGATATCAAATTCCAACAACACGTAACCACCAACTTGTTACAACTAACTTCTCTAGGGAAACATAACTGCATTATTGAATTTAAGCAATAATTCAACAACATACATAACTCATTCCAATTACACAAAATATCAACTACTTTCATCATTAGATAGGTACATTAATATTTTACAATAAAGCTTCCATGTTTAGAATAGTTCATATTACATATTTACATTGATACAAAAACTCTTCTCTTTTGGATACATAAGGTACAATATATGTCTTCTAAAATAGGTACAAACTAGAAATAGGAGAGATATGCCACACGATCCATGATGCCAGAAAACCAATGGAATAAGCTCAACCACCCGACCATGTGGAACCCTAAGGTCCAGCCCCCGAGCTAGGAGATAATAATGACATCCCACAAAGTCAACAGTCAAGATGGCAAAGATGGATAGATAAATGACTAATAAAAAAATCCCAAATAACTCAAGAATAATAATCAAATGGCTCAACAATGCTCCCAGAGGCAACATGAACATCAAGTAGGACCATAAGGGGGATACTAGACTACAGTAGGGAGAGTGTCATTGCATGGTCCTAACATGGTTTATCCTAGCTATCTCTCTCTAGACATCGGCCCCCATCTATGGTTATCTTAGCAGGCTCTCTCTAGGCACTAGCCCCATAGGGTGACACATGTGGAATCGACTGTCCTTTCATGTAGACAAGGAAGTCATTCATGCCAACCAAGCCTTCTCATTCCATCCTTAGCCTGAAAGAGTGCTACAGGTATGGGTGAGGCATCCAAAGTTATCTTATTAAATGAATTAACTACCCAATCCCTCTTAGGTTAATTATTAAGTTATCACTTGATTATCAACTTCCAATGGATTACCCTGGCACCCACTTAGGGCACCGGCCCCACATTGAAAGCCACTCCCCTAACTACATCTAGAAGACCCTATCAAACAAGACAAGGACCATCATAGCAACATGTAAACATAATCAATGCAAGGCATCTCCCCTCTTGCATCTAAATCGTAACCACAGAGACTAACTGAAAATCATGGTCCAATACAACATTCTTCCTTATTTATGATAAACAAGTCCTCATACAAGAGACACAATACTCTCACAACACATTATTACTTAACAACATTACATGAATTAAAACATAGACAACCTAGGCCTCAGGAATTAAAACTTGAGCACTTGCATAAACTCTTATAATGACAATAATTAAACTTTACTTACACAAAGAAATCCCAACTAGCAAAATTCTAATACTTGGATATTACTCTAGTAAATCAAAAGAAGAACACGCCATAGCCCAAAGTCAATACAACATCCTAACTTAACAAATGCAATGTAACACAATTATAACCAATCCCAATACTAAATTAACTTTAATATAATCCACTTCAATTTTCACTTATTCAATCTTAAACACAATTTTTATTTCCAAACTAAATATTTAATTTAAACTCATATTCGATCACATATTTTACTCAATTACAAAAATAAATTTCTATGTTTATATACATTAAAACACATACGTTAATATCTAAATTTACATTTTTTAACTCATACTATAATTTACCTCAAATTTCATTAGACAATTATATTTATAATCCATAAGGGACCTCTAGTTTTCATTAAGGACTTTCTAATAACAAACATTAAACTATACTTTCCTATTATCAATCTAACAGTAACTTTATACTAATTATCATTTCTAAAATTCATTCATGACATTCCATAATCGTACATAATAACTAAATTATATGGAGAGAAATCTAATTAAATTTCCAAAGATTGCTAATTGGAAGAGCATAATAGGGTATTCAGTCTGGCATGATCAATAATTGTAGATTGACATAAACAGTGCGAGGACAAAGGTACATAAATCTTCAAGCACTTCCAACACTTCATTGACGGAATTAATGCAATATTTTGCAAGATGGATTTGTGGCAAAGGCATTAGAAAATAATTAGCAAATGCGATTTCTGTTTTGGATTGACATAATGACTCAAAGAGATGATAATATGATTGCAGAGATCACTAAATGGATTCATTGAAAAGTGATGCAGAGGCATCCACACTAAAACCTTGACATACAGCATGTATGTCTACAACCCATCATCATCATCATCATATTTCCCTTAACATTGTCAGCATCATCATATTTTCTCTTGCCGACCGATATCCTCCTGCAGACAAACCTTCAACCTTTCGCCTGTGAGCAGCATCATCATATTCGGCTATCGGCAGCATCATCATATTCGGCAAGCGCAAACATCCTCCTGATGTTCATTGTTCATCTTACCGCCAAACGCTTTCTGCAGCATCATGATGTTCAACATCATGTTCATCAGCAGGATATAGAACATCCGGTTCCTCCCATATATCCTGATGACGACAACCTCATGCACCTTTCCTTCGATGCTTATGTCACCCCGATATCCTGATGACGATGACGTCACATGCAGCTCCTCCAATATCCTGCTGTCGGCCAAACTTAACATTATCGGCTCGCGATGGTTTTATCAACCCTATCTTCTACCTTATGCCGATACGCTCCTCCTCGGCAACACCTGATGATGATCACCCCAATGCACATTCACCTTATGCAAACTACTGCATCATGTTCACCTCCATCTACTCGGATGATGCCCGAAGTAACCGCAGGATATACACAGAAATATCCTGATGATGCCGTTGTGACGAATTTCCAACCTTAGCAGATTTTCACCGTTCCGATCCGCCGAACCTCCTGAGGTGACCCAATCCGCTTCCTAGACAACTTTCCAGACTCTAACTACCAGCACGACCTAGCACATACCCATGCTAGGGTTCTCAACACATCTCGACTGCGATCCTGCACACCTGCATGCAAACAAACACAAAATGCAGACTAAATCCTAAACTACTGTACATAGCCATTCCACCGATTCGACGAATCAACCGGTGGAATGGATCAGCGAATCCATGAACCACCAAAATAGAAAATTGATCACATAATGGAATCCAAAACAGAGAATAGACACAAACAGGATCTCTTTATTTGATTTCAAAAGATGCAAATACAGTATTCTGTCTCACTCTGTCTCACTCCCTGAAATCTAGCTTCTCAACATCTATCTCTCTATATCTCAAACCAACCGATCCTACTACATAAATAGGATCTCTTGTGAGTACTACCGACCCGACTCCAAGCGGCTGGGAGCTTCCAAGCGGTTGGGAGGATCCAACCGGACATACAGCATAACAGCTGTCCAAACAAACTATCTAAAAATAGTAAAGTATGGTCAACATGACCTTATTACATGCATTGGTCTTACAAGACCTTCTTGGAAACATTAACCAGACCTAAAACAAACTAACTACCTCATGGAGGCCAGCTGTCAGGTAGGTGCTCCTGCACCATACTCCCCAACAGAAAAGAACTCATGTCCCATGAGTTAGGTTGTGGAAGTCCTCCACCTTTACACTTTGTCATGTCAGTGTTCTGACCTGTTCCAGCTTTATCCTCTGCTGTCTCTTGGCTGCTCCAAGACTTCTGAACTGTAACTTGCTTTCGTGCAAGTAAATCCTCATGCATGTCAATGTAGGCCTTTCTCACACATACCTTGTGTTTGTCAGGTTGTCTGACCAGAACCTCTGTCTGAACTGCCTCTTGAACTTCTGCAATGTTCAACTCTGTCTTCCTTTCAACCTTTATAGGACAAACAATAGTCCCAACTATGACAACATCCTTGTCATTCCTCTCAACTGGTGGTTGTTTGCAAACCTGTTTCTGCACCTGCTGCTAACCTCTGTCAGTCACAACTGAAACTGTCTTCAACCTGTTGTCCTTAACAACTTCTTTCCCTGCAGTGTCCTCAACTACCTTTATGCCTGCTCCTCTAGGCTTCTGCACAAATTCCTTCTTTCCCACTAAAATGATTTGGGCTGCCCCCTGTGCTGCAGCATTTTCCTGCAATGGCATCAACATAATAGTCTTCCCATCTTTCTTGATGGTGTAAGTATTAGCATTCCCATCATACAGTACCCTCCTATCAAATTGCCATGGTCTACCCAATAGTAGGTGACAACATTCCATGGGCAAAATGTCACACAAAACTCTATCATGATATGCTCCAATCTGAAAATCAACATATGCCTGTTCATAGACAAAAAGTGATTGACTATCACTCACCCAAGATGCCTTGTAAGGGTGATGGTGTGGAATCCTTTCCAAATTCAGTTTATCCACCATCTCCTGAGATACCATGTTGTCTGTTGAACCAGTATCAATGACAACCTTACACACTTTACCTTTGCTCTTGCATGTGGTCTTGAAAAGAGCTCTTCTTTGCATCATATCCTTTGATGCCTGCAAACTAGTTCTCCTTAGCATCAATGCTTCTCCCTCCTCAGGATATCCATAACCGTCAGGAACTCTATCTTCTTGATAAGTGTTTGAACTTTGCACACTTTGCTCTACTTTCTCTTCTTGCGCAAGTTGTACTCTCTTGTCATTCATTCTATCATTTCTGGATGATGAACCCTTGCTTTCTGGACATTTGAAAAATGGATGTCCAAACTCACCACAGGTGTAACACTTTCCTGAAAATGTAGTAGAACCTCTACCACTTCCAAATCTGCCTCTATTACCTTTCCACCCACCTCTGAAATCAGACTGTTCCTGTCCTTTACCAGTGTCTTCTTGACCCTCATTGGTTTTCCTTGTTGTAGGGGCTAATCCTCTTCCCCTCATATTGCTGCCTCTTCCTCTCATGGACTTATCTTGTCTCCTATTCATCTTTTCTTCAATCTTGATTGCCATTTGGTAACAATCCTCCACACTCTTAGGGTTAGCTAAAACTAACTCATCCTGTATGTTCAATCTCAAACCAGCCAAGTACCTAGCCACCTTTTCTACCTCATTCTCATGATGACCAGATCTCATACTCAACTTATAAAACTCCTCGGTATATGCCTTCACATCCATTTCCTTCTGCCTTAAAAATTGCAGCTTCTTAAACATCTGAATTTTATAATCCTTAGGCAAGAATTTACCTTTGATCCTTGCTACCATTTTATCCCATGAAGTGATCTTTGACCTTCCTTGTTTCCTTCTCTCGGATTGTACATAATCCCACCATAGCAAAGCATGACCTCCTAACTTGGTCTTTGCAATCTTTACCTTCTGATCCTTAGCAACATCTTCACATTCAAAGTGATTATCAAGTGCAGCAATCCAATCCAGCAACTCATCTTCATTCAAACTTCCATTATACTTGGAAACATCAACCTTTACCTTAGGTTTATCACTCTGTACCGCCTTTAACAGTTTTGCAAATCTCTGGTCTTCAGCATCCAGATCTTCAGCTACCTCTTCATACCCTTCAACAGTATCTTCATCTTCTTCAGACTCACTGTCTTCCACTTCCCTCTTTTTATTCTTTTCCAGGGCTACAAGCCTGGCTTGAAGTGCTTCAGCAAGCTCCTTCATCTTCCTCATCTCTCTGGCATGTTTTTCCTTCATCTCCTGCAATTCCCTTGCAGTACCATTACCTTTCGGAGGCATTTTGTCAACCTCTCACTCCTCTACCTCTGTCCTTTCAGTGACAGAATCAACTCTACCTCTGCCCTTTCGGTGACAGAATCAACACACAACAGCCTAGACCTTTTGCTGAGCTCTGATACCACTATGATGCAGAGGCATCCACACTAAAACCTTGACATACAGCATGAATGTCTACAACCCATCATCATCATCATCATATTTCCCTTAACACTGTCAGCATCATCATATTTTCTCTTGCTGACCGATATCCTCCTGTAGACAAACCTTCGACCTTTCGCCTGTCAGCAGCATCATCATATTCGGCTATCGGCAGCATCATCATATTCAGCAAGCACAAACATCCTCCTGATGTTCACTGTTCATCTTACCGCCAAATGCTTTCTACAGCATCATGATGTTCAACATCATGTTCATCAGCAGGATATAGAACATCCGGTTCCTCCCATATATCCTGATGACGACAACCTCATGCACCTTTCCTTCGATGCTTACGTCACCCCGATATCCTGATGATGATTATCCTGATGACGATGACGTCACATGCAGCTCCTCCAATATCCTGCTGTCGGCCAAACTTAACATTATCGGCCCGCGATGGTTTTATCAACCCGATCTTCTACCTTATGCAGATACGCTCCTCCTTGGCAACACCTGATGATGATCACCCCGATGCACATTCACCTTATGCAAACTACTGCATCATGTTCACCTCCATCTACTCAGATGATGCCCGAAGTAACCGCAAGATATACACAGAAATATCCTGATGATGCCGTTGTGACGAATTTCCAACCTTAGCGGATTTTCACCGTTCCGATCCGCCGAACCTCCTGAGGTGACCCGATCCGCTTCCTGGACAACTTTCCAGACTCTAACTACCAGCACGACCTAGCACATACCCATGCTAGGGTTCTCAACACATCTCGACTGCGATCTTGCACACCTGCATGCAAACAAACACAAAATGCAGACTAAATCCTAAACTACTGTACATAGCCATTCCACCGATTCGACGAATCAACCGGTGGAATGGATCAGCGAATCCATGCAACCACCAAAATAGAAAATCGATCACACAATGGAATCCAAAACAGAGAATAGACACAAACAGGATCTCTTTATTTGATTTCAAAAGATGCAAATATAGTATTATGTCTCACTCTGTCTCACTCCCTGAAATCTAGCTTCTCAACATATATCTCTCTATATCTCAAACCAACTGATCCTACTGCATAAATAGGATCTCTTGCGAGTACTACCGACCTAACTCCAAGTGGCTGGGAGCTTCCAAGCGGCTGGGAGGATCCAACCGGACATACAGCATAACAGCTGTCCAAACAAACTATCTAAAAATAGTAAAGTATGGTCAACATGACCTTATTACATGCATTGGTCTTACAAGACCTTCTTGGAAACATTAACCAGACCTAAAACAAACTAACTGCCTCATGGAGGCCAGCTGTCAGGTAGGTGCTCCTGCACCAAAAAGGCTTGCAATGAATGAGCAATGGCAATATCAAGAGTGCACAATTTTTTGCCTTGCAAGCTAATTATTTCCCTAAAATAGGGCTTAGGATCGGAGGAAAAAAAATTAGAATGTAATCATTTGTCAGGCAGCATTTTGGTATGACATTACATTGCACGCTTAATGTTTGACCAATTTTCATAAGGAATAAAGAGAAAACCTTCCAAAGAAAACTTTTAATTGTAGGTATAAAAGAATTTTGACAATCTCTGCCAGCAACCTACAATTTGTGAAGAGGGTAAAATGTGGAATCTGGCAGATGACTCATGATTAGAAAGAAATAATGCCTTGAAGAAATGACATCCAAGAAATGCAATGGTAGCAGGTTACATGGATTCAATTCCAAAATACTTAAGTAAGAATTAAGAGATTACAAAAATCCCTTGTTATGGCGAAAGAATGATTCATTGCTTACAAATCTAATTTCAAGATTTAAGCTAGTTGATAATGTTTGATTGGTTGATAATGCTAAGTTATCAGAAGGTCATAGAATCTGTAAATATTTCAAACTGGCTGCAGAGTAAGGAAATGGTCTCACTACTCTAGAGGAACCATCCTCAGGGAAAAATTGATTACAGAAATAATTGAATATGGTGAGAACACAATTCTCATATGAATGTTCCAGATTAAGGTCTGCAAAAAGTCTTTGAAACAATAAGTGACAAGAAGGTGGGAACGTCTATCAAAGCATGATGATATCAGAAGGAAGAATTTCACAAAGAATTTCATGCATATTCAGAAAGAATCATATATCAAAATTCCATCTAAATCCAGTCATATTTATTTAATTTCTTAGTGAACATACACGGAAATTGAACCTCTTGTACTAGATCCACCAGATAACCTCTTTTCTCCATCCTAATTCTCTTCTCTTGGCTTCATCCCCCTAATTCCTTCTTCCAGAAAAACTTACATCCCATGAACATGCAGCCCCATTTTCCCATGAATCCTTCACTAATAGCACTCCCAACATAAAATAATGAAATGCCATAAATTCTTCTCCCGTTACCTGACCATCCACTCTCTCCAATATTCCTCCATAATGCCACAAAAGATATTACATTAAATTTCCCATAGCACCCAAGATATTTTATCTTATATAAATACCATATATTGCCATTTAAGAGTTTTATGACAACATAATAAATGCAATAAAATTATAAATGTCAAGTTACAATATAATATTTTTCATGAGAACTCACAATCAATTAAATTCATTAATCTTAATTTGCAACAACAAAAGTGAGTTTATTTTATTCACACAAATAAATTTTCACCTGCTTATATAAATATATTATTTTTATTATTTTATTAGCATTATTACTATTTATTTAACAAAATGATCTTTTTGCTATCAACTATAATGAAATAATTAATCACAAAAATAAAAACACATTTACAATCATGGAACCCCATACCAACAAACCTGACAACCACATCTGACGACCTAGTGACTAGACACAAAACAAAGTACTCATCCTTTACAAGGATGGTGACCAAATCAGGGAACCCTTCGTTATCTCCATTCCACTAATCCATTGGGTTTAGGACACACTCAGACCTGATAATCCAGATGGAGTTGATGCCATGTACCTGCATCCTACATCAAATCAAAAGGCTGAACAATACATATAACTATAACCTCAAACACTGTTGGAATAAGGTGCCATTAACCTTGTAAATTCCAATATTGTATTTTATTCCATTTATTATTTGTTATTTGTAATTACCCATAAGGGAATGAGGTAGTCTCATTGATAGTTGTAATTTCAGAGTTACTGGTGGCAGTTACGGAGTGACATTTATGGTTGGCAAATGTAAAAACTCATAGTAAACGAGGATAGGCATACTCCCTTGAGGAATATACTATTTTTGGCATGTATGACAACTATCATAATGTTTGGTGAGTGAATCTATGTCAGCTGCAAGTTGTCATAAGGTTTGAGATTCTATGACGCATATGACAGATATGTTAGTTGTATATCTGCTATATTTAGCCCAAGCTTCCTATCTTGGAAAGGTACTCTTTTGCTGGATTCTATGATGGTTATGATGCGTCATAATATGCTGTAAAGGCTAGATTTAGTCTTGGGAGCCCAACCTTTGCATGGCTATTTTTGGACAAGTGTAAGATGCTTGTAAGATGGTAATTAATGTTTATAGGTTGGAGAATCTTAGGAGAGAGAAGGTGAATGCCTAAGATGAGTTAGAAAATGTTTCTATAAGTATTTGCCATGTATTAGTTGCTGAAATACAGATTTTAGGTACTTGGGTTCTGCCGAAATGCTGTTAGATTGAAGACTGGTGGAGAGAGTTGAAGTGTTGTTGTATTGTAAATCATTTTTAGATTAATACAAACATTGGGCCTCTTTCCTGTGTGGAGTTTTTTTTACCTAAAAGGGTTTTCTCCTTGTTAAACATTGTGTTATGTGTTCATATTTCTGATTTTGCATTTCTATGAAGCATAGTTTTGTTTTTGTGTTACAATCTCCATTAACAACACACAGTTAAAGGTTGTAGAAATTTATATTAAATCAGATTTCCATTGAAGTAGTGTTGCTTTCATTTCTAACAAACACACCGTGAGAGGAATTCATAGCATAGTAGGGTACTCATGCATGAGTAATACTATACTGTCCCTCACACCAACACATCAAATAGATAAACCACATTATACATATCATATAATTGTCTAACAAATAATATAAAACTTTTAGTTACTAATCCACTTAACAAGGATCACTCATAAATAAATCACATGATACTCATAGCCAGATTGATCACATAATTGATTAAATCCAAATGAAAGCATATCATAAGCATGAACCATTAGTACTAGCAACATCAACATTGTCATCTAACACAATAAGGTATCATCATATAATCACATAGCAGTATATCTAACATCCACATAATGTCATAAAGTCTATCTCCAAAACACCACTGTCAATCTAATCAAAAGAAAAAATGAGGGGCACTACAATGCAAATTTAATCCATAGTCCCATGCATTTGATTTAGGTTTGCACATTCAGTATGAAAAAGCGCATTTGGATAGGGTTTTAGTGCATTCAATATAAAGTTGTGCATATGTGATAGAATGACACATATGTTGCCTGATTCTGCACATTTGCCTGAGATTGTGCAAATGTTTAGCATTTTTGTGCATATGATATAAATTTGCGTATCTCATAAATAGAGCTGCGCATCTAATAAATAAGTCTACGCTTATGCCCCGATTCTGCGCATGTTAGCTAGGAATCGTCGTATATGCATGTTTTTCACATTCGATAACTAGTTGTATGCATATAGTTACAGTTTTAGTGCATTTATGTGAAAACGTGCATTTAATCCATAGTCCAACACATTTGATTTAGGTCTATGCATTTAGTATGAAAACACGCATTTGGATAGGGTTTCAGCCCATTCAATATGAAGTTCCACATATGTGAGAAAATGACACATATGATGCCTGATTTTGTGCACTTGCTTGAGATTGTGCAAATGGTTAGGGTTTCTGTGCATATTCTATAAAGTCACACATCTGATAAACATAGTTGCGCATCTAATAAAAGTAGTCAATTACTTAGCTTTTTTGATTAAGTTGGCAGTTTTGGATGTAGAAGGTATGGAACTTGGTCAACAATGGGTGTAGTGGATGAGCTTGCACGGTTGGTAGGTATGACAACTTTTGTCTTTGGTTTGATGGTGTTACAGTATTGGAATGGATCGGGATCACCTTAGATAGTAATCTCTTGGCCATTGTGTGGTAACTTTATACATTGGTTATAGGTCGATGGTACAGCCTTCAATGCATGTATCCAAGGTCAGCCAAGAAGAATATTGTAGGCTAGTTCCACATCAAGTACTTGACATACCACATCTTTTTCCACCGGTCCAACTCTTATCAGCTAAACAACAGTGCCTTTAGATGTCCTTTCTTCTTCATCATATGCCTTTATTGTGATCTTCTTTTTTGGATCAGCAACATTCTCAGAGAACCCCAATGCAAGGATTAATTTTAGCGTGCAAATATTTAAACCTGTTGCTTCATCTATAAGGACCCGTTTTATTTTGTGTTTATGAATAAGGGCTTCGATGTGAAGGGATGCATTGTGAGGTTAGGCAATAGACATATCATCTTTTTTAGTAAATGAGAGGAAGTGTGGGGTAGTAAGATGTCCTACCATGACTTGGAATTGCTCTTGGGCTAGATTAGTTGGCACGGTGGTTTCCAAAAGAGCTTTTTCTAGAATAGCTTTATGGGATGGTGAGAGACACAAAAGATCCAAAATAGATATATGTACAGGTGTTGTTTGGAGTTGGTCTAGGACATTATATTAATTGGATATGGATAATGGTTTAGGTGGAGACCCTTGGAGAGTAATCATTCCATGACGAGTGGTTACATTACAAGCGGGCTTTTTATTTATAGTAATCACATTTACATGTGATTCACTTTCAGAGATGTGGTTAACAAGATAATCATATGACACATTTGTGTAGTTGGCATTGTTACCACCATTATTGTTTTGCTTTGAGGGACCTCCCTTCTCACAGTTAGGGAGAAAATTCTTGATTGCCAAATGGTCATCATTGGATGCATGTCCATGAATTTATATTACTTCTTGATCAATCAAGGCTTGGATGGTATACTTTAGTCATTGGCAATCATTGGTTTTGTGGCCCTTGCTTCTATGAAATTCACAAAAGTCCAAATCTTTACACCTAGAAGGTTGAAATTTAGGTTCATAATCTCTCACCATTGGAAGTGTTATGAGGTTGCTTAATATTAGCTTCCTTAGGGCAGATTTGAGTGATTCCCCTAGTGGTGTGAACTTTCTATGAGGAGGAAAGTTTGTGGGTCTTGGATCATTGTTTTGAGGTTTGTTTGATGGTGTGTTATTGTGTGGATATGATAGATTAAAGATTGGTTGTTTTGGTACCACATGTTTAGCATCAACAAATCTATCATTTACAATGTTTTTGTTCTTTGTCCAAAACCTCAATTTGTCTATGTTATTACTTGAACTAGGGAAATCTTTGTAGAGTTTGATTTGTCCCTTAGCTATCAAGGCTTTCTCAATGAGTAATCCCATTTCAATGACCTTAATAAAGGAAGTAGGACATTATATTTGTATTTGATAGCTCAAGTCAGTGTTTAAGTTGTGGACAAACATCTCAATCATTTGTTTCTCTAGGATATGGTATGGACATTTGCTAGCAAGTTGTCTCCATCTTTGTAAAAAAGAGGTGAAGGATTCTCCACCCTTTTGTTTGCTGTTACAAAGATCCAACATTGAAATTTCATGTTCAATGTTGTAGGAGAAATGGGTCACAAACTTATCCACTAGTTCACTAAAAGTTTGGATGCCAAGAGGTAGACAGGAGAACCATTCCATTGCTTGTCCTCTTAAGCTGCATGGAAATAGTTGCATAAGGTATGTTTCATTGTGGGAAACTTCTAAGCATCTAGCACTAAATTCCCTTATGTGGTCATGCGGGTCACCTTTCCCTCTATATTTATCAAATTTTGGGACCTCAAATATTGAGGGTAAAGGTATCATGACCAAACTTTTGTCAAAATGATACGATGAGATATCCTCTAGGGAGTAGTGCTTTGTGGAAGTTCCTGTTTGTAGGTCCACAAATTGTTGTTGCAAGGCTTGGATTTGTTGAGTGAGTGCATCTAATGGATTTGAGATATCCTTAGCCTTGTCATTTTTGGGAGCATCGGTGTCATTAGATGGGGTTGCTTATCTTAGTTTGGTGATGTCAAAATTAGAGGGTAGCTTGGCTCCTTGTTGTGCTAGGAAAAGGATGTACTTGTGAGGGTCCATGGTTATAACCTTGTCCATCATCTTTTGGAATGTAGGATCTTGTTGGGCTTCCTCAATTTGTTCTTGGGTAATGTCCTCTTCCTCATCACTAGAAGTATAGTGGCTACCATGTAGTGAACTCATTTCTTTTCTTCTCTTGACTTGTAATCTAGTTTCAGCCATAAAAAGATTTGATGTGGGTGGAGTTGAATGTGATACTTGTGGATTTTTCTGATGCGTTCGATAAGATGTGGTTGAGGTATAATTGATTAGATTTGGAAGATTTTATGATAAGATTTTCTAAGGTTTTCTCTTGATCTATTTGTTTGAGCAAAATGGTCTTGAGCTATGATGGTATAGCTATCAAAGTGTTGATATAAAGGAAGTCAAATAGGGATAAAATGTAACTGCTATTGATGTAGACTAAACCTTTATCAAGATGCTCTAGTGTAGTTTAGAGGTAGAGGATGATTAATCCTAATAGGAAACTAACTAGGTTGTTTGACTTAGTGGTTCTCAATGATACCTTAATGGAAATCTTGGTTTGTGTTTTGCTCTTTGAATGAATAGAGATGGCGTGCAAGTGAGATGTTTGAAAATGGCTAAAAGATCTCTATGTATGGTTTAACTGATTTCTCAAGTGAAAACTAGAAGGAAAACGGTGTCTAAAAATGATTTTGTTTTTCTTCAACACCTCAGGAGTAGTTCTCTATTTTAGATGTACTGGTTTATATGCGCCAAAATAGGTTTTATATGTGCAGCTCTGTTGATTGAATGCGTAGTTTTGTATGCACAGTGTTGTTATTTACATGCGCTAAAAGGTATATGTGCAGTAAGAATGCTCAAAAGAATAGCAAGATGATGTATATGAGTAGCAAGAAATGAATGTGCAGAAAGAACTATCAGATGCACAAAAAAAATTTCAAATGCGTAGTTCTGTGTTTTTGGTAGTTTTTTACCAATTTTACTTGTTTGAGGCATGTTTTTCTATGCAACCTAAGTGTTTTTGCTGGTGATTTGTTTGTTTCAGTTTGTCACAAGAAAACATAGCAGACAAGAAGATCTCATGATTTTCTTATACAAGTTTTTGATAAACATTTTACAAGTAAGTACAATTCCTATGGTTCGCAAGGACAATATTTATTGAATCCTAACTTAGATTTCTCCAGCCACTTAAATTAAGGTGGAAAGTTAGAAACTTGGTAGCACTGGCTCCCCTTACACGGCACTCACTTCTTAGGAATACCAAGTTTCAATTCCTCTGAAGAGTTGAATTTTCTGTCTCTACAGGTGATTAGTGAAAATGTTGGGCAGCTTCAGAGGTTTATATTCCAATCTCCTGTGTCAACAAATAGAAGGATTTTGGCCTCTAAAAATAGTTTGTTCTTAGTAAGGGCATTTGTTCAGGTGGTTATACATGTGGTGATTCACTCCATTTAGGAGGCTTCCCAATCTGTAGAGGTTAATCTCTATAGGTTTTCATGCACCACAAGGGTGCTAAGGGAAACATTCATCGGTATAACACAACAACACCTATTGTTTATGACTTTAGTTACAAACACTTTTATTTATACTGGTTTGAATTAGCTTGGCTTTAGCTTGTTACCGCTCAAGATCATCCCACTGGATGAAACACAATCCAAGGGTAGGCCTTTTCTAAAGGTTAAACAAATGAAATGATGGGTCTGGTGTTTTGGTCACCCAAGATGTTGCATGGGGAGAGCATATGCCTATCACCATTTTACAAACACAGTAGACACTAGTTCATTAACCTTCTAGAGTTAATCTAAATGTGATTTAATATACCAAGCACAAAAATGACATGATAGCATAAAATGAAAAGATAGTTGATTTTAACCTCCTAATCAAACTATGTGATGATCGTATTGAAGATTTGATCAAGTTACTTTCCCCTACTTATGCTAGATGTGGATTTGTAAATGCAAGATTTGAATGAAATATTTGTTCAATTTTAACCTCCTAGTTTGGGACTATGTGAAATTTGTATGCAAAGATGTAAGTTTACTCCTAATTAAAAACTAGATGAAGATTTGTATGCAAGATGTAAGTTTACTCCTCCTAATTAAAAACTAAGTGAAGATTTGTATGCAAGATGTAAGTTTACTCCCCCTAATTAAGAACTAAGTGAAGATTGTATGCAAGTTGTAAAATGATGACTAAACCACGCTCTAACACCTATAAAAACCCATTGTCAGTAATTCAAATATATTCCTTTTGATGACTGATGATACCTACAACAAAAGTTAGCATAAAAATTAATCAAAAAGACACACTAAAGACTGACAAATTTCATATGCACCAAAATAGACATCATATGCGCAGAAAGATCAGTTATATGCACAGGAAAACAAATTTGTAGAAAGAAGTTTTAAATGTAGAGGATTGCTACTTTCTTGACAAATGTGTAGAACTATATTTGAATGTGCAGGAATGACCTGTTACAATTGCAAGTGCATCAAAACTCAAATTTGGAAGTTAAAAATGGGGCAAGGCCCCTTGGTGGGTGCTAAAATGTGATTGAAAATTTGAACTATTGTAGAATCTACTTAAATATTCAATACTCCAATTAAAATAACACAAATGCAATAAACATATATTATACCTTTGCAAACTGATTTACCTCTTGTCTTCCATTGTTTCCTATCTATTCAATGATCTTTGTAGATTATGATTGAGCTCTAAGAAGTAGACTTCCTTGTTGTTTTAAGATGACAAAGAGAGAATGGCTTTGTGGAGGATTATGCAAAGTAATACAAACTACAATGCAACACTAAGATGAATGATGGTATGATTGAGATGAATCCATGGATGATGACTATGCAATGAGGATAATGAGATTACAATGTAAATGAGGGGAGCCATAGGCACACTTGATAGCTATGGTGGAAGTTTTGCAGCATAAATTTTCTAAATCTTGAGATGTATCAAAATGTTGGAATGAGAGGTTCTTTTATGGGCACAAGACAATCAAATCCAAGTGTCCAAAGATCCACGGTGGAGGAATGAGTCTTGTGATGTGTATGGTAGAGATTTGATTAGTTGGTATGAGAGAGATAAAAGGGGGAGATGTTCCTCCTATGATGACAAGGTGGAGAGAAAGGTTTGAGCAAGAGGCCATTTGTCACAATGCTCTCAAAGACCAAAAGACAAGGGTCAAAGAAGGAGTCCTTCTTAGTAGGGTTGTTGGAAAGAATATAGGAACTATGAGACATGTGTCTCTAAGTGTCCTTTGACTATGATGACATGGAAAGACCAAGCTCTTAAGAATAGGGATGGTTAGAGGATAAATAGGACATGTGGGTGAGGATAATTGCCTAATTAAATATTTAAAATATTCAATTATGTGTGCAACATGATGAGGTGTAAAGTGAGGTGGACATGATGTGGATTTATAGAATTAAGACTTTAGGATAGATGATTAATTAAATAATTTGGGATTATTAACTTAAGAATGATTTAGAGGAATTTAGATGATTTAATTAAATAAATTGATTTTTATTTAATTTTTGGAAGATTAAGATGAATGTGAATTAGATAAATAAATTAGAATATTTATTTATTAATAGAGGAATAAAGAATAAAAATAAATAATAAAATATTTATTTAATTTGACTCAAGCCATTTTCAGGTGTATACAAATAATATTTGAGATGTTGGCCACGAACAGACAAGTCCAACAGTTCTCCTTCCAAACTCTTAACATAAAATGTGCCTTGACCACTAATCAATAATTTGATAATGATCAATCCATAAAGTATCAAACTTACCATTCTTTATTTTGTCCTTTAGTCAAGCATTCCATGTGAGCACCAAGTCTCCTAGTTTGAAACTTCTCTAAACTACTTTTATCAAATAACAATTTTATTTTCTATTTTTGTTTCAAAATTCTATCATGTGTAACCCTCTAGTTTTCATCCAATTCTATCAATTCATGAAACCTTTGAGAGATTGCATCATCATCTTCTTCACCAATCTCTTGGAGCAACTTGAACATCAATAATTCCAAGCCAATTGGAATCCTTGCTTATGTTTCATATACCAGCTCATAAAGACTTTTGGTGATAGATTTACTGTAAGTAATTCAGTTTTCCCACACTGCAAAACTTAACTTATAATCCCACCTCTTCTTATTGACATCTAGTGTTTTATTAATGATCTTCATAAGACTTTTTTTCTAGATTCCACTTGTCCATTACCTTGTGGATAATAAGGTGATGAGAAGGTAAGGTTGATTCCATACTTGGCACACAAGTTAGATAGCTCATTAGATCTGAAACACATTAGATTATCAACCACTATCTTCACTAGTAAACTAAATCTAGTCATCATATTATTTATCAATAAACCAACCACTACCTTTGTTATGGTATTCCTTGTGAGAATTACCTCAACCCTTTTGGTGAAATAGTCAATTGATATGAGTATCTATCTTTAACTATTACTCAACTTTACTACTGTTTCCCCTGAAATCTATGCCACATTGCATAAAAGGAACCTCTACTAAAATGGAAGTAAGAGGGAGTGCACCTGGAAACTTCAATTTTATTGAAAACCTTCAGAAAGAATCACATCTTCTTACCTTAATGGCTACATCCTTGAATATTTTTGCCCACTAATATCCTACTCTTAGAATCTTGTGTGTGTTGGTATTAGAAATAAACCATCTACCACAATCTCCTTGGTAACATCAATCTACTTGGAAGGAATTTTCATCATTTTAACATTTGAGTAACACACCCTCTTGGCTTCTCCACATTAATTCACCTTGACTCAACACATATTTCTTTGAGCATAACTTTAAGGTTCTTTGCTAATTCTCTATCATTTTGGGAGGATAACTTATATTTTCTAGGTAAAACACCACCTCACCATACCATGGATCGTATATACAAGTGCAAGGGAATGATGCAAATTATTTTTTTATTTCATGCACTTTTGTTGCATCTCATCATCTTTCTTAGGGCTTTCTCCCAAACCAACTTAGTTATCTACACTTCCATGTTGTACTCTAGGATCTTGTTGATCTATCTATACCTCCTTTTATATGCCTCTTGTTGAGTGAATACATCCTTCACTATTGTGTGTAGTACATAAGCAATCACTTGTGTACACATAAGGTAAGATGTAAAATTATTTACCACCTTGATTAGTGCTTATGCATGCTTTTCCATAGTTTTGTATTTCAATTCTACACCTTGCAAGGACTTTCTAAACAAGGAAATAGACTAAACATAACCATCTACATTCTTTTGAAGAAACACACCAACAATGGTATATAATTAAGCAAAAGAAAATAGTTGAAAAGGATTAGAATAATCTAGACTAGTTATGATTGATGTCTTCTTAAGAGCTTCTTTAATTTCAAAGAATGCATTAGTTGACCAGTTCCTTAATCCACATGAATATTTCTCCTTTCTCCAGTATCTCAAATATGACTTTAGTCTTCTCTACAAAGTTGGGGATGAATCTCCCCACAAAATTGATCTTCTCAAAGAAAGATTGCACAAATTTAACAATCTTGGGTTGGGGAATGAGGTATATTGTCTTCAAACTATCTAGATCTATCCTCACTTCATTATTTAACATGACGTGACCTAATATTTTTCCCTCTTCAACCCCAAAGATACACTTCTTTAGATTTAATGAAATCCCATACTCAAAGAACATATTGAATATTTACTCCAAACATGTCATTTGAAATAGTGGAATACCACATATGTACAAACCCACAACCTTTTGAAATAGGAAAATTATAAAACCTACATATCTAGAATAACATGTATATGAAAAAGCAAGAACCAAGTTGTTTTGGAGTATCTAGATCATAAGAAGACCAACTCCATGATTCACATACAACTAGTAGAAAATCACCCATGAACCCAACATAAGAACTCCATATGGTAGTCCAAATATTAGGTGTTCTCCCATGTGACCAAGGGGCAAAAGCACCCACCCAACATGAACACCCTTTCACTACACATGGCCATGAGGAAAAGGAACATAACTACTATGCATGATGAGAGTCACATATTTCCAAATAGGAGCTCCAAGTCACCACCATGCAAGGAGAAAACACATGACCAACTCCATGAAAAATAAGATCCTCAACCATGAGATACTCACATGCACCATATATCCCATTAACAATATCCATAGAAGAGTTAGATGATATGGATTCCAATCTCACAAATGTGCAAAACAATGTTAACACACACAACATCCACTACAGTCCATAAGCCTCCAACACCTCCTTTTTACAAGTCCAAAAGACTTACACAAATCTATCTCTAATACCAAATGTTGGTTAGAAGACAATCTCTAATCTAGGTTTTAATCATCAAATATTTATTCAAGATATGATAGAAATTGGCGAGATACAAGGCTTAGACTAAGTTACAATATGAAAATTTGAAAGTTGTATGCAAATCTAAAATGTAGTTTCCTTAATATCGAATTACCATGTACATATTCAACCTCTTTATGATGCTTAAATCAGCCACTTTAACATTCTTAATACAACCACCTTAGATGAACTTATAACAGAAATAAAAAGGAAGATAACATCACCATACAATAGAAGCAACAAAGAGGCATGAATTAGTAACATAAGAGTGCAAGAAACTCCTGAAGATCATCACACAACACAAGGTTTATATGGAGAAACCCTTTTGAGAAGTAACTCCACCAAGAAGAGAGGAGCTCCAAGTCACCACCATGCAAGGAGAAAACACATGACCAACTCCATAAAAAATAAGATCCTCAACCATGAGATTCTCACATGCACGATATATCCCATTAACAATATCCATAGAAGAGTTAGATCCTATGGATTCCAATCTCACAAATGTGCAAAACAATGTTAACACACACAACATCCACTACAGTCCACAAGCCTCCAACACCTCCTTTTTACAAGTCCAAAAGACTCTTACACAAATCTATCTCTGATACCAAATGTTGGCTAGAAGACAATCTCTAATCTAGGTTTTAATCATCAAATATCTATTCAAGATATGATAGAAATTTGCGAGATACAAGGCTTAGACTAAGTTACAATATGAAAATTTGAAAGTTGTAAGCAAATCTAAAATTTAGTTTCCTTAATATCGAATTACCATGTACAGATTCAACCTCTTTATGATGCTTAAATCAGCCACTTTAACATTCTTAATACAACCACCTTAGATGAACTTATAACAGAAATAAAAAGGAAGATAACATCACCATACAACCATACAATAGAAGCAACAAAGAGGCACGAATTAGTAACATAAGAGTGCAAGAAACTCCTGAAGATCATCACACCACACAAGGTTTATGTGGAGAAACCCTTTTGAGAAGTAACTCCACCAAGAAGAGAGGAGCTCCAAGTAACCACCATGCAAGGAGAAAACACATGACCAACTCCATGAAAAATAAGATCCTCAACCATGAGATTCTCACAAGCACCATATATCCCATTAACAATATCCATAGAAGAGTTAGATGCTATGGATTCCAATCTCACAAATGTGCAAAACAATGTTAACACACACAACATCCACTACAGTACACAAGCCTCCAACAACTCATTTTTACAAGTCCAAAAGTCTCTTACACAAATCTATCTCTGATACCAAATGTTGGTTAGAAGACAATCTCTAATCTAGGTTTTAATCATCAAATATCTATTCAAGATATGATAGAAATTGGGGAGATACAAGGCTTAGACTAAGTTACAATATGAAAATTTGAAAGTTGTATGCAAATCTAATATTTAGTTTCCTTAATATCAAATTACCATGTACAGATTCAAACTCTTTATGATGCTTAAATCAGCCACTTTAACATTCTTAATACAACCACCTTAGATGAACTTATAACAGAAATAAAAAGGAAGATAACATCACCATACAACCATACAATAGAAGCAACAAAGAGGCATGAATTAGTAACATAAGAGTGCAAGAAACTCTTGAAGATCATCACACAATACAAGGTTTATGTGGAGAAACCCTTTTGAGAAGTAACTCCACCAAGAAGAGAGGAGCTCCAAGTCACCACCATGCAAGGAGAAAACACATGACCAACTCCATGAAAAATAAGATCCTCAACCATGAGATTCTCACATGCACGATATATCCCATTAACAATATCCATAGAAGAGTTAGATCCTATGGATTCCAATCTCACAAATGTGCAAAACAATGTTAACACACACAACATCCACTATAGTCCACAAGCCTCCAACACCTCCTTTTTACAAGTCCAAAAGACTCTTACACAAATCTATCTCTGATACCAAATGTTGGGTAGAAGACAATCTCTAATCTAGGTTTTAATCATCAAATATCTATTCAAGATATGATAGAAATTTGTGAGATACAAGGCTTAGACTAAGTTACAATATGAAAATTTGAAAGTTGTATGCAAATCTAAAATTTAGTTTCCTTAATATCGAATTACCATGTACAGATTCAACCTCTTTATGATGCTTAAATCAGCCACTTAAACATTCTTATTACAACCACCTTAGATGAACTTATAATAGAAATAAAAAGGAAGATAACATCACCATACAACCATACAATAGAAGCAACAAAGAGGCATGAATTAGTAACATAAGAGTGCAAGAAACTCCTGAAGATCATCACACAACACAAGGTTTATGTGGAGAAACCCTTTTGAGAAGTAACTCCACCAAGAAGAGAGGACAAACATGTATTATCTTCAAATATAATATGAAAATACATCCACTTTCTAATCTCTTCTTTAGTCTTCAATCTAGCAGCACCTATGTACAAATTTCATTCACTCTATCCACACACTCTCTCAAGTGCCTATGAATAGGATTTTCCTCACACTCTCACCCTCCCACTTGTACCTCCCTAAGAATCTATTATATATCATTTATATACCTAAATTAGGCATTCAAAATTGGTTATGAATCCCAACACCCCTACCTTGGAAATATCCCAACATAGCCCATGATAGGTTGTAATTAACTCACCAAATTGGTCACCTAGCTTGTCCTATCTTACAAGGTGGATTTTGTCTTCATGTATAAGGTGTTATTGGCTAATAATATAAATGACAAAGTGATAACAATTGACATAAAAACCTCATAGGAAGTTGGATGCCTAGATTCTCTGTAACCACCAAGATGCTTGTCCAGTAAATAGTAAAACACTGTCGATAAATAATTAATTACTGACCCTTAGTAAAAAATTAAATACCATGGCAGTAAAAAGGTAATTACTATACTAGTAAAAAATTAGATACCACTATTTGGTAACCTTCATTCCTTATGAATACAATTACAAAATATATTAGGAGTTATTAAATACATAGTATTTACAACATCGATGCCACCTTAATGCTAAGAAAGGGAAACTCTCAAGATCATGTAAAAGAGTTTTGTATGGCATACCAAGAAGTCTCACATAGTGACATGTACCTATTACACCTCTTCCCCTAAAGCTAAGGTAGACAAGCCCAGAGTGGTTCATGGATCTACCTCAAGGCTCCATCCTCTTGGTTCCTTGAGTTATCTAAGAAGTTCATTGTGCACTTCTCCTATAATGTTAAACATAAACTCAGCACGTTAGACCTTTTCAATGCAATCCAACATAGTGGTGAGAGCTTCATTACCTATCTATAATGGTGGAGGGGCCTTACAACTCACTTCCCTTGGCCTGTCCCTAAGAAATGACTTGTCACAATCTTCATGAAAAACCTTAACTAAGAGATGGCATTTCACCTTCAAGTGCATTACATTTCCACAATTGACAAGATCATCATAAAGGGGGTCACCATTGAAAAGGCCCTAATCTCCAAAGATTTGATGAAAAGATACAATGAAGACATAGTTGACAAACAATAAAATGACAA
Organism: Cunninghamia lanceolata; assembly: GCA_027924645.1. Classification (NCBI taxonomy): domain Eukaryota; kingdom Viridiplantae; phylum Streptophyta; class Pinopsida; order Cupressales; family Cupressaceae; genus Cunninghamia; species Cunninghamia lanceolata. Next base: position 1,400,613 of record BSBN01000175.1, on the reverse strand, counting down.
ACTAAAATTGGGCTAAAAACAAAAATGTTGTTAGTGATGTTGTCACTAACTCAAAGCATGTGCAAACAATGACCACGACTCAGAAAAATCAATCCATTCAAAATGTCCAAAAACCCAACAATGTCACCGTCCCACAAGGACAATCAAAATCTTCCCAAAACAATCCCAAATGTAAATACAACTCCTTGGGGGAAACTATAGAGCTTATATTCCACAAACAAGTCCAAGTGAACATGGTGACATTCCCCATGATTAGACCATTTGATGACACCACGGTTAAGTCTGTATGGTATAAAGAGAATGAATACTATGAAAACCATCATATCAAAGTTCACTCAACTGGTAAATGCATAAAGCTCAAGAGTTCTATATCCAAGACATTATTGATCATGGTGAGATCAAAGTAGAAGGAAACACATCCTCCTTGTTCAAAGAACAATTGGGCATATATCAGAATCCTCTTCTAAAGCACAAAAAATCCACTTCATTCCATCTATCCACATCTATCCAAGGTCAATCCTAAAATAATTGCACCCATAACATCTACTATGATAAAACACCTCATACCTATGACATTGTTGTGGGGCACATAAAGTCTAACTACACATGAGTTGCAACAATACAAATCAAATCTAAATCCTTTCACTATGCTATCACTATGTAGAGCGGTAGAGTCACCATCTAAGGGCCCTCCTAAGAAAATTCAAGACAAGAGAAGGGAACCCACATGTCCTTGATTACATCTTTGATAACTTGAGAGAACATAAAGAGCACATTAATCCCAAGAAGTGTGTCTTTGGCATCACATCAGGAAAACTCTTAGGCTTCATTGTTTGTCATCAAGGCATTGAAGTGGACCCTACTAAAGTCATAGTTATCATATAGATGTTGCCTCCTAGGAATTTGAAACAACTCTATAGTTTTTAGGTTAATCTCCAAGCCATTAGAATATTCACTGTGTAGCTAGCAGACAAATGCCAAACATTCTCCCACCTTCTCAAAAGTAAAATATATTTTCAATGGGATGAATCATAACAATAAGCCTTTGACAAAATCAAAGAATATCTTGCAGCACCACCAATTCTTATGGCTCCCATTCTAGACAATCCCCTTTTTCTTTACATTTTAGCTACATCCATCACACTAGGGGCACTATTAGGACAACATGATGAGATAAGCTATCAAATGGAAATCTATTTTATTACTAAGAAATTGGTTGGTTATGAGCTCAATCATACACCAATGGCACAAGCATGCCTACTTGTCATTTTTAGCTCCCCAAATTTGTGAGACTACATGCTTAGTAATCAAACAAAGCTTATATCAAATACCGGTTCACTTAAGTACCTCCTATCTAGGAATTTCCTCATAGGATGGATGGCTAAATGGGTTATGTTTCTAAGAGAGTTTGACATTGAATATGTGGGAAAAAAAAATCAAAGGTTAGGTTTTCGTAGATTATTTGGAAGAAGAACTTTTAACAGATTATCATCCACTAGTCGCCAACTTTCCCAATGAATCCATCTTCATGATAATAGAACCTACATATTGGAAACTACATTTTGATGGCTCATACACTATCCATGGATTAAGTTCTACCATCCTATTTGTCACTCCATAAGTGGAATTCATATTGAAGGCTTTTATAATGGCATTTCCTTGTACAAAAAATATAGTATAATATGAGGCCTTAATCATAGGTTCTAAAATAATAATATAGTGGAACACCAAACAACTCAAGGTCTACAAGTGCTCTTGGCTTGTAATCAAATAGGTGAACAATGAATATTAAATAGAGGATGACAAGGTAATCCCCTACAAATTGATGGTAGATATTTTCAAGTAATATTTTGGATGCATCCAATTTTAAGTAGGTTCCCTACCTTAACAACAAAGTAGCAAATACCATGACCACTACTAGGTCTTTGTTGGATATGCCACATGATAGTCCATGTTGGGATTTGTTGGTCAAGAAACTTCTCATACCCACATATGATGCTTTGGAATTTGAGCATACATGTGATAATGTTGATCCTGAGTCCCCAGGGTATCAAGACATCTACACCTATGTCCATGATCAAACCGGTCCACCTAACCTATCACAAAACTAGTCTAAAAGATTCCTCCAACACACCTCCCACTTCACCATTCTTGGTGGCATTTTCTATTAAAGAGGATATGATAGTTCTTTACTATAGTTGCCTAAACATAGAAGAGTCTAATCTTGTGCTTAAATATGTACATGAGGGTGCTGCCACAATAGTGTGTCCCACTTATGGGACATCCTGATTTTTGTTTGAAATCACATATTTTTTTGAAATATTAATGATTTGCACCTTGAGGGGTTCCATCTAAATGGATTTAATTGAAGGGGGTTAAATAAAACCCCCTTATATCAAATCCCCTTGGAATGAACCCCCTAGTATTAAATCAAACCCTCGATGGAGTTTCCTCTGCACCTATCAAAATGCTGACAAAAACAAATTTTGTTTCACATTTTGGGGGATCAAATGAAGTCATTTATAAATTCTATTTTGTAAATACGTAGCCCTTAGTATAAGCTTTCCAAAAAGTATGATTTTGAATATGTTTCATTTCAGTTTATATTTATTTTCTATTTTCCAGTGAACGTAGTTTTTTCACCAAACATCAAGGTCTCTATTGCACACATACAGGAAAATAAAAAAATAGAGAAAAATATTTGTGCATTAGGCATTGATGTCCTTGTTTCAACAAAAAAAAATAAGTTAATTTGGATACATATGGAAAAACTTATGTTGTATGGTATAAACATATGTCTGAATTATAATTAATCTCACTTCATAAATTAATTAAAAAAATATATGCAACAAAAATTTATGAAAAAATATCTATGCATTAGATATTGGTATTACAAATCCATATTTCAAAATTTATAATTCTATCCTTTCTATAAAAAAAATTATGTTGTATGGTATGAACGTCACTGCCTAAAAATGTTGTTAATTATAAAAAATAAGTTATTAAAAGTTACATAAAAAAAGTTCACAAATTATTTCTTAATTTAAAAAAATACATTCAGAATCTATACATGAAATCTCAAAAGTCACTAGTTCACATCATCTTCAAATTCACAACAGTTTCGTTGCTATATGTGTCAGAAAGTGGAAATTTGGTTAAAAATGTTGATTTCAATGTCCTACTTTGGCCAAAAAGTAGGACACAGTATCATGGGATCACCCACGATGGTAACTATAGTGCCCATGCTAGCAACATAGTCCTAGAAAAGAAGCTTCTTAGCATAGGTTACTATTGGCCCACCATGGAAAATATTGTGTGTCAGTATGCCAAATACTACCTAGCCTATCAATAGCATGAAGACCTCATTCGTGCACCATTAGAGCCATTGCAACCCACCACAACTCCTTGATCTTTCTCTCAATGGGGAATAGATCTCACTAGAAAGATCCATCACTCTTCATCTAGTGTTCATAAGTTCATTATTACCACCACCAAGTATTTCACTAAGTGGATCGAAGATAGCCCCCTCACCTTCACTCTAGGTACCTAAATATTCAAATTCATCCTCCATCATATCATTTGCTGCTATGGCATCCCATTTACCATTGCCACCAACAATGGTAAATCCTTCCAAAATTATGAGTTTTGCACTCTCTATGAGTATTTCCACATCCAACACTAACAGTCCACTCCATATTATCTCCAAATTAATTGTTAAGGAAAGGCAATGAACAAAACCTTACTTAAATTTTTTAATAAAATCATCAATGATGCTATCACGATTGACACCTCCACCTTAATCCTTCCCTTTGGGCTTACTACACTACCATTCACACACCTACTGGTACCACATGATATTCTCTAGTCTTTGGTATTGAAGTTATCTTTCCAATAGAGATTGAACTCCCCTCATGTTGTGCATTTCCTTGTGTGATCTCATTCATGATGAGGAGTATCGGGTTGCATGTCTCCATGAGTTAGAGCTACTTGATGAGTAGTGATTCAACACTCTAAATCATTTCTAATCCTATCAAAACCATCTCTATAAGAGCTACAATAAGTAAATTATGGCTCATGAATTTCAGATTGGTTACCTTACACTAAAATAAGATTAGAAGAACCTTTCAGATTGAGAAAAGAAAGGTAAATTTGAGCCTAACTAGCTAGGTCCTTATGTTATAATTGCCAAGTATAATTTAGGTGCTTATCAAATAGTCACCCTAGATGGTTAAGAGTTTGATGTACCTCTCAATATCATCCATCCAAAATGATTCCATGCTTATTCTGTTGAATCTGTCAATGATAAAAATCCAAGAAAATAAAAAAATATTAGAAAAGAACAAAGAGAAATAATCCATCATATGGTTAAAACCACTCCTTGTGGTTAGTTGGACAAGTATCATGGGGAAAACCTACTCGCAAGCACCATGCATATGATTTAGATTCATTTATCCATTAGGTTCTCTTCCTACCATTGCACAAGTTTTCCTCACGGAATAAATCCACCCACCATTCATGTCCTAGTCTACCTTTACTACTTCACGTGCACTATATTTTACTATTAAAGTGAATACCATGCTCTTTGTCAACACTCCTCATAGCATATATCCAAATGTCCCATTGCATGGCATTTACCTTCCCTAATGCTAAGGGTAGTAGATTGTGACTTTCTTTAGGATTATAGAATTATCCCGATTTCTTATTTAGTGTCCTAGATGAGTCTCCTTCCTAATTATGAGCTTCATGCACTTGCAATGCCAACAATCTTATATCTCCAGGTCTTACACTTGAAACTTCAAATTAAAATGTTTCAAGAAAGATCTCATTGCAACTTTGATAACATCCATTAGGTAAATCGTTTTCCATTGAATATACCATGACTCACCCTTTTCCTTAACAAGATATATTATTCCCAATATTATGAATCCTCCATCTCATCCTTTACCTTCACAGGATATATCATTCCCCAAATCAAGCATCATCAATCTCATCATCCCTATCATCATTCCTTTCGCAAAAGGTAACACTATTGTGTGTCAATTGACTATTTCTTTTTGATCTTTGCTTATATTTTTATCCCACAGTATACCTCCTCAAGCTCATTATGATCCTTATACCATGGTGCATCTTAAATGGTGTATATTGGGGCATGTTCTTGTCATTTTGTGTGGTGTGTTTGCTTGGGGTATATGCACAAAGATGAGGGAGGAAAAAGTCACCAAATAACTTTTTGGGCAACTTTTTCATCCCATGCACATCAAAACACGAGCACCTTATAACATGCTCACATTTTGTTTTGCTTTAAAGTGCAAAAAACAGTCATTTCCGTCATTACCCATGGCCAAAAGACTAAGTTTACAGAAAAAACAAACATTATAGTGCGAGCGTGTTCATGGAAGGTGAAACCAAGCAAGTACAAGAGAGAAATCGATATTTTCACAATGCCACCTCACTGAACCCACTCCAAAAGATGTCATGAAGAAAATGTCAAGCGTCTAGCAGCTGAAGAAGGTAGGGTTTGATTAATTTTTGTTAGTTTCAAAAGAATTTTTTACTTTTGCAATGTTTGATTAGTTTTTTATATTGCATCAATAGTTAATGAGGTAGGAGAAAACACAAATCCAATTGAGGAGGGTCAAAACAACCCCCAAAACCCTTGAAACCCTCAAAACCCACCTTCACGTGCTCACAATGTAAGAGATACTTAAAAAAAACTAATTAGAGAAAATAGAAGAAAACAAAAGACATCTTCAAAACCTTATTCAAATGTTAAACAATCCAAGTGCATGCACCGATTGGAGGAGAGTGCTTGCGAAGTCATTAGAGGTGATTGTTTCCCACACTGAATCGGTGACAAAACAAATCACCAAATTTCAAGACTATAGGGAGAGGTGTCAACAATACTATACCAACAAATTGTCTTATCAACAAGTGGAGAATGAAAAAATTACAAAATCTAAATTATGTGCACACTTTATTAATCCTAAAACTAGCCAAATATTAGAAGAAACTTTGAAATGGTTCCCTATTCATTGGTGTAAGAATCAAGACATATTCCAAAACTTTTGGGATAGATGGTACATGGTCTTCAATGAGCACCCATGCAACAATAATTAGGTGCCACAATATTTCTTGAGGAAACTCCATTGCCAATTCATCCTCAAGAAGATTCCCAATTATTTTGACACTCGAGAGTTCCAGGGTAGAGGTGGTGGCTCTGTCGAAGATAAAGAGGGGGCTCAGCGAGATGAAAACTATGTACCTAGAGCCATGTTGAGGCCAGAACGTGTGTCACTCCCTTCAACTTTCAAGGAGAGTGTTGAGGTGGAGACATTATATTCTTTGACTGCTCTCACGCAGTCTCTAGCACAACATGCCAATGATCTTATCCAAGCTGATGAGGGTGAGAGCAATAGGCATCATTTGTCCCCACATTTGTGTAGTTCATGTGGGAACCTGTGTGATTATGGGACACAGAACTCACGGTAAGACTCTAGCAAGATGCTGCGATGCAAGGGCAACATCCAATGATGGACACATCCATATTGGATGATAGTGTTCTCACTGATGATGTCTTATAGCGTACATTTATTATTGACTCTCATGTAATTTTTTACAAGTTTCATCTTCATTTAATATATTCTTATTTGAAATTTGTAATTAATTTATATGACTATCTATATTATAAGTCAAAAATAATGTATGTAATTTTTTGTGCAGAGAAATTCTAGGGTAAAAGTCTTCATTCTACCTCCGTTAGCCGTCCATTGGCAGGTTATGAGAGGAGTTCAAGTCAGCAGGTATGTAATTTATTAGATGATCGTAATTATTGTACATATATCAATGGTAATATTATTTTGTGACAATTTGATGGTTTAAACAGGGAGCTTCACCAACATCTCCACAGTTTCCATGGTCCCCTGGACATAAAACCACTTATACAGAGGTAAATTTAACCATTTCTAATCATTGTGCATTTAAATAATGTTACGTATTTATTTTGGTCGAGTAATCTTGAACTCTATTTTCCTATGTTGAATATGGAGACTCCTCCTCATCTTTGTGAGTCAGTGTAGGTAGGCATTGCTGCAGCCATGATGCCTTCACATCCTCTGATAGAGGTATGAGCCAATAACATAAAAATGTCATTTTGTATTTATTGTTTTATCTCATGTCATTTGATGTACATAATGATATATATGTTTAGTCAATTTTGCTTCTTGATGCTTCTGACAGGAGGTCACAACTCTAACACATTCAACTACAAATGAAGAGAGAAAAAAGATGATCGAGAGGGATCACCAGCTAGCGGTAAGTGATTGATTACATATGTGATGTTATATATTTCATGTTTTCTATATTAATGTGCATATTGTTTGATTGTATTAATAGGTAGAGATGCAGAAATCTCTATCGGGAAGGTCTACTCGATGGGAGAGAGAGGATGAGTTACTGGATTGACTCTCCATCCTCACAGCCAAGCAAGGGCCAGTGATTATTTGATGAAATTCCATAGGAAACTAGTTTTTGGGACTTTTTTTGTATGCCTAGATGGCTTTATATACATAATTTTATATGTTGCCGATGTATACTTTTTTATATACCTATATGGCTTTGTATATAGACTAAATGTTATGTTCATGACATTATGTATATGACAGTTTATATTAAACATTTAATATTATGATCAATTATCGTTATAGGAATTTGGTTTTACATGTGCTTGTTATGTCAGAAAAATGCACCCTTGGGGGCTTTTTCCTTTAAGGTTTAGCTCCCATGTCTTTAGATTGCATTTAGAGCATCTTGCATGATAATTCAGATGCTCGATCAGAAAACCCTTGGATCTTGTGACAAATACGACCTAGGGGTGCTAATTTAATGATGTCGGAACAAAGACATGGGGATGGACAAGGGTGCTAGCACCCTACTCCAACACTATTTTGGGTTGGTCCTAAATTCAAATGTCAGGTTTGTGACCATTATTTGGTTTCCAAGCCAACATCATAAGTTTCAAATATAAAATTCTTGGCGGGAATCTTAATAGTTGCATATATAAGCATGTTTAGGTTATCATTTGCAAACTAGAAGATATCTAGAAGATAACTAGAGAGAAGATGATTGCGAACTTTATGCATACTTGAGATTTTTGTGATATCATTGTGTTGAAGAGCATAGCATTGTTATTGTGTTTATTTTTGCAGGTTGGATCACATCTTCTCCTCATGGCATTGAAGAGCTTCTTCCTTCCACTAGAGCTTCATCACCAAGGTGACATTTATTGTGTTTTATCATCATTATCATTTGGATTTTTGCCTCTATCCCACAAGGATACACACTGTCTCTCTTTGACAATAGTGTTCAGAAGACTTGAATGTCTCTCCGGGGCTTGACTTAGGCAAGCCTCTAAACACCATAACCACCGCCCACACTCCTTGTGATTGCAGGTTACAGGTAACGGATCTAGAGAAAGTGGATTTGCAGCCTGGAAAGATAGGAAAACATTGAAGATTCAGGATCTTAAAACAAGAGAACATTGTACAGAATTTCAGGACAAGGGTGCCATCGCCATTGTCCTCCACTGTCAGATCACCTAAAACTGAAGATATAATAGAGATCAGTGCCGGAAGGAGATCAGGAATCTACAGAAAAAGTTGTACCTTAGACTAGGGCGCCATCACCATTGTCCCCAACATTTTTGTTTTCTGGACTGTAAACAATAGTGAGTTAAGGTTCTCTACCGTTTACCTAATTCTGGTAGCATTTGTCGTTATTTGCAGATTGAATTATTGTTTTGTTTAAATTAGAGTTTCAAGGGCATAAAAGCATTAATTGGAAACATTGTGTAATAACTTCTACATTTTCCCAGTAGAAAACCAAGTGGCAACCCAATCTGATAGATGACTCTCCTCTCGATGGGAGAAGCACTCGGTTGAAAAGCCCTTGGAATGTTTTGTGGAAAGGAGGATTCAAACTAAAACATCAGCATCAAATCTCCCCTTTTCATATAAAACATGTTGGGAAAACCATGTTTTGAACTTTTTGGCACCTTGCTGAGTGTTGTTTCATAGATTTACATTCATTCATTTCATTGCATTCAAAAATTTACAAAAAAATTGATATATTTGAAAAAAATGAAAAAATTGCATTCTAGAGTTTGATTGTTGACATAGATTGCATTCATTCAATTGTATTTAATTAACTCTCTTATTTTTACATCAGATCTGAAATTCATTATCATTCAATTCATTTATTTTCAATATTGCATTTGAAAAATTACAAAAAAATTGAAAATTTTAGAAAATTTGCAAAAATTGGCATATTATGCTTGCATTTTTGTAAAATTTGAATTAATTGGAATCTAATTTCAACTAATTTATGTTATTTGAATTATATCTGATCCAAAATACATAAATTCATTATTTACAACTCATTTGCATTGCATTTGCATGCCTGATTTGTTAGAAATTGCTTGAAATTTTGCATTTTTCATGAAAACCTTTTTTTGCATGAGCTAGGGTTGTAGTCAAAATCTTGTTTCTAATTTTACTACCTTGTTAAAACACTCATTAGGCCTGATTTATAAATGTAGTGTTGCATCATAGTGGCCTCCTTGCAAAATTTCATGTCTAGGGTTTGAAAACTTGCATTTTTTCACTAGATTTGGCTTTATCATCTTGTTAGACTTGCACTCCAAGCATGTTGTAAGGGATTTTTATGCACTAATTGGATTTAAATAAGGTTATTATCTCCTTCCCCTTCTCAATTTCCTTACAATGCCTTTCTGTTTGGGCCCTTACATTAAAATCATGGGAAAATTTGCATATTTTTGATATTTTTACACTAGGGTTTGATCTAGAGTGGCCCTATAGGCATGTTGTAATGGATTTTTTAGCATTAGGTGGCTGTTTATACTTTTATAAGTAGCTTTACATCATCATTTTATTTACAACACCTGTTTCCCTACTCTTTTGCATTGAGATTTAGTGAAAAATCACATATTTTGGCCTATTTTCACTAGGTTTTGGCTTATCGACTTTCTAGAGTTGCTTCAAAAGCATGTTGTGAAAGGTATTTTTGTATTAGTGGATTTTTATTAGGAATATAATTTTCTGTCCCTCTTGAAAATCTTCACAACACCTCTTTTTTCATTTGTCTGCATTGAGAAAAGTTGGAAAAATCAAAGCATTTTAGAGCATATTCGACATCACTATTGCATTTGCCTTTTGTATAAGTTTTGGAAGATCTTGAAAATCTGATTTGACACTCCTTTGGAAACTTAAAAATGGCTTCTCAATACAATAATAATTCTAGGTTTGTTCCTAGGCCTCATTTGAAAAGAAGAGCCCCTGAGTTTGAAAGAACATTTACACCTCATGACAAAGAAATGGTAGAAACTGAAGGGTCTCTTTCTATCATGGTACAGATAATGGAACATCCTATGTACATGGAACACTCATAGATCCTAATTGCATGACAAATGTGGTCACAAAATATTTCCTCCTTAAGCATGAAATGGTACAAGAATCTTATGAACTGTCAAATTTGAGAATTAAAACACATAATGAAGCTTTAATGAAACAAATTGGCAAGATAACTCTAATGGTCTCGGTCTATAATATCAACCTCTGGCTAAGGAAAATAAATTTATTATTTACTACTGTTGGCTACAACTTGAGATAGATCTTGAGCCATGAAGAGATAGAACTTTCATTGAATACAGAAAATACAAAGCAAAACAACTAGCTCGAGTGGCCAGGTCTCCTTTGCAACCAATAAGAGAAGAACAAGAAGCAAGCATAAAACAAGAATATTATGGCTTTGATAAAATTTTTGACATAGGAAATGTGGATAAGGAAAGGTCCCATAACCCACCTCATCCATGGAGAGATGGCATTTATGCTGAGGTCCCTCCCTCATCATCCTTAAATGGATCGAGAGGCTTTCATCGACAATAAAATATTCCACCAAGACTAATGAGATTTGAACATGGTGCTTCCTCTTCTACTATGTAAACTATGGAAAAACATGATGAAATAAGCAATAAGATAGGAAGAAATAGACTAGCAAAAGAATGGAGGAGGAGAAAACAAGCTTATGCCCAACGGATTACAAATGAACAAGAGAACATTCAACCTAACATTGAAACAAATCAAGAACTTAAAGATGAACAAACTGAAAACAAGAACAACAGTTGGGCTTTGGTACCTTACACACCACTTTCCTCTAGTATTTGTGATTGGGAGGATGATGACCTCCTCGATGATGACTTCTAGCATGGACCTCTCTACAGGTAAGTATCTCTAACCCTTTACCTTTGTGTTGTGCTTCCCTCGTGATGTGCTATGTGTTGTTAGGCCTCATAGGATGACCCTTGATTCTCTTGTAAGGTCAAGGATACTAGGAGACCACCTTTGTTGTGACCTTCTTCTATTTTTATCATCATTCTTCTATATTTCCTCTCCTCTGATTTCATTGTTGTGTGTTGTGTCTTACAGACATAGCGTTGCAGTTGGTGAATTGGGGGCACCCTCCTACGTGACTATCACTAAGGCAATTGTTCTCCTCTCTGATTTATTTTTTACCTTCCTCTAGTGTTTCTTCTTAGCTGGTGGATGACAGAAAACATATTATACTGATACAAACCTAGTGTCCCTTTCGCGAGTAATCAAAAAATGGACCTAGTCCATATATGAGGACGAGGTTGTAACAAATTATCTAATGCTTGGCTATTGGAATCACTCTGTGTGATTTCTCTATCTTGATGTTGATGTCGATGTTATCTTATCTTGCTAACACTTCAACAATACTACTGCTCTGTGCACTTTGTTTATCATGAATATCGCCTTTCTTAGCTCTTTCATGTATACGATCATATGCATTTTTTTATCATGATTTGGATGCTAACACTTTTCTTGCAAGGATGTGTTTGTGGGAACATTCAGTGATTGTAAAGTACATGTCACCTCTGGGGGGCATGGGCTTTGCAAGAGCTCATGTTCCTTTGTGTGTTTTGTTCCTACCTTAACGTGTTTGATATTAGTACATGATATCAACCCCCTTAAGGTGGGGGCATATATAAGGTAAGATGTCTGCTTCAGATGATAGTAAAGTATGTTTTAACAATATAAAAATTAATCAAAATCATTTAAGCCCTCTATGAAGGCGGGATATTGAGTATATCCTTTTATCTTAAGCCCTCATCATGAGGCGGGCATGGTGTATTTCTCGGAGAGATTGCATTATCCTGTCATTTTCAAAAGTCCTCATCGCGAGGTGGGGAGCAGTTCTATGACTAACTCAACCCTTAAGCTTATTTTCAGTGGTTGATGTGGTGAAACCCAATCGCCAATGTGTCCCTGTAATGTGCCCGAGATACTGATGAACCTAGCAATAGTTTCACTCCATCACTTGTCTACCATGTTTTCTCTGTGTCTTCATCATGTGTGTGTATGGCATGTTTGTTCTCAAAGGACAAGACCAGTGGCGATGAGTTCCTCTACACTTTGGGATTTATTTGGCGTGTTTGTTCTCAAGGTGCAAGACCGGTGGTGAACAACTCCTCTACATCTTGGGATTTTGTTTGGCGTGTCTATTCTCAAAAAGTGCAAGACCAGTGGTGAACAACTCCTCTACACTTTTTGGGATTTGTTTGTTTACTTTCCTTGTACTTGTATTTTGCATTTCATATGGAAAAATAAAAAATAAAATAATCACTACATTCATTGTATTCTCTGCACTATGTGTCTTCAATGTTGTATTCTCCATGTTTTGCATGGCCATAACTGTCTTCTCCATGTCTTGCATGCCTATTATTGTCTTCAATGTGTTTGGTGTGTCTTCTCTATGCTTGGTGTGTTTGCTATGTTTGTTGACCTTACTTTAACGCATGTATTGGACTTGCATTTAATACATACATTAAAATGGGGGCTAAATGTTATGTTAGAAAAATGCACCCTTGGGGGTTTTTCTTTTAAAGTTTAGCTCCTGGGTCTTTAGATTGCATTTAGAGCATCTTACATGATAATTCAGACTCTTGATGAATAAACCCTTAGGTCTTGTGATAAATAGAACCTAGGGGTGCTAATTTAATGATGCTAAAACAAAGACATGGGGTGGCCAAGGGCGCCAGCGTCCTAGTCCAGCCCTATTTTGGGTTTGCCCTAAATTCAAATGTCAGGTTTGTGATCGTTATTTGGTTTCCAGGCTGACATCATAAGTTTCAAATACGAAATTCTTGGTGGGAATCTTAATAGTTGCATATATAAGCATGTTTAGGTTATCATTTGCAAACTAGAAGATACCTAGAGAGAAGATGATTGTGAACTTTATGCATACTTGAGATTTTTGTGATATCATTGTGTTACAGAGCATAGCATTGTTATTGTGTTTGTTTTTGCAGGTTGGATCAAATCTTCTCCTCATGGCATTGAAGAGATTCTTCCTTCCATGAGAGCTTCATCATCAAGGTGGCATTTATTATGTTCTATCACCATTATTATTTAGATTTTTTCCTCTATCCCACAAAGATATGCACTCTCTCTCTCTGACAATGGTGTTCGAAAGACTTGAATGTCTCTTCGAGGCTTGACTAAGGTAAGCCTCTAAACACCACAACCCCCTCCCACACTCCTTGTGATTGCAAGTTACATGTATCAGATCTGGAGAAAGTGGAGTAGCAGGGAAGATAGGAAAACATTGAAGATTCAGGATATGAAAAGACACAGACATTGTGCAAGATTTTGGGACAAGGGGGCCATCACCATTGTCCTACACTGTCAGATCACCAGAAACTCAAGATACAATAGTGATTAGTGCCAGAAGGAGATTGGTAATCTATAGAAAAAGTTGTACCTTGGACTAGGGCACCATTACCATTGTCCCTGACATTTCCATTTTCCAGATTGTGAAAAACAATGAGTTAAGGTTCTCTTCTCTTTACCTAATTTTGGTAGCATTTGTCATAATTCACAGATTTAATTACTATTTTGTTTAAATTAGGGTTTCAATGGCATAAAATCATTAATTGGCAACATTGTGTGATAACTTCTAAATTTTCCCAACAGAAAACCAAGTGGTAACCCAATCTGATAGATGATTCTCCTCTCGATGGGAGAAGCACTTAGTTGAAAAGCCCTTGGAATGTTTTTTGGAATGGAGGATTCAAACTAAAACATCAACATCAAATCCCCCCTTTTCATATAAAATAGTGCCAATTGTATTTTCTTGAAAGTTTATAAATTGTTTTCAAATAATCCATTTTGTGCATATCTTGCAATCATTACATTCCATGAGATGGTGCATTTCTTTGAGGCATTATGTCAAACAGTTCATGCACCTTGTCTATCCTTCCACACTTTCCATACATGTCTACAAGGGCAGCTGCAAATACAATATGTGACAAAATTCCTATATCCTTTATGCTTTGATGATTGTCCACACCATGTTCCCCAGATCCCATTTTGGCATAGGCAAGGAGGATGTTGGATAAGGTTTTGCAATTTGCTTTTAGATGTGCTAATTGCATTTGGTTAAAATTTTCTTTTGTGCATAGCTTGAAAGTTTTTAAACCCTTATAAAAAATCCATTTCGTGCATATCTTGCAATCATTGCATTCCATGAGACAACATTTCTTTGAGGCATCTTGTCAAACAGTTCACGTTCCTTGTATATGCTTCCACACTTTGCATGCATGTCTTGTAGGGTAGTTACAACTACAACATTTGACAAAATTCCTATATCCTTTATGCTTTGATGGATGTCTATACCATGTTCCAAAGATACCATTTGTAAGGATTTGGAATTTGGCTTTACACCCGCCAATTTCATTTTCTTGAAAGTTTGTAAAGCCTTATCAAATAATCCATTTTTTTGTATATTACAATCATTGCATTCCATGAGGTGACATTTCTTTGAGGCATTATGCCAAATAGTTCACATGCCATGTCTATGCTTCCACACTTTTCATACCTCTGAGGGCAATTGCAACTACAACATCTAACAAAATTCCCATATGTTCTATCCTTTGATGCATGTCCATTTTGGCATAGGAAAGGAGGATAGTGGCTAAGGTTATGGAATTTTGCTTTACACCCGCTAATCATATTTTCTTGAAAGTTTATAAAGCCTTATCAAAAAAATCATTTTTTTGAATATATTGCAATCATTGCATTCCATGAAATGGTATTTCATTTCAAGGCATCATGTCAAATAGTTCATGTACCTTGTCTATGCTTTCACACTTTGCATACATGTCTCATAGGGTAGTTGTAACTACAACATTTGACAAATTTGCTATATCCTTTATGCTTTGATGGATGTCTATATTGTGTTCCAAAGATACCATTTCTAAGGTTTTGGAATTTGGCTTTACACCTACCAATTGCATTTTCTTGAAAGTTTCTAAAGCCTTATCAAAAAATCCATTTTGTTCATATCTTGCAGTTATTGCATTCCATGAGGTGACATTTCTTCGAGGCATCATGCCAAACAGTTCACATGCCTTGTCTATCCTTCCAAACTTTGTATAAATGGATCTGAGGGTAGTTACAACTACAACATCTAACAAAATTCCCATATCTTTTATCCTTTGATGCATGTCCATTTTGGCATGGGCAAGGATGATACTAGCTAAGGTTGTGGAATTTTTCTTTACACCTGCCAATCATATTTTCTTGAAAGTTTATAAAGTCTTATCAAAAAAATCATTTTTTGCATATCTTACAATCATTGCGTTCCATGAAATGGCATTTCATTTCAAGGGATCATGTCAAACAGTTCACGTACCTTGTCTGTGCTTCCACACTTTGCATACATGTCTCGCAAGGTATATGCAACTATAACATTTGACAAAATTCCTATATCCTTTATGCTTTGATGGATGTCTAGACCATGTTCCAAAGATACCATTTCTAAGGTTTTGGAATTTGGATTTACACTCGCCAATTGCATTTTCTTGAATGTTTCTAAAGCCTTATAAAATAATCCATTTTGTTCATATCTTTCAATCATTGCATTCCATGAGGTGACATTTCTTTGAGGCATCATGTCAAATAGTTCACATGTCTTGTATATGCTTCCACACTTTGCTTACATGTCTTTGACAATAGTTGCAACTACAACATATAAAAAATTTCCCATATATTTTATCCTTTGATGGATGTCCATTTTAGCATAGGCAAGGAGGATATTGGCTAAGGTTGTGGAATTTGGCTTTACACCCATCAATTGTATTTTCTTGAAAGTTTATAAAGCCTTATGAAACAAATATTTTATTTAAATATCTTACAATAATTGCATTCCATGAAAGGGTATTTCATTTCAAGGCATCATGTCAAACAGTTCAGTACCTTGTCTATGCTTCTACACTTTGCATACATGTCTACTAGGGTAGTTGTAGCTACAAGATCTGACAAAATTCCCATATCCTTTATGCTTTGATGGATGTCCATACCATGTTCCAAAGATCATGTTTTGTGATATGAAGGGAGGATGTTGGCTAAGGTTGGGGAATTTGTCTTTACACCTGCCAATTGCATTTGCTTGAAAGTTTCTAAAGCCTTATCAAGAAATCCATTTTTTTCATATCTTGCAATCATTACATTCCATGTGACGACATTTCTTTGAGGCATCATGCCAAACAGTTCATGTGTGTCTTCCACACTTTACATACATGTCTTTGAGGGCATTTGTAACTACAACATCTAACAAAATTTCCATATATTTTATGGTTTGATGGATCTCCATACCGTGTTCCAAACATCCCATTTTGGCATAGGCAAGGAGGATACTGGCTAAGGTTGTGGAATTTGGATTTACACCCGCCAATTGTATTTTCTTGAAAGTTTATAAAGAGTTATCAAAAAATCCATTTTTTGCATATCTACCAATCATTGCATTCCATGAGATGGTATTTCATTAAGACATCATGTCAAAGAGTTCATGTATCTTGTCTATGCTTCCACACTTTGCATACATATCTACTAGGGTTGTTGCAACTACAAGATCTCACAAAATTCCCATATCCTTTATGCTTTGATGGATGTCCATACCATGTTCCAAAGATCACATTTTACAATATGAAGGGAGGATGTTGGCTAAGGTTGGAGAATTTGTCTCTACACCCACCAATTGCATTTGCTTGAAATCTTCTCAAGCCTTATCAAGAAATCCATTTTTTTCATATCTCGCAATCATTGCATTCCATGTGACAACATTTCTTTGATCCATCATGCCAAACAGTTCATGTGCATTGCCTATGCTTCCACACTTTCCATACATGTATTTAAGGGCAGTTGCAACTACAACATCTAACAAAATTTCCATATATTTTATGCTTTGATGGATGTCCATACCGTGTTCCAAAGATCCCATTTTAGCATAGGCAAGGAGGATATTGGCTAAGGTTGTGGAATTTGGATTACACCTACCAATTATATTTTCTTGAAAATTTATAAAGAGTTATCAAAAATTCTACTTTTTGCATATCTTGCAATCATTGCATTCCATGAGATGGCATTTCCTTAAGGCATCATGTCAAAGAGTTCACGTATCTTGTATATGCTTCCACAATTTGCATACATGTCTACTAGGACAGTTGCAACTACAAGATTTGACAGAATTCACATATCATTTATGCTTTGATGGATGTCCATACCATGTTCCAAAGATCTCATTTTGCGATATGAAGGGAGGATGTTGGCTAAGGTTGGGGAATTTGTCTTTACACACACCAATTGCATTTTCTTGAAAGTTTCTAAAGCCTTATCAAGAAATCCATTTTTTTCATATCTTGCAATCATTGAATTCCATGTGACAACATTTCTTTGAGGCATCATGCCAAATAGTTCACATGCATTGTCTATGCTTCCACACTTTGCATACATTTCTTTGAGGGTAGTTGCAACTACAACATCTAACAAAATTTCCATATCTATTATGCTTTGATGGATGTCCATACCATGTTCCAAAGATCCCATTTGGCATAGGCAAGGAGGATACTGTATAAGGTTGTGGAATTTGGCTTTACACCCACCAATTGTATTTTCTTGAAAGTTTATAAAGAGTTATCAGAAAATCCATTTTTTGCATGTGTTTCAATCATTGCATTCCATGAGATGGCATTTCATTGAAGCATCATGTCAAAGAGTTCATGTATCTTGTCTATGCTTCCACAATTTGCATACATGTGTACTAGGATAGTTGCAACTACAAGATCTAACAAAATCCATTTTTTTCATATCTTGCAATCATTGCATTCCATGTGATGACATTTCTTTGAGGCATCATGCCAAATAGTTCATGTTCATTGTCTATGCTTCCACACTTTACGTATATGTCTATTTTTTACACTTTTTTTTACTGTAACTATCATATATATGACTTTTTTTACACTTTTTTTTACTGTAACAGTCATATATATGACTATTTTCACACATTTTTTGACTATAACAATCATATTTATGACTATTTTTATACTTTTTTAGTCATCCATATGACTATAACAATCATTCATGTGACTGTAATAGTCATAAGAGTCATTCAATATGACTAATTTTTACTTCTAAAATAGTTCATATGACTGTTATCACAACAAAAGTGGGAATTCTTTCCTTTGGAGAAATGCCACTAAAACATATGTTGTCCTACAGTGAAAGAAACAGACCCATATGACCTATTTTTGCTTACAACATTTGTCTCATTTTCTTAAAACCTTGCATGTAGTCTTAGGTCTCCCCATGATGCTTGTGTTTGACATTCGTAGACTTCTCTGCTACTACCACTGCTCTTTTGACCTTATGATGGTTGCTTAAGAGTTGCTGATTATGGACCTCTATCTGTTGTCCTTTGTCATTCTCACCACTGTCTCCATTTCATGTTGGAGCTCCTATTTAGCCCTACTCGACAAGACATCCAAGGCTCCCTATATCACTATTAAACATGGCTAGTAATCTCCTTATCAGGCCTCTAAGAATTATATATGCCTCTCAAGGACCTGACTATCATCATGCCTTCTTGAGTCTCTTCACTATTTTTGTATTCTTCTCGTGTTTATGAATTTTCCCTTCATACCTATGATGACTGCTCTAAGGTGTAGCTTACAACAAATCTAAACTACAAGGAGGAGTGTGGCTTCTTTTTTGGTATAGATCTCAATTTTTTTAAAATCAGTTTTGTTTTCCTATGGTGGCAAGGAACACATTGTTGCAAAATGCTTCAGTTTGATGTAGTGGAAAGGTGCTAGGAGTGGCATTTTGTGTTCCATAGCTCGTGGGGCCAAACCAACTATGCCAATGCATCAGGGTAGGTTGGTAAAATCTAAGGGGGTCTCATTTTGTGTGCCAAGCATCCTAGTCATTTGGAGCAGCAGGCTACCAGCAAAGTCCTTTAAGATCCCTAAGACCAAAAAACTGCCAAACTTTGACAGAGCAGTTCTCAGAATTCATGGCAACTATGAATGTTCCATTTCAACCTACAGGTGCACATGGGGTCCATTCACAATCACCTCTCTCAATTTTGGTAAACTCCAGTTTGTTTGACTGTGCTGAAATCAAATGCATTCTTGTAAAATGCTTCAATTTCATGTAGTACAACCTTGCCAAGTGCCATATTTTTTGTTTTTCTCATTGTGGGATTTAACTGACTATGCCAATGCATTAGGGTGGGTGGGTAAATGATAGGGGAGGTCTCATTTCATGTGCCAAGTGTCCCAGTCATTCAGCGTAGCAGGCTACTGGCAAAGTCCCTTAAGATCCCTAAGACCATAAAACTGTCAAACTTTGATGGAGAAGTTTTCAGAATTTGTCGTAGTTGGGAACATTCCAGTTGGACATACAAGTGCATATGGGTTTGATCCACAATAACCTCTCTTGATTTTGGTCAACTCTAGTTCATTTGACCATGCCGAATTTAAATGCATTCTTACAAAATGCTTTAGTGTCTTGCAGTGGAAAGGTGCTAGGAGTGACATTTTGCATTCCATAGGTCATGGGGTCAAAGCGACTGTGCCAACAAGTCAAGGTGGTTGGGTAAATTCTAGGGTTGGTCTTCTTTCATGTGCCAAGCATCCCAGTCATTCAAGGTAGCAGACTATTGGCAAAGTCACTTAAGATCCTAAGAGCAAAAACTACCAAACTTTGACGCAGCAGTTCTCAAAATTCATGGTAGTTGGGAACATTGCATTTGGACCTACAGGTGCATGTAGGGTCCATCCACAATAACCTCTCTCAATTTTGGTCAATTTCAGTTCGTTTGACCATGCCGAAATCAAATGCATTCTTGTAAAATGCTTCAGTTTCATGTAGTACAACCTTGCCATGTGCCATATTTTTTTTTCTTCTTGTCGTAGGGTTAAATTGGTTGTACCAACGAGTTGGGGTGGGTGGGTAAATGCTATGGGAGGTCTTGTTTCATGTTCCAAGCATCCTAGTCATTCGGGGTAGCAGGCTACCGGCAAAGACCCTTAAGATCCCTAAGACCAAAAAACTATGGTGGAGCAGTTCTCAGAATTCGTGGAATTTGGGAATATTCCATTTGGACCTATAGGTGCATGTAGGGTCCATCCAAAAATTTCTTACTCAACGTTGCAGAGGTAGATGAGTGAGTTTGCACATGTGGGAAAGTATTAACAATCTGATATCTCCATGTATTAGACATAGAAGCCCTAGAGACTTGGAGAAATTGGTTGCAGGCTATTAGAGAATGATCCATCTAGTAGGAGTAGTTTTTTGAGACCATATGAGATGTGTTTAGAGTATTAGAACAAGAGTAGAGACCCCTTGAAGCCAAGAACTTAGTTGTATCACACCTAATTTCCTAATTAGGCCTAGTAAGAAGGAGGACAGTCAGTTTTGGAACCCTTCTGTACAAAGAAACCCTACCTCATTCCTAGATATGTGTAAGAATGGCCAAGAGGGTATCCTAAATGGGTCTCCTTTCCTATAGATCAGGTCTGCTCCAAAAGTTATGCCAAAAAAGGCCTATTTGAAAGGCTACAAGGAACAATGGTGATTTGTGAAGGAAAACCCATTGATTGATGACTAGAGGTTCTTGTGAGTAGTTCTCTGAGTGAGTTTGATCATGTTATACCCTTGCTCTACATCACCTCCAAAAACTAACTTTTCATTATCCACCATCCACTTTATCCAAGGAAAATCTCCACCCTTGATCTCCCTTAAACATGGGAACCCCATTTGATCACCTCTAAAAGGTGACACTTGGAGGCTCCTGATCACTCCAATCATCTCAACAATACTATCCATCCATACAATCATCCAAAAATCTATAAATAGAATCCTCCACAAGTCATTTTCATAGCATGTTTGAATGCAATGTCATGCTACTAAGTTGAGCACTAATGCAATCATCTCTCATGACAATCAGTCTTGGAGCACAACTACCATAGCTTGGTGGAACAAGGAGACTTGTGGGTGTGAATTTGTTTTTTCTTTCATCCTTTTTAGCTAGTTTTTGTATGCTTAAACTTGAGATTACTTTTATTTATGAATAGACTAGGTTAGGTTTAGTTTAGCTTATTTATATGTTTTCACTTTTACATGTACATAGTTTCAAGCAATAAAAGAAAATGAATGTCCTAATATGCATGTCATAAAGTAGGAAAAACCAACAAAAGTTAGAGGGAATCTAATGGCAAGGAATTTAGCGAGGTTGTCTTGAGGATGAGACAATGGTTTAGGCCTAGGGAGAATGTTGGGAAGAGACAAGAGTAGATATAATCCTCAATTATACTGCAAAGAGTTTGTGATGATTAAATATAATTGCCACTTATATGAAAAAGGGTTTGTTTTACTATACAAGATAGCTCTACATCACATAAAGACACACAAGAAGGTTGTGTGACACCACACACTACACTAAAGACCTTGTAATATCACCTATAAGAATTAAACATTGTGTAGGGATATATTAGAGTATATGTAGTTTCATACAACCTTCACACATGTCATTTGGATCATTTCTAGACCCATATATGGGTCATATAGACCTTAATTAGCCTTAAGCACACCTTAACAACCCTAAATAAGATATAATAAGTATAAGTGTCATAAATGGAAAGGTGAATTCATGGGAAGAGGATAATTAATAGTATTTATGAAAGGTTGTAAGGAAAATGCAAGATGAAAGGGAATTTAGAGGATATACAAGAAAGTGGAAAGAGAGAGAGACAAAAGTGTAAGGGGCATGGATGAGTAAGAGGAAGATATATGAGAGATATGAGAGCATAAGAAGAGAAGATATATATATATATATATATATATATATATATATATATATATATATATATATATATATATATATATATATATATATATATATATAAGGAAGGGAATATAGAGAAATAAGATATGGTGAGAACATGTATATATGAGAGAGAGACATATATAAATGGATTTTATGTATATGTATGCTTTGTTTTGTGTTTTCTATAATGTTCATAATAACTTGCTATAACCCACTACACATGTTATGACCTTCTTCCTTACCCATCACACTAGGGTAAAATACAACATTAATAGAGAATTAGCTCAGAACCATGTGGTCTATGCTTCCGATGGTCAATAGACAATAACTACAAAAACCTAACATTCAAATATAAATGGGTAACATGGAATCACCAACTAGAGATACTAACTTCCCCTACCATAGCCTTAGTTAATACTAAGAAGGACTACTTTGTAGCCAAAATCAAATCACAAAGCAAGTCTACATATGCTTGGTAATCAATTTTTTGGTGGTTAGGTCATTCAAGAATAGATTAATCATAGACATAATTGTAATAACAAAACCTATATATACAACATCATTCCTATTTGAAGATTCATTTACTAGCTCAACTAGTGCTCTTTTAAACTCAAGAACACATGCTAGTTTTGGATCAAATATACAAAAATAGATATGTAATTCAAGACATCCAAGGTCCACTACCCTAAATAATATACTAGGAACTATAATAGACTCTAAGTTGAGTCATCATTTTACCTCTTAAAGTTGGGATTGGTGCCTACAATTATCTTTTATATAAGAATCTAAATATCTACCACAATCTTCTCCTAGACTAGTCTCTCCCATTGCTTGATCTTGAATAGTCTCAATTGCCCTTAAGCTCACCTAATATTATTTCCTACAACATTCTAAATCTATTTAATACAAATTCCCTTCATACTCAAACCCAATAGACTTAATATAGTGTTAGTTATACTTAGAACATCAACACCAAGCAAATCAATCTTAATACCTTCAAGGAACATACTAATAAGAAAATATTAGTTATACACATGATAAACAAAATAAGGCTAATAATTCCAATAGAATAAAGGTTAATTTTTCGTAAGAGATGATCATTATGGTTTTAATTACGTATAATCTATAAATAACCCAAGTAACAAGTCTTTTGTTCCACTAAGCTACCCTCATATTAGAATTACATACTTACATGGCATAATAGTAATG
Organism: Cunninghamia lanceolata; assembly: GCA_027924645.1. Taxonomy (NCBI): domain Eukaryota; kingdom Viridiplantae; phylum Streptophyta; class Pinopsida; order Cupressales; family Cupressaceae; genus Cunninghamia; species Cunninghamia lanceolata. The sequence goes on along the minus strand of BSBN01000175.1, from coordinate 1,377,144 downwards.
TGCAATCCATTCAAGTCTTCACTTCAATCTAGCTAGGATTTAGATTCAGACATTTGACCCTTTCAAGTTAGCCCTTGCCAAGACCCATCTTAGGCCCATGTCATACTTATTCAACATATTACTCACATTCAAAAATTACACACAATATTTGTTAAATCTCATGTCTCAACATAACTAGAGGTAGATTTACTTATAAGAGGGTTATATCCAATCCAATAGAACTAAGCACAAGTGGAAAAGGGGAAAACATTAACAAGGTAGCACTATGCAACTTCAACTAGCATACCCACTATTCTACACTCATAAAATGATCATTGTCTAGCCCTCAAAAATTGATGAAGTCAACTATCACTCACAATAAAAATGACAATGGCACTTTTCTCTCCATGACTGGGAGACTATAGAGCACACTGACGCTTCATGGTTCATCAAATCTTTAGTTCTTCCCTTTCCACCTATGATGTTGGGTACTAATCATTGAGACATCCTTGTCATTGTGATGCAGATCGAAGACCTAGAACCCCAAACAAGCTGTCAATATTCACAACCTTCAAACACAAATTAAAAATCCACACAACATGAGCAAACAGATGCAAACACTTCCAATGGTTTATTGATATCAAATTGAATAGAAATTACACAAATCTGTAACAATACATTACATATGATCTCTCACTCTTCATCACAAATTTGAGCCTTCCAACCAATCTCTCCTTGCCATACATTAACCACCTCTCCATGTTCTCCATCTTTAGAAATAACTCTTCTTCATGCCCGAGGAAATTCTCTTCTCAATCTCTTGTCCTACTACAGACTCATATCTTCATGTGCAACTTCCTTACTAGCGACTTCTCACTATTCAACTTCCTTACTAGTGACTTCTCACTACATCTTTGAATTCTCTGAGCAATTCTCTATATCAACTTCTTCCTCTTTCATAAAATGCTTGTAAGTTATTCAACTCTTCAATTCCCCTCTTCCACTTTCTCCCTGGATGGCTAGTGAAATTCCAAATATTTTTCCCAATTCAAATATACCATGGTTATCTATCTTGGGTGGCCTACTCTCTCCACAAAAATCTCTTTTTGTAAGTATATTTTTTATTTTTAATGTTTCCTCTTCCTCTAAACTCCATGCTTCCTTTTTGCTTGGTGCCAAGGAAGTTTTTTTCTTATATTCATACATTGGCAACATACCTTTTTTTATGCCCCTCATTTAAGACCTTTCATCTTATTTATTTTTATAACAGCCAAGATTTAAAATGGTTGGTGTCTTATTTGAGTGCCATTAAGACACTACACAAATAGGAACAATTAAAAGTTATGCTATGGAGAAGAATAACTGTCAAAGAAAATCCTTGAGGAAATATTATTTTGGATAGGTCAATAATCCACCAAATAGGATTGTCACTAAATTAGAAGGAAACACCATTCTAGAATTTGGGAAATAAAAGAAGAGAAATTGAATTTTATGAAACTAGATGATGAAAACTTACTTTTTGGATAACTTTCAATAGAATACACATTTTCACCTGAAATCTAGCCAATATGTGTGGAATCACATCCTCAAGCTCCCCATAAGATATTTTGACTCCAGCTTGTACAAAACTCTAGAATTAATTATTTCTATAAACTACTGGGTGCAAACAGAGAAAATAAACTTCTCTTAACTGGTGAAGAATCCAGCCATGAAAACTTGCCACATTTGGTGAAATAAAAATACAAATATCCCTATAAAAGGATTCTGTTCGATTCCTCATAGATTCTCAAAAAAATTGTTTTCATAAAACTACTCACTGGACAACTGATAAAAAAAATTGCGTGCTGGACTATGTAACTGTATGATCAGATGAAATTTTCATTTTTGTAAATTTGATTGAAATTGAGGATTCTTCATGTAGAGAGATGACAAGAACAAAAAAACACAAACCAAAACTAAAAATAAAATGAACAAATATTTTTGGTTGATGCGGGATCACCTATGGACCCGAATGCTCATGCATCAGACATGTCGAGTAACAAGTTCGTGAGCATGGGATCATAAAATGGATATGAATGGGATCATCTATTCTTCTCTTATTTTATTTTTTCAATCTCTTCTCTACTCTCCCTTAAAACTTTCAACGTATTCTACATTTGATTAAGCTCATCCCTTAATGTTCTTTCCCTTGTCACAAGAAAAGAAATTCCTAAAGCCTTTCCCAAGGCCAACCTCATACTATTCCTTTTTGACATATTCAATTACACATGCAACCTCACACAATTTGTAACTTCTGCAAACTCACACATCTTACTTCAACAACCTACACACACATTTGTAACAAAAATTCACAGACAACTATCCTCTACCCAATAAAGACCCTAGAAGATGCACCTCTCAAAACCCCCTCTACTAGATTTCACATAGTGGAGGATGTTTGTACAACTTCTACCTAGCCTTCATCTCTATTGGAAGACAAACAACATGTCTCACAAGTGTTGCCACAATAATGGGTTACACTTTCTGGGACATCTTGATTTTTGCTAAAATCACATATTTTTAGAAAATATAATGATTTAAGCCTTTAACGGTTCCATTTAAAGGATTTTAATTGAAGAGGGTTTGATCAAACCCCCTTAGATTCAAACCCCCTTGGATAGAACCCCACTAGTTTTAAACCATACCTATAATAGAGTCTCCTCTACACCTATCAAAATGCTGATAAAAAACCACATTTGATTTACCTTTTGGGGGATCAAATGAATTAATTTAAAATGAATTAATTTAAAATTTAAGTGGTGTAAGTATGTAGTCCTTATTATAAGTTTCCCAAAAAGTATAATTTTAAATATATTTAATTTGATTATTATATTTATTTTTTATTTCTTGTGAATGTTGGGTTTTCAATGAACATCAAGGTCTTTGTTTCACACATATGAAAAAATAGGAAAATAGAGAAAAAAATTCTAAAAAATACATGTCCTCTAAGTATTGATGTCCTTATTCCACTAACAACAAAAAAATTGAATTTTGATACATGTACAAAAAAAGTTATGTTGGACAAAATATGCCTATGTTTAAATTATAATTGGTTTGACTTCAAAACTTAATTAAAAAAAATATTCAACAAAAGATTATGAAACCAAATGTATCCTCTAGATATCGGTGTTACCAATCTAAATTTAAAAGAATCAAAATTTTATCCTTTGTAGAAAAAATGTTATGTGTCACAAAATACATATCACTTTAAAAAAATGTTGTTTACTATTAAAAACTAGTTATCAAAGGAGATGCAAAAAAATTTACAATTTAACTACAAATTTTTTTAAAAAATATATTTAGAATCTATAGACAAAATCTCACAAATCACTAGTTCACATCATCTTCAAATTCCCAATGGTTTAGTGGCTATAGGTGTCAGAAAGTGAAAATTTAGTTCAAAATGTTGATTTCAATGTCAAGTTTCGCCAAAAAGTGTACCCCATTATTGTGGGATGACCCTCACACAAAATCCATCCTTGGTTGTCTATAGTTAGAAGACTTTTTGTGACACCTGCAACAAAAATTCTAGCCATACTATCTCAACCCAGCAGCATACCATCTCACCTCAACACATCTCCCAACAAGAAACCTTGCTCTTATATCATTTGATGCATATTAAAGATTGAGAACCCCAAAGGAGTTGTCAATCTTAATAGCCTTCAAACACAAATTCAAAATCCATACAATAGAAGCGAATGGATGCAAGCACTATTAGGGTGGTGAAGCCCACTCACCACACAACGTGGTCTCATTGTAACGGAACCGGTTGGAAGTTACCAAGTAACTTAGGAAACTACAAAGCAACTTAAAAACAGTTTGCAACTGCTTGTCCTATTTTTGTTGGAGATCGCTTCTCTGCTGAGCAGCGTATTGAAACTAAAAGAGTTTCAGTTCTGAACAGCCATAGGAAAGGCTGTGTGTATGTAAACTTTAACAGAGAAATTATATTAATTTCTGGGGATATCCCATTCAGTGTTGACATAGCCTGCTATGCAGGTGAACCACGATATATCTAGTGTTTGAGTTTTCATTATAAGTGTGTGTGTCTCCTTATTTCTGTTTTACTCTGTTTATAATCTCAATAACTGGTATCAGAGCAATTTGCTGAGGATTGTGAGTATCAGAGAATTTGTTGAGGATTGTGAGAGCACTTCATTTGTTGAGGATTGTGGAATCCTTGATTAGAATGGAGGATTCTGATAAATGGAAAATAGAAAAATTTTCTGGAGAAAATTTTGGACTGTGGAAACTCCAAATACGTGCTCTCCTGAATCAAAAGGACTTAGCTATTGCACTCCAAGGGAAAAAGAGCAAACTAGAGACAATGTCAGATGCAGAATGGGACATCTTGGACCAGAAAGCAGCAACTACTATTATCTTATCTCTGTCAAGCAATGTATTGTTTAATGTGGCTATGGAGACAACAGCCAAACAAATCTGGGAGAAATTATGTGACATGTATGCGCGAGCTTCTGCTACGAATTGAGTATTTTTGTTGAAAAAATTAATAAATTTAAAAATGAAAGATGGAACTACCATGTCAAATCATCTTAATGAGTTCAATGTAGTCATTAGTCAATTACTCTTGGTAGATGTAAACCTAGAAGAGGAAATGAGAGCTATGTTATTGTTATGTTCTCTTCCCGATAGTTGGGAAAATGTGATTATGACTATAAGTAACTCAATATCCGAAAAATCTAGATCTGTAGAAGGAGAGGATAAGAAAAAGGAAATGATGTTACAGTATGATGATGTTGTAGCCACATTGCTAAATGAAGACATGCGAGGAGGGCAACATAGAACAAGTGGTGAAGCACTAACGGTTGTTAGCATAGAGAATAAAGGTAGGAGTCAAGATAGAGGAAGTTATAAGGGTAGAAGGTGGTCAAAATCAGCAAGACGTTCGAAGTCTAGAGGAAGACTAGATGTTTGCTGGTTTTGTGGCAAATCCGGTCATACAAAGAAACAATGTTGGAACTACAAAAAGACTCAAGACAAGGTTCATACCAATGAAGTCAATACGGTTGATGATGGTATTCTGATTTTATCTGCCAGTGACACAATAGCAAACTCATGGATCCTTGACTCCAGTACCTCCTTCCATGCCACTCCATGCCAGGATGCCTTTATCAACTATAATGAAGGTATGTTTGGACAAGTATTTCTTGGAGATAATAAAGAATGTGAGATTGTAGGGAAAGGTGATGTTCCTTTATTTTTGACAAATGGTAGTAAACTAACTTTGAAAGATGTTTGACATGTACCCTCTCTTAAATGCAATCTGATTTCTGTTAGTCAGCTCTATCCTCAAGGCTTTAATGTAAACTTTTCACTTGACACTTGGAAAGTAACCAAAGGTCAGTTGGTTTTAGCAAAAGGCATGAAATTAGGGAGTTTATATGTCTTAGAGTGTAATGGTGAAGTGGGAGCAGCAATGGCTGCTACGGACAGTGGTGCCGAACTTTGGCATCGGTGTCTTGGGCATATGAGCAAGAAGGGGCTCGAAGTCATGTTACAAAGGAATCAGCTTCTGGGTCTTAAATCACTTGATTTGTCTTTATGTGAGCATTGTTTATATGGTAAACAACATCAAACTAGTTTTTTGTGGACAGGTCAAGAAACCAAATCATCTCCTTTACAACTTGTGCATTCAGATTTCTTTGGTCCGACGGAGGTAACTTCTTTTGGTGGTGCAAACTACTTTGTCACTTTTCTTGATGATTGCACACGTAAAATTGGATCTATATGCTAAATAAGATATCTGAGGTTTTTTCAAAATTTAAAATGTTTAAAGCTCTTGTTGAAAATCAAAGTGGTCATAAGATTAAATGTCTTAAAACTGACAATGGTGGTGAGTTTTGCTCATTGGAGTTTGACAATTTTTGTGCAGACCAAGGTATTCAACAGATCAAAGTAGTCCCGTTCACCCCTCAGGAAAATGGTGCCACTGAGAGGTTGAACCAGACAATTTTGGAGAGAGCCTATTGTATGCTTTCCAATGCCAGACTGGGCAAAGAATTTTGGACTGAGGCATGCAACACTACTATTTATCTTATTAATCGTGCTCCCTCATCACATATTGACTTCGACATTTTGGAAGGTGGACTGGTAAGAGGATTTCTCTAAATAATTTGAGAGTTTTTGGCTGCAATGTGTTTGTCCACATTCTGAAAGAACAACACACTAAACTAGATTTTCACTCAAAGAAGTGTATTTCTCTAGGGTACGGTGAGGATCAATTTAGTTTTCATCTCTAGGATCCAACTACAATGAAAGTTATTCGAAGTCGTGATGTTGTGTTCAGCGAATGGTCTTTTTCAGGTTTGCCTGAACAGCCACACGCTTCTGATGATTATGTTCCCTTTGATATGTTTGGAAATGGCTCCACTTCTGCTTCATCAAAGAGCAAATCTATTAGGTTTGCTCCTCCGTTCCACTTCTTCTACAGTGATGCCCCCTTCTCACTCTCCGTCCCCTAGTGCTGTTGGTGAACGCTTAGTCACCCAACCACCGCAGCATCCTTCAGACCTGACATAATTGTAACTTGGAGACCAGACATCCTTGGTTCCTTTGAGTTTAGGAGACCCGTCGTCCTTGCTTCCTCCATGCTCAAAAGATCCCACAGGGGTTTTTTCCCTCTACCGCTTTCCCCTATTACTCAGGACTCCGTGGGTCCCACAGACATCACTGTCGTTTTCCCTCCCAATGTCGTCCAGTCTCCTCTGCCTCTTTCGGATAACACAGCTACCATTTTCCCTCCCAATGCCGTCCAATCTCCTCTGCCTCTTTCAGATATTTCCCCTCAGAGCCTCAAGCCTGGTCATTCGCCTTTTGTGAGGGATACTATTTTGGATGATACATAGGGACCTCATCCTCGGGAGTCCACTTGAGAAAGATGGCATCCACAACGGTTTGATGACTATGAATGTCTTCTTTCTAAGTTTCAGACTACCCATCCAGAGCCTCAGACATTTAAACAAGCTTGCAATGATGTTAACTCTACCAAATGGATGGTTGCTATGCATGAAGAATTGGAAGCATTAAGCTCCAATGACACATGGGATCTTGTACCTCTGCCTCCGAACCATAAACCACTAAAAAACAAATGGGTTTACCATGTGAAAGATGAAGTTGATGGGACAAAATGGTTCAGGGCCAGACTGGTTGTGAAAGGTTTTGGTTAGCAGCATGGCATTGATTTCAATGAAATCTTCTCTCCTGTAGTCAAAATGACAACCATTCGTTTGGTGTTAGGGATGGCTGCTGTTTTGGACCTTGAACTGTAGCAACTAGACGTTAAAATAGCGTTCCTTCATGGTGACATTGACAAGGAACTGTATATGGATCAGCCTGATGGTTTCATTGAAAAGGATAAAGAACATCTATATTGCCGATTGAAACGCAATTTGTATGGGCTGAAGCAAGCCCCGCGCCAATGATATTTGAAATTTGATAACTTCATGATTCAACACAATTTCATTCACTGCGAATCAGATCCCTGTGTGTATTATAAACAGTTTCCCAATGGTGAGTTTGTCATTCTGCTATTATATGTTGATGATATGCTTGTTACCGGTCCTAGTATGCAGCTTGTCAATGCATTGAAGCAACAATTAGCACTTCATTTTGCCATGAATGATTTAGGGGCAGCGAAGAAAATTCTTGGCATAGATATAATCCGCAATAGGCAGAAGAGGGAACTCATATTATCACAGGAAAAATACATTTTTAAAGTGCTAAATAAGTTCAATATGTCGCATGCCAAGTCTATTTGTACCCCCTTGGCTGATCATTTCCGTTTGTGTTCTGTCATGTGTCCCTCCACTCCGGATGCAGAAGATGACATGGATGATATTCCATACTCCTCCGTGGTAGGCAGCCTCATGTATGCCATGGTTGCTACTTGTCCTGACATTGCCCATGCTGTGGGAGTTGTTAGCCACTTTATGAGTAATCCGAGCAAACCCCATTGGCAAGCGGTTAAATGGATCCTTCGCTACTTGAAAGGGACATCTGACTTTGTCCTTCATTTTTCCAGATAGGACACTTAGCTATGTGGTTATGCCAATTTTGACATGGCTGGTGATTTAGACAAGCAGAGGTCCACTTCTAGTTATGTCTTCACATTCGTCGGGGCAGCGATCAGCTGGGTCTATCGTTTGCAACCAGTGGTTGCTCTTTCCTCAACTGAAGCAAAATATGTTTCTTTCACTGAGGCAGCCAAGGAACTAATATAGTTACAGCGTGTGCTTGGTGAGTTATGGGGTCAGCCTTCCATGCTTACCTTGTTTTGTGACAGTGCCAGTGCCATTCATTTGGCTAAGAACGCCACTTTTCATAGCCGCACTAAGCACATAGAAATTAAATACCACTTCATCCGTCATGCTGTTAATGAAGGTAAATTTAAGCTGGATAAAATTCATACTGACCAAAATCCGGCGGATGCTCTGACAAAGGTCATCAAACGAGAGAAGTTCTTTTTCTGCCGAGCTTCTCTTGGTCTTGTCCGTCCGTGATTTGTCTATCTTGGGGTATCTCTCAGTTGTAGCTCTTCTCTATTGGTGACTAGTCTTCAAGTGGGAGTTTGTTAGGGCGGTGAAGCCCACTCACCACACCACGTGGTCTCCATGTAACGGAACCGGTTGAAAGTTACCAAGTAACTTACGAAACTGCAAAGTAACTTAAAAACAGTTTGCAACTGCTTCTCCTATTTCTGTTGAAGATCGCTTCTCTGCTGAGCAGCGTATTGAAGTTGAAAGAATTTTGGTTCTGAACAGCCATAGTAAAGGCTGTGTGTATGTAAACTTTAACAAAGAGATTATATATATTTCTGGGGATATCCCATTCAGTGTGGACGTAGCTTGCTATGCAGGTGAACCATGATATATCTGGTATTTGAGTTTCCATTATAAGTGTGTGTCTCCTTATTTCTATTTTACTCTGTTTATAATCTCAACAAGCACTTGCAATGATTTATTGATATCAAAATTGAATACAAATTATGTAAATCTGCAACAATACATTACATATGGTCTCTCACTTTTCATCAGTGATTTTAGCCTTGCAACCAGTTTCTCCTTGCCAGCCATTAACCCCCTCTCCATGTTCTCTATCTTTATAAATCACTCTTCCTTATACCCGAGGAAATTCTCTTCTCAATCTCTTCTCCTACTGCAGACTCTCATATCTCTATCTGCAACTTCCTTACTAGTGACTTCTCACTCTTCACATTTAGAGATTTAAATATATTTTTTTCCTTAGAGGTCGCTGCCTCTTTGCATTCTCTCAGCAGTCCTCTGTATCAACTCCTTCCTGTTTCATAACATGCCTGTAATCTATTCAACTCTTCAACGCTCCTCTTCCACTTTGTCCTTGGACAACTAGTGAAATTCCAAAGACTTTTCCCACTTCAAATCTGTCGCGCCTCTTTATCTTAGGTGGCCTACTCTCTCCACAACAATCTTTATTTGTAACTGTATATTTCTAATTTTTAATGTTTCCTCTTCCTCTCCACTCCACGCTTCCTTTTTCCCCCGTGCCAAGGAAGTTATTTGTTTTGTATTCAAACATTGGTATCTTTCCCTTTTTTTGACACCCCTCATTTAAGACATTTCATCTTATTTAGTTTTATGTGCACACATCTTGTAACTGCCAAAATTTTGGTACAAAATAAAATATTAGTAGTTCAAAATTATTTTTTAAATTAATTATTAAGATGATTTAATATTGTATATTGTTATTTTATGTTTTTGCATTCTTCTATTTTATGCCATTTACAAGAAATGGCAGTTATGCAATTCTAGAGAGAATTTTAGAAATTTAATATTTTCAAGTTAGTGGAAGAGAGATGGAGTTAATGAGGTGTTCATACTGGCAAATGAAAAGGCATGATTGTTCAGTTTTAAAAAGAGGCAGAAATGAAAGAAGTGTGGAATGCGAGGAGGACGCACATGGAACGCTGGTGAAACTGTAGATATTGGTATTTTTTGAATGAAATAAGGAAGGAGAGGTGCCACAATCTGATTACATTGCTCACAAATTCAATTGGGTCAATTTTATTCTAAGGTATGTTTATGCTTATGTTTATCAGAGTGACACACTCGGTATTTCTAGCAATCATTGCATTCTCTGAGATACATTTCCTTGTGGCATTTTGTCAAATAGTTTATGTACCTTATCTATGCTTCCACAATTTGCATGCATGCCTACCAGAAATTATCTTTTCATTTGTATTCGACACTGATCATGTTTTGGTGCAAACCCTTAATTTCTTGAGGGTGCTACGTTTAGCTTCCCTATTTTTTTTAAAGGTCGTCCACAGTTAATGAGGGTAATGATTTGTTTCTATTAGAGGGATTTAAAAATATTTTGATACTAATCTTGTTATGCTTAAAAATCTGCCTTTCTGAAGGGATTTTACTTCGTTTGGGTGTTGTTTTTGAGGATTTTCGCATGTTTCTAAATTCGTGACTGTTAGTGCTTGAGTAGAAGCTAGCTGAGGCATAAATTTTGGCTTCACCCCTACCACCCGCTGATTGCGTTTACTTGAGAGTTCCTTAAGCAACATATTCGTTTTGTTCTATCCTGTGATCAATGTATCTCATGATATGGCATGTCTTTGAGGCAATCTGTTTAAATATTCACGAGTTTAGTCTATGTTTTCACATATTACAAAACATGTCTACTACAGAATTCCCGATTATATATAAATATCTGGTAGCAACTTTGAGGAATACGTTTTATTTCAGTGTGGCAATCATTGCATACTTGTAGGTTCTTAGCAAACTCTAATGGTACTCCATCAGACATGTTTAACAAACCAAATGCAATCATCAATTTTTCACCATGGGGGCAGATTAATTATTTATCCTATGGCATTATGTAAATTTATTGAATCGGGAAAATATGCTGGTGCCTTCTTTATTCAAGCGATTTTCTCCAACGTTGCATAGATATTTTGTTAACATTATTAATAGTTTCTCAGAGTGTTTGTTTCGACATTTCTTGCTGTCGTCTGGATCTTCATATCTGAATGTTGAGCCATCTCTTTAAATTGTTTGGCTGAGGCTTTCATTTAAAATGATTGTTGATATTCTCTCTGTGGCGGATGTTTGTCTTCTAAGGAAGCGTTATCATTCTTGATTTTGCTACTATTAAATTTGATTTATTTATAACAGGATAATTATAAAGTAGACGAAGTTTTCTTTACAATGAAAAAAAATCATAAAAGAATAAAATAGCCTAAACCATAATTATTAATTGTGATATTTTATTAAGAATAATTAATTAAATGTATTGTTTTCAAATTAATTATTAAGATGATTTAATATTGTATATTGTTATTTTATGCTTTTACATTCTTCTATTTTATGCCATTTACAAGAAATGGCAGTGATGCAATTCTAGAGAGAATTTTAGAAATTTAATATTTTCAGTTAGTGGAAGAGATGGAGAAAATGAGGTGTTCAGATTGGCAAATGAAAAGGCATGATTGTTCAGTTTTAAAAAGAGGCAGAAATGAAAGAAGTGGGGAATGCGAGGAGGAGGCACATGGAACGCTGGTGAAACTGTAGTTATTGGTCTCCACCTGCTCATGGTATTTTTTGAATGAAATAAAGAAGGAGAGGTGCCAGAATCTGAGTACATTGCTCACAAATTCAATTGGGCCAGTTTTATTCTAAGGTATGTTTATGCTTATGTTTATCAGAGTGACACATTCGGTATTTCTAGAAATCATTGCATTCTGTGAGATACATTTCCTTGTGGCATTTTAAAAAAAATTATTTTATTTATTCTTGGATCATATGCATTGGGTGTGTGATATTGTTTAATATTTATTTATTTTTAGCCATCCTAACATGGGTTGTTTTCTTTTCTTTCATTTTGGTATGTATGCCCATGTAAATTCACATTCACACTAAAGTGGGGGAAAATGTTAAGGGTGAAAGGTGCATACCTTGCCATTCTACTTTTTGTTTTACATGTCAAATTCAAGAACAATTATTCAAATTAAAAGGTACTCACATTTGATAATCCTTGGAACTATAGACTCTATTATTTAATTTGACATGGATTTTCTATGATCCTACATTATTTAGGTAATGTGGTTCACTTAATGTCTTGATTATGTATCTAGGGGATGACATTGGGGCACAAGTACATATACCACTTCTTCTTGGCTAATTGAAAGGTCATAGTTCTATGATGGTTTGCTCATGATTTAGTTCTTTGATAGTTTTTTCATGATTTAGTTCATGTGGCTATTCATTAAATACCTATTCCATTAATTCTATTTGTAAAAAAATAATTGAATTTCTCTATTAAAATTAAAATTAGGATTGAATTGCTATCTTATTGTAGGGCCTCTGGATAGGAGGTAAACTCTGATAAATCAGCAATTTATTTTTTCAACACGGATCCTGAAACTGAAAAAGAAATATGTAGAATCCTGTCTTTTAAAAAAGGAGAAATGCCTTGTAAATATCTAGGTATACTGTTGGGTAAAAGCAATAAGATCAATGATCTTTGGGACCATATTACTTCCAGGATCAGGAACAGAGAAGAATCTTGGAAAGGCAAATGGCTCTCCTCAACAGGCAAAGTGACAATGTTAAAATTGGTTCTCTCAGCTATCCCAATTTACCAATTATCCTGTATGAATCTTCCAGTAGGAAAACGGGAAGAAATCAAAAAAATTCTAAGAACTTTCCTATGGCAAGTTTCGGAGGATAAAAAGAAAATGGCACTTGTGGCTTGGGACAAGATTTGTAGACCAAAAGAGGAAGGAGGCTTGGGCTTAAAGAACTTCAGAGAACAGAGTAAGGCTTTAGGTGCTAAACTTGTATGGAAAATGTATTAGCAACCTGATTCAAAGTGGGTTAAAATTCATAGAAACAAATATCTTAGAGGGGAGGAACTGGCATTCCTTTTTAGAATGGCTAACCAACCTAAAGGATCTCGCCTCTGGAATTTTATGATGGACTGTAGGAAGCTCATAATGGACAAACTGACTTGGAGTTTAGGAGATGGGAACCAAGCACTTTTTTGGGATGACTCATGGGGTGGGTATGAGGCGATAAGTAGCTTGGATAATTTAGAGAATGCCAAAAGGATACTAGAATCCCACTGGGGGAAATATGTAAAAGATTATATAGATTTTCCCAATCATGAGGAGAATAGGGGGTGGAAATGGAAACCCCTGGATAATATAAACATTCCAGATAATGAGAAAGAGAAACTTCTTGATATCCTTAACAAAAGGAGGGTATCTCTCAAAGGAGACTTAGACAGATTAGTTTGGGATGGGGCTAAATCAGAAAATTATAAAACCAAGGATGGTTACAAAACTTTAATCACATAGCAACTAAGACCAAAATCAGAGTTACCACTGAGACTGTGTTGGGATAAGAACTATCTCCCAAAGGATGGGTTGTTTGCCTTGATGGTCTTGCAGAAAAAAATCCTAACGACGGATAGATTCACCAAGATGGAATATGAGGGGCCTAGCAGATGTCCCCTTTGTGAAGAGGATCAAGAAATATCAGACCATATTCTCAACTATCAATTTTCTAAAAAATGTTGGAATTGGCTAAGTAATAAGATGGGATGGATTACTGCCATGCCTAATAACATTCTGAACCTTTTCCAATGCTGGCCTGAGACACACAAACAAAGCATCTACCATATGCTATGGACAATTTCCCCTTCTATCATGGTTTGGGAGCTGTGGAAAGAAAGAAATAGAAGAATCTTTAAAGATAGGAAAATGACTTTTGGTCAGCTAATCATTAAAATTGAGGCCATTATAATAAAAATAGTCAATAGTAGGATTCTCAATAACTCCAAAAAAGAATCCACAATAACGCACTGGGATGAAAAGATGCGGGGGAGATGGGTAGGACTAAAACTTCCCTCCTTTCTGGGACCAGGTCACCACAACTTCACCAGCAAGAGAAAGGAATGTAAGTGGCAACCTCCTAAAAAAGGGTGGTTGAAGCTAAATTTTGATGGGGCATCTAGGGGCAACCCGGGAGTTGTAGGAATAGGTTGTGTAATCCACAATTCTGAATCTAGAGAAATGGCAACCTTAGCCAAACCCCTAGGAGAAACAACAAATAATATAGCAGAATTAACTACCCTAATTGAAGGTCTGAGAATCTACAAAGACATGAAAATTGAAAAATTAGATGTCGAAGGAGACTCTGCGATCGTCATTAATGGATTACGAAAAGGGAACATGCCTAATTGGAGACTAAATTCCCTACTAGCTAATGCCCTCGACATCATTGCTTCTTTAAGGAGGTGCACATTCAATCACACTTATAGAGAGGGTAATAGCAAAGTAGACTCTCTTGCCAACAAAGGGGCGGATGGTCTCTACCTATCTACTAGAGCTAATACCACTGAAGTATTATCAAAATCAATCTAAAACTTTGGAGGAAAGTTATTTTGAGGCTAATCAGTTCATCACTTGGTCTAATAGCATACCACGAAGGGTGAGTGAACTCTGAGCATCTTTAGATTTTCTACCCTTTAAACAGCAAGGGAGTATAATAGAGCAATTAAGATTTTCCTGCATCCTCCTTTTGTATATTACATACATATCTAAATTGTATATCGGATACATTTTCTTCTGTATCACCTTCTTGTATATCGAATGCATGTGTTTTATATACAATAGTAGACCCCAGCTAAAATTCACATTATTTAATTTGTCATTCAAATCCGAGTTTGTATAAACTTGTACAACCTTTGGAGATGGGACCCACATAGGTATCTTTGGTGTTTCGTGCATTTGTATATACATTTCCTTTGTTTCTCATATGCATTTGTCTTTCCATCTTGTATACATATACCACAATATACAGTCTCAGACTTCAAATAATGTTCTCAAAATTTAAACTTTCTAACAGGGTCCAGACTTGTATGCATCCATTTGTAACACCTTATTATATCACATGCATACACCTTGTATATGCATTTCTTTTGTTTCTCATATTCATTTGTCTTTGTATCTTCTATAGATACATTGCATTATACAAGCACGGACTTCAAATAAAGTTCTCATAATTTCAACTTTCTATCTGGGTCCGGACTTGTATGTATCCATTTGTATCTCCTTTTATATCACATGCATACACTTTTATACAATCGCGGACTTCATTGGATTTGTAAAACTAATTGGAATTTTCTTGGGATCCTCCATTGTATACATCTTGTTGTATTACCTTTTTGCATATCATTTAGAATCGTCTCCAATATACATACGTGGCCCCCACCCATTATTTATATCTCCAATGATGTCGGGTTTTGTATAATATTCTCTTGTATATTTTCTTTGTATGTTGCCGCTTGTATGTTATCTTATATAAGCACACATACAAAGCATCTTATACAAACCCTCTCTTTTCAAATCTGGGTTTGTATAAACTTGTATATCCATTGGAGATGGGGCCCACATAGGTATCTTTGGTGTTTCATGCATTTGTATATACATTTCCTTTGTTTCTCATAGGCATTTTTCTTTGCATCTTATATACATATACCGTAATATACAATCTCAGACTTCAAATAAAGTTCTCAGAATTTAAACTTTTTAATTTGGTCCAGACTTGTATGTATCTGATTGTACCTCCTTGTTATATCCCACACATACACCTTGTATATACATTTCCTTTGTTTCTCATATGCATTTGTCTTTGTATCTTGTATAGATACATCGCATTATACAAGAACAGACTTCAAATAAAGTTCTCAGAATTTAAACTTTCTATCTGGGTCCCGACTTGTATGTATTTGTTTGTATCTCCTTTTATATCAAATGCATACACTTTTATACAATCACGGACTTCATTGGAATTGTGAAACGAATTGGAATTTTCTTGGGATCCTCCATTGTATGTATCTTGTTGTATTACCTTTTTGCATGTCATTTACAATCATCTCCAATATACATACGTGGCCCCCACCCATTATTTATATCTCCAATGATGTCGGGTTTTGTATAATATTCTCTTGTATATATTCTTTGTATATTGCCACTTGTATGTTATCTTGTATAAGTGCACATACAAAGCATCTTATACAAACCCTCTCTTGTAGATTTTCTTTGTATATTGACATTTGTATGTTATCTTGTATAAGCGCACATACAAAGCATCTTATACAAACCCTCTCTTGTATATTTTCTTTGTATATTGTTGTTTGTATGTGATCTTGTACAAGCGCACATACAAAGCATGTCTTCCCCAGTGATGCTTTTATTCCTTTGCATATAAGGTATGTATATTATAAATATACAAGCACCCCGAACATACAAAGACTTTTCAGGATTTAACTTTCTTTTCGCATCCTGTTTGTATCTCTTATTTGCATCATTCTTACTTGTATATCAGCTTGTATATCATTATTTATACAAGCCCGATATGCATACGATGGAGCCCACATCACTTTTCAGATTGTATCTTCTGAAATGCATACTTGTTTCTGATTTTTAGATACAAAGCCAAATACATAAAAGCTCCTTTGTATCACCTCTTCAGACTTATTTTATAAACCACAGTTTACTTATTTTTCAGCTCCGCATTGGATATAAAGTGCAATGCATCTAGTCATGATGCATCATTTTAACCAAATCTCAACCTTTCTTGAGTTCCGCATTGTATGTATGTAATGTATAACCACACATACAATGTTCAAAACATACAACATTAAAACCCCATTTCATAATCTTTTAGCTCCGCGACATGCATATAGCTATGAATATCTTCTTGTATGTTTCCTTTTCCAAACTCAAAATTCATTCGTCGAACTTGACCAACTATTTCTTTAAATTCTTAACTCTGTCGTGTCCGGTTCTATGAAAAATTGTCAGGTCCAGATCTTCATGCATATAGGTGTAAGCCTCACCGAAGCTCTTTTCTTCAATCGGTGAGACTTTAGAGTATCAGAAACTCCTTGATTTTCTTTTTGATGATAATCTCCTGTCAATGACGGCTAGCTCCCTTCGCTCCATTGGATGCTTTGGTGAGAGTCCTACCGATCTCCTCCAACAGCATGACTTACACTGTCGGGAGGGCTTGTAGAGTTCTCGCCGATAGTGCTTTTCTATGCCGATCTAATTGATATGTTTTGATAGGTAACATCATTTTTATAATGGGATAGAATTTAGTAGGAATGGGATATTTTGGTTCATCAACATTATTAAGTGAAATGGTTGATCACTTACGTATGCCCACATGTAGATATACATATTAGTATTTATACAGTTTATATATATAGATGTTGGCATACAGTGGATCAGTCAACCAAAATGGGATGCCCCACATAACCAGATTTAAGTTAACAGTGAAGCAAGTGTGCTTGATTAATTTTAAAAAGCTTGGAAATAGCAAGTATTTTTTTCTTTCTTCTCAAGGAAAGGTTTTAAAGAACTAACAGATGTTCGCAAGAGAATGAATTTTAGGTTTTTTGTATAGCTAACATGCAAAAAGAAGTGGTAGTTTTCTTGTGGTTTTACGTTAGACAGGTACATTGGTAGGAGCAACATAGAAGAAGCCCTTTTAATCGGATAATGGACAGTTGTTCAAAGGTTATAAGCCTTGGAGGTCATCCTAGGAGTTGAAGAACCAAAAGACATACAGCAAGAGGATATCAAAAGAAAGGCCATGGATAAGGGCGATGTCTGTATTTGTATCTTAGTAATTGAAGAAGAAAATATGTTTCCTTGTGGGGCTTGACCCCATATAATTTCTATAAATAAATAGTATGTACTGGATTGCAAAAGTCCTAGGCTAGACCAGAGGTTTTCTTCACTCTATTCTTTCCTACTGATGCCTGTACTAAACAGACCTATATTTTATAACTGATTTTATATATTAATGGCCTCGGGCTTTTACCAATAAAAAAAAAATTAAAATTAAAATTACGATTAATAATTTTTTTAATGATTTTTGGATTTAACTTCAAACATTTTTTATGGATTATCTCTTTATACAAGTTTTCTTTGCCTACTACAAAGCACTTAATAAAGATTTATAATGAAACAAATAGTTATAGTATTTATAGCCTTATCCATCGAATACAACACGTGATGACAATCAAATAACAATATAAATGCATATTATTTAGTGATAGGCCTATAAATGTTTGTGCCTATCGACCATTTGATAGCAGCATATAGATGAGGATCAATCCCATTGCCTTTCAAAAACTCCAAAGATGTAAGGGGAAGTGCCACCATGTTTCCACAATTTACATAGTGTTGAAAATTGTGATTTGTGATGTACTTATTTTTAGTCTTCAGTTTCTTGATTTAATTATGGTATGTACCTATTTATGGATTTAAAGCTCAATAAAGTACAGCCTAGCATAGTTTAAAGTATTATCAAGTGTCATAATTTAATAGAGGCAAGGTTTAAATTATGCTATGTACTCCCCTCAAGATACATGATATTTTAGAGACTGGATAGAGAGCTTTCTTGGATACATCTTTGTCTTAATATTTATTATAATTTCTGTGGACGTGTAGACTAGGCTATTTTGTCAATTTTGATAAATACTAATACACATGTAACACTTAAAAATTCTAATAATATGTCTCTAAGGCTTTGTTTTCCTTTCCTCTAAAATTAATGGCTTAATTCATTCTCACAATAGTTAAGACTCCACAAAAGAACTTACCTTTAACACTCAATCTTTCTTCAAATGTAATGTTGTGTATTGCCAATAAAATTGGTAGTTGTTCAATTGTGGTTTTGAGAAATAACAATTTATCTGAAATTTTTATCTTCTCTATTTTTAAGATTAACCTATCTAAATTTATCACACAAAGTCTTAGAAGGTCCTCTTCCTCTTGTGTTAGGGACATATTCTAGGATTAGAACTATTTACCTAAGCTTCAACTTACTAAATGGCCCTATTTTGACAAACCTTTTTACTTCACCTACCTTGGTGCATGCATGAACACTAAATTTTAAACATGATAAAATACAAATACACACATAAAGTGAGTGCCAAAAGTAATAAAGTGAATGACAAAATTAACTTTCAAACAAAAACACACACACACACACTTCACATGAAGTGAATGACAAAGTTAACTTTCAAACATGCACATAATGAATGTTCAATTTATTCACACACACACACACAATCAAAGACAAAATTCATTCAAACACACAAAGACTCACAATGAACATCATTGAAGTTTGTTTGTAGAAACATTCCACACAAATTTAAAATCAAAGTCTATTCATATATCATGCAAAATATTTTCTGATAGGCATATAAATATTTGTGCCTATCGGCCATTTGATAGCACCTTCTATGCTGCAGGGAAGAATAACTGCCAAAGAAATGGCTTGAGGAAAGATTATTTTAGATAGGTAGCAATTAAAAGTTACGCCTCAGAGAAGAATAACTTCCAAACAAATGCCTTGAGGAAAGACTCATTTGGACAAGTAAGCATTCCACCAATCATATCAAATAAGAATTAGGATTATCACTGAATTAGAAGGAAACACCATTCCGAAATAAAAGAAGAGAAATTGAATTTTGTGAAATTGGATTTTGAAAATGAACTTTTTGCATAACTTTTGACATAATGCACATTTTCACCCAAAAAAAAATGGCCAATATGTATGGAATAACCTCCTTAATCTCCTCATAAAATATTTTGACTCTATTTTTTTTATAAAACTCTAGAATTAATTGTTTCCCTAAACTGGAGGGTGAAAACAAAGAAAAATTATTTCTCCTATCTAGTGAAGAAACTAGCCATAAAAACTTTCCACATTTGATAAAATAATATCAAAAAAATCCTTGTAGAAGGATTTGGCATCAGTCCTCATGGATTATCGAAAAACAATTATTTCCGTAAAATTGTTAGCTGGACTGGGTAACCGCGATCAGGTAAAATTTTCATTTTTGTAAATTTGTTTCAAATTGAGGCTTCCTAATGTAGACATATGCCAAGAACAACAAACACAAACCAAAACTAAAAATAAATGAACAAATGTTTTCAATTGATGTGGGATCGCCTATAGACCCAAATGCTCTTGCATTGCATTGGTTCATGTTCTTCAATGTAATGCACAAACTACACAATTACACAAGGACTAACTAGTTTTATCAATATTACATTACACAAAAATATTACAACACAAGACCATAGGTATAGAAAGGTTTAGTCATAAACTACCATTTATGAAGATTCATCTTAGATGTACATAGGAAAGACTCGCATTTACTTACATACATAGTTGGCATATATAACCTAAACAAACACACAAGGATTGTATTTACAACTTTGAACACTATGAGATCTAACTTAGGTTTCCACAATTGAACAATCAATCTAAGAGTTGTTCACAAATCTAGTGGCACACAATATCTTAGCACAATCCTTATCAAACTCTTCTCTAGTGTTATTGACTTCTACCATTGTTCACATAGGAGATTCATGATCTAACAACCCTTAGCTCTTTAACCTATCTTAATACTTACATAGTCTTTGAGTCATGTTTCTTCTTGAGTTTCATTGCACAATTTAGCAATTCACTAACTTCACTAAAATTGACTTAAGATCTCCTCTTCGTCTAGTAAGCAGCCCATTCCTTGGGTTTCTCAGGTCATGCAAGTATTTTTTGTATCTAATTGGTCTATACTTCAACCATGTGATTGTGATAGAAATTCAACCTTGATTCTAGAGTTTCTTTATTTTACAACCTACCTGTCCATTTCTCGACCAATTACTAGTCTGATTCATTTTTCTCACAACATTCTCTAAGTTCCTAAATTTTCATGATTCTTCCTTAGTGATATTAATTTATTTACTCCTTGTACATTGCTCTCAAACTTTACCCTACCATCATCTCTTGCATTTAGATAACTTGTGTTGTCCTGGCTGTTGACACCCAATATCTTAAAATGACATCTGGATGTTCTTCCTTTTGTTGGTTGCTCGTACATTGTTACCAATCACTAATTATAATTCTCCTGAATCTATACACTCCCCTTATACTTGGTTGGTCTAGTCTATGTAAGCATTGTATACACCTAAAAATGACATGACTCTATCTAAATAAATATTTTAAATATTTATTTTATCTTAATATTCCTCTATCAATAAATAAATAAATCAATTTATTTATTTGGTTCATATTCCTCCCAAAAATTAAATAAAATCACTTATTTAATTAGTTTCATCAAATTCTTCCAAAATCCTCTTATCTACAATTAAATAATTCTTAATTATTTAATTAAAGTCAATTGTTCCTCCATATTTAAATAAATAAATCAAATTTATTTAAATTCTCTCAATCTATAAAAATAAAATATAATCAAATATTTTATTTATTCTTACAAAACATGCACAAACAATTAAATAAATTTATTTATTTAATTTGCTTTCTTATCTTCAAATTCCTCAAAAATCTTCCAAATCTTCTAAAAATAAATCTTCTTCTTCATGCACACAAAATTAAATAATTTATTATTTAATTTCTCTCAAATCATGTAAAAAGAAAATCACAAGTTGAGTTAATTGATTCAATCAATCTTATTTTTATCAACAACTCTTAAATTAGAAAAAAACTTTCTAATTTATGAAATCAAATCTTATCTTTATAAAAGAAAGCAGTTAACTCAAACAAAGCAGTCTTTTGTGTGACACTTGTCTTCTTTCTATTCGCACACATTCTCTCAAGTCTTCTATACCATTGATCTTCTTATTCTTTCTATACCGTTGATCTTCTCTCTCACAAGTTTATAAGTACAACCCTATTCTTCTATTTCTATAATCCAATCTTTTAGTACTCTTACTTTGCAGGAATCACAGCGTGCTTTTAGCACCAAATTCCTCCATTGCTTGCGATCAACTTGTTATCTTGTTGTCATTACACATTGTTGTGAAGAATCTCTTCATTGCAAACCTATCATAGCCATTCTCCATTGACATCTTGGAAAAAAGAAAGGAAGTGCACTTTCTAAGGGCTCCATTCATTACAAAAGATTGATTGAGATAGGCGACCAATGGAAGCTATGAAATATTGAGGTTTGCAAGGTTTTGTCTTTCTTATTTTGAATCTTGAATATTTCCTTTTCAATTGAGTTATTAGGTATTATTGATATTCATGCACAATTTCCCTTAACAAACATCTCCTACACATTTTGATAAAATTTATTAAGGAACAACATTGATATTGAAATATTAATTATGAAATTGGTGGTTTGGAGACCTTACTTCAAGCCATGATTATGTTCCATTATAATCCTTGACTTTCTAATAATGATCAACATAATTATTTGCAAATATTAGTTTGAAATCCTTTTTAAATAATCACAAATTTAATACATCTTACTCATCTACCTTCAACAAGTGGAAAACATTTCATTGAAGTTCAATACATGACATAAAAATAATGACTATATTTCCTCGAGTATTTATGAAACATTGAGCCATGGGCATTACCTCATATAGTATTCTATATTAATGTTTATGAGGATATTACTCATTACTTAGGAAATAATCATGTTGATAATATAAGCACAACTACTAGAGAAATAGTTGAGCGCCTCGTCCCTTAAATACTAGCCTTAACCAAAGACGAAACAATGGGATGTTATAGAAACCCATTATTTTTTTATCATTCAAAATCCATACCAAAAAGTGTTGCATAAAAACTTGTTCCTATTTTTATAATATATTTCAAAGCATAGTTGATAATATATAGGTAAAGGGAGTAGCCAATATTGGTTTCTCTAGTTACCCAATGCTTCCTAAATTTACAATAGCAAGTTAAAAAAGTTAACCTTTAGCAATTAACAATTACTTTTGTTACCTTTTTAGTTAAAAAATTTTCATGGAAAAAGTTAGAATTGGTAGAAGAAATAAATGTATTTGATTAGTTACTAGGAAATAAATTACATTTGTTTACATTATTTCTCATATTTATATTCTATTTCAACATTTGATAATGTACAATGTTGTAAATGGTAGAGAATAAGTATATGTCTTCCCAAAAGTATTCTAGCTTATATATTGATAATTGTTTACATTACTCAAAAAAGTGACACATTAACTATTTTATCATGTTGTCACTATAAAGAAAGATATTGTAGAAAGGTTGAAATCTTAATATGAGATAGTCATTTTTTGTTGTTATGGTATGTAAAGTATGTGAGTTGTCTCACAATATCTTTAAGATTATCTATATTCTCCAATAGAAAAATGAGATTATCTTTGATTGCACGAATATTTTCATTGCTAGAAGCAATTGACCTCTTGAAAATTATTTTTGAGTAAAAACTTTTTTGACATAATAATTTAAAATTTTATTACATCTTTTTTCAATTTTCTTGATTTTTCTCATTTTCGCTTTTGTTGCATTCAAAATTTTAAGAGATTGTATCAACTAAATATAATGCCATCACTTGTGTAGATCAACTATTGATTAATTTAAATCATCTTTCACACCTACCATTGAAACTTGAACACTTCCATTTTTGTTTGACTTCATACTTTTATTTAATCTAGTAAAATAAAAAATATAATAAATAATTAGAATTTTAGCAGTAGTTTATTTATCCATTAGTAGTAAAACATTAAATAATTCAAATTTTAGTTAGAAAATAGAAATTTTGAATTCCCAATAAACTTTGTCAAGAATATTTCTCATAAAAATTCACTAACCAATAATTTTTTTCAATGATAATCCAACAAAAATTCAATGAACAAAATAAATAATTATTTGCATCCTTAATGAAAGGTAAGTCCTAAATATTAAACAATAGTAGTATAGATAAATAGTGTACGTGAGTATATCTCTATCTAGAATTCATAGAAAAAACGAAAAAGACATGTGCATCACAATTACTAGAAATGAAAATTAAAGAAAATTATAGAGAATAGAATTGGCCTCTCAATTGTTTATTATGCACTAATATAACAAATAAATAAGAGTCACACTTAATGTTCATGAAAATCCAAGAAATTTCTAATTAATCTTTATGTATATACATAGCATTAGACTAAAATGATTTTTATGTGCTAATTTGTCATAGTAAATTTTCTCTATCTTATCTCAACACAAGGAATGACAATGAGTTTCTTTTTCCCAATGCTTTTTTTTTTTTCTATGGTTCATAACTATGACACTTGCTGGATGTGTTCCTAACATTGAACTACACAACAGTGCACACATTATACGCAAATTTCTATGTGCATTGCGTTGTGTTGATTTCCATTTATCTCTATAAGAGAAACCCTAGATCCCATGAGTGATAAGTGGTTATAATTATTACAAAATTTCTATTGCTTCTAGTGGTTGTGAGTGCAAATAAAAATTAAATGCTATAGCCACCTTCAATCAAGTAAATTGTCATGGTTTTTTTAATGTGATTTTGAATAGTAAGAGTGGATTTATTTTGGTATGAAGTTACTATTGAACTAACACAAATATAGATGAAAATGTAGTCTGAAGTAATTAGAATTGCAATACGTGCCTGATCTACTATCGGAAGAATGTTGAAAAAAAATCAGAACATCTCAAATAAAGTTAAGAGTCACTAATTAGTGAGATATGCATCCTCTAAATAGTAATAATTAGCAAGAAAGAATGATTTAATATGGAAGAAGAAATTTGTAGACCCATTATAATCATCATGAAATAGTTTTTCTGCAATGCTGGTAGTATACTATCATCATGTAAGGCATTAACTATGTGAAAGGCTAACATGAGATGTATAAATTTAATCATCATAAAACACTTTATTATTCTTAAAAGAATGTAATTTATTGAAAGCACATACATCTATTCCAGTAGAGTTTTAGAGTTGTCATGGCATGTAAGAGAAGTATTATTGAAAGGCATAATTATGTAATGAATAGGTAAGGAAGGTGTAATCTCATTAATGACAATCATAAAATATATATTACAAAGTAATTATATTGAATGAATTTACATATCATGACATAGCAATTCATTGATCAAACATGTACCAAATCAACTCATAATAGATGGTGGAATAGACAAGAGCCAAAACATTTAAATATGGAAATTTTAAATCATATGGTTAATTATGTGTGGTGCGAGATTGATCCTACATGTCGTGGGAGTGATCAAGGATAAAAATACTCTCATATTTACACAAGATTGTAGTATAGAAATGGGGATAAAAATGGGAGTATAGAAATATGAGTAGATGTCGATAAGATAGGGTCAAAATATAAGAGGATGTTTAAGTGGAAATAGGTGAAGGATCAAGGAATCAACTTAACTTTACACGAGATTGTGCTATTTATTTATATGTATAAATGTATTAAACTAGTCCATCAAAATGAATGCTTGAAATACAAAATGCAAAACCATCTACATTCATGTTGTTTAGATGTCCCACATGCCACTAAACCATAACTTTGTTAGATAATATGTGTGGTTACATTGGTGAAGTGTTAAGAGGTCATGATTTACTGTCCTCTAGGTTGATTTATTCAAATGGCATTCCATCATGTGTTTCATTTTTCTTCTACAATGTGGCCAAAGCTAATGGCCCTCATTTACAAATAGACAAGAGATTTAAGAATGTTAGACATTTCTTTTAACATGTACTAGAAATTTGACATGCTACTACTAATGTTGTTCCATATTACAAGGGTATGGTAGGAAATATGATGGAGTTCATTAGTTTTCCACAGTCCATGATGTTGTAATGAATGCTTCTGGATTAAACTGTGTAAGTCATTTTTCCTCAATGTTTCAGATCACACAGTGATCCATCATCAGGAGAATGCGAGCAAGAGAGTAGAATTGAAAATGATGGATTGCAGACCAAAGCAACATAAAAAGTGGGAGGAAGAGAGGTTACACAGACTCCAAGAGTCAAAGGAGAAAAAATAAAAGAATAATGAAAATAGGGAACTAGCGAGAAGGGAAAAAAGAAAATTAAAAATAAGAAGGAAGGAAAAAAGGATAAAAAAATACAAATGACATATATAAATAATAATGAAAAAATCAGAAGTTCAAGAAAAATCATAAAGGAAAAGAGAACGGGAAAAGCAAAGGAACAACAAAATATATAATATACAAGAATATATATATATATATATATATATATATATATATATATATATATATATATATATATATATATATATATATATCAAGAAAATACAACTCAACTATAAATAATAAACACGAATGCTAAAAAATATAATAGCACAATAGACAAGTATATATAGTATATTAATTATGTATATATTTATATAACATAAATATGTGTAATATACAAGAAGGTAAAAGAAATAATAATAGCACAACTACCTACATACAGTATATTTGCTATATGAATATGTATAAACTAAAATTTCAATTCAAGAAACAAAAGCAAAACAATAACAAAATGCAAACAAGAGAACCACAATAGACATGCAAGAATAATATATTTTTACTATATATAGTAAAAATACAATCTAAGATTATATAGTAAACACGAAAGAGAAAAAAGGGGGGGAAACAAAATAGACATGTAAAAATAGGAACTTACTATATAAATACAAGTATTTACAATAACTGCAAAAGCAAAAGAGTAAAATCACAACAAACAAGAAAATAGAGTAACAGAGTGAAAGCAAAGAGAACAACCGACACAATAGATGTATAACTATAAATATAAAGAATAAAAACCCAAGAGGAAAAAGGGTAAAAAAGATAAGAAAGGAACCACAGAAAGAGCCAAGTTAGAGGATAAGGAGAGAAGGATGAGAGAAGTCCAAGTGACAGGTGAACAACATGGAAAGCAAGAAAGAGGGTTGGAGACTCTGTGTGAGTAGGGGTTGAGGAGAATGGAGACAAGCTCAGAGACCACAGGAGGGGGTGAGAGAAGTGGGGGAAGAAGGAGAAGGAGAACTCAGTGGAGAGGGCTCTTAGAGGGTACACCTGACTAAAGATAAGATGGAAAAGAAGGGGGGGAGAGGGGAAAAAACAAAGAAGGGTACATAGAAGAAAAGGGAGGGGGACAAGAGAGACAAACAGGGAAAGGGGAGAAGGGCTACGATGAAAGGAGATTGGGATGGGGAATGGAGTGGTTTCTGAGATGGGTCAGCAAGGGGTGCCAAGAGAAACTAAGACTCCAACCCTCATCACGATTGAGGTTAGAGGGGTGATTGCCGATTTCTATAGCCTCTTTGAGTTTCCTTTTGAAGAAGTTGTCTTCCTTGATAAGAATTTAGGTGTCCTCTAAGCAAATGTGGTGTTTGGTTTTAGAGGAGTGCTCGGCCAGGGCAGATTTTTGAGTTCGCTCATGCTTGATGTCAGCACAATGCTCTTTTATCCTAGTGCTAAAGGAGTGATTTGTCTCTCCAATGTAGGGGGTTCCACATGAACAAACTACATTATAGACCCTCGAGTTGAGGAGGATGTCTAAAGGGTCTTTAGGAGACGGGATGCGGTCCCTGAGAATGGAAATGGGTTTGAAGGCACAATGAAGGCCCTTTTTGAGAAAAATCTTAGAGATTTTGTTGAAGATGCCTTCAATGTAGGGAATGGAGGCTATGGGGGGCTAGCAAGTTGAGATCCAGGAGGGGTAGAGTGGAAACAAGATTTGGCTTGTTTGAAAGCTCTTGAGATGAGTTTTCTTTTGAATCCATTCAATAGGAAATATGATGTTCATCAAGCTTGGAATTTTTGGGAATATAAATGTCTATGGTGAAGCTATCATGGCAAGTAATAGTAGTAGCTAAAATGTGTACTGCAAAAGTTGCAAAATCTTCTATTAATCTTAGGAAAGCATCACACAAAAGAGTTCAATATATGAAAGAAGAATTATTTGCTCAAAGCATCAAACGAAAGAAATGGTTCCATCTATTGGGACCATTTAGTAGCATGTCTCCCTAGTGGAATGACATAGGATCAATAGCTATGACAAAGGAAGAGATGAAAATAAAGGATTGACAATTCCTTCACAATCATTACTAGTCAATATTCAACCAATGATTTTTTTAGTGGTTAATATTCGCCAATTGGCTAATAGTTGAAATTGGGAATTCAAAATTTGGCTAATAGTACAAGCTGTAATGTGACATGAATCGCCACATTTTTACAAAATTTTATTTTAATCCTAGCTAAATTGCCAGAACATTTATTTTATTAAACTTTTAAACTTAAATATTTGCCACAATATTTGATACCTAATTAGATTAGATTCACCTAGGTTGATTTATTGTCTTCTAGGTTGATTTATTCAAATGGTATTCCATCATGTGTTTCATTTTTATTCTACAATGTGGCCAAAGCTAATGGCCCTCATTTACAAATAGACAAGAGATTTAAGAATGTTACACATTCCTTTTAACATGTACTAGAAATTTGACATGCTACTACTAATGTTGTTCCATATTACAAGGGTATGGTAGGAAATATGATGTTCATCAAGCTTGGAATTTTTGGGAATATAAATATCTATGGTGAAGCTACCATGGCAAGTAATAGTAGTAGCTAAAATATGTACTACAAAACTTGCAAAATATTCTATTAATCTTAGGAAAGCATCACACAAAAGAGTTCAATATATTAAAGCAGAATTATTTGCTCAAAGCATCAAACAAAAGAAATGGATCCATCTGTTGGGACCATTTAGTAGCATGTCTCCCTAGTGGAATGACATAGGATCAATAGCTATGACAAAGGAAGAGATGAAAATAAAGGATTGACAATTCCTTCACAATCATTACTAGCCAATATTCAACCAATGATTTTTTTAGTGGTTAATATTCACCAATTGGCTAATAGTTGAAATTGGGAATTCAAAATTTGGCTAATAGTACAAGCTGTAATGTGACAGGAATCGCCACATTTTTACAAAATTTTATTGTAATCCTAGCTAAATCGCCAGAACATTTTTTTTATTAAACTTTTAAAGATAAATATTTGCCACAATATTTGATACCTGATTAGATTAGATTCACCTAAATTTTATAAGTTATAGTAGAAAATAAAATTAATTAGCCAATAATATTATATAATTATTAGTTACTTTAAGGCCATATCAGTAGTTTTTAATCACAACCATTGATTTAATTTATAATCTAACGATTGGGTTGTATTCCATAGGTTAAAATGTACCCATGGAGCTCCAATGCCCATCGAGCCCAAAATTGTATTTGGGCCGTTCATCTCAATTTATAATGTAATGGATGGGGTTAAATTCCATGGGCCAAATTGTACCCGTAGAGCTCCAATGCACATGGGGGCCAAAATTGCATTTACGTCATTGATATCCATTGAGATCAACGGTCTAAATGTAATTTCGGGCCCCATGGGCATTGGAGCTTCACGGGTACATTTTGGCCCATGGAATAGAACCCAAACCGTTGGATTATAAATAAAATCAAAGGTGGTGAAAAATAATTTAGGACCAATTTAAAATATTCAATGTTTGATTTAAAATATTAAGGAATTAAGGAATTATAGACATGAGCACTACACCTTAAACTAGTCAATCACTGCCTCCCTTATGCACTTACTTTTCCATAGGAATTTAATTTTTTTGAAAAGGAAGGATTTGCCATGGTAATCAATGCATTTGCCTATTTTTCATCAAGATTCACCAGGATTTTCTACAAATTTCTAATGATTTAAATAAATTCGCCAATAAAATTAATATGTTTTTTTTTTTTAAAGGAAAGATTCGCCAATAGAAATTAATATTTTTTTCCAAAAAAATGAAAGATTCGCCAGGATTTTATATCTTTTTTCAGGAGGGATTTCTTAAAGTTATCACTATATTAAACTACCCATTATTTGAGTCCCCATGTATATATTCAATTTAGCTTCCCTAGATATAATCAATATAGTCTACATGCTTTAAATAGAGCTAGCAAAAGGCTATCTAAGTATAAAAGTTTTCCTAGTATAGAAGGGTTGTTGTGTGATAAACTTGAAGAAGCATTGATAGTTTTTGGTAATCAAATCAAATTCCTTTCCCAAATTAGTAATACTCCTTAATATCTTAATCCTCAAAAGTCTTATGTTATGTTTGTTGCATTTATGGAGAAGATAAAGAGAAAGGTAATAGAAAGCATTGATCAACATTAACAAATCTACAATGTAATGGCGACTAGAAGTGGAAGAATTAAGGGACCATCAAATAGGCAAGTTCATAAATGATGACAAGAAAAGGCCTATGCTTCCCTCTCATCTATTCCATTTTCATTTCATGTATCACTTACATATCTAGCACCTGAGAGATTTAATTATATTAAGACTAATGGCCCTAGATTTACAATAAATTGTAGAGTTAATGTTTTACATGTTTTAAATGATTTCAGTAATATGATTTAATATGTGGAACCAAATAAATCCATGGCAATGGTGTTGAGTTTTGATATAAAATCATGGAATAAATTAATTGGGTTTTGGGTTAGCATAGAATTTAACAAGAATATATTAACATATTATATGAAAGAAAAATGGTGCTTGTGGATAATAGTAAATTAGAAACGTTGTAACTAGCAATACACATCACCTTCACAAGTATTGTTGTTGTTTTTTAAATGGTAAGAGATAATGTTATTTATCTCTTTAGAGTAGTTTGGTCAGTCCATAAATTTATAAAGATCTTTTGGATCATTCTTCATTGAATCCAAGTTTGGTGTCTACTTATGGCACACATTATTAGGGAATAGCTTGATACCTTATGTTTCTATTACTTTAAAAATAATAGATCAACAATAACATGTAGTCTAATGTTGACCATTATATGGAACTAAACTTAGCTTATATATATATATATATATATATATATATATATATATATATATATATATATATATATATATATATATATATATATATATATATATATATATATATATATATATATATATATATATATATATATATATATAAAGCAATGGTGTTTACAAACTATGAAATTAGAATAATTAGTGTTTGTTAGTTTAGAAGACACATATATAAGTTTATATATATATATATATATATATATAGCAATGGTGTTTACAAACTATGAAATGAGAATAATTATTGTTTCTTAGTTTAGAAGACACATATATAAGTTTGGGTTTTCAATTTCTTATTCCTTGCTTCTTTGAAATGTAGGTTATATCCTAACTAGTTTGGGATATAGTAGTTGTGGGCTAAGAGGTAACCTATATTGAAGAGTTTGTGCCTAATGTAAAAGAGCATACACTATAATCCAACCCAATGATATTGGTAAAAGTTGTGATCCAACCTAATGATAAGTCATGGCCCTTGAACATGCACAAAAGCCACAAGTTATTATAATGCAACCTTCCATAATAATCATTACTACAGAAATAATTATAATAACCTCAAATTACATAAAACGAACAATAAGAACTTAATTCTAGCAATAATATTTTTGTTATTTTTCATTTTCCCACTTTAAATTCCTCAACATTTAAAATTTATTATTAAAAGAAAATAAAAAATAAAAAAAACTTCTATAACACGGTAATAAAATCTTCTAATGAATTGTATCTGTAGAAATAATAATATAGTTATAATAAAATAAAAAAATTATCCATCCCTATAGTATCCCTGCCTCTGCAGGGCCAAGCAATTATTGAAAAGAGACGAAATATATATATATATATATATATATATATATATTTCTTCTATACAGAGAATTAGGGTTCAAATACGGATCCGAATAGCCAGAAACAATAGAATTTAATCACAGTTTCCGAGACTAGTTTCTATGCGGACATGCAAATCAACCTGAACTAGTACACTAAATATACAGTAGAGACAAATTAAAAGCAATGAATCGTTATGAAAACAAATCTTATAAATTTGCAAAAGAGCCTAGTAGTATGGCTAATTAAACAGCTGAGATTACTCACATACAGTCCACGGATTTGGCAGGAGCGTTGAGTGAGTCCCGGAGTCCTCCCAAACACTTCTGTGGAATGAAGCTTGCCTCAATGCCTTCATCGAAGTGCTTGAGAGAACTCCTCGATTCCTCAACAATAATAATAAATTTCACCGCCTGTAGAATTCTTTCTGTGCATGGAGATGGAGTAGCAGTGTTGCACATATAAGACGAATTAAATGCAAGCTACAAAGAAAGTTGGAGGATATGGTCACGTGGGCATCAAATGTAGGAATCATAGCCCCATTTTTTTCCTTTTCCCGGAGGAATCGTTTTAAATTTTAGTGAATGCCCACCATTGTGCGGGGACACGGCCAGGCCGTCCAATTATGGCGAATCTTGTATAATGTCCGTCAATGTACGATGTGGGTGCGGAAGGCCCACGGATCCTTTTAGTTTTAGCAGAGGACAGTATTTGTGACCCTTTTGTTTCATTATGGCGGTGGTAGGAATCTGTCATAGGTCGGTGAGTGTGATGGCCTTAACTTTAGGGCATATAGGTTTGTTCCAAACAAAGCCGGATCCAGAAAATTTCTACGTCTGCTGTTAATATTTATCAGCATTGGAGACATGTAGTCAGGCGTAAACAAATAATATATAAAGTAGCCTATTCAACTTTTCAAGTCATTGGCTGCTAGTTACTTGTCTGTAAGAATACAGCTCCTATGTGTAGTATGTATGGGTTGAAAGATATGGACAATGGTCGTAAGGTTGAAGGACACCGTTAATGATGCAGGTTTGAAACTTAATTTGTCCACTGTATATTAGAGACAGCGTTGAAGAAATGTAGTTAGGCTTATCCAAATATTGTATAAAGTAGCCTATTCAACTTTTCAAGTTATTGGCTGCTAGTTGCTTGTGATTGTAAGAATACAGCTCCCATGTGTAGTATGTATGGGTTGAAAGGCAAAAGATACTGATGATGATGTAGGTTTTAAACTTAATTTGTCCACTCTATATATTAGGGACAACTTGTATAGCCTAAAAGTTATAGGAAGTTGGCCTTGTAATTTTAAAGCTGCCTCTTATAATTTTAAAGCTGCCTCTTAATACTAACTGGCAATTTCTCTGATTTATTAAAAATATATGATTCCATTCATTCAAAATTAGGGAAAAAATAGATAAGTTATATATTTAAAATATAATAATTTAATATCTTTCAAAATTAAATGTATAGATATATAAGAACTAAATAATTCAGGTAGATTATTTTTTAATAGATTGATTAATGATAATAAATACTTAAAAATTAAATAGGAGAAAAAATGTATTTAATTTTGGGAAGGATTATGAAGAAATATTGTTGACGAAGTTACAATCATTCATCAAAGGTACAAACATCAATGCTTTCAATTTGTAAGATATCTTGATTTATGTGAACGAATTAGATGTGGAATCTAAATATGTCAAGGTAGTATTTACAAACACCTTTGGGGAGATTGTTGGATTGATAAGATGAAGTTCTCCTTGGTCAACCCCTTATATAGACTGACTTTATAGTTTTGAGTAAATAATTGAAGACATGTGTAAAAGTGCAAATATAATTATGATCCAAACTATGAATTTTGTCGCTTAGAAAATGAACTATACTCTAGTAACTTTTCCTTGTTTTTCTCATATGAATAAATTGCAGGCAAAATGCCTATAAATGTCAAACACTGTAATAAGTCACACAAATATCTGTTAAGTTTGCTCACAATCACTACGAGGAAATGGTGGGAGTCTAGGAATTTGAAATTGAAATTTTAAATTTGGAAATCATTCCTACAAACCTCATGATTGAACTTGGGTAAATCTTGAGTCACATGGAATGAACCTTTGAGTAAAATGCTAATTCTGGGCCATAGAGTGAATGTATGGAAATGGTATGAATATGGATGCAATAAATGGCTAATAAATGACAAATATGTGGGGACATGTGTTGAAAGCGATGAAATATAATAAATGACTTGGACATTCTCATCTAGCATGAAAAATAAATATTCATAAAAAATGAAAGGATATCTCATTCATGTAAGACAATGGACCATTCTTGGATTCTTCTTGTTTCTCTCCTTAGCATGAGCACTCCATACAAATCCACAAAGTAGAGAAAAGATATGCAATGACTAGCTTTTGTTCTGTAGCCAAATAATCATAAAATGGAATGTACCTTCTATTGTCTACCAAAAATTTGAATTAAAGAAATGGAATGAATGGTTAGAAATTATACATATATGGAAAGTGATATAAAAATACTCTACTTCGTGTGGAAACATGATATGGTATGTTGATATAGCCATGTGACTCCACCTAGTTTAGAAAAATGCTATATGGAACTTTGATATAGCCATGGAACTCCACTTGATGTAGAAAATGTGATAGAAGTAGACTCAATTGTCAAAGTGTAATACAATTGAGATCCATCCAGGTATAGTGGTAGTCTTTCTATAGCACATGTCATCACCTAAATTAACTTGGTAATAATGTTGGAAAAAATATATGCCTCTCAATTTCTTGTACCCATAAAATGGAATGAATTAGAGGAGAGGGAAAAAAAATGCATGATAAGTGCTAATGTAAGCAAGTCATATAAGCATGTGAGAATGTATATCATTGAAAAGAATGTAGAATTATATAATGACACTATATCATAATAAGTATCATGTGTTAATCAAATAATAGGTATAAAAAACTGACGATGTAAGTACATCGATCATTACAGTGAATGCAAGATAATCAAATAAAAATTGTGTGAGCACAATAAACATGCAAGTCTATAAAAATGTATCAACATATAGAAAGCATGTAGGATTATGAACTAGTAAGGATTGTCTACACATAGTGTTATCCCTTGTATAGGTAAATCATGAAATAAAGATAGCTTCAAAGGATCGTATAAGTATATGAAGTTTGTAAGTGAATTGATAAATAAGCATGTAAGTATACCAAAGTACCTATGTGAATATTTCCCCAAAGAATAGATAAGATTGTGTAAGTAGATCAAGTTTGTAAGTGAATTGATAAATAAGCATGTAAGTATGCCAAACTGGGGGCTGAAAATATTTCCCCAAAGAAACAATTGTTTTTTTAGTAAATAACATGACATTAGGCTGAAGAGTGTGAGAAATTGGAACTTGGATAATCAATGCACATCCTCTAGGAAATAAATAGTCATCATAAATTGATTGAATGTCAATAAGTATCATATGATAATAGATATGTCTTAAATAGTGTCATTATAAGATAATCATGAAATTAAATTCATGACAATGAAAATATCTTTAAAATGTAATTTTGTTGTTCTTGTAACTACCAAAAATATGTGCCATAATCAATAGCATCAGTGGCACTCAAAAACAAGGAATCTAGGGTCAATAGAATGTCAAGCATAACCTGGCTGTTGAGTCATAAATAGCAGAGTGAATAGTGAAAAGTTACTTTCATTTTTACTAGCACCCTTGTGAGATAAGCTTTTTACACCTAAAAACATTGTGTGAATTTGATCATGATGGTGAATAGATGTAGCCACAGCCCCACTCAAGACAATTGAGTATGGGCATGGATTGAGTGTGAGAATCTTCCAAACATAGTGAGTTGTCTTTTGACCTTAGATTAAATTCAAAATTTTCTATTTTTCATAAAAATATTTTAGATGTAAATTTTCTTGGTCCTCATGGCATGCAAGTTCAAGCCACTTTGCATGGGATTAAACCCATGTATATGGAATTTACCCATTAATTCAATCTTCACACATAGGCATGACACAAACACTTGATTTGACTCACACAATTAAATTTATTCTCACTAGAAACAACATCCCCTTAGGGACCCCTATATATGATGATTATAAGCGTAGATAATCATGTATGTTTTATTCATTTGTGTGTTGAATAGTTAGTTGACCATTATAAACTTGTACTTACTAGGTTTGATGTTTAATAAATAATTAAGTAAAGAGAAACCTATTTTTGTCAAGTATAATCCAAACCCGAGTCAATTTTAAATTAAACTTCATTCATTATCTCCCATCCAAAATCCTATTTTAAATCTAAATGACTTCTAGACCCATGAACCCTTGATATTTCTTTTATAAAATGCTTCCTGCTCATGGAGTCAAATTCATGAGTGAAGTCATTAGTTGGACAAGTTATTTTCTACACACACTTATTCACTTAAGATTTGAAATCTAACTATAGATCAAGTTGATAAACTAGATCCATTATTTAAATCTTTTGTCTAAACCCTAATTTTCCCAAGATGTGATTTACATCACCTTTAATGCCCATTATCTTCAGATTTCACTTCTAAGCTATTTCCATTCCTTTGAGCCCTTAACTATTTTGATTAATCCTATCACTTGCATCCATGCTTTACATACTAGACTTGTCAACCTAAAAGCAATATGTTTATCGCACCTAAGAATATTTTAGGTGGATTGCATCTATAGTCTTGCATCTAGGTCTTAATTTTACCCTTATATAGAGGAAACTTCAAATCTCAAAATCCTTATCTAAAAGAGTACAAATGTACTTTACACCCAATAGTGAACTATAATTTATTCTAATATACTTGGGAAATTATTAATGATCAATTTAATTGCTACCTCACATTTCAAAGATGAAATTTTGGGTATGAAGTATTTATGGAACTATGCAATCTTCTCTAATGTAGCCTAAGAGAGTTTAATATCCACAACCTAAATTAAAATATTAATTGAAAATTGACAAAGAAAGAAAGGTGATAAACTAGAGAAAAGTTGTTGTGCATACACAACATTAAATTAACAATGATTATAGGACTATTCAAATGCAAAGTGGGGTGCAAAACATGGATACAAAATTCAAGGAGAATAATAGTGACAAGATAGATTTGTGTTGTTGGAACTATTTCCTATTTCTATAAAAATTGTACAATTGTGCTATCATAACCTTGTGTTGACAACAATTGAAGACAACTTATGTTAATTTTCCAAGTATGTATATCATTGGGTTTTGGTTCAAGTATTTGTTCTTAATGGTGGTCAAGTTGTATTTGTATGTCTTGGCTTCTAGGTGGTTTATGTGTATCATTGTAATATATTCTATTATGATGGTCAACCCAAATAGGTTCAATCGGTTTGACCTTATAACTATGGGGTTCAAGTTTATATGCCTTAGATATGGGATCAGATGTGGTTCCTTATCCCTACTCATGTCTAATCCATAATATCTTGGTGCCTATATGTGTATTTCCTATTGAAATACACAGGACAAATGAGAGCCAGGGGGTGGTGAATTAGTTGTCATAAAAACTTAACTTCATAAACCATCAACTACTTAATTATTAATAATCAGATTTAACCATGAAAGCATGAAACCATAGACTTAATCACAATCACATATTCAACATAATAGACACCAGATTTTTATGTGGAGAACCCTAAAAGGGAAAAATCACAGTGGGTGTTAGCCCACAAAAAATATATGAGTTATAACAATACCAAAAAATAGAGGCTCACTGCCTACAGGGCTCACTGCTCAAATTGCTCCCTGAAAAGAACGGCTCACTACCAACGGGTGGCTCACTACCAAAGGGTGGTTCACTGTCAAAAATGGCGAACTGATTAAGTAGCATCTACTCCATGCCTGGATTTAGTTCCATTGAAGCACAATATAACTTCTTTTCTCTTCTCTTTCACACCTTCGCACTTATCTCTTCATTTTTGCACTCTTATCACGATATCTCAATTACATTACAAGTATTTATACTAGTCATCAACCTTGGAATGTACATCATGGTTGGCAATACATTCATCAACCGTTGAAACAATCTCTAAGGTTTGCATTACAAAAACATACATAAAAATAGGTCATGACCTAATACAGAAATTTGCTAAGGGAAACATGCAAAGATGTATGTTGATCATGCCACACCTTAGCTGGGACTCAAATGCAATTCTTTATGCCATGACATGCTTCCACAATCTTCAAG
Organism: Cunninghamia lanceolata; assembly: GCA_027924645.1. Classification (NCBI taxonomy): domain Eukaryota; kingdom Viridiplantae; phylum Streptophyta; class Pinopsida; order Cupressales; family Cupressaceae; genus Cunninghamia; species Cunninghamia lanceolata. Next base: position 1,339,260 of record BSBN01000175.1, on the reverse strand, counting down.
GCATCTCTGCAATTAGTGAAATCAACCAAGTTAGCCAAGACTAGTGAGAACACTAGGTCTGCTAAGAACATTCTTCATCCACGATCCAATTTTCTCTTTGCAAATAAATCCAAAGGTAGGAACATGATTAGGAGACATCCACAAGCACATTGTAATCACCGGTAACAACCGCATGATCTTCAACCACTCTGTCAAGAAGATTCTTCAAACCAGAGCACAAGAACAACATTGTTGACCACTGCCATAAGGAAAGGATGGATTGTGGACCACCAGATCACGATCCATTAGAGTTGAGGGAACATAACACCAAATTAGACTTAACTCTAGAACCATAGACCAAAATACTTTAATGCGGTGGAATACAGAGCATAACACATTCTCCCTATCATCACCAAACATACAGGAAAATTATTTTTCACTCTGGTGAACATAACTCACTCAAATCTTCATACAAGAGGCTCAAACTTGTAATATAACATCTTCAAATAGATTTCTAAATAACTTCCAATCCACAAAGAAAGATATTCATCCTATATGAAATGCGGAGCAATCTTCTGAACTATTCTTCTGTATGCACAATATATTGTTTCAACTGCAACTCACTATTTCTACCGGAGGAGCTAATTTTCTCAATATCCTTAACATCAAGATCAATTTTACATAAGTAAATACAAAGCATCTTAGTTATTACAAGCAAGAAACAAAATAAGAGCATAGTTGACACCATTGACAACATAGATATGTTGACATCAATGACAACACTGATTAGGCACATACTTGCAATCTTCTCCTTTATCATTGATTGTAACATATGATTTGAAAAACTGAAAAGACCATCAAGACAAGATTCTCCCCTTTCTCTTTACACATCTGCATTCTTTCTCCCTCTGAGTTTTTCACATGATTTCTCTCCTCCTTTGACATCAATGGCAAAGGGCACATACTTGCATTCTGCTACTCTAATTCAACTGAACTGTTATCAACGTATCTAGCTACTCCCCCTAAGAGGTAGCTCTTGAAACATCAATCCATATCAAGATGTGAGACTTTGGGCACCACTAGATTGATGCATTCCCATGCATCTTAGTTTAGAGCAAGAGGGTTAATCACCCCTAACTTTTCTTTGAGATACTCAAAAGTATCCTTAGGTAGAGGCTTGGTGAATATATCTACAATCTGATCCTTTGTGGACACATATTCCAACTTTACTTCATTCTCTGTCACATTTTATCTCAGAAAGTGATACCTTATAGATATATGTTTTGTTCTTAAATGCATCACTAGATTATTTGAAATATTTATAGCACATGTATTCTCATAGAAGATTGCAACTGCATCTTCATACACAACTATTATGTCCTTCAAAGTCTGCTTCATCCATAACACTTGAGTACAACAACATGCTACTGCAATATACTCTACTTTTGCATTTGACAAATAGATTGAATCTTGTTAAATCAATTTGTTACCCAAAAAGAAAGCACCTCCACTTGTACTCTTCCTATCATCAGCATCTCCTGCCCAATCAGTATCTGTAGAAGCACTAAGAATGAAATCATTATCCTTTGGATACCATAAGCCATGATCTAGAGTGCCTTTTAAATATCTCAAGATTCTCTTTACTGCCATCACATGTGATTCTCTTAGATTTTCTTGAAATCTTGAAACAAGACAAACTACATTCATAATATGAGGTCTAGTTTGAGTTAGATAAAGTAATCCTCCAATCATTGATCTGTACTTTTTCTGATCACTCTTGGGTGATTCATCAGTTTTGCTGAATTTGTAGCCAGTCACCATGGGAGTACATACCGGTTTAGAGTCATCCATCACAAACTTTTTTAACAACTCTTTCACATACTTAGAGTGAGATATGAAGATTCCTTTATCTAATTGATTAATTTGTAGACCCAAAAAATTATTCATCTCACCAAACATAGATATCTCAAACTCTTTCTGCATTTCACTAGCAAATTTCATACACATGCCTTCATTTCCTCCAAAGATGATATCATCAACAAAGACTTCAACAATCAAAATTTGATCATGATTTATCTTGAAATAGAGATTATTGTTAGCAGTACCTTTACTGAATCCTAACTGCAATAAGTAGTTATCCAACCTTACATACTAGGCCCTGGGAGCTTGCTTGAGTCCATATAATGCTTTCTTCAACCTGCATACCATATCACCTTGATTTGATAGTTGGGATCCTTCTAGTTGCTCAATGTAGACTTCCTCTTCTAACTCACCATTCAGGAATGTAGACTTCACATCCATCTTATATACTTTGAAATCCTTGTGAGTTACAAATTCTAGAAACATTATGATTGCTTCAATCCAAGCTATTGGAGAAAACGTCTCTTCAAAATCTATCCCTTCAGTTTGAGAGTATCCTTTGCAAACAAGTCTTTCTTTATTACTTAGAACTTCTCCATTCACTTTTAGATTATTTCTAAAACCGCATTTGGTTCCAATAATATTTTTGTCAGCAGGTCTAGGAACTAATTCCCAAGTTTCATTCTTCTCTATCTGCATTAATTCTTTCTCTATTACCTTTACCCAATTTTCATCATTGTAGGCTTCATTGACATTTTTTGGTTCAACTGTAGAGAGAAAATAGTAATTCACTTGTTCTTCTGCAACTCTTGTCCTTGTCAGTACTCCTTTTTCATTGCCTCCAATAATTTGATCTTTAAAAAGATTGATTCTTACATACCTAGGGGTCTTAGAAATTTCTAGATCCTTTTCCTCTTCATCTTGACTACTTTCTTGTTCAACTTTTTCTTCATAAGTTATAGTAGCAGGTTCATTTGACTCATAGCCACTATGATCTGAAATTTTTCCTTTGCCTTCATCCACCTTCACATTTTCACTCTCAACAATCTTTTTCAACCTTTTGTTGTAGCAACGGTATCCCTTACTCTTGGTAGGGTATCCAAGGAAGATTCCTTCATCACATATTGCATCAAATTTCCCTAGGTCTTCATCTCTTCTGATATAACATTTCCTTCTAGAGACTTTGAAGCATCTTACTATTGGAATTCTTCCATAACATAATTCATAAGGGGTTTTAGTACCATTACCTTTCACTTGAACTCTGTTTTGAATGTAGACAACAGTATGTATAGCTTCTTTCCAGAAAACATCTGGCAGGCCTCCTTCCTTCATCATTGTTCTGGAAGCCTCTTGAACTCTCCTCTTCTTCCTTTCCACAACTCCATTTTGCTGAGGAGTCCTAGGTGCAGACAATTGTCTCTTTATTCCTTGCTCTTCACAGAAATTGTTGAATTCATTTGATGTGAACTCACCTCCTCTATCAGACCTCAAGCATTTGATTTTTAGTTCTATTTCATTTTCAACCATTGCCTTAAAGGATTTGAACTTCTCTAGGGCTTCAGATTTGTCTTGTAGAAAAGTAACCCAAGTCATTCTAGAATAATCATCAATAAGCAACATGAAGTAGGTCTGTCACCTTGTAGACTTCTTATCCTTATAGGACCACATAGATCTATATGAACTAGATCCAGCAAACCAATAGAAAATTGCTCTTTACTCTTGAAACTTGTTCTTGTCTGCTTCCCCAACTGTCATTCCTTGCAAATACTATTGGTAGGTTTCACAACTTTTTGTAAATTTCTTACTGTCTGACATGAACTTATCTTTACTAGTTTATCAAAATTTATATGACACAACCATCTATGCCACAACCAACTCTCATCTGCTTGGGCTAATAAATAGTAATCATTAGTTCCTCTTAATTGATAGATGTTACGTCTAGTCTTCTTACCGGTAGCAATCACAGTTCTGGAGCTTTCTATGATCTTGTATCCATTGTCTTTGAATCTCAGATCATAACCTTTGTCACACACCTGACGAACACTCAAAAGATTATGCTTCAAGCCCTTCACATATAGGACATTGTGAGTATTATGCTTTCCATTAAATGTAATAGATCCTTTTCCATAAATCTTACCAACTACATTGTCTCCAAACCTAACCAGTCCTCCATCATATTTTTCAAAACTTACAAACTTACTTTTATCATCGGTCATGTGATGTGAGCATCTACTATCTCTCAATTTGAACAACCAAAGCACTGTCTTCCACTCATTTTTCTTCCTTCACACAACTAGAAGGATTAGTAGACACATGTTCTTCTTTAATAGCAATAAACAAGAATTCATTTGCACTCATACTAGCATCATTAGATTCATCATTAGTCACACCTTCACCATCAAAATCTCTAACATAGTAGCATTTCTTTGGAGCTCTAGGCCTATTCTCAAATCTTTTTCTATTCCTTTCAATTCTTTTAGGACATTTGGAAGCATAATGACCTACTTTACCACAAGAAAAACATTTGAAAGGTAGTTTGCCTTTGAACTTACCAAAACCTCTTTGCAATCTGTTAACAAAGTTATCTTCAATTTCATCAAAGTCATCATTAGGTTACACCTTATATTTCTCAGCTCTGGAGATCTTTTCTGAAGTACTGGCTTAGAAATTAGTTTCACCTTTTGGCAGAGCATAACCAAACTCTCTCATCTCAAAGGCTATAATCTTTCCAAGTAATTGATCTATGTCAATAGTTTTCACAGTCATTACTTCTTAAATTGCAACTACTTTGTGACTGTAGAAATTTGGTAGTGATCTAAGGATTTTCATTACAACTTCCTTATCACCAATAGTTCCTCCCATACCTTTTATTCCATTGACAAGTTCATCAACCCTTTGTATGAAGGGTGTAATGTTTTCATCTTTAAACTCTCATATTTTTCTTTCAGGCCTTGTAGCTTGGCTTCTTTTATAGAATCATCTCCTTCATATAGTTTCTTCAACTTTTCCCAAACCTCATTTGTAGATTCTAGATCCATGACTTTTATCAGCTCAGTGTTGGACAAAGCACTCAACAAGGCATCTCTAGCTTTTATATTGAACTCATATTCTTTGATTTCATCTTCAGTTGTCAAACCATTGGGAGTCATGGTATATTTTGATTCCGCAGCTTTCCACACTCTATAACCAAGACAAAGGAGATAGTTTTTCATTCATACCTTCCATAGAGCATAATTTGTCCTATAAAACTGTGGTGCTTCCTTTTTAAAAGACATCCTAGATCTTCCTCAAGTTGTTAGGCTTTCTTTCGAGGAAATTGGCTCTGATCGCAATTGTTGAAATACACAGGACAACTGAGAGGGGGGTGAATCAGTTGTCACAAAAACCTAACTTCATAAACCATCAACTACTTAATTACTAATAATTAGATTTAACCATGAAAGCATGAAGCCATTAACTTAATCAAAATCACATATTCAACACAGTAGACACTAGATTTTATGTGGAAAACCCTAAAAGGGAAAACCACGGTGGGTGTTAGCCCACATAAAATATATGAATTATAACAATACCAAAAAACAAAGGCTCACTGCCCAAATTGCTCACTGCAACGAATGGCTCACTGCCAAGGTGTGGTTCACTGCCAAAGGGTGGCTCATTGCCAAAAATGGGGAATTGATTAAGTAGCATCTACTCCATGTTTAGGTTTAGTTCCATTGAAGCACAATATAACTTCTCTACTTTTCTCTTTCACACCTTCGCACTTATCTCTTCATTTTCGTACTCTTATCATGATTTCTCAATTACATTACAAGTCTTTATACAAGTCATGAAAATTGGAATGTACATGAAGGTCGGCATTACATTCATCAACCATTGGAACAATCTCCAAGGTTGGCATTACAAAAACATATGTAGAAATAGGTCAGGACCTAATACAAAAATTTCTTAAGGGAAAGATGTAAAGATGTATGTTGGTCATGACATGGCTTCACTGGGAGTAAAATACAATTCTTCACACCACGACATACTTCCAAAATCTTCAAGGCATCTCCGCAATTAGTGAAATCAACCAAGTTGGCCAAGACTAGTGAGAACACTAGGTCTTGTAAGAGCATTCTTCATCCAAGACCCATTTTTCTCTTTGTAGACCAATCCAAATCTAGGAACATGATTAGGAGACACCCACAAGCACATTGTAATCACCAAGAACAACTATAGGATCTCCAACCTCTCCATCAAGAAGATTCTTCAAACTGAATCACAAGGAGAACACTGTTGGCTACTGTCATAAGGAAAGGATAGCTTGCGGACCACCATGTCACGATCCATTAGAGTTGAGGGCACATAACAACAAATTAGACTTAACTCTAGAACTACAGACCAAAATACTTCAATGCAGAGGAATGTGGAGCTTAACACTTTCTCCGTGTCACCACCAAACATACAAGAAAAGTAGTTTTCACTCTGGTGAACATAACTCACTCAAATCTTCATACCGAAGGCTCAAAATTGGAATATAACATCTTCAGATAGACTTCTAAATAACTTCCAATCTATAAACAAAGATATTCATCCTATATGAAATGCAGAGCAATCTTCTGAACTGTTCTTTTGTATGCAATACACTGTTTCCACTGCAACTCACTATTTCTACTGGAGGAGCTAATTTTCTCAATATCCTCAACATCAAGATCAATTTTTGGCTTTCTCATATCATGTTCTGTCCTCTTATGTCCCAATTCTATTTATGGGAATGAATAATTATTTCTACAACTTGTTACACCACTACTTATAGGAGTTCCAATTGAATTAAATACTTGATTTGTACCCTTTTTGGTTAGTGACGTGAATGTAGTTGACTTGTTTATTACTATCTGTAATGTCAGAAAATGTCCCCTTGGGGGCTTTTCACTCATAAGGTTTAGCTCTCGGGTCTTTAGTATGTATTTAGGACATTTTAGTTCACATTTTGGCATCCCAATGGAATGAGACTTAGGTTCCATGGAAAATTGGACCTAGGTGGACCCCTTGAGTTGTACCCTACCCAAAATAGGGGGGAGGAATTGGGTGCCCGTGCCCTAGTCCTGCCCTATTTTGGGGCAGCCCCAATTTCCAAGTGTTAGTTTATGACCATTAGTTGGTTCTTTTGCCAACACGATAAAGTTTGATTTTTAAAATCTTGGCTGGAATGCTTGTAGGTGCATATATAAGCATGTTTAGGCATTCATTTGTAAACTAGATGGCAATTGTGATGTTCAAGTGTTCTCAAGGTGATTCAAGGCTTTCTATTGTGTAGCAAGAGTACACTTGTGTGTTTTGTGTGTTGATATTTGTAGATTTAAGCATCAATCCCCTCATGGCATGAAGAGCATCTTCCTCAATGAGAGCTTCACTACAAGGTGACATATTATTGTGTTTTTATCATTGATTCCTTCGGTCTTTGCCTCTACCTCACAAGGGCATGCACTCTTTGTCTGACAATGGTGTTCAGAGACTTAAGTATCATCTGGGGCTTGACTAAGGCAAGCCTTTAAACATCACAACCCCCAAACCAAGTCTTGTGATTGTAGGTTATAGGTGTCGCATCCAAAAAAAGTGGAGTTATAGGAAGAATTAGTAGGCATCACGGATTTAGGATCTAAAGAAAAGTAGGACATAGGAGCACTTCCAGGACTTGGGCACCTGCAACAGTGTCCTCCACATACAGATTTTAGGAAATAGAACATACACAGTTGATCAGTGTCAGAAGGAGGTCTAGATTCCCCAAAAAAGAAGGTACCTTGGACTTGGCCGCTCGCACCTTAGTACCTGACTATTCTACTTTGGAACCCTGAAAACAAGTATTCTGTGATCTGCTATTTTACTCCCATCTGCAAGAGCTTTTTCTATCTTTCATCAATTTGTTGTCGTATTTGCATAGTTAGGGTTTTAATGGTCAATTGGACATAGGAGAAGGAAAAATTGATAATTAATTCCCTAATCAAAGTTTCCCTTCATTTGTAAGTGACCTAGGGTATGATAGTTCTCATCACTCGACCCTAGATCCTTCAATGTTTAGTGGAGAGGTGGATTTTAACATCTAAACACTAGAACATTAACAAATCCAATTTTCCCCTAAACTTTTTGATGAAGCCATGGTTTTGGAAATAAATTGCAACTTTCTGAGTGTTTGTCTTTCAATTTGGATTGATTTCATTCATTTATTTGGTCATTCATTTCATTGCATTGAGAAAAATTCAAAACAAATGAAAATTTGGAAAATACAAAAAATTTGCATCGTTTGGCTTACTAAATTGCATCAATTCTTTCTAAATTTTCCTAATTCATGATTTTTACATTAGATATGATATCAACTATAGAAAAATCTAAAAATTTAGAAATTTGCATTGCATATTTATTATTTAATTGCTAGAGTTTTGTGGAAATTTTAACAATTTTAAATAACCTAGTAATTCAAAAATCTAGGGTTAGTAGGAAAAATCTTTTCTCATATTTTTCTACTGATTTTAGAGGCTCATTCAAATTTTCATTTGGATTTAATCTTTCATTTTAGTTTAAATTTGCATTTAGATTTAAAATATTTGCAATTTTGCATAGCAAATTTCAACAAAAACTAGCAATTTTGATGCATTTTCATTAAATTTGCATGGGCATTTTGCATGTTTAAGCTTAAAAATCATTTTCATATCTGAGAGTACATAAATTTTATCATAAATAAGAGTTTAAAACATTCACATAGCATTTTGTCCCAAGATCTCAAACCTAGGGCTTCAAAAACAATGATTTTCACTAAAATTGGCCTTATCGACTCTCCAAACTTGCACCATAGGCATGTTGTGAAAAATATTTTTGCATTAATTTTATGTTATTAGGATAATCATTTTCTTCCCCTCATAAAAATATTCACAACACCCTTTTATTGGGCTCTTGCAGTGAAAATTTGGCGAAAAACTACACATTTTGGGTATTTTTGCCCTAGGGTTTGACCTCGTTTGCATTCCAAGCATGTTGTGATTAATTTTATGGTTTGATGTGACTGATATTATTGATATTATTTTTTGTACCTCCTAAAATTCATTACAACACCTATTTTTCCAGGTCTTGGAATTGAAAAACCATGAAAAATAGCCTATTTTTGCTATATTTTCACTAGGGTTTTACCTTAAGTAGCACTAAAAGCGTGTTGTGTTGGGTATTTTGGCACCAAGTGGCTGTTATTACTGATATTATTTTCTTTCCATCATCATCTTCCTCACAACACTCTTTGTCATGCTCTTTTGCATTTGAATTTTTGTGAAAAAGTGCTTATTTTGACATATTTTCACTATAATTTGACTTGGCATCATCTTAGATTTGCATCAAAATTATGTTGTAAAGGATCTTATTTCTATATTGGATTGATGTCAGACATATTATTTTCTGCCCCTAATAAAAATCCTTACAACACCTTTTCTTTCATATATTTGCATTGAAAAAGTATAAAAAAATCAAGCATTTTAGGTCATTTTGCATATAGTTTGCACTTATCTTTTGCATACTCTTGGAAAATTGTTAAAATATGATTTTGCATTTCATGATGGCATCTTCATTTTATTCATCTCTTAAATCTTTACATGACTATATCCTAGATTTTGAAATTTTTGCTAATTTCACTAATGAGAATCCTTATGTTCTAGAACACATAAGTTATATCGGTGGTATTGATGCTTCTATATGTTCTACAAATGAGTTACAATTACTTTGTTATACACATGATTTTAGTAGCTTCACTTTACTCATAGGAGCATATCCTTTGATATTATAAGATTTAACCAAATTCATCTCTAGGAATACTCATGAGAAAGACGAGAGTGAAAAGCCCTTTTCTGCCATAGAGAATGATGATGATGCTGATGTGCCTTCCTTTCATCCCACTGCTCTCCCTGGCCAAGATGTAGCATTAGTGGATGAGAAAAGGTCTCTCACATTAAATCCTTTGGGGATCGATATTAGGTACAATCAAGAGGGAAACAATGTTAACTGAATAATCGTTAATAGACTTCATAGCAATATTCCTAAAATGATTGTTCAAGGGGCACTTAGTGCAACCTCTTGCTTAAAACTAGTGATTATGGTTCAAGGTGTTCAAAATGTGTTACAACAACCACACCACAATGTGATTGCTCACACATACAACACCCGTAATAACAAGCAAAGTAACCAAGTACCGCATGTGCCTATCTCTTTTCCATGTTCTCAACCTATGCTCCCTCAACCACCTCATCTTACTCATAAAAGTGGTCAAGAGTATGATCTTGTCAAACAGCTTTGCGCTACTCTAGCTAAGATCTCTCTTTGGGATTTAATACAAATATCACCTACATACCATGGAATGCTCCAAGAAGCTTTACAAAAGGTGATTGTGCCAACTGTTGTTAAGCCGAATGATGTAGCAGCTATATTGGATAGTATGCATGTGACAAAAATAGATATTCTCCTTCAACCACAAGAATTACCATCAATTGAAGTTCAAAACCAATACGATCCTCTTATAATCTTTGTCACAATAAACAAAATGTTGGTAAAACAAGTTATGATTGACAATGGATCGGTTGTTAATGTTTGTAGCATTGACCTACTACACAAAATTGAGATTGACACATCACAAATCACACCAAATGGCATTAGCATTCGTGGTTTTGATAATTTTGGATGACAATCCATGGGCACTATAACTCTACCTATAGAAGTAGGACTTGTGCTTGTGCTTACCTTGATTCATGTCATGCCTTGTTCTTTATCTTACAACATGATTCTTGGTAGACCTTGGATTCATGCATTGGGGGTAGTTCCTTCGACCTTGCATTGTTCAATCAAATTTATATTCAAAGATAAACTTCATATTATTCATGTCGATCCTGAACTAGATAACTGTTTATATATTGAAAAACAAAAACCAATTTACAATCATATGAGCTTAAACACTTTACGATTTGGTTCATCAATGCCTCTAGCTGTGAATAATGTTGTGCAAGACTCTCAACCATCGAATGCACTTGTTAGTGATGATTGGGGTTCATTGGATTTTAATCCTTGCAGTATAGGGGAATATAAAATTAATAACCTTGACACATCAAAAGTGGCATCAATCTCACCTAAGCAATCTTTTGAAGCACCTAAGAAACCTAAAATCCCCTTGGTAGAAAATAAAAACAATACCCTCACTTATACTACAAATTATGATACCTACGAGGCGTCACCTTCTTCTAAGGAACTGGACTCTCTATATGGTCATGGATTTCAAATTTTGTACAAACATAACGACTATGTAGGTAAGGGATGTGGTGTTCATCAACAAGGAATTAGAGTACCTATAGAATCCACTTCAACACATTACTCAAGTGGCATTGGATATAATCCTTTTAATGAAAAGAATTTTTCTCGTTGTCCTAAACTTAATGTTAGTTCTATAAGATCAAAACAACATGAGAGATATTCTAAATGTGTATGTTCTTAACAATGGTTCTACCAAGTAAGTATTTCTAACCCTTTATTTCTCTCGTGATGTGCTTCCCTATGATGTGTTATGTGTTGTTTAGGCCTCCTAGAATGACCCTTAATTCTCTTGTAAGGTCTAGGATACTAGGAGACTGCCTCTGTTGTGACCTTCTTCTATTTGTTCATCATTCTTCTAAATTGCTCTTTCTCTGATTTCATTGTTGAGTGTTGTGTCTTACGGACATAGTGTTGTGGTTGGTGACCTAGGGGCACCCTCCTACATCACTGTCCCTAAGACACTTGTTTCTCCTCTCTTATTTATTATTTCCCTTCCTCTAGTGTTTCCACCTAGTGGGTGGATGATGAAAAACATTTATACTGATGCGGACCTAGCGTTCCTTTTGCAAGAAATCAAAAATTGGACTTAGTTCCTAATATGACAATGGGGTTGTATATCTTATCCATCACTTGACTAGTGGAAGCACTTGTGCTTTCCGTGTAGTGAATTTCATGATGTTTTTGTCGCATTTACAAACCTTAACAATACTACTACTCTATGAACCTTTGTTTGCCTTTAAATCTGGCCTTGGTGGTACTTTATGAACCTTTGTTTGCCTTTAAATATAGCCTCCCAGTTATCCTCAAACTCCAAATTCATTGTATAACCTTGGCTCTTTATGTGATTAATCATATGCATTGATGTTGTTTATCATGATGTTGTACACACTAACATGTTTCTTGCAGGGATGTGTTTGTGGGAACATTTCGCAATCGTAAAGTACATGTCACCTCCAGGGGCCATGGGATTTGTGAAAGTCGGTGTTCCCATGTGTGTTTTCTTCACCTTAATGTGCTTGATATCATTGAATGATATCAACCACCTTAAGGTGGGGGCATATATAAGGTAAGTTGTTTGTTGTAGATGTTAACAATGTGCTTGTCCTCAGGTGTAGGCCAGTACGGTGAGTACTTCCTACATCCTGAGTTTGTTTGCAATCAATCAATCTATCTATTGTGTATACCTTCTTTTCACCATAAGGCGTCTCTGTGATGTGGGTGGGGTTGTATACTTTTTAGCTCATACCTCATTTTCACTGTAAGGTGTCTTCGTGACGCGGGTGGGGTGGTATGCTATGCTTCCTTTTCACTGTAAGGCGTCTCTATGATGCAGGTGGGGTTGCATTTTCAAAAGTCCTCTACGGAGGCGGGGAGCAGTTCTGTGACTAACTCAACCCTTAAGTGTGTCTTCAACGATTGTTGTGGTGAAGCCCAATCATTGGTGGTGTGCGTGTAATGTGCCTGAGATAGTGATGAGCCTAGAAATAGGGAATGCACCATCACTTGTCTGCCATGTTTTCTCCGTTTCTTCAAGTGTGTGTGTTTTGGAGTGCTTTTTTTGTTTGGCATGTTTGTTTCCCATATGCAGTATGCATTTTGGGAGGTTTTACGTGTCTTGCATGTGTGTTGCCTCATATATACAAAGACCTACGCAATAAGTGCATCATATATTATGGGAGGATTGTTTACTTTCTAGTACTTACATTTGTATTTCATATATATGAGAAAAAGAAAAAGAAAAGATATCATTTCTGTGTTCCATGCATTAATGTGTATTCTATTCATTGACTGTATTCTCCATGTTCTATGTGACTGTAAATGTCTTCTCTGTGTTTTGTGTGCTTGTTACTATCTTCTGTGATTGGTGTGTCTTCTCCGTGCTTGATGTGTTTTCTATGTTTGTGACCTTACTTTAATGCATGTATTGGCCTCGTGTTTATACATACATTAAAGTGGGGGTAAATGTAACATTAGAAAATGTCCCCTTGGGGGCTTTTCCCTCATAAGGTTTAGCTCCTAGGTCTTTAGTATGCATTTAGGACATTTTAGTTCATATTTTGGCATCTCGATGGAATGAGACCTAGGTTCGATGGAAAATTGGACCTAGGTGGACCCCTTGAGTTGTACCTTGCCCAAAATAGGGGGGATGACTTGGGCACCCACACCCTAGCCTTGCCCTATTTTTGGGCAGCCCCAATTTTTAGGTGTTAGTTTATGACCATTAGTTGGTTCTTTTGCCAACACGGTAAAATTTAATTTTTAAAATCTTGGCAGGAATGCTTGTAGGTGCATATATAAGAATGTTTAGGCATTCATTTGTAAACTAGATGGCAATTGTGATGTTAAAGTGTTCTCAAGGTGATTCAAGGCTTTCTATTGTGTTGCAAGAGTACACTTGTGTGTTTTGTGTGTTGATATTTGTAGATTTGAGTATCAATCTCCTCATGGCATGAATAGCATCTTCCTCAATGAGAGCTTCGCTACAAGGTGACATATCATTGTGTTTTTATCATTGATTCCTTTGGTTTTTACCTCTGCCTCACAAGGGAACGCACTCTTTGTCTGACAACGGTGTTCAGAGACTTAAGTGTCCTCTGGGGTTTAACTGAGGCAAGCCTCTAAACACCACAACCTCTAAACCAAGTACTGTGATTGCAGGTTACATGTGTTACATCTAGAAAAAGTGGAGTTGCAGGAAGGCTTGGCAGGCATTAGGGATTCAGGATCTGAAGAAAAGTAGGACATCGGAACACTTCCAGGACTTGGCTTCCCACAATAGTGTCCTTTGAAAATAGATTTCAGGAAACAAAAGTTATAGGGATGATCAGTGTCAAAAGGAGGTCCAGATTCCCCAAAAAAGTAGGTACCTTGGACTTGGGTGCCCACACCTTAGTCCCTGACTATCCCGCTTCAGAACCCTGAAAATAGGTATTTTGTGATTTGCTATTTTACTCCCATTTGCAAGAGCTTTTTCTGTCTTTCATCAATTTGTTGTCGTATTTGCATAATTAGGGTTTTAATGGTCAGTTGGACATAGGAGAAGGAAAAATTGATAATTAATTCCCTAATCCAAGTTTCCCTTCATTTGTAAGTGACCTAGGGTATGATAGTGCTCGTCACTTGACCCTAGATCCTTCAATGTTTAGTGGAGAGGCAGATTTTAACATCTAAACACTAGAACATTAACAAATCCAATTTTCCCCTAAACACTATGAAAATATTATCCCATGCTCTAAGTACCAAATTTGTTGATCCCAAGTGGGTTTTATTAACCTTGTATGTGTGATCTTATCTATATAATTATGGGTTAATTAATGGCAATGGTGATATGCTGGGTGATTATGTATGTAACATGATTTAATTGAAAAGCAATGCCCTTAGGGATGACTATAAAGTAAAATAGTATAAATACAAAGATTTAATATGCTCTAAGTGTTGGTCTTTGAACCAATTTCCTAATATAGTGTGTCTACAGTATTCTAAGGCATCAAATAATGTATGTTAGAGTCCTCTAAGAGATGTGTGACTATCTTGAATGTTGAAGGAATGTTATTCATGCAAGGTGAATTTGTGACTAAGTGTGACTAAGTCTGTCTATGGTAGATTGCAAGAGTTTAGGGGCATCTCTAATCCTATTTACTAGCATCCTCTTGCCATTGTTTAGGGATAAAAATGAAGAGGATTGATTTTAATTATTTGTGTTGATCCTCCTTTCACCACTAAACATGCAAGGACATTCATTCGAGTAGAAACTCTACTAGAGATCTCCTATCACTTTGAACATAGGGGAAGATTGGAATTGTGTGATTTTGTTGTTCAATTAAGCCCAATTATGTTCAAAATCCTAATTTCATAAATTCGTAAACAAACAGTCAAATTAGAGAAAATGATCGCACACAGAGATATCAAATGACAACCAAATGCATACTAGATTTCAAAGTTCGGTGTGCAGAAAAGTCAAGGACTAATGAGCAGGTGCCCTAGTCCAGTGCCTCAGTTTTTGTTAGGATCTAGGAATGTTATCTATAACATAGTTCTGATGTTCTGAAGATTTTACAGTTGTGGGATTCAGAGGACTAATGAGTGAGTACCCAAGTCCAAGTCCTTGTTTTCTTATTTGATCTACAATTCTGATAGTCTACACTACTCTCCTGCAACTCCACTTCTTTGATTTTCGCAACCTATAACCTACAATCATAGAAAAGTGGGTTGGGGGTTGTGGTGTTTAGAGGCTCGCCTTAGTCAACTCCTGGAGAGACATTCAAGTCTTTTGAACATCATTGTTAGTTAAAGAGTGCATATCCCTATAGGATAGAGGCAAAATCCAAATGATAAATGATAGAAAACATAATTGATATCACCATGTAGTGAAGATCTCATGGAACAACTTGATGCTCTTCATGCCATGAGGAGATGGATGCCAAATTTCCAAATACAAACATAATAACAACACAAAATATTTCTTTGGAACACAATGAATACCTTGAATCACTTTCACATAAAGCCACAAGTTCGGAATGTCCATCTAGTTTACAAATGAATCACTAATCATGCTTATATATGCAACTACAAACATTCCTGCTAAGAATTTCATAATTCAAACTAAGGATTTTGGCATAGGACCTAAGTAATGTTCATAAATTGACACCCAAAAATAGGTCTTGACCTAAAATAGGGTAGGACCAAGGAGTGTGTTCCCAAGTCCTCCCCCTATTTTAGGCAGGAATCATGTCAAGTACATCCCCTAAGTCCCTTTTACCATGGAACTTCAGGGTTTTCTCATCTAGAATCATCATAATCATACAAGATGCTCTAAATGCATTCTAAAGGACACATGAGCTAAACCATAAGAGGGAAAAGCACCCAATGGGGACATTTTCCAACATAACAACTAAATTTTTTGGCCTAATGTAATAGTAGAGAGAATTGTTAGAAAGTTACTAGGTTGATCAAACCATTTCCTACATAACCCTATTAATGAAAATGATGAATACAAGCTTACAAAATAACCATAATTCAAAGATCAAAAGACATATCACAAGATATACCCTAGGAAAACTGTCAAGAGGGAAAAATCCAGCCTCTAAAAGCATCCATAGTCAATGTATTATTCAACAATGAAAACATTAAAATACACTTAGAGTCTCTATGAACATTTCTAAAACATCAATCTCCTCCAGTGTACCCTCCATGTCTCCAAGCAAGTAACCACACATCCCATGCCATGATTCACATATGCACTCATAAGGAATCTCAATATAATAGCAGCCCACTCAACCAATGAACCGAAACCACTAACCATGTGCTTGCTTTTATAGACCCAAGCTCACACAAATACAACTTGTGGTAGTGGAAAAACCATGTGTCTCAAAACCATGAGAGCACAAGACATTTGACCCCCTCATTTACTTTTTGATACTATTTTTTCCCAATATTAATTATTTATTATGTCTCCCACACATAAAATATCTAACCAATGTTACAATACAACTTTACAAGTGGACTTAAATAAATATTTATTTTACATAATTAAAATAATGCATTCTTGTGCAAGATGTACAACACCCTTTTTCCTAACAAGATTAATGTATTATAATCATTCAAAAAAATTTCAAACCCTTTGTAATGGTCTTATCTTGTTCCATGTGTATTGTTGTAGTTTTTTAAATGGATTATTTAGCATGCCTAGTTGTAGATGTCTATCTTTGACTTGTATATGCATGCAAGTCTTGTTCGATTATTGACTTCGAGATTTTATCTCTTCTTCCTTGTAGTTTGTGACTCAATTTTCCAATGGAGTAGGCATCAATATAATTGGTGAAAGGACAAAATATTTTCAAGTAATAATCTATCTTATTAGTCATAGAAGTAGTTGTAGGTTCCTCCATTCTCTCATGGTCCAATGGTATGACTAGTATCTCATCCTAATAAATTAAGAAAGAATAAGTTTCTATAAAATAATAAGAGAGAGTTTTACCTTTTTCACATGCATGTGAAACTCAATCGTTAAAATTGTAAGTGATATGTATACTATTATCATCGTTAGGGCATTATTAAGACTGTATTATTGATTTAAACAATGGTTGTAGTAGTAGCTAGTTTTTCATAAACTTGATGACTAAATTTAGGGTTTATTACATTTGGGTATAGCTACTCATTGGTTTAATCATGTTAATTCATTTCTCTTTAATTTTCTCATTTAATAAACCTCTATGAACATCTCCTAAGTCTAGTTGAGCCCAAAGTGTAGAGATTATCCACTCTCTAGAATTAGTGCATTCATGACACTATCTTATCATAAGTGAAACACTTCAATATTTGATGACAATCCCTAGGATTTGGTTTTGTGTTGTCTTTAGGGTTTGTTGAGTTACATGTTTGAGAGCCAATAGGTGGTACCTATTAATAGTTTAGATAATCTTAGGATTTTTAAAATTTATCTATCTATGATGAATTAATAACTTAAATATTTATGATGATTTCTTAGTTTTAGTAGGCTTGAATGACAACTAAATACATTTATTTCCTAGGCACAAATATAATGATGTATTGTTTTATTATAGGTTTTTGGATGAATTCCATTGATTATGCAAAATTTTGAGCTATAGTGGATGAACAATATAATAAGTTGTTGAAGGTATTCTATTATAGTTAAGGGTTTTAGGAGTAGAAAAACATGTCAACTAGACATCCAAATCATATTGATACCCCATAGTATATACATAAGAACTTACACTTTAATGTTGTTATGTGAGGTTTTCAAGAATTCATTGAGCGATGAAGACAAGGTGACTATGTCAAGAAACATTAGGGCATGATTCCTACATAGAGAGACTAACAAGTTTAATACATTTCTATGTTGGGACATGTTAGTGGATATATTTTCTTATTACATGATTGAAGAAGATTCTATCCACAATGGGGATATGCAACCTGTTATAATATTAGTTTTGAGGCATTCCAAGACATATTGCACCTATGAAAAACTACTATGTGGTATGATGCTATAGTTGTAAGGTAATGGCTAATGGAAAATTATGTAATGGAGACTTTACAAGAGTAATCTATACTCAAAGTTGATTTACCCAACACAACAATCTTACAAACTACTCAATTAATATGTTTGGATGCCATGTGAAGGGTGCCACAATTTTAATGTGCAAATCTTACCTCTAAAGATATAGAGCATTGTAATGGAGAATGATACTTTTGACATGCAACTCACCATGAAGTAGATTCCACATTATAAACTCCATCTTTCTTCAAATGATCTAGGGTTTATGTATTTATTAGTCCTCTAGTATTTGGAACATTAGGCATTTCATTGTTCCATGTAGTATTATAGGGCTGATCTGATAATCTAGGCAACCTCTCCTATCTACCTTTATTTTGACTTTATATGATAATGCCTCTTTCATTTCTTTTTTCCTTGTAACTTAGTTCTTTGAGAGGATGCATTACCTAATCCAACTTATCCTCCTAGGTCAGGGCCTTTTTGTTTTGACCCTAGTCATGAGGTAATATTCTCACATCACTTATTTTTTAGACTTTTTCAGAAGCTCTTTCATTGCTTTCAATATTTTTAGCCATTATATATGCTTCTCTTAATGTATAGGGATCATTATCACGTAACAAATACCCCATCTTAGTATCATATGCACTACAATACAATACTAAACATATGGATTCATTAGGCCTCATGCATGCTTGAATCTTTGACATTAGCCCAACCAATCTAGCATTGAAATATGAAATAGAATCATTTGACCCCTTTGCAATATTTCTAAATTCATTAATAATGAATTGTGGATCAGTATTGCCACCATACATTTCTCTAGATGCTCTCTAGAATTTAACCCCAGACTCAATACTTGTATCAGGAAAACCTTTGTACCATTCTCTATCAATGTCATCTAAAGATTGAACAAATACCTTCATCAATACATTTTCATCTTCAGTCTCATAACTATTGGTTAAATTATTAAAATCCTTCAAATGGTTTTATGTAGAAATTACATTATTTCCTTAGAATTTAGGAAGTTTAGATCTAACCTCACTTGGAACGTCATTTGGATACCTAGGTATACATATGAAGTTCAACTACCTATTCCTATCCATATTCAATGGAGCCCTCAGAGGAACATGATGTCTATTATTTTTGGCATTTCCATGTGGTCTTCTTGCAACTCCTTGATCAATGTTTCTCAAATTATCAATCCTAGCTATTATGTCATTCATCTCAAGTTTTTACCCTAAATTCTAGCTAATTGTTCTCTCTAATTAGCAAGTTCTTTACCTATATGCTCATTTTTGTTCCTTGGGTTTTATTGTACCCTAGGATGATCATTTTCAGATTCATCATACTCTTCATGTGCTAGATTTTATGTATACCAATATGGCCTATCATTCTTGTTAACAAGGGCAAGTACTAGTTCATCAAAAGAAGAAATATTTCTTATGTTTATTTTTCTATTAATGCTTCATTTAGTTCTTCATTAATATGAGCTTCTACCTCTCTCTATTCTAGTTTTCATGATGTCATCTATAATTCATTGATATTCAGGACCAGGCCATTCATCCCCATCTCCATGTTTTGGGGTTCTACAAACATATTTAACATTATGATTTCTATATTGTTTACCTACTATTTGATAAATTGCCATATTATCTTCAATTTTATCAAAGTTATCAATAGAGGCATTAGCTATATTTTTTGCTTTGCATGCAACTTGTTCTTTCTTATTTGTACCATCAACCAACTTCTTCTTAGAATTACCGTTGAATAATGACATTCTTCCATCCATGTTAGTTTTAACAAAATATCACTGGGATTAAATCAATAGAGTTTCTACCCTTTGGGTGAAAATTTTCTAAGAAAACTAAAATTCTTTTGACTCTCTCCAATAGATAAAAACTTTATAGATAGTCCATAGAAAACTTGTCAATCTCTTTTTTCTCCAACCTACTTTCAAATCCTTCGAAGGGGTTGTAAATCCCTATTCTCAAATTTAATTAGAGGATGGCCAACAAACAAGAGATAAATAATCTCTCTTGCACAGTAGGCCTTGGTAAGCCTAGGTGAGTACACCTAAATTATATATTTCAAAAAAATTAGATGATTTGTTCATGCATGTATGACAAGGGTTTGGAAATGACTTCACAATGCCAACCTTCCTTGTATCCTTAATGATTGGACATGAACACTACAACACTATACAGATATTTTTATGGATACAACAATAATATTTTCACTAGAAGTATTACATATCTAAAACAATAAACCTATGTATAATGGATGAAACCCTAGAATACTACTATAGAATAACAAATGTGTGATTTCTTCATTATGATTATGCAAGTGGATGGAACACTGAAAAGATTAGTGCCTGCTCTTTGGGGTCAAAGAGTCTAAAATGAATACAACATGATATTTTAACAAAGTTCCATCTCTAGGATTCAACAACAATATTACTGCCTTACAGAAATTTAAACCCATGAAGGTAACCTTTAAATTTGATTCTACTTAATAATCCTTCACAAATACTACATAATCCACTAACTACTTAAAAAAGATTTACCACCCACCTTGAAGATGAACTAATCAAACATGCAAATCCTACAACAAATGTGCAAGATTTTTTTTTTCCATTTTCTTTGAAAACATACTTCTTTTCAAGAACATGAAACACCATGAAGGATACAATAAAATAAAATAAATCCATCACTCATATCTTTATTTCAAAGAAAAATTTATTACAATATTCTTGCAACAACAAACTTAAACATCCATTACCCTCAAAAAAGATTATCGAAAGTTTTTCTTACAAACAACTTTCTCTCCAAAAATCTCTCTTTATTCCACTCTCTCCTTTAAAATAATTTTTTTCAATATATGTCTAACACAAAAAATTTGGGCACACAAAATAGTCTAGCTATCTTTTCCTCACCTTTGAAAAATCTTCAAATTTTGGCTCCCTCTTTTTATTTTATTTTATGGGCATTTGAAACCCATTGCTAAAAATATCTAATATAGAATCATAACTTTCAAGAGCCATAAATTTTTATCTAGGTACTCAATTGAGCCTATTTTTTCTTTAAACAAAAGAGCTCAGAGAGATCTATGGCCCCCTAAAATCTGCAAAGCAATTTCAACAATTTTTGGACCCAAATTTAGTCATTTAAAGTCCCAAAACTCGGATTCAAGATTCTCTTTAGTGTTTTTAGAAAACTTGAAAATTTAATAACTTGATATCTAGCTATTAATATTGGCTAATTTTTACTCATAATACTCATTTAGTAATTCTAGAGCTATGGGTAAAATTTCAAGTCCATACATGCTCAAATGCAAACTTACTAAAAATAGAAAACTTATTATTTTTAGCTATTTCAGTAATATTGACTGCCTTCGACTATTCTAGAGGATTTTTAAGAAATCTCAAAATGGTTTAGGTAAAATTAGGCACCATAGGGCCAAAAACTAAGGTATCATTTTCAGGAGACAAACTGACTTTTCAAACTAAGCATAACATAGGAAAATGGACTAGGGATCCTATAGTGAACATGAGCTTGAGTAACTTACTAAGATTCTTGGTTCGAGAAAAGGCAAGAATTTGGAATATGGTCATATCACAAGCAAAATTTGTATACATTTGGGATATCCTAGTGTAGGCCTCATTTCATTTCCTAGGTCTCTCGATCCTTCCAAGCTACATTGGACCGAAAGAGTCTCTTATAACCCCTAAGAGAAAAAAGTGTTTTCTCTTCATTATGTTTCATGGTAAATTTGACGGGTTGGTTTTGTGTCAAAATTCTTTGCCTACCCATCCAAAGTCATAATAGCTAGCACATAGGGTTACTAACCTACATAGCAATTGTCTCCACCCTTTTTATACATATACCACCCTTGCTAAATGGACCTCATTGACTTCCTCTAACTAGAAATTATGAGTCAATTGAAGCACAAAGATATGTTAGCTTATGTCTTAGGGTTTTATATTTATGGATAAGCCCAAATTTATTTCAAATCATTCAAGATCTAGCTAGGGATCAAGATTCTACCCAATCAGTCTAATTATTAATGTTCAAACTATTTTGTATGAAAAACAAGGAGGTTGATTTTAGTTTGGTTTGAGGGTTTGATGGGTTTAGATCCTCCTTTCACAACAAAAATTCAAGGACATATCAACCAAGTTGAATCTGTATGAAGTGAGGGCATTCACCTAATAGGTTGGGCTATCACTTGGAATGATGTGGAAGCTCAAAAATTTTCTAACTAATGCCTTATTGTAATCCTCAAATATATAAGAAACCCTAATTATGAAAAACAATGAGTAAACTAATAAATCACGACAAATGTTTACAGATTAAGGAAAAGGACAGAGATTAATAACTAACCAATTTTCAAAGTTTGAAATTTAGAATATTCAAGGACAATGCCCCGGGCACCCAAGTCCAAGAAACTATTTTCTTCGCAGAATGTAGAACTCCTTTCGGCATTGATAATTACTATTCCATCTATTTTCATCACCCAAAATATGGAAGACACTGCTATGGGCATCCTAGTCCCATGCAGACTGATTTTCAAGGTGTAGAATCTCCTTCAGATGCAGAATGTCCCTATAACTCTAATTTCTATCGTTGAAAATCCGAAGAAAATTGTCCTAGGCACCCATGTCCTAAAAATGCTTTGTTTCACTTCTTTCTTTTGGATCCTAAATCCTTGTCATCAGGAACCTTCCTTTGCAAATCCACTCCATGAAACTTAGTACCTATAACGTACAATCACAAAGGAGTGTGTTTGGGGATTGTGGTGTTTAGAGGCTTTCCTCAGTCAAGACTCAGAGAGACATTCAAGTCTTCTGAACACCATTGTGAGATAAGAGTGTGTATCCCTACGGGATAGAGGAAATATGCAAATGATAAATGATTCAAACATAAACAAATGTCACCTTAGAAGTGTATATCTCACAAAAATGAAGGATCTTCAATCACATGAGAAGATGAAGTCAAATCTACAATCACAAACATAATAACAATGCTCTGCTCTATAACAATGAATATCATGGATGCTCTAAAAATCACAAGTGTGCATAAGCTACACTATCATCTTCTAGTTAGCTTCTAGTTTTCAAATGAAACCCTAAACATGCTTATATATGCAACTACAAAAATTCCCAGTAAGACCTAACAACGGTCATATAACCAACACTTCAAATTAGGGCAGGACTAGTGCGTGAGTACCCAAGTCTCCCCCCTATTTTAGGTAGGTGTCATCTCAATAGCACCCCCTAGGTCCTATTTTCCACAAGACTTCAGGGTTTTCTCATCGAGAGTCAAAATTAACATGCAATATGCTCTAAATACATTCTAAGGACCCAGGAGCTAAACCTTAAGATGAAAAATCCCCGAAGGGGACATTTTCTAACATAACATTTAGCCCCATCTTTAATGTATGTATGAATGCAAGGGCCATACATGCATTAAGGTACAATCAACAAACACAACAAATATGCCAACCATGGTAAAGACACACCAAACACATTAAAGATAGTAACAGACATGCAAAACACAATGAATATAGTGAATGTACTAATTGTTTCTTTTTTTTTCATTTTATCATATATGAAATACAAATGCAAGTCCATGGAAAGTAAATACACAACCCAAAATGTAGGAGGAGCTCATCACCATCGGTCTTGAAACTGCATAAGGGGCAACAGACATGCAATACAAACCTCAGAGTGTAGGAGGAGCTCATCACCACCAGTCTTGAAACTACACTTGAGAACAAACATTCCATACAAATCCCAAAGCATAGGAGGATCTCATCACAAGCAGTCTTGAGACTATGCTTGGGAACAAACACGCCATACACACATACATGGAAGACATGGAGAAAACATGTCAAACAGTTGATTGAAGAAACCTATTGCTAGGTTCTCTACGATCTCAGGCACATTATAATGACACACAGATGATTGGTCTTTGCCACAACAATCACTAAAGACATGCTTAAGGGAGGATACACCAACCCTGCCTACTCGGAAGACTTTTAGAAAATGATAGGATGTGTAATCTCCTCAAGAAATACAACATCCCTGCCTCAGTAGAGGGCTTAAAATAAAAGGATATGCATGATATCCCACCTTTACAGAGGGCTTAATGATTACAATATAGATATAAAGATGTGCACTTGCTAGAAGATACAACATCCCACCTTGGTAGAGGGCTTACAAGCATGCTTCGTTAGTATAGAAATCATCAGACAACTTACCTTATATATGCCCCCACCTTAAGGTGGTTGATATCATGTACTGATATCATGCACATTGAGGTAGGAATAAAACACATAAGGGAACATGAAATCTTGCAAAGCCCATGCCCCCCAAAGGTTACATGCACATTACCATCGCCAAATGTTCCCACAAACAAATAATTTCCTACAAGAAAATGTGTTAACAACCATATAATCATGATAAACAACAACATATGTAATCATTCACATAAAGAGCCAAGCAAGGCAAGATTCAAGACAAACAAAGTGCATGGAGCAGTAGTATTGTTATATTCTGTAAGTGCAATAAGACAACATCAAAATATCACACGGAGTGATTCTACTAGCCAAGCATTGGATAATATATATCAACCCCCTTGTCATGTATGGACTAGGTCCATTTTTTTATTTCTCACTAAAGGGACACTAGGTCCGTATCGGTATTATATGGTTTTCATCATTTGCCAACTAGGTAGAACCACTAGAAGAAGGTAAACAATAAATTGAGAGAGGAGAAACACGTGCCATAGGGACAATCACGTAGGAGGGTGCCCCCAAGTCACCAACCATAACACTATGTCTTTAAGATACAACACACAACAATGAAGATAGAGGAGAAGATCAATAGAAGAATGATGATAAAAAAAAAAAAAAAGGGTTAGAATAGAGGCAGTCTCTTGGTATCCTTGACCTTACAAGAGAATCAAGGGTCATCCTAGGAGGGCTAAACAACACATAACACATCATGGGGGAAACACAACATGGAGGTAAAGGATTAAAAATACTTACCTGATTCATCCTAATGTTAAGAACATACATATCTAGAAAGAGGCCACTATTGAGAGCAATTATAATATTTGCTACAATGAGTGTGGCTTAAAGAAGGAGAAATACCTGCATGTTGTTTCAGTCTTGTTGATATTGCGTTAATATTGAGTTTAGGATGATGAGAGGATTTGGTGAGTTTCATAGAACGGTATCCAATACTGACTGTGTAGTTAATTCCAACAACTTGTAAAGGTACTCTAATTCCTTGTTGATTTACACCACATCCATTACCAACATAGTCATGATTTTTGTACAATATCTAAAATCCACGGCCATATAGAGAGTCCATTTCTTTAGAAGAAGGTGAAGCCTCATAGGTCTCATAATTTGTAGTATATGTGAGAGTATTGCCTTTGTTTTCTATCAAGGAGACTTTAGGTTTGTTAGGTGTATCCATAAATTGTTTAGATGAGATCAATGCAAGTTTTGATGTGTCAAAGTTATTAAGTTTATATTCCCCTATACCACAAGGATTGAAATCTAATGAACCCCAATCATCACCAAAAAGTGCATTCGATGTTTTAGAGTCTTGTACAACATTATCAATGGCAAGAGGTGTTGATGAATCAACGTGTAAATTGTTTAAGTTCATTCGATTGTAAACTTGTTTTTATTGTTCAATATGTAAACAATTATCCAACTCAAGATCAGCTTTCTAGGTGTAGAGCTTGTTTTGATAGATGAACTTAAGTGATTGATGAAGGGTAGATGGAACTGTCCCCATGGCATGGATCCATGATCTACCTAGGATCATATTATATGAAAGTGAACCAGGCATAACATGAAAAAGAGTATCTAATGTCATGGGTCCAACATTTCTAGGTAAAATTATGGTACCCACAGATTATTTTCCCACATTATCAAATCCTGAATGCTAATGCTATCTGGTTTGATTAAAGAGGTGTCGATCTTGATTTTGTGTAGAAAGTCAATGCCACAAACATTAAGAGCAAATCCATTGTCAATCATAACTCGCTTTACCAAATTTTTATCTATTAGGACAAATATTATAAGTGCATCATATTCATCTTTACTTGTCAGTATTTTGTGTGGTTAAAAGAGAATATTCATTTTTGTCATATACATATAATCTAATAGAGATGCTACATCATTTAGCTTAACAGTAGGTGGTAGAATCACCTTTTGTAGAGCGTCTTAGAGCATTCCATGGTATGTAGTTAATGTTTGTATTAACTCCCAAATAGAGATCTTAGCCGAACTAGCATGAAGCTGCTCAACAAGATCATATTCTTGACCACTTTTAGGAGTAAGATGAGGTGGTGGTGGGAGCATAGGTTGAGAACATGGAATAGAGACAAGCACATGAGGTGCTTGCTTACTTTGCTTGTTATTATGGGTGTTGTATGTGTGAGCAATTAAGGGATGTTGGGATACATTTTGAGCACCTTGATTTCTTTGAGTAATTTGTCTTGCATAGTTGAAGATGTAATCAGGAGGTCTTGGTGGTCTTCGATCTCTTTGAACTGTAATCACTAGTTTTAAACAAGAAGATGCACTAGGTGCCCCTCGCATGATCATCTTAGGAACATTGCTGCAAAGTCTATTAGTGAATATTGAACTAACATTGTTTCCCTCTTTATTATACCCAACATTTATCCCTAAAGGATTTAATGTGAGAGACCTTTTCTCATCCACTAATGCTACATCTTGGCTAGGGAGACCATTGGAATGAAAGAAAGGTAAGGTGTTGTTCGGAAGGTTAGGTGTTATATCATTAATAGGGCTATCCATAGTCTTCTCATCTAAGGTTCTTGGACATTCAACTATAGGAGAAGTAGGATAACTTATGGAATCATCATCATCATCATCATCATCATCATCATCATCATATGTTTTAGCTATTAATTCCAAAGCATTAAGAGAAAATTTAACAATCATCACTCTCAATGTGTTTTGTTAAATCTTCTACTACCCAAGGGTATGCATTAATGAAAGATGTGAAGTTGCCAAAATTATATACATAGTCAAGTATTTCAAATGAAGAGCATTTAAATATATCCTTGTGATACATAGCTTGTAAATAAGTGAGAACATGAGGATTCATATTAGGAATTTTGTAGAAATTCTCAAAGTTTTTGATATATACATGTAAAGATACCAAAGAGAGATAAGATGAAGATGCCATAATGAAATGTCTTGTAACATAAATATCCAATAATATGTAGTAATACAAGACATGCAAAGTTTTATATTACTTGATACACCCTAGGTGTGTGACTATTTCACTCCTAAGAACTTGTTTGGAGGAAAATGGCTAAAAGGACACACCAAGTTAACAAAAAATGTAGTGGATAGGAGGAATAGAGTATGTCACAGAATAGCCCAATTGATGATTGTAGGTTTTTAGATTGAATGCAATGAAACAACACAAAATATGCATGCTTCTGCACCGAAAATGTTCACTTTTTTCAACTTTTTCCACAATTTTTCAATGTAAATGAGTGAAAGAAGAGGTGTTGTAAGGAAATTGATGAGGGAAAGAAAATAATATGCCTAATATCAGTCTAATAAACCAACAATATCCCTCACAACACACCTACAGTACAGATCTATAGTGATGATAAGTCAAAACATAGTGAAAATTCACTTAAAATATGCAAGTTTTCACCAATTTTCAATGTAGATGCCTAATAAAAAGGGTGTTGCAAGGAATTTGAAAAGGGGTAAAAGATTATAACCCTGATACTAGTCAAATAATACAGCAAAATTCTTTACAACATGCCTATAATGCAATTCTAGAGATGATAAGGCCAAATCTAGTGAAAATGCAAGGTTTTTAAACCCTAGACATGAAGATTTTGCAGTAAAGACACTACGATAAATACTATAGTTAAAAATCAGACCTAAATGAGTGTTTAAAATAGTAATAAAATCTTAAACATGATTTTGACTACAAACCATAGCTAATGCAAAAAACTAGGTTATATAAAAAATGCACATTCAAGAAATTTTCACCAATTTAAGCATGAAAATGCAATGCCAATGAATGATTAATGATGAATTTATGGAATTTAATTCAGATCTAATGAAAATAATAGAAATTAAATGTTAATTAATTCAAATTATGCCAAAATGCAAGCATAAGATGCCAAATTTTTTCAATTTTTCAATTTATTTATAATTTTTTGAAATGCAATAAAATGAATGATTGCAAATCTATCACAAAACACTCAACAAGGTGCAAAAATTCAAAAACATGGGTTCACCAAAAAATTGTGTGAAAAAGGAGGAGGTTGATTTTAGTTTGGTTTGAGGGTTTGATGGGTTTAGATCCTCCTTTCACAACAAACATTTAAGAACATATCAATCAAGTTGAATCTCTACTAAGTGAGAGCATTCACATAACAGGTTGGGCTATCACTTGGAATGATGTGGAAGCTCATAAATTTTCTAACTAGTGCCTTAATGTAATCCTCAAATATGTAAGAAACCCTTATTATGCAAAACAGTGAGTAAATTGATAAATGATGACAAATGTTTACAGATTAAGGAAAAGGATAGAGATTAATAACTAACCAGTTTTCAAAGTTTGGAATTTAGAATACTTGAGGACAATGCCTTGGGTGCCCAAGTCTAAGGCATTGTTTTCTTCATTTTTTTTCATCACCTGAAATATAGAGGACACTGCCATGTGCGCTCTAGTCTAGTGCAGGTTGATTTTTGAGATCTAGAATTTCCTTCAGATGTATAATGTCCTTGTAACTCTGATTCCCATCTCTAAAATTTTGGAGGACATTGCCGTAGGCCCCTGTGTCCTAAAAATGATCTATTTCACTTCTTTCTTTCAGATCTTGAATCCTTGACGTCTGCAACCTTCCTCTGCAACTCCACTCTACGAAACTTGGTACCTATAACCTGCAATCAGAAAGGAGTGTGGTTGGGCATTGTGGTATTTAGAGGCTTGCCTTAGTCAAGCCTCGGAGAGACATTCAAGTCTTATAAACATCGTTGTCAGATAAGAGTGTGTATCCCTGTGGGATAGAGGCAAAATCCAAATGATAAATGATTCAAACATAAATAAATGTCACCTTAGAAGTGTAAATCTCAAATAAATGAAAGCTTGTCAATCACATGAGAAGATGAAGCTAATTCTATAATCACAAACACAATAACAATGCTCTAGTCTGCAACAATAAATATCATGGATGCTCTAAAAATCACAAGTGTGCATAAACTTCACCATCATCTTCTAGTTAGCTTCTAGTTTGAAAATGAAACCCTAAACATGCTTATATATGCAACTACAAACAGTCCTGCTAAAAATTTCATAATTCAAACTTTTAGTGTTGGCATAGGACCTATCAATGGTCATATAACCGACACTTCAAATTAGGGCCTGACCCAAAAAAGGGTAGGACTAGGTCACGAGCACCCAGGTCCTCCCCCCTATTTTAGGTAGTAGTCTTTTCAATAGCACCCCCTAGGTCCTATTTTCCACAAGACTTTAGGCTTTTCTCATCAAGAGTCAAAATTAACATGCAATATGCTCTAAATGTATTCTAAGGACTTGGGAGCTAAACCTTAAGAGGGAAAAGTCCCCAAGGGGACATTTTCTGACATAAGACAAAGAGCAATGAGTCTACCCAACCTCTCATTCATGAGAATAAATCATTATTATTCATTTCCTCCAAAACTAAAGAGAAAGAAGTAGTTTAGAAATTCTAAATATATAATTCCATGGAATGCATGCTTACATTTTGACAACATTTGAATATAGTTAAGGAACAATCTCCTTTTACAACTTGTAGATCAAATTTGAATAGTAATTAAAATAATGACATTGAATATTAACAATGTCTTCTAAATGTCCAATCTCCATAAAGGTGCAAGCTCCAAGCCAATGGGGGTATAGATACCTCCTAACCATTGTTATATTTTCAAGTATCACATGTCCTTACTAAAAGAGACTAAACATGGGTCCAGACACTTGTATATTTTCAATAAAGGTTCATGGAAATATTGAAGAACATGTAGGCAATATGAAAGCTTTTTAAAATGACACATTATCTATTCTATGTAGAACAAAACCCTTCTTATGCAAGTTCATACCCTTCATAGGTATGAATCAATACATTGTTACTTCCAACAAAAAGAACAAACCTACCAACATAACACAATTCATAAGATCGTGCCCAAATAAGTTGATAATAATATGAAATGATAATATAGAATAACACAATGATTTAGGGTATATCATTGTATATCTATATCTTAAATCCAATAGCATTATATATAAGTAATAAACATGAGAACATATATAATCATAATTGATCATCATATATAATTGAAAATGTCATATACATAATGTCATGAAAATGTCATAGACGCATACAACAAAATGTCATATAGATCAATTTAAAAACAAATGTATGTGTATAAAGCCATATAGGCACACAACAAAATGTCATAACATAGAAATTCCTATGGATTGTTGTGGAATAATTGATGACCCTTGCTTTGTCATAAAAATAGAGAAGCAACTAATGACTTTTACTCTCTAATTTTTTGATTGGACCTCCTCTCATAAATGTTTTGGAGCTCCACCTAGTAATATAATTAAATGATATACACATTAATATAAAAATGTGAAATGTATGTAATGACATAAGTAAACAATCACTTACTACGAGCTGATGACTCTTCTCAATCATCTTCTTCCTTTATTCATTTGTAGGTGCATGAACTAGAGTTGTGACCTCCTATGAGAAGCATGAAGAAGAAAATTAGAAAAAAGATCAATATCATTTTTTATATTAAATTATTTGAGATAAAACATGAAATACTACATGAAATTTAGATGTTACTAGCTCATGCATCAGTCAAAGGCACTAAGGACAAAATATCTATAGCAATGCCCACCTCAATTGTATTACAAGTATTAGGAAGAGTCTCAATTAATGTCATTAAATGAAAATAGAAAAAGGTTATTCGACCAAAATCTAAATAACATTATTTAAATAAATAATGATTAAAAATAGTAAAATTTACTTCAATAAAACTTGATATATGTGTTGGAGTATAGGACCATTGAGAGAGGGGTAAATCAGTGGTCTATAAACTTTAAAGACTTTTTCAACTTTTAACTTACAAGACTGAAAGTGAGAGACTTCAATGTTTTATTAAACACATATGCACAAGTATGATGATGAATAGTACATGAACAGGACCTTAAGAAAAACATATTAAGGCACACACACATAGAGACAAATAACATAACCATAACACATGTTTTTCATGAGTGCAAAACCCTCATAGGAATGAAAAACCACTCAAAAATTGCCTCACTGGCTTAATCAAAAACATGCCTCACTAGCTACACAAATGCCTCACTGGCTACAAAATGGTCTCACTAACCAAGCAAGCCTCACTAGCTACAAATAGGTCTCACTGACAAAGTAAGCCTCATTGGCACAAGAACATACATCTCAGATTTGAATGAAAAAGAACACAGATGAACACTCTGTTTCACTGTATATATTGAACTTTCTTTGACACTTGATTCTATCTTCTCAAGTGTGCTTCCACAAAAAAAAATGCACTTTCACAATACACCTCTTCTAATTTTGATAGAAGATTGCTCCATTTCTTCTACTAGATATACAAATGTAGCGAGAGGGTTTATCACAACATTATGTTGATCTGATACACCAGTCTTATTACATCACCCTAGCAATCTGATATATCTGTAATAGGTATAATGAGTCCTGATAGTGTATGACCTTAAGATCCTCAATGCATAGACTGCATATGAGGCTTATTCATCATAATTTCATACCGTAACACTTTATCTCTCTCTGCATATTATAATAAGTTTCAAACATCTACTTCTACATACAATAATGACTATCAAGCATCTTAATAAACCTTCCTATGTGAGTATGATAGTTTTGCATATAAGGTCTCCTTACACATTAATACACTTTGCACAATGTAATGTATAAGACATACTAAATCAACATTACGCTGGAAACCAACATGATATCTCATACCTATGATATTTCAAGCAAGTCTTACCTACTAATGTACCTCAATCAACCACTAGCCCCTTCAAAAACAATCATTTTTCACAACTAAATTATCACATCTTTTTCATGTATATGTAGATAAATCCATTTAGAGCACTGGAAACTAATCTTCTACACAAGAAACATCTCTAAGCTCATTTTATGAATTACCCTGGCCCCATCGGTTACTGGAAAAATAGAATATGAACAGTTACTATGCAATGGAAGTAGTTAGGGCTTGTCGCTTTCATATCCCTATCAAATTTTCTTTCAATGAGAGATCCGTTAGGGCATAATATGAGTTTAAATACTGAGCATTGATTTTATACTTTGTGGGCAAAAAGCTTTTAATGAACATCATAGATGTATCTTTGGCACCTGATGCTTTAATTTGTAATGGGAGGCACCAATTCCCTAGGGTAGAGGGGTTGGTTGTTACACATAGTGATATCCCTTAAGTGGCAACTTAAGTTATGAGTGACCTTCTATCATAGGTCACCATTAAATTAAAACAAAAAACAACTTTATTACTGATGGGCTTTGCATAGGGTTTAGGATGTAGTTTGTTTAGTGACACACTTGACTAGGTTTTTAAAGCAATTTATAGGGTTTGAACACTAAACAATGTATCACAGATTTCTACCCTCATATCAACACAGTGTAAACCATTTATGCAACAAATGGATAAGTATTTGAAGACTTTATCTTAGTTTTATGACAAAGTTAGGGTTTTGATAATTTAGGTCTTTGATCATTTGAGAAACCCTAAAAGGAGATAGAAATGAACATGTCAAGCACAATAGACACAATCAGGACTTCAACAAGAATCAAATAAATGAAAACTAGTAGAAAACCGTCCAAGCTAAGACTCCCACAATTGTTTAGGATCTAGGACTTTAAGGTCTTATGACCGAGGGTCAAAGACATAGATGAACTTCAAATACTAAACTCTTGTGGACAAGCATAAAATCCAATCATCTTCCAATGAACATCAATGAACATCAAACTATAAACACTTCAACCAGTCATCTTCCAATGAACATAAACCATTCAAACAAATTCTATATCTGCATTCTTGATCAACCTATTCCAAAATGAGGCAACCTAATACCATCCTTTCACTTCAATGACAAACCTACTAATCAATCTCCCCCTTTGGCATTGATATCAACCAATTCACATATCTGCATCTATGTTCTCCCCATTTGACATCCAATGACAAAGGGTGAAAAACTCCCCCTAACTCCATCAACTCCCCTATCGTGCAAACTCACTGCAGAAGATCTTCACTTCATACAACTTCCTCCATCAAAAGGAATTGACATAAAAAAATGACTTCTCTATGCTCACTAAACAGTTAGAATTGTTAGATAGTCCTACAAGCCATGCTTATAAACTTTATGCTCTCAAACAAAACACATGTGAGAGAGTATACACCATTATGTTAGATAAATATTACTAACCATTCAACCATTCACTGTCACCAAGATGTAGGACAATTACATCCAACCTAGAAGAACCCATAGTCCAAATAGTTACACTATCAACTTCAAAGAGGGAAAGTCATATTCTTTTGACAGACTTGTGACTTCATGAGTCTGAGTACATATCATCACTATTATGAAGACCCTGTCATATGCCTCTATCAATAGTTTTCTTACTATCTCCCCTTACTACTCAAAATGTCTGATATGAAATTTCATTGAAACATTTTGTCAAAAAGTGAAGTCCCAAACAGAATAAACCAATCCATGAAATTCAAATCATGATCTTCCATCTAGTCATTGTAGAAAGGAACATAGGAATTAGCAAGACTTTCACTACCAACTCAAACTACCATTTCCCTGTCCTGTCATCATTAAGACATAAAATCTTTGTCATTGTTTAATCAGAATGCAGTATCTTCTAACTGTACTTCAGTCCAAAAGGTCATATAAATTATCTCCTTCTCCTTCAATATCCTGTTTTCCTCACACAAATTCATTCACAAAATAAGATCAAAATTGTACCAACCATCATCTAATGTAGCAGTGAATACTTTGTCTCTATAAAAATATTGTTATCGCCCTTAAGATTGTCCTATAAGAAGGTTAGTCATGCATCACTGTGACAATCACTACCTATATTGTACCAAAAGACTATCCTGTAACATGACAACATGAAACAAGATCTACAACATTGATGCAGGAGCATCCAGTGGTGTTAGCGAAATATTGCATCACCCAGAAAGATTTTTCTTCAAAATCATTACAGTTGTTTTCATTTCTTTCCATAATTAGTATTTCTGGTTCCATAATTTCTTGAATAATGATGTAGGACTTTTAGTTTTTCCAAAATTGCTAAAAATAGCAAACTACCAGTTTTGGAAAGTTTACCTGCCATTTTAGGAAAGTTTAAATTTGGGTACGGATTGAAGTGAAAACTTACAGAAAGATTCATAATAGAAATAGAAGACCTTTGGCGGAGGAATCACGTAAAGATCATTTGTGAGCTGAAAGATATTAAAGTTTTTGTTTCCCAAAAAGCCCCTGAAAATTTTTGAAACAAGATATGAGGCACTAAAACATCCCAAACAACCTGAAAAGTTGACAAATTTTTTTTTACATTAAATTATTTGAGATAAAACATGAAATACTACATGAAATTTAGATGTTACTGGCTCATGCATCAGTCAAAGGCACTGAGGACAAAATATCTATAGCAATGCCCACCTCAATAGTATTACAAGTATTAGGAGGAGTCTCAATTGATGTCATTAAATGAAAATAGAAAAATGTTATTCGACCAAAATCTACATAACATTATTTAAATAAATAATGATTAAAAATAGTAAAATTTACTTCAATAATACTTGATATATGTGTTAGAGTATAGGACCATTGAGAGGGGGGGTAAATTAGTGGTCTATAAACTTTAAAGACTTTTTCAACTTTTAACTTACAAGACCAAAAGTGAGAGACTTCAATGATCTATCAAACACATATGCACAAGTATGATGATGAATAGTACATGAACAGGACCTTAAGAACAAAATATTAAGGCACACACACATAGAGACAAATAACATAACCATAACACATGTTTTTCATGAGTGGAAAAACCTCATAGGGATGAAAAACCACTTAGAAATTGCCTCATTGGCTTAATAAAAAACATGCATCACTAGCTACATAAAATGCCTCACCGACTACATAAAGGTCTCACTGACCAAGCAAGCTTCACTGGCTACAAACAGGTCTCACTGACCAAGCAAGACTCATTGGCATAAGAACATACATCTCAGGTTTGAATGAAAAAGAATAACACAGAGGAACACTTTGTTTCACTATATATACTGAACTTTCTTTGACACAATTATATCGTCTCAAGTGCTCTTGAACAAAAAAAAATGCACTTTCACAATGCACCTCTTCTAATTCTAATCCAAGACTGCTCCATTTCTTCTACTAGATATACAAATGTAGTGAGAGGGTTTATCACAACATTATGCCAATCTGATACACCAGTCTTATTACATCACCCTAGCAATCTGATATCTCTGTAACAGGTATAATGAGTCCTGACATTGTATAACCTTAAGATCCTTAATACACAGATTGTAAATGAGGCTTATTTATCATAATTTCATACTGTTAACACTTTATCTCTTTCTGCATATTATAATAACTTTCAAACATCTACTTCTGCATACAATAATGATTATCAACCTTCCTCTATGAGTATGACAGGAAACTTAATGCAGTAATTGCATATAAGGTCTCCTTACACATTAATACACTTTGCACAATGTAATGTATAAGACATACTAAATCACCATAATGCTGGAAACCAACATGATATCTCATATCTGTGATATTTCAAGCAAGTCTTACCTGCTAATGTACCTCGATCAACCACTAGCCCCTTCCAAAACCATCATTTTTCATAACCAAATTTTCACATCGTTTTCATGTATATGTAGATAAATCCATTTAGAGCACCGGAAACTAATCCTCTACACAAGAAACATCTCTAAGCTCATTTTGTGAATTACCCTAGCCCCTTCAGTTGGTGGCAAAAATGAATATGAACAATTACTATGCAATGGAAGCGGTTAAGGCCTGTCGCTTTCATATGCCCGTCAAATTTTCATTCAATGAGAGATTCGTTAGGGCACAATATGAGTTTAAATATTGAGCATTGATTTTATAGTTTGTGGGTAGAAATCTTTTAATTGACATCGTAGATGTATGTTTGGCGCCCGATGCTTTAAGTTGTAACGGGAGGCACCGGTTCCCTAGGGTAGAGGGGCCGGTTGTTACACGTAGTAATATCCCTTAAGTGGTAACTTAAGTTACCAGTGACCTTCTATCATAGGTTAACATTAAATTAAAATAGAAAATAACTTTATTACTGACATGCTTTGCATAGGGCTTAGGATGTAGTATGTTTAGTGACACAAAACTAGGTTTTTAAAGCAATATCTAGGGTTTGTACACCAAACAATGTATCACAGATTTCTACCCTCATATCAACACAGTTTAAACCATTTATGTGACAAATGGAAAATGATTTGAAGACTTTATCTCAGTTTTATGACAAAGTTAGTGTTTTGATAATTTAGGCCTTTGATCATTTGAGCAACCCTAAAAGGAGATAGAAATGAACATGTCAAGCACGATAGACACAATCAGGACTTCAACAAGAATCAAATGAACTAAAACCAATAGAAAACCTTCCAAGGTAAGACTCCCATAATTGTTTAGGATCTAGGACTTTAAGGTCTTATGACTGAGGGTCAGAAACATGGATGAACTTCAAATACTGAACCCTTGTGGACAAGCATAAAATCTATTCATCTTCCAATGAACATCAAACTATCAACACTTCAGCGAGTCATCTTCCAATGAACATAAACCATTCAAACAAGTCCTATATCTACATTCTTCATCAACCTATTCCACAATGAGGCAACCTAATACCATCTATTGACATCAATGACAAACCTGCTCATCAATATGACTACCCCATGAAGTCAAAAGATTTCAAATCTAATCATACAATGTCTTGAACAAATCTTGTTTGGATGAAATTATATGATGTTGCAAGTCCAACATCCACTTGTTCATCATCAAATTTATATTTTAAGATTATCATTGATATATGACAAAAAAATTATATGTAGTATATTTACTATTTTGTTACAAATTACATATCTGTGGACTCAACATGGCTACATAACCTTGCATTGGATGACTTAAAAATGTAGGATGAGTTCTTTAACCCTAAAATTTTATAATACATAAAATTATTTACATTAATTTTCATTCATAATAGATTAATATCGTTAATTATGGATTTCAAAAGGAAATACAATTATTTGTATTACCTTAATGAAATTATATATCTGGAAATGCTAAAGCTCCTATCTAGAAAGTCATTCATTATTACCATATTATCTACTATAGATGTATCCTAGTCCTCACCCTATGTAGCATACTCCTAAAACTATGGAGCATCCTCTCTAGTATGTGTCTCATCACCATCCTTAAACATATAATCATAATGTTCTCCATAGAAATGACAAATGTGTGGGGACTATCCATGCCTACTAGGGTCACCCTCATCAGCCTATGAAAGAGTCCTACTATGTTGTAGTAAGGTCTATGTGAGGGAACCAATAGATTGTAGCATCTCCACCTCAATGTTGTCCTTTAGAGTAGTAGGGACTATGACATGTTAAATAGATGGCCTAGTTAGGGGTCTCACTAGGTGGTCATGGGAATAATGTGCCCCCTCACTATTTTATGCAGAGCCTTTTCCTCTACTTGGAAATCATGCATGTCAAAATAATTTGGAATGTGGTTGAGGATGAACTCACAATAGAGTTTCCTCAGGAAATATTATGGGACCTCATTATTGTTGCATGGAAGATCATAAGAAACCATCCACCACCTATCTCAAAAATTATTTGCTATTCCTTGGTGTTGGCACCAATTAATACAAAATCTTTTGCATCTCCCATGTAGTGGAACATTGGTTCTTGGATAAATAAATAAGGCACATAAATTGAAATTCAATATTTTATTATCTTTCATTTGTTTCTATGACAATTTTATAGAGTAAAATTGTTGTGCATTGTCCTTATATTTTGACCATGTATTAATTTGGCTAGTAACGAAATCTATGTGATAAATTATTGATTCCAAGGATGCTCCAAGGGCTCTTTGGTGTGTGTTGGTTGCACTGGGATTTTTTAATGTTTCAATCAATGTTTGAAGTTGTTTTGTTATTTTCCTTGATTTGCCCTGATATGTTGGTTTGTGTCTCATGAGGATGTCACCCTCTTTAACTAGAATTTCATCATGCACCTGGTGAATCAAAGGTTGGGGGCATTTAATGGGGTTCATTTGATAATTTTTTTTAAAAAATAAAAATAATTACAAAACAAATGTTTCATATTCAAAATCACAAAAAAATTAAAATCTTACCCTATCAAGCTTCCTAACCTTGTGGAGTTCGTAAACATCATGACAACATAGTATTGGTGTCAAATTTTCTTTATCTACCACAAAACATGCTTGTAGAAAAACCCTCTCACTTTTTTGAGGCAATGGGAATAAATGAAGTCACAACTATCTTTTTTTCTTTTAGTTTGCAATAACACAAGAACACTTTGGCTTGGTAGTGACCAATCCTTAGGATTGTTACTACCAAGCCATAATGTGAGAGTATTATAATATACTCAAATTATAGCATATTTAGACCAAAATAGTTTTTTACCACTTTTTGGTCCCCCATATTGTGCACATGCCCTTAATATGGTTGTTACATAGTTCCAATCCACGGGAATGAAGATGGAGGAGGAGGATCATTCTATGAATTTGTCATGTTCTTTTCTAGATTCATGGGACCAGCTGATTATGGCCATTGGGAGAAATACTCCCAAGTTCAAGATGGATGAAGTTGTTGGATTTTAGTTTTCTAAAGAAATGTGAAGGAAGATTTCTAATTCAACTAAGGAGTCTCTAGAAGATTGTGGAAGACACAAAGAAAGGAAAGAAGAAAGACAAGAGGAAAGATAAGTCTTGATCAAAATCTTGTGGGAGAACCAAGCCTCCTAGTAAGTTCAAGGTTAAATATTGGAACTATAGCAAATTTAGACACCATAGAGTAAACTATAAGGAGAGAAGAAGAAGAAAAATATTAACTCTAATGATGAGTTTGGGAGATCCTCCCAAGATGATGGTGATGCTTTTATTATTGTCTTGGCTGCATAGGTATAGGAAGGTGCATGTTTGATATACTCTGGTGGCTCTTTCCACATGACCTCACATTAGGGCTTGTTTATAAAATATGAAGAATATGATGATGTGAAGGTTTGCCTTGGAGACATGACTGTCATCTAAATATTGTTGGGCATGGAAGACTCTTGACTTGATTCCTTCATGGATGAGTGAAGGGAATCAATGGTGTATCATATATTTGTGGTTTGGCATGGGATCTACTTTCTATGTGTAAACTTAATGATGCAGGTGCATGGGTTGTTTTCTCAAGTGGAGGGTGTAAGATGGTTAGATGATATGTGGTTCTTGCTAAGGGTATTTA
Source organism: Cunninghamia lanceolata (assembly GCA_027924645.1). Classification (NCBI taxonomy): domain Eukaryota; kingdom Viridiplantae; phylum Streptophyta; class Pinopsida; order Cupressales; family Cupressaceae; genus Cunninghamia; species Cunninghamia lanceolata. Next base: position 1,299,390 of record BSBN01000175.1, on the reverse strand, counting down.
TATTGAAACTCTATTTTAGCTAGATACATACATGGTTAAGTGGAATACTTCTTATGTTCTTAGAGTGAAGAGATTTGGAGAATCTTCACCTTCACCATTAGGAGTAGTAGAAAATATGTGTGTTGCATCTACTTCTAATGGTCATTGTTTTTGGATACCTAAGTGTACTATTCTTTGGAGAAAATACTTCTAGTAGAGAAAATAATGTTATGGTACCAATGAGTGGATCATATAGGTGAGAAGGGTCTACAAACCTTGAAAAACATAAATCTTGTTGAGTTAAATGATTGTAACATTGGGTTCAATTTTTGTAAACATCATGTTTATGGAAAACAAAATTGTGTTAATTTTATTCTAGTTCTCATACAAATATTTTAATGTATTGGACTTAATATATTTTAATGGTTTTGGTCTTGTAAGTGTTTCTTAAATTTCAAAATCTATTTATTGTGTATTTTTCATTGATAATTATAGTAGAAGTACATGGGTATATTTCATTGGCATTAAATTTGAAGTCCTCAATCAGTTTAAGGAGTTTAAAGCTCTTGTGGAAAATTAGATTGGTAAAAAAATTAAGGTTTTGAGGACTAACAATGGAAATGAGTTTTGAACAATAGATTTTGAGAAGTTATATAAAGATCATGCAATAGAAAGAAATAAGACAATGTTGCAAGTATGAGGTGAACCAGTGTTGTCATTGATGTCAACATACTCATATTACATTGACAAGAAGGATTGGATGAGCTGTGTGTTGAGGATATTGAGAAAATTACCCTCAGTTAGGAACAGTGAAGAACAGTGATGAGAAGAAGGCAAATATATTGGATAGGTTGAGAACCGGAGGATGCGGATTAAAGGGTTTGCAGATATGAGTCTTGAGATGATTCAGTCAAGTTTTTAGAGGTCCGCATGAAGACCTGAAGAAGTTATGGCTGTCTGTGTGGAACCAGTTCCGGCAAGTGCTTAGAGGTGACAGAGGATCACAGAAAGGTCCGGTGAGGTCCGGAATTGTACAATCCTAATCTGCGGATTGGAAAGAGTATTTGGGATGTCCTTGTGATGTGCCATCTCAAGTTGTGTATGATTTGGAGGTCTGGAAGTACCTCTTGCATTATGACAGTGGCGACAGACTGTGTTCTTGAAGTTCTGGATAAGGAGGATAAGAGATTTCAGTAAGTAAAGGAAATGCAGATGTACCTAGTCATTCAGACAGGCTTGTGAAGGTTCTTGGATCATGTTGAGGTTGTGTCATTGGTCCGCATTGATAATGTATGATTTGAAGGTCCGGAAGTACCTTCTACAGTGGCGACAGACTGTGTTCTTGAAGTTCCGAATGAGGAAGACAAGAGATTCCAGCAAGTAAAGGAAGTGCAGATGTATCCGGACATTTAGGCAGGCTTGTGAAGTTTTCTGGATCGTGTTGAGGTTGTGTTGTTGATCCGCATTGATAGTAGAGCCCGGAATTGAAGTTATTCTTCCGGATGAAGTTCTTGCCCTGTTTAGCCGACCGGATGAGTTGTTCATCCTGTGAATGTTCTTGTGGTGGCCGACCGGATGTGTTATTCATCTTGCAGATACTCTTATGATTGTTTGCCAACTTAGATGTTTGATCCTAAGTCGATGTCTTGTATAAATAACGGTCTGTGAGTTCATTTCGAGGTGTGGTGTGTGTGGATGAGTGTGGCATAGCGAAGAGAAGTGCGAAAGGCAGAACAGAGGTTTTTGGGCTTAATTGGAACTGATCCAGACATGGTAGAGATGTCATTCTCTAGTTCAAGACTGTGCTTTTTATCACTTTGTAGACAGTGTGTCTCCTTGTAGGCAGTGGGCCTCTTTGTGAGCAGTTTGCTCGGGCAGTGAGCCCTAATTGGCATGTGCCATTCATTTTTCTTTATTCTTCTAACAGAGAATAATTCTTGGGTTAATCACCCCGTGGTTTTTCCCTTAACCGGGTTTTCCACGTCAAAATCTTGGTGTTCAATGTGTTGATGCTTATCTGCTCTTGTGTTTATGTATTATGCTTTCATGGATGATTAATTGATATGCTGCTAACTAACAACAAAGAATCAAGTGTTTGAAAGAACAAGAAGTTTTATACAACTGATTCACCCCCCCCTCTCAGTTGTATGCCCTAGATCCAACAGACAACTCCCTACACCTCTCAAGAGAATTGAGTTGCAATAAGAATGAACATCACTTTACATCTGGTGAGTTCATTGATTTTTGTGAGAAGCAGGGTATAAGGAGACAGTTGTCTACTCCTAGGACTCCACAGCAGAATGGAGTGGTTGAGAGAAAGAACCGGACCATTCAGGAAGCTGCCAGGACAATGATGTTGGAAGCAAATGTTCCTCAAATGTTTTGGAAGGAAGCTATCAGCACTGCAGTCTACACTCTCAATCGAGTTCAAATCAGAAACAACACCGGTAAGACCCCCTATGAACTCTGGTTTGGGATCACTCCTATTGTGAAATATTTCAGAGTATTTGGTAGCAAGTGTTATATTAAAAGAGATGAAGATCTAGGAAAGTTTGATGCTAGAAGTGATGAAGGAATTTTCTTGGGTTACTCCACTCAAAGCAAAGCATACCGGTGTTACAATAAGAGATTGAGGAAGATGATAGAAAGCACCAATGTGAAAGTTGATGAAGGAATTGAGAAGCCTTCAAGATTTTATGAGTTTGATGAAGATGACCAAGACAGTGTTCAAGGACCTCAATCCTCTCCGGTGAGACAGAGTCAGCCTGATCTGGTAAATCAGGAAGAAGAGATAGGTTTGAATGAGCCTGATCAAGAAGCAGCAGTGCAGGATACTCCCAAAATTCCAAGGTATGTAAGACTGAACCACTCTGAAGATCAGATCATAGGTGACAGAAGCAAAGGTGTACAAACTAGAAGGAATGTTGCTCAAAATTAGGATGAATGTTGTCTGATTTCAAAGATTGAACCTAAAACAATAAATGAAGCCTACAATGATGAAAACTGGACCAAAGCAATGGAAGATGAATTGATGCAAATTGAGAAAAATCATACTTGGGATCATGTTCCCAGACCTAGAGACAGGAATGTAATTGGAACCAAGTGGGTCTTCCGGAACAAACTAAATGAAGCTGGTGAAGTAATCAGAAACAAAGCTAGATTGGTCTGCAAAGGCTACTCTCAAATAGAAGGAATTGAATTTGAAGAGACTTTTGCTCCGGTGGCAAGAATTGAAGTAGTCAGATTACTTCTTGCATTTGCTGCCTTCAAAGACTTCAAGGTATATCAGATGGATGTCAAGTCTGCCTTCCTAAATGGTGATCTGGAAGAAGAAGTCTACATTGAACAACCGGATGGATTTCAATTGTCTGATAATGATGATATGGTCTGCAAGTTGAAGAAAGCTTTGTATGGATTGAAACAAGCCCCAAGAGGATGGTATGAAAGGTTGGATAAGCATCTTGTGCAGATTGGATTCAACAAAGGTACTGCTGACAGTAACTTATATTTCAAAATTGATCATGAAAATATTTTGATTGTTGAAGTGTTTGTGGATGATATCATTTTTGGAGGAAGAGATAGTATGTGCAAAACTTTTGCAAATCAGATGAAAAGTGAGTTTGAAATGTCTATGCTTGGTGAAATGAATTTCTTCTTGGGTCTGCAAATTACTCAAACAAAAGAAGGGATCTTCAGTTCTCAGACCAAATATGTGAAAGAATTGTTAAGGAAATTTGGTATGGAAGACTCAAAGCCTATGAACACTCCTATGGCAACCGGATGTAAGTTAAGCAAAGATGATGATTCTCCAAAGGCAGATCAGACAAAGTATAGATCAATGATTGGTGGATTGTTGTATCTCACTCAAACTAGACCAGATATAATGTAGGCTGTTGGTCTTGTGGCAAGATTCCAGGCTAATCCTAGAGAATCTCATGTTATGGCAATCAAAAGAATTTTTAGGTACTTGAAAGGAACAGTTGAGTATGGTCTATGGTACCCTAGAGATCCAGATTTCTCTCTTCATGCTTACACAGATGCAGATTAGGCAGGAGATGTGGATGACCAGAAGAGCACTAGTGGTGGAGCATTCTTTTTGGGGAAGAGATTGGTTTCTTGGCTAAGCAAGAAACAAGATGCAATATCTCTGTCTATAACTGAAGCAGAATACATTGCAGCAGCAGGTAGTTGCACTCAAATCTTATGGATGAAGCAGATGCTAAGAGACATCAAAGTTGAATATGAGGAGCCTATCACAATTTTCTGTGATAATTCAAGTGCAATTAATATTTCTAAGAATCCAGTATTGCATTCTAAGACTAAGCACATATCTATCAAATTTCACTTTTTGAGAGAACAAGTAAACAAGGAAGAAGTCAGATTGGAGTATGTTCCCTCCAAGGATCAGATTACAGATATCTTTACAAAACCTCTTCCCAAGGACTCTTTTGAATATCTCCGGGAGAAGTTAGGGGTCATGGCCCCTCCGGTGATGAACTAAGATGCACTGATGTGCATCAGTCCGGTGGATATCACAGTCATATCTTGTGATCCGGATTGATGATGGGGAGCTGCTACTAAGGGGGAGTAGCTGGTATGATTCTGATGTATTAGAATTGCAAGTATGAGCCCTTTGCCATTGATGTCAATGGGGGAGAGAAGACATGTGAAAAACAAGTGGTTAATGATCAAAGGGGGAGAGAAGACATGTAAAAAGTTGTTGTTGATAGGGGGAGCTATGACAGAAAGGAGAAGTTCTTGTCTTGATGGTTTTTCACATCATATGTTGCCATCAATGACAAAGGGGGAGATTGTTACAAGTATGAGGTGAACCAGTGTTGTCATTGATGTCAACATACTCATATTACATTGACAAGAAGGATTGGATGAGCTATGTGTTGAGGATATTGAGAAAATTACCCTCAGTCAGGAACAGTGAAGAACAGTGATGAGAAGAAGGCAAATATATTGGATAGGTTGAGAACCGGAGGATGCGGATTAAAGGGTTTGCAGATATGAGTCTTGAGATGCTTCAGTCAAGTTTTCAGAGGTCCACATGAAGACCTGAAGAAGTTATGGCTGTCTGTGTGGAATTGGTTCCGGCAAGTGCTTAGAGGTGACAGAGGATCACAGAAAGGTTCGGTGAGGTCTGGAATTGTACAATCCTAATCTACGGATTGGAAAGAGTATTTGGGATGTCCTTGTGATGTGCCATCTCAAGTTGTGTATGATTTGGAGGTCCGGAAGTACCTCTTGCATTATGACAGTGGTGACAGACTGTGTTCTTGAAGTTCCGGATAAGGAGGATAAGAGATTTCAGTAAGTAAAGGAAATGCGGACGTACCTGGTCATTCAGACAGGCTTGTGAAGGTTCTTGGATCATGTTGAGGTTGTGTCATTGGTCCGCATTGATAATGTATGATTTGAAGGTCCGGAAGTACCTTCTACAGTGGCGACAGACTGTGTTCTTGAAGTTCCGGATGAGGAAGACAAGAGATTCCAGCAAGTAAAGGAAGTGCGGATGTATCCAGACATTCAGGCAGGCTTGTGAAGTTTTCTGGATCATGTTGAGGTTGTGTTGTTGATCCGCATTGATAGTAGAGCCCGGAATTGAAGTTATTCTTCTGGATGAAGTTCTTGCCCTGTTTAGCCGACCGGATGAGTTGTTCATCCTGCAAATGTTCTTGTGGTGGCTGACCGGATGTGTTATTCATCTTGCAGATACTCTTATGATTGTTTGCCGACTTAGATGTTTGATCCTAAGTCGATGTCTTGTATAAATAACGGTCTGTGAGTTCATTTCGAGGTGTGGTGTGTGTGGATGAGTGTGGCATAGCGAAGAGAAGTGTGAAAGGCAGAACAGAGGTTTTTGGGCTTAATTGGAACTGATCCGGACATGGTAGAGATGTCATTCTCCAGTTCAAGACTGTGATTTTTATCACTTTGTAGACAGTGTGTCTCCTTGTAGGCAGTGGGCCTCTTTGTGAGTAGTGTGCTCGGGCAGTGAGCCCTAATTGGCATGTGCCATTCATTTTTCTTTATTCTTCTAACAGAGAATAATTCTTGGGTTAATCACCCCATGGTTTTTCCCTTAACCGGGTTTTCCACGTCAAAATCTTGGTGTTCAATGTGTTGATGCTTATCTGCTCTTGTGTTTATGTATTATGCTTTCATGGATGATTAATTGATATGCTGCTAACTAACAACAAAGAATCAAGTGTTTGAAAGAACAAGAAGTTTTATACAACTGATTCACCCCCCCTCTCAGTTGTATGCCCTAGATCCAACAGACAACTCCCTACACCTCTCAAGAGAATTGAGTTGCAATAAGAATGAACATCACTTTGATGGATAGGGCTAGGAGTATTTTTAGTGGGACTAGCCTAAAACACAATTTTTGTGTAGAAGTAATTGCCACAACTTGTTACCTATTTAATAGGTCTCCTACATTAGCTCTTGTTGATAAGACACCTATGGAGGTTTGTTTGGAGAAAAATCCCCATAGGGATATTTTCATGTTTTTTGTTGAGGCATATACACATGTACCTAGGGAGAAGTGGTCAAAGATGGAGAACAAGGATATAGAATGTATATTCATTGCATGGTCCATGATGGATGGGTGATGCCAGAGAATTTTGATACTTTTATTAATGTCGTAGATTCTGTTGACAAAGCCCATGAGCATAGACAAGCTCAAGTGGTGTAGTGAGTCTATGGGCCTCTCAACCCCTAGTAGTTAGATTTTAGTGTTGGTGAGTTTAAAAATATTTACTCTTGCAAGGTGTTCAAAAAGTGGGAGAATAGTGTGATTTTTAGGTCATAAAACAAAAATACTCAATTGTTAGGTTATAAAGTTGGTTTTTAGCCAAAATAAAAAAGTGGGTTATTGAACATTAATTTCCTAGTGCCTATTGCATGGAGATCTTTGATCTTTATATTTAAAGAAAAAGGGTCCAATGTTGGACACACCCAAATGGTGAATCAATATTCAAACATGTCTCAAACCCTCCAGAGTATATTAAAACTTAAACTTTATAGTAATAATAGAAACATGAAAGATCAACACAGAGCACAACACCACATAACACCAAATATATGTGTAAAACCCCAAAGAGAAAAACAATGGTGAGAAAACCTGCTAGGACCTACTGTCCTTATCTAGCCTCACAAAAGAATCACAATTGACACTTTGTTTTAGGGCTACAACCCAATCAAGCTACTACTTCTTGAAGAAAGGTTTTAGGGTCTCTCCTAAGGAAGCTACAACTCCCTCTAGACTTTGTTTTAGGGCTTCAACCTAAGGAAGCTACAACTCCCTATAGATGTTGTTTTAGGGATTCAACCCAAGGAAGTAACTACTACCTGAACAGAGAACAAACTCAGAAAAGATTACAGCGTGAGAGTCCTTCTACTATCTCAAACTCGCAATAAAATTCACTCCTTTTGATGGTTGCAATTATGCTTTTTCACTCCTCTTTTGATGATTGTTCTTATGCTTTGACAACGTCTACAACTTCTTCAAATGGCTTTTTTGTATCTTATTCAGTCATTGCTTTCATCCTTCAAGACATTTTTCCTTTGGCTCATTGCCTCTAAAAATTAGTTAGTCACACTCTTCACCTTCTTTCTATCTCAAAAATATCTTCAAGATGAATCCAAATAGGATCTTATTACCTCTCTTCTTTCTCTTTCAATCACACATCATAATGCATTACACATCCATATTTGACTTCTTGCACTCACACTCACAATCATAATCCACCTATATTAACTAGGTTTACAATATATAAATGATATTACATTGATTACATTGCATGTCAGCCAAAGACAACAAGAATATTACAATTAAAAGTTAGCCAGAGATCAAACAACATGAAATGTGTAGAGGGAAATACCTAAAATGAACTACACGCAACACCTGGAAGAGCAACATGCCTTGCAGATTCCAACACATGCTTAACCTAGTCCTAAACATCCTTCACAGCATCATCCTTCATAGAATAACATATGTATGCTTCACACAATTGAATTAGGTAGCCCTTAAGGAAGAAAATATTAATCTTGTAGCACATTAGTCATTACAACTTGGTGGTGCTCATGGAAGATTAAACACTACTTGTCCTTCACCTAGATGAGTCGGCATGACCCATACAATGTCCCCAAAAAACTCCTTGAACTCCACATAGTAAGGACTTTGTGGTGCACACCATTAACATTCCTCAGTCAGCCAGGTAAAAGTATAACCCAGCAAAACCTTCATTCCAAACCATGGTCAATTCTAGAAAGACCAAAGAACACCTTAAGGGGAAATAGTAAACATCATAAGATCATCAAGATCATTCTCCATCAACCAATTCACCATTTCATACATCAACAAGTTGGTACAAGCTAACAAACACTAAAGCTAACCACCAAACAATATAGTCCTGCACTCTGTCACTTACAACTTTATTTGCAAAGGAACAAATGATATGAAACTTTGAATGTAGCACCTTCTTAACACACTAAACTTAAGTTTTGAACCTCATGACAATATCTTCAAATGTGGAGGAATGCAAACTATTCTCCCAATCAGTCTTCAAGGCAATCTTCCTATAGAAGAGCCCTTCACTAACATCTGGAGACTTGAGCCTCCTTATAGAAACACATACTTCCTTAGGATTAGTAGGAGAGAGCATACAACATGCTACAAACCATCAACAGCCTCTCCCCACTATCAACATTACTTCTAATCCTCATTTTAATGATTCTAATTCCCATCTTAATATATCATCATGATACCATCTCTTCTAATAACAAACATACTTAATACAACTTTGACATTAAATAAGGCATGACATACAACCATGAACATCAGCAACATCATAGTTAGCACACCATCAACATAAGCATCAATGATAGCCCAAACTCAGTGTTGACATCAATCACAACCACAACAGTGAGAACCTGAGGTAACATATGTGCAACAATCTCCCCCTTTGGCATTGATGGAAACAGACACCTACTCATTCTCACCCTTTCAAATCAAGGACAAATGGCAACTACTTCTCCCCCTTAGGGTAGAAACTCTCCTTTTCAACCTTCTCCCCCTTTGAAGTACATACACTCATTGAAGCAACTCACAGGATCCCCCTGTTAGCAACAACTACTACTTGCTCCCCCTAAGAGGTAGCCACCATTAGTCCACGAAAATATATAGCATGAATTACTCTCCTAGGATAGATGCACCAATTATGCATATATTAAGGAGGGGCAATTACCTTTAACTTCTAGCAGAGGTACTCAAAAGTATCCTTTGCAAGAGCCTTTGTGAAAATATCTGCAATCTAATCCTTTGTTGAAACATATTTCAACTTCACTTCTTCCTCTGTAACCTTCTCTCTCAAAAAGTGATACTTGATTGATATATGCTTCATTCTAGAATGCATCATTGAATTCTTGGAAATATTGATAACACTAGTATTATCACACAAAATAGGAATGGGCTCATCATACTGTATTTTTATATCCTTCAATGTTTTCTTCATCCACAACACTTGTGTGCAAAAAGATGATGCTGCAATATACTCTACCTTTGTAGTTGATAAAGATACTGAATCTTGTTTCTTACTATGCCATGAAACCAATCTACTTCCTAAAAAGAAAGCACCACCACTTGTACTTCTATCACCAACACAACTAGCCCAATCAACATCAGTGTAAGCACTCAAATCAAAGTCATTACCTCTTGGATACCATAAGCCATAATCTAGAATTTTCTTCAAATATTTGTATATTCTTTTTACTACCTTCTCATGAGTTTTCTTAGGATTAGCTTGATATCTAGCAACCAAACATGCTACATGCATAATATCAGGTCTAGAAGTAGTCAAGTACAATAATCCTCCAATCATAGATCTATAAAGAGTTCGATCAACCTCAAGTGACTCATCAGCCTTGCACAAATGACAACCAGTAACCATAGGACTACCTACTAGTTAGGAATTCTTCATACCAAATTTCTTCAACATCTCTCTAACATACTTAGCTTGAGAAACAAAGATACCATCATCTAGCTGAACAATTTGAAGCCCAACGAAGAAATACATCTCACCAATCATGGGCATCTCAAACTCATTCTACATCTCTTCTATAAACCTTTTACACATATCATCATCTCCACAAAAGATGATTTCATCAACATATACATCACCTATTAAAATCTTGTGTCCCTCTTCCTTAATGTAAAGATTACTATATGTAGTACATTTCTTAAAACCTTATTGAAGTAAGTAGTTATCCAATAGAGCATACCAAGCTTTCTTGAGTCTACACACCATGTTCAGATCTTTTGATAGATGGAAACCATCTGGTTTCTCACTGTAGAACTCTTCCTCTAAATCACCATTAAAGAATGATAACTTGACATCCATCTGATAGACCTTGAAGTTCTTCTAAGCAGCAAAGGAAAGAAACATCCTGATTGCCTCCATTCTATCTACTGGAGCAAAAGTCTCCTCAAAATCAATACCTTCAACTTGTGAATAACCCTTACACACCAATCTTAATTTGTTCCTCACAACTTCACCATCTTTATTCAACTTGTTCTGGAACACCCACTCTATTCCTATAACATTCTTATCAGCTAGTCTGGGAACCAATTCCCATGTCTGATTCTTCTCTATCTGATTCAATTCTTCTTCCATTGCCTTCAACCATCCATCATCTTTTTTAGCATTAGCAAATGTTTTGGGCTCTACCTTTGAAAGTAGGCATAGATTCACTTGCTCACTTGCTTTTACAAGCCTTCTCCTTATCTAAAAACCTTCATTCTTATCCCCAATGATCTAATCTATTGAATGATTCCTCTAAACATACTTTGTTGGAGTCTTAGAGATCTACTATGATTTTTTTTCCTTCTCTTCTTTCTCCTCCTCCTCCTCTTCTTCTTCAATGCAGGGAGGTATATCAGATACATAAAGTTCTGATTGTTGTGAGATCTGATATAAATTGTCATCTACCTTAATATTTAAGCTTTTAGTCATTCTTCCCAATATGTTATTGTAGCATCTATAGGCTTTGCTTCTAGTTGAATAACCAAGAAAGATCCCTTCATCGCAACTTGAATCATACTTTCCAAGGTCTTCTTCTTCTCTCCTGATGTAGCATTTGCTGCCAAAGATCCTAAAGTATCTAACAGTGGGAGGTCTTCCATACCATAGCTCATAAGGGGTCTTAGTGCTATTGACCATCAATTGTACTCTATTAAGTAGGTAGATAGTAGTGTGAACTGCTTTCTTCCAATACATATCAGGTAGATTTACATCTTTCAACATTGTCCTAGCCATCTCTTGCATAGTCATATTCTTCCTCTCCACTACCACATTCTACTGAGGGGTCCTAGGAGCAGACAGATGTCTTCTAATACCATGGTCTTCACAAAACTTTTCAAATTCATTTGAAGTGAACTCATCTCCTCCATCAAATAACAAGCATATGATCTTAGTGTTGGCAACTTGTGCATGATGTCTCAAGATGTTGTCATTGATGGAAACAAGAAAATGAACAAGATTGGAACAATGTTTTTGGTCTAGAGAAGAAGACTTAGCCATTTTGGCCAAGTGTTGGCAGTATACTAAAGCAGTGACAAGGAGAAAGTGTTTGCACCAATATTGATCTGTAGTAGAAGATCATATCATGTAGATCAGGTATGCTGTTCACAATCCTCAGATGATCATTTGTCAAAAATTTCACTCCTTGATAAGTAACGGAAGTCTATCTTCAAAAAGACTAAGTCTCGCAGTGTAGAGAATAGGGGAAATTAGAATAGAACACCCAACTAAATTGGTCTGCATTCCTCCGATGTGGCATATTTCTCTATGTTGTTTTAAAGTGTTATAATCACATGTATGGATCTTCTAATTCCAGAGTTGCAAGTTCTAAGATCCACTGGAAGGATAGTTGGGAATGTCTAAGTATCGCTACTCGGTATAGCAAAGTTTAACTGTGACAGGGCATGTGTTCTTGAGGTCCTCATTCTACCGCAAAAGAATATTTTTCTTTCTGGCTCTAGAAGTATGATTTATGATATATGAAGAGTCTCTGATATGGATTCTAGATTGGAAGATGTTGTTTGACAGTTGAACTGAATCGGTGAATATTTTGTGGTTAAGGCCAACATGACAGTATGATGTGTGTAGTACATTTTGGTGTTTGGAACTTAATCCTAAGTGGTGAAATAGTTGAGGATGACATATTTGAAGGTATTTCATATATTTGGGTCTAGTATAGATTTTGGAGAATGCATTTAGTCGACAAAGTACATAATGTACAACTACATGATACTATTGAACTGCACCGAAAAACTAAGAGGGGTGTTGAATCAGTTGTCCTAAAACTTTTAACCAAATATGATCATCAACTTATCAATTACTTATATTCATATATAACCATGAAAGAATCAAAACACAAAAGTATAAACAACACAGGAGACACCAAATTTATATGTGGAATTCCCTAAAAGGGAAAAACCACAGTGGGTGTTAGCCCATAGAAATATATAAGTTATATCAATACTGAAAACTAGAGGCTCACTGCCTATAGGGCTCGCTACCTAAGGGTGGCTCACTGCCAAAGAAAGGCTCACTACCAAAGGGAGGCTCACTGCCAAAAGGTTAAACTGAGATAACAACATCTACTTCATGCCAAGGTTCAGTTCCATTGAAGCACAAACACTTCTTCTCTACTCTACTACTTTACTTCACTTCTATCTTCTCATTTTCGCAATTGGATACATTTTCACGACTCAACTACAAGTATTTATACACTTCATCAACTTTGGAATGATCATCAAGGTCAGCATTACAGTCATCAACCATTGGAAGAATATCCAAGGTCGGCATTACAAACATATATAAAATAGGTTTGGACCTAATACATATTTAGCCAGGGAAAAGATGTAAGAATGTATACAAATCATGCTACACCCTAGCTAGTACTCAAACACAATCTTCCATGCTACAATTGTACACTATCACAATCTTCGATGCATCTCTGCATATGATGGATTCAACTAGGTTGGTTAAGACTGATATTAACACAAGTATTGAAGAACACACTTCATGCATGATCTGAATTATGCCTTGCGAACCAATCTGAATGTAGGAGCATGATCAAGAGACATCCACAAGCACATTATAATCACCAAGAACAACTGCACAATCTCTACCCACTCTATCAATAAGATTCTTCAAATCAGAACACAAGAAGAACATTGTCCACCACTGTCATTGTGAGGGTGAAAATGGGATTAATCAATTGAATAACAAAAACCCAAACATCAATAGAATGTGAAGGAAAAGGAGATTTAATAAAAACAAAGCAATACTTACAACCCTTTACATTTTGTCTTCCATTGCTTGCCTTTTCTGTCTTGATCTTGATGGAGATGAATGTTGGCCCTCAGGAAGCTTGTTTCCTTGCTTCGAAGTCCTCAAGATGACAAGATGAAGTTGGCTAGGATACTTTGTGTGATTGAAGATGAGCTTCAACACACGATTGATGGATGGTAAGAAGTTCTTATGAAGATGAGGGTGCCAAAGGCGCGCTTGTGTTTCTGCAGCATAAGTTTGCTCAAACGATGGATGATGAAACAAAGAAGAAGAAGGTTGTATTTATAGAGTTGTGTGGAAGAAGATCAATGGTTGAGAAGAAATGAGAAGATCAACGAAGGAGGGTTGTTGAGGAACATGCAACAAATAGAAGAAGGACATGTGTCATTCAAAAAGAAGCTTTGTTGAGTTAACTGCTTTGTTGATGACGATGAGTTTTGTTTTTCTTAAATTAGAATTTATTTTTCTAATTTAAGAGCGCAGTTGCTTTAAAATTGCTTTAACCCAGCTTTTTCTTTTTGTATGACAAGAAGAATGTATTTTTAGAAGATAAGAAGGATTTTTGAAGATAAGAAAGCATAATTAAATAAATAGATTTATTTAATTATTTGTAGATAATTGAGAGGAATAAATAAAATATAAAAATATATTTTATTTTGTGGAGATTTAAGATTTTAATTTAAATAAAATTGCATTTTATTTAAATTTGGAAGAATAAAAGGTTTTAATTAAATAATTAACATTATTTAATTATTTAGAAGAATGAAGTTGGTGTAGATGAATTTAATTGATTAAATAAATGTAATTTATTTCATTAAATGAGAGGAGATGAATCAAATAAATAAATAAATTTATTTATTTATTGATAGAGGAATGTGAAGATGAAATAAATATTTAAAATATTTATTTAAGTAGAGTCATGTCATTTTTAGATGTATACATTTTGCCCCTCTTTGATGCAATGTGTTTTATCACGTTGTTGCAAAGAATAAGAATTTTTGATAGTGATACATGCCCCAGTTTGCCCCTAGTTCAAAGGACTGACTTGAGGTGAACGATAAGATGGACATAAGAGATATGAAGACACAACAGATGGAGTAAGTGGTTTGTCGCAAATAGCACCTATTTACTAGGTTTTCACCACTTTCTTTTATTTGCACAGAAGCTAAAAGTACACATGACGCCTGTTTGCTAGGTTTTCATCATGGTACCTATCCAAGGCACCTGATTGCCGAGATTTCACCAGAGGACAATTTTTTTGTTATTTTTCCATTTTTTTGATTTTTTTGTTCTGTTTTTGACATTTTTTTTTTGGATTTTCTCAGGACTCCCTTACATTGGGGTTTTCAGGTATAGAACTTGTGGAGGTGCATGTTGTTGATAGGATCATCGAATAGTTCACCTTCAAATGTAACCAATTGATATGCCCCTGATCCATAAGCTACAATGATGACATAGGGACCCAGCGAGTTAGGTTCAAACTTGCCTTTCTTTTCTCTATCTTGTTGATTTCTAGGATTTTCTCTGAGGACTAGGTCACCAACCTAGAATACTCGGGGCTTTACCCTATGGTTATAGCTTCTAGACATTCATTGTTGATATGCTTTCAGAAGGTTAAAGGCTTGTTGCCTTCTCTCTTCAAGCAACTCTAATTCTTGAAGTCTGGACACTCTGTACTCTTCAACAAATACAAGGCCTTTTAACGAAACTCGCAAGGATGGGATCTTGACTTCAATGGGCAAGATAGCTTCAGATCCATAGACTAGGGAATATGGTGTTGCACCTGTGGGTGTGTGGATGCTTGTACGGTAGGCCCACAACATGGGATTCAATTGGACATGCCAATCTCGGCCGACATCATTGACAGTCTTCTTTAGGATTTTCAAAATGGTTTTATTTGATGCCTCTACCTGGTCGTTGCCTTGGGGGTAATAGGGGGTTGAAAAACTATGTTGGATATGGAATTTCTTGCATAGTTCCCTAACATCTTAATTTTTGAAAGGTCATCCATTATCCGTGATAATGGACGAAGGGACACCATAATGACAAATGATATAGTTCAAGACAAATGAGGCAATCTGCTTGCCTATGATATTGGCTAAAGGTATGGCTTTAATCCACTTCGTTAAGTACTCAGTGGCAGTGATTATGAATTTATGGCCGCTGGAGGAAGAGGGGTGAATCTTGCCCACTAAGTCGAGTCCCCACTGACAGAAAGGCCAAGGATTCGTTAATGACTATAGCTCCTATGCTGGTGCATGTATCAAGTTCCCATGGATTTGGCACTTTTTGCACTTCTTTACAAAATGATAGGAGTCTTGTTCCATAGTTGGCCAGTAGTATCCCATGCGTATGAGTTTCTTGGCTAGGGTAGGGCCAGTAGAGTGGGTCCTGCATATACTGTCGTGTACTTCGCTCATGGCGGTTTGATATTCTTCACTATTGAGACATCTAAGGAGAGTACCATCGAGACCTTTGTGATATAGGGTATTGGTGACAATGGTATACCAAGATGCCTAACGGATGAAGGTTTGTTTCTGGTTACTAGAGAGATCAGGTGGGGGGGTATTCTCTTTAAGATAGGCAAATATTTTTCCATAGAGGAGATAATCGGCTCCAACAATGTAGTGAATGATATGGGATTCAGGGGTGTCATATGTAGGATAGGATACTGGCTCTACCAAGAACTCATAATGTGATTGATTATCTGGAATATCGAGGAGAGATGCAATCGTGGCCATGGCGTCTGCAGCTTTGTTCTCAATCCTTGGTATCTGTTCAAAAGAGATCTTGACGAAGTATTCTTTGAAGTCATCTACCATTCTCTTGTAAGGGATCAATTTCTCATCTTTTGTCCGGTAGTCGTCATTTACTTGATTTATGACCAACTGTGAGTTGCCATACACCTGAAGTTCTTTGATGTTCCATTCAACTGCTAGCTTGATGCCAATGACTAGGGCTTCATATTCGGCAACGTTGTTAGTGCAGGGAAACATTAATTTGTATGATTTGGGAATGGTGTCGCCACTAGGTGTGATCAATAGGATACCTGCCCTCGAGCTGTGCTAAGTATATGATCCATCGAAGTACATTTTCCAGTTTGCTGATTTTACGTGAAAGATAGATTCGTCTAGAAATTCAAAACTCAAAGGGCTATCATCTGTTAGGGGTACATCTGCCAGTTGATCTGTAAGTACTTGTCCCTTTATTGCTTTCTTGTCTACATATTCAATATCAAATTCACTGATAAGCATGACCCATTTGGACAATCTGCCTGTTAAGGCTGCCTTATTGAGTAGATACTTGAGTGAATCAATTTTTGCTACCAGTTTGACAGAATGTGATAACATGTAATGTCTCCACTTTTGTGAGGCGAAGACCACAGCAAGACATGATCTTTCAATTGGCGTGTATTGCAGTTCATACCCAACAAGTGTTCAGCTAATATAGTATATGGCTTGTTCTTTTCCATCATAGTTTTTCTATGCAAGGAGAGCTCCCAAAGCTATTGGTGTAGCCGAGATATACAGTAGCAATGGTTTACCCTGAATTGGTGGCATCAATACCGATGGCTTCATGAGATATTCTTTTAACTGTTGAAATGCCTACTCACATGACTCATTCCATTTGAAAGGGACATTCTTGTGTAGAAGGTGAGAAAATGGGTGACACTTGTCTACCAATTGAGAAATGAACCTTCTGATAGATTGTAGTTTTCCCTATAGAGATCTTAGTTGAGTGAGATTCTTAGGAGGTGGCATTTCCATGATGGCCTTCACTTTAGCTGGATCGACTTCTATTCTATAAGCAGACACTATGTAACCAAGTAGCTTTCCTGAGGTAATGCCAAATACGCACTTCTTTGGATTGAGGCGCACATTAAACTTTTCTAGTCTTGTGAAGATTTTATCTAGCACTGCCAGGTGTCCTTCTCTTGCGAGTGATTTAGCCAAAATGTCGTCAACATAGTCTTCCATTATAGTGTGCATCATGTCATGGAAGATTGTGGTCATGGCTCTCTGATATGTTGCACCGGCATTTTTCAGACCAAGTAGCATTACACACCAACAATAGGTGCCCCAAGGACATGTATATGTAGTCTTGTGTTGGTCTTTAGGTGTAATCTTTATCTAGTTGTATCCGGAAAAGCCATCCATCAGTGACATCATGGTGTGTCCTGCCGTAAGATCTACAATCATGTCATTGTTTGGCAGGGGAAAATCATCTTTCAGACAAGCTTTGTTTAGGTCCCTGAAGTCATTACATATTTAGACTTTACCATCTGGTTTGGCGACTAGTACTATGTTTGAAACCCACTCAGGATAGTCTAGAGGTCTGATGAATCTAACATCCAATAGTTTCTTCGGCTCTTCTCTTACCATGAGGGCCACATGTGGGTGCATCTTTCTAAGTTTTTGCTTTACTGGTTTAGCTCATAAGGCTAAAGATAAATGATGCATTATAAGGTTTAGATCTAACCCTAGCATG
The DNA here is from genome assembly GCA_027924645.1 of Cunninghamia lanceolata. Taxonomy (NCBI): domain Eukaryota; kingdom Viridiplantae; phylum Streptophyta; class Pinopsida; order Cupressales; family Cupressaceae; genus Cunninghamia; species Cunninghamia lanceolata. The sequence continues at coordinate 1,281,553 of BSBN01000175.1, read as the reverse complement.
TCTGTATATGTCCAAGCAAAGTTGATTCGTTTTCTTTTGAAGAAATCTGTGAATGCTGGTTTTTCTTGTTATGTTAGAGCCTTTGCCATGTACACTATTCTAGGATCATCACCTATGCTGACGTTGATTTCTTCTGCTAGTTCTATCAAGATTGAAGATCTCTCCTGATGTGTAAGATTGGGTAGAGGGTCAAGCCTTTCATCCTTTGGCGCCTCAGAGAGGTTTTCACCATTGGATACATCTTTATTTTTACTATTTTCATGATCTAATACTACTGCAGAGCAGTTTTCACCATTAGATCTTTCTTTCATTTTGATATTTTTGAGACTGAAAGGCTTGGCATTCTCTCCAAAATAAGCCTTCTCATTGAGTTCTATAACATAGCTAGCTTTATCGTCCCCTGTGGGTATATGATCTCTAAGCTCAAGATAGTCTATGATGGCTTCATCATTCTCAAAGGTATCAAGCTCAGGGGTAGTGCCTTGTAGGTCCCAGTCTATGAGTTTAGGGTGTACCAATGGTAAGGGATCATTGGTTTGGTTTGGTTCAATGGTGTTGATGGTTAGGATAGAGTTATTAAAAGCACGGATGAAGTTTGCGATGGTACTCTCTGTTAGTGGATCCGTCAAGGGTGGTATCATTCTTTCCTCACGATTTTCACTATCGTTATTATGCGGGACGAACTCTAGCGGTCTAGCCCTTGGCTCTTGTCTCTAATTTGTGTGGGTTGGGTCATACTCATGGAAAACATCAATATCTTTCTCATCACAATATAGATCAGAGAGGCTATCCCATTCATATTTATTGGAATCGGTCTCACTATTCAGTTGCAGTTGTTGAATTTGTTTAGCCAGATTACTAGTAGACATCTTTGGTTGTTTTCCTTTATTCTTATTTTTTCTATTGGTTCTTGATGCTCCAGTGTATCCTAGCCCTTTATTGTCTTAGGATGTCTAGGTATGAGGTTGGATGGGTTCAGTGATACCATCCTTTCTTGAACTGAGTGGACCGTGTCCTTCATACCCCATTCTTTGTAGCATTTGGAAACCTTGACCATATTATGTAGTTTGTATAGTGGGATGGTCATGTTGTGTCGATGAACTACCTTCATCCTTGTATAACCATTGCAGGATATCTTTTTCGTCACTCTCATCTTTGAGGCTTCCCCATTTGACAAATGGTCCTTTGGTATCTTTCTCTACTTTAGGTTTTCTCAAAATGGGTCTTCCATATGATCTTGGAGATAGGGAGAGTTGTGCCAAGTAGAGGGATTGAGAGATTGTGTATTCACCCAAGCCCTTGTCTTTGAGTTTGAGTTTAGGTTGAGAAGCTTCTGAAGTGGAAACAAGTGAAGCTGGGTCAATATGAGATGAGGATGAAGCAGAAGCATGGTTATTTGGGATCACAACTTTAGGTTTAGGTTGAATGGAGTTGCAATACTGAAACAAATTGGGGTCACCTTGTATAGTGATCTCTTGGCCTTCACAAGGGAACTTGATACATTGATGGTATGTTGAAGGTACTACTTTCAGAGTGTGTATCCATGGTCTCCCAAGAAGAATGTTTTATGCTAGCTCCATATCAAGGACTTGACAAGCCACATCTTTGACTACAGGTCCTACTTTGATCGGTAAAGTAACAATTCCCTTAGAAATTCTCTCCTCCTCATCATACACTTTGATAGTGATTTTCCTTTTTGGATCTATAGCCTTCTCTAAAAACCCCAATATAAGGATTAGCTTCAAGGTGCAAATATTCAAACCAGCTCCTCCATCGATTATGACCCTCTTTATCTTGTGTTTGTGTATGAAGGCTTCGATGTGTAGAGAGGCATTATGAGGTTGAGTGATTGACATATCATCCTTTTCAGTGAATGATAGGGAATGAGGTGAGGTAATGTGACCTACCATGGTTTGGAATTGTTCTTTAGAAAGGTTTGTAGGGACAAAGGCTTCCGCTGATGCTCTGTCAAGAATGGCCCTATGAGATGGGGATAGACGTAGAAGTTTGAGGATGGAGATATGTGCAGATGTCTTATATAGTTGATCCAAGATACTATACTGATTAGCCGGGGTGGCGAAGGCTCCTCTAAGAGTGACTCTATTACTACGGGTGGTAACATTGCAATCAGGATCCTTGTTTATAGTGATCACATTGATGTGTGAATCACTTTTTGAGATATGGTTAACAACATAGTCGAAGCTGACGTTTGTGTAATTTGCGTTGTTAGAGCCACTGTTGTTTTTGTTGGAAGGTCCTCCCTGATCATAGTTGGGAAGAGGATCCTTGAATGCCTGATGATCACTGTTAGAGGTATGTCCGTCAATGGATATCTTGTGTTGTTCGATCAAGTCTTGGATTGCGTGTTTGAGTGCTATACAACCATTGGTTTTGTGGCCCCTATTTCGATGAAACTCATAGAAGTTGTTGTCATTCCACCAATGAGGTTTAACCTTTGGTTCATATTCCCGCGCAGTTGGAAGTGTTATGATCTTGTTTGTGATTAGCTTCCGTAGGGTAGTTTCCAATGATTCACCCAAAAGTGTAAACTTTCTCCTAGGTTGAAAGTTGGTAAACTCTGATTCAATGTTCCTTGGTTTGTTTTGTGGGGGGTTGTTTTGAGGAGCTGATAAATTGAAGATCAGTTGTTTGGGTGCCGCATTCTTGGCATCCACCACCCCATCATTCACAACATTTTTGTTTTTCATCCAAAATCTTGGTTTGTCATTGTTGGTGTTGGTACTAGGAGTGTCTTTATATAGCTTGATTTGACCTTTGGTGATTAAAGCTTTTTCAATGATGAGACCCATCTCAATGACCTTGCTAAAGGAAGTAGGACATTGGATTTGTATCTGATAACTCAAATCAGTTTGTAAGTTGTGTATGAACATTTCTAGCATTTTTTTTCAAGCATTTGGTGCAGACACTTGCTTGCTAACTGTCTCCATATTTGTAAGAAGGTGGCAAAAGATTCCCCTCATTTTTGTTTGGTGTTACAAAGATCCAATATAGAGACGTTGTGCTCAATATTGGAAGAGAAGTGGGTGACAAATTTGTGTACAAGTTCGTTGAATGTTTTAATGCCAGGTGGTAATCTAGAAAACCACTCCATGGCTTGTCCTCCCAAGCTTTGTGGAAATAATCACATAAGGTAAGTGTCATTATGTGCAACCTCTAGGCAAGCAGCGTTGAATTCCCTGATATGGTCCCTTGGATCACCCTTTCCTCGATAATTATCAAATTTTGGTACCTCAAATTTGGAGGGGAAAGGTATCATGATTAGGGTCCTATCAAAAGGATATGGTGAAATATCCTCTAGGGTGTAATGTTTAGTTGATGCTCCTATATTCACGTCCACAAATTGTTGTTGTAATGCTTGGATTTGTTGGTTCACTAGACTTAGGGCATCTGTAGGATCTTTGGTTATTTTGCTTTTATCTGAAGGTGTCCCTTCCTCATGTCTACTTCCCTCAGGGTTTCTTCCGTCCTTAGTTTCATTGAGAGCCTCTACATCATAATCTTTAGGGAGCTTGACTCCTAGATTTGCTAGGTGTAAAAAGAATTTGGTAGGGTCTTGGGCAAGTATCTTTTCCAATAGGTGTTGAAATTTTGGGTTATGCTACATTTGAAGAATCTCTTCCATAGAAATTTCTTCATCACTTTCGTGACCGTCTGGAACAATTTTCTTAGCCATTTCAATCTTCTTTTGTTTTTGTAACCATGTTAAGACCATGCAAGTGGAAATTAGAGATGGGATGAAGTGAAATTTTGAGCAAGGTGCTAGAATGTGACAAGATTTTAGCAAGGTTCTCCTTAGATCTACTTGGTGTCAAACAAAGTTGGGTGTATAAAATGATAGTCAAAGTAAGGATTATAAGAATCCATTTACTTGATGTTGACTAGTCTAGCACAATCCACTAGTGGAGTTCTGATAGAGAAGGATAAGTTATCCTTGATAGGGGAGACTCACTAGGTTTGTTTGAGATGTGATATGATCAAGAAGAACTTGGTTCTAACCTTGTTAGATTTTGGAAGAATTTTGGTGAGATTTTGGATGAAAAGCAGTTATGATGTGGAAGAAGGGAGAAATGGTTAATTTGCATGATCTTAGTCAGATTTTGAAAAACTGAGATAGGTTTGAAAATGGTTTTGGAAAAGTTTGAAGATTTTATTCTTTGGAAGGTACAAAATTTACTTTTTGTTTTAAATGTGCAGCAGTTTAAATGCGTCACAACAGAGTGCAGAAGCGCCACGAGTCGTATCAAATGCACCGCTCTAGTTTTTGTTCAAATGCGCTAAAAGTCTTAGCAAATGTGCCACTAGTTAGGACAAATGCACAATTCTAGTTTTTCAGTTCAACTTTGCAGAAATTTTGGAACTTTTTTCTAGATTTTTCTATTTTTTGTTTGAAACTTGGTGTTTCAAGAAATTATTTTTAATTATGGCATAGACACAGCAAACACACAGAAGTTTTCATAATTTTTATCTTTTGTTATTTTTTTGCATTTTTGGACTATTTTGACTCAAAAACAAGTACACCCTAGGCTGGATAGGACAATATTTGTTGAATCCTCTAGTTGTGCATACTCAAAGCATGTAGCTCTAGGATCTAGTAGCACCAGCTCCCCTCCACGGCACTCACTTCTCATGCATACCAGATTCAGGTTTCCTTAGGCTCGTACCCCCACCGAACTTTAGGATTGTCCCTGCTACCTCTACTAAGAGTCACATGAATCAAGGCCGCTTCAAAGGCTCTACCCTTTGCATCAACAAATAGGGGTTTTTGGCTTGCTAAACAATTGGTTCATAGTTAGGTCAACCGTTCAAGTGGTTACACATGCACATGCGGCAGCACTACTCTCCATTATGGAGTCTCCCAGCCTCAAAAGGGTTATGCCTTAGAGGGTTTTGGGGGAGGTTGGCCATCGGTGTAACACAGCAGCACTCATTGCAGGAGGTTTTCACCTCAAGCATAATTTATTTTAAGTGGCTTGGTAGGGCTTGGCTTTAGCTTGTTACCAATCAGGGTCTTTCCCACTTGGATAGGCGTGCATCGAAGGGCAGGCCCCTCTAAAGGTTAAACAAATGGAATGACAAGTCTGGCGTTCTGGTCACCCAGTTAAGGGGAGAGCATAAGCCTATTGTCATTTACAGTCACAAAATACACTGATTAATCCAAAACCTAGTTAAAAGTAGAAAAACTAAATGGGGTATTCTACTTGTGCACTCATGCGGTTGTTAACTTTGAAGTGTTTAAGACATAGCAATGTTCATTCCTATTTGTTGAGATAGTAAAGATCTAATCTAGGAAAGAAATCAACAATGCAAAGATAGCAGTGGTTCAATTACTTTCCATCCTAGTTAGAGAATATGTGGAATTTGCATACATATATTTTTTTGTTACTTTTTCCCTTAATTAGTCTAAATGAACTAATCAATGCAGCTAAAATGATCTAATCTAGCCTCTAATCCTGCAAAACAAATGTTAGCTCAAACACAAAATTAGACAAAAACCCTAAAAATAGAGTGCAGAACAGAAGTGCCGCAATGCAGTCTGAATGTGTAGAAATAGAACTTGCATGCGCCGTTGTACAAAAGTGCTAAGACAGGTGTCAAAAGCACTAGAATGGGATACAAATGCATTAGTTTAGTAAATGCAGCGTAAAAATGTGTAAAAGTGCCATTATGGAGTGTATATGTGTTGGATGATCGTAAGCGTTGAAGCAGAGGACAGGAGCACCGTCTCGTGGTATGGATGCACAGATGACCATAAGCATCAAAGTAGAGGATACAAGCACTGATTTAAAGGTTGAATGTACCAGAGTACTATGTGCGCCACGACAGGAGGTAGAAGTGTCATTTGAGAGGATAAATACGCCAAATGCCTCTGTCAGAACCCTATATGGCACCTGTACGGACCTATCACTTAGAAAAACTTAATTTTTTTATTAGATAGAGGGGCAAGGGCCCCACGGTGGGCGCCAAAATGTGAGGGCAAAAATGGGATTAATCAATTGAATAACAAAACCCCAAACATGAATAGAATGTGAAGGAAAAGGAGATTTAATAAAAACAAAGCAATACTTACAACCCTTTACCTTTCGTCTTCCATTGCTCACCTTTTCTATCTTGATCTTGATGGAGATGAATGTTGGCCCTCAGGAAGCTTGTTTCTTTGCTTTGAAGTCCTCAAGATGACAAGATGAAGTTGGCTAGGATACTTTGTGTGATTGAAGATGAGCTTCAATACACTATTGATGGATGGTAAGAAGTGCTTATGAAGATGAGGGTGCCAAAGGCGCGCTTGTGTTTCTGCAGCATAAGTTTGCTCAAACAATGGATGATGAAATGAAGAAGAAGAAGGTTCTATTTATAGAGTTGTGTGGAAGAAGATCAATGGTTGAGAAGAAATGAGAAGATCAACAGAGGAGGATTGTTGAGGAATGTGCAACAAATAGGACATGTGTCATTCAAAAAGAAGCTTTGTTGAGTTAACAGCTCTGTTGATGAGGATGAGTTTTGTTTTTCTTAAATTAGAATTTATTTTTCTAATTTAAGAGCACAGTTGCTTTAAAATTGCTTTAACTCAGCTTTTTTTTTTGTATGACAAGAAGAATGTATTTTTAGAAGATAAGAAGGATTTTTGAAGATAAGAAAGCATAATTAAATAAATAGATTTATTTAATTATTTGTAGATAATTGAGAGGAATAAATAAAATATAAAAATATATTTTATTTTGTGGAGATTTAAGATTTTAATTTAAATAAAATTGCATTTTATTTAAATTTGGAAGAATAAAAGGTTTTAATTAAATAATTAAAATTATTTAATTATTTAGAAGAATGAAGTTGGTGTAGATGAATTTAATTAATTAAATAAATGTAATTTGTTTAATTAAATGAGAGGACATGAATCAAATAAATAAATAAATTTATTTATTGATTGATAGAGGAATGTGAAGGTGAAATAAATATTTAAAATATTTATTTAAGTAGAGTCATGTCATTTTTAGGTGTATACAGTCATAAGTGAAAGATAGCTTGTGGACCACCAAATCATGAACCATTGTAGTTGAAGGCACTTAACATCATCACAGACTTACTTCCAGAATTGCAGACCAAAATACTTCAGTGCAGAGGAATACAAAGAAAAACACTTTCTCCCTATCACCACCAAACACACAGAAAAAGTTTTTTTCACTCTGGTGAACATAATTCACTCAATTATTCATACTAGAGGCTCAAACCTAGAATATAACATCTTCAGATACGCTTCTAAGTAACTTCCAATCCACAAACAAAGATATTTATTCTACAGGAAATGCGGAGCATTCTTCTGTATCGTTCTTCTACATGTAATGCATTGTTTGTACTGCAACACATTGTTATCACCAAAGGGGCTAATTTTCTCAATATCCTCAACAAAGTAAGAGCACAGTTGACACCAATGACAACACCGATTAGGCACATACTTTCAACAATCTCCCCCTTTGTCATTGATGGCAACATATGTTGTGGAAAACTGAAAAGACCACCAAGATAAGATTCTCCCCCTTTCTCTTTACACATATGCATTCTTTCTCCCCTTGAGTTTTTCACATGATTTCTCTCCCCCTTTGACATCAATGTCAAAGGGGACATACTTGCATGCTACTACTCTGATCCATTTACTTTACCAGAAACATTTAGCTACTCCCCCTAAGAGGTAGCCTTCAGAACATCAATCTAGATCAAATAATGATACCTTGAGCTCCATTGGATTGATGCATTCCTATGCATCTTAGTTCAAAATAGGAGGAGTAATGACCCCTGACTTTTGTCTAAGATACTCAAAGGTATCTTTAGGTGGAGGCTTAGTGAAAATGTTTGCAATATGATCAAAATGTGATACCTTATTGATATGTGCTTTGTTCTTGAGTGTATCACTAGATTCTTTGAAATGTTTATGGAACTTGTCTTGTCACAGAATATTGTAATTAGATCTTCATAGACAACTCTTATATCCTTCAAAGTCTGCTTCATCCATAAAACTTGAGTGCAACAACATGTTCCTGCAATATACTATGCTTCTGTAGTTGACAAAGATATTGAATCTTATTTTTTTCTCAGCCATGAGACCAATCTATTACCCAAGGAGAAGGCACCTCCACTTATACTCTTTCTTCCATCAACATCTTCGGCCCAATATGCATGTCTATAAGCACTGAGAGTTAAATCATTGTCATTTGGATACCATAATCCATAATCCAGAGTACCTTTCAAATACCTCAGGATTCTCTTAATTGCCATCACATGTGATCCTTTTGGATCATCTTGAAACCTTGCAACAAGACAATCTACATGCATAATATCAGGTCTGGTTTGGGTTAGATAAAGTAATCCTCCAATCATAGATCTATATTTTTTCTAGATCAGCCTTAGGTGATTCATCAGTTTTTCTCAACTTGCAACCAGTCACCATGGGAGTACATACTGATTTAGAGTCTTCCATCCCAAACTTCTTCAACAATTCTTTCACATGCTTAGACTGAGATATGAAGATTCCTTTATATGATTGATTAATTTGTAGACCGAAAGAGAAATTCATTTCACAAAACATAGAAATTTCAAATTTATTTTTCATCTCACCAGCAAACCTTATGCACATACCTTCATTTCCTCCAAAGATAATATCATCAACAAAGACCTCAATAATCAAGATCTGATCAACATTGATTTTGAAATACATATTGCGATCTACAGTAACTTTACAAAATATCAATTGCAATAAATACTTGTCTAACCTTGCATACCATGCTCTAAGAGGTTGTTTGAGTCCATACAATGCGTTCTTCAACCTGCATTCCATATCACCTTGGTCTGATAACTTAAATCCTTCCAGTTTCTCAATGTAGACTTCCTCTTCCAACTCACCATTCAGGAAAGTAGACTTTACATCCATCTGATACACTCTAAAATCTTTGTGGGCTACAAATGCCAGGAACATTCTGATTGCTTCAATCTGAGCTACAAGAGCAAAAGTTTCTTCAAAATCTATCCCTTCAATTTGAGAATATTCTTTGCATAAAAGTCTTGCTTTATTCCTTACAACTTCTTCATTTTCATTTAGCTTGTTCCTGAAGACCCATTTAGTTCCAATAACATTTTTGTCAGCAGGTCTAGGAACTAATTCCCAAGTTTCATTCTTCTCCATCTACAATAGTTCTTCCTCCATTGCCTTTACCCAATTTTCATCATTGCATGCTTCATTCACAATTTTTGTTTCAATCTTTTAAAGCAAACATTAATTGACTTGTTCCTCTACAGCTCTTCTTCTTGTTAACACACCTTTGTTCTTTTCACCTATTATCTAATCTTCAAAATGATTGATCCTTACATACATGAGAGTCTTGACAACACTTTCCTGAGCCTATTCTTCATCCTGACGATCTGCTTACTTGTCTTTCTCTTCAACTACTATAGTCACAGGTTCATCTAGTTCATAACAACTTAGGTTTGATATTCTTTCCTTGCCTTCATCTACCTTCACATTTGCACTCTCAATAATCTTCTTGAGCCTTTTGTTGTAGTATCGGTAAGCCTTACTCTTGGTAGAGTGTCCACAGAAGATTCCTTCATCACATCTTACATTAAATTTTCATAGATCTTCATCTCTCCTAATATAGCATCTGCTTCCAAAGACTTTGAAGTATTTTACTATAGGAACTTTTCCATACCATAATTCATAAGGAGTTTGGGTACCATTATCTTTCACTTGAACTCTGTTTTGGATGTAAACAACAGTATGAATAGCCTCTTTCCAAAACACTTTCGGTAGATCTACTTCCTTCATCATAGTCCTAGCTGCCTCTTGAACTATCCTATTTTTCCTTTCCACAACTCCATTGTGCTAAGGAGTTCTAGGTGTAGACAGTTGTCATTTTATCCCATGCTTTTCATAGAAAATGTTGAATTCATTTTATGTGAACTCACCTCCTCTATCAAACCTTAAGCATTTGATCTTCAAATCTATTTCATTCTCAACCAATACATTGAAAATTTTGAAATTTTTGAGGGATTTTGATTTGTCCCTTAGAAAAGTAACCCAAGTCATTCTAGAGTAATCATCAATAAGCAACATGAAATACCTGTCACCTTGTAGGACCACAGAGATCTGTATGTACTAGATCCAACAAACCAGCAGAGAATTATTCTTTGCTCTTGAAAATTGTCCTTGTCTGCTTTCCCAACTGACATTCCTTACAAATTGTATTGGAAGGTTTCACAATTTTTGGTAAATCTCTCAAAGTCTGATTTGAACTTATCTTTACCAAATTGTTAAAGTTTATATGACACATCCTTCTATGCCACAACCAACTTTCATCTACCTGAGCCAGTAAACAATTATCATTAGTTCCTCTCAATTGATATATATTACCTTTTATTTTCTTTCTGTAGCAATCACAGTTCTAGAGCTCTCCATGATTTTGCACCCATTATCTTTGAATCTCAGATCATATCCTTGTTTGCACATTTGACCAACACTCAAAAGATTATGCTTCAAACCCTTCACATATAGAACATTGTCAGTCTTATGCTTTCCATCAATTGAAATGGATCCTTTTCCACAAATCTTACCAACTGCATTATCTCCAAACCTAACCAGTCCTCCATCATCCTTTTCCAAACTTACAAACTTAATTTTGTCACTAGTCATGTGATGTGAGCATCCACTATCAATAATCCATTCATCCTTATCTTTCTCAACTTGAATAGCCAAAGCACTTTCTTCCATTGGTTTTTCATCCTTCACATAACTAGCAGAGTTAGTACACACATGATCTTCTTTAATAGCAATAAATAGGCATTCATTTGCACTAGTATTAGCATCACTAGATTCATCATTAGTCACCCCTTCATCATCAAAATCTCTGACATAATAGCATTTCTTTGAAACTCTAGGTCTGCTCTCATGTTTCTTCTTATTTCTTTTAATTCTTTCAGGACATCTGGAAGCATAGTGATCTACTTTACCACAAGAGAATCATTTGAAAGGTAATTTGCCTTTGAACTTACTGGTGCCTCTTTGTAGCCTATCAACAAAGTTATCTTCAATTTCATCAAAGTGATCATCCACCTTGTATTTCTCAGCTCTGGAGATTTCTGCTGAAGTACTAGCTTTAAAAGATGATTTAACTTTAGGCAAGGCATCACCAAATTCTCTCATCTCAAAGGTTGTAATCTTTCCAAGTAACTGATCTCTATCAATAGTTTTCACAGTCATGAATTCTTCAATTGCAGCTACCTTATCACAACTTCATTATAACTGAGAGTTCCTCCCATACCCTTTATTCCAGTGACAAGTTCATCAACTCTTTGCATAAAGGCTATTATGTTTTCATCTTCATTCATCTTCAAACCCTCATATTTCACTTTCAGACTTTGCATCTTGGCTTCTTTTAAAGAATCATCTCCTTCATACAGATTTTTTAGTTTCTCCCATACCTAATTTACGGTTTCAAGGTCCACAAGTTTTGTCAATATTGAGTCATTTAGGGAACTTAGAAGAGAATCCTTTGCTTTGACATCCACCTCATATTATTTGATTTCATCTTCAGTAGTCAAACCATTTGGAGGCATGGTATATTTTGTTTTTGTAGCTTTCCATACTTTATAACCAAGACAAAGAAGATGGTTTTTCATTCATACCTTCCAAAGAGCATAATTCATCCCATCAAAATGTAGAGCTTCCTTTTTATAAGACATCCTGGATCTTCCTCAAGCTGTTAGGATTTCATTAGAGGAACTTGGCTCTGATACCAATTCTTGAACTACAATAGACAATTGAGAGGGGGGTGAATCGATTGTTAAAAAACTTTTAACCAAATATGATCATCAACTTATCAATTACTTATATTCAGATATGAACATGAAAGCATCAAAACACAAAAGTATAAATAACATAGGAGACACCAAATTTTTACATGAAAAACCTTAAAATGGAAAAACCACAGTGGGTGTTAGCCCATAGAAATATATAAGTTATAACAATACCGAAAACTAGAGGCTTGCTACCTACAGGGATCACTGCCCAAATTGTTCACTGGAAAGAAAGGCTCACCATCTAAGGGTGGCTTACTGCCAAAGAAAGGCTCACTGCCAAAGGGAGGCTCATTGCCAAAAGGTTGAACTGAGATAACAACATCTACTCCATGCCAAGGTTCAGTTCCATTGAAGTACAAACACTTCTCTACCCTACTACTTTATTTCACTTCTATCTTCTCATTTTCACACTTGGATACATTTTCACAACTCAACTACAAGTATTTATACACTTCATCAACCTTAGAATATTCATCAAGGTCGGCATTACAGTCATCAACTGTTGGAATAATCTCCAAGGTTAGCATTACAAACATACATAAAATAGGTCTGGACCTAATACAAATTTAGCTAAGGAAAAGATGTAAGAATGTATGTGGATCACACTATGCCTTAGCTAGGACTCAAACATAATTTTCCAAACTACAACAAGCTATCACAGTCTTCGATGAATCTCTGCATATGATGGATTCAACCAAGTTGGTCAAGACTGATATTAACACAAGTATTCAAGAACATGCTTGATGCATGATTTGTATTATGCCTTGAAGACCAATCTGATTGTAGGAGCATGATCAAGAGACATTCACATGCACATTATAATCACCAGGAACAACTATATGATCTCTACCCACTCTATCAGTAAGATTCTTCAAACTGGAGCACAAGAACAACACTATCCACCACTGTCATAAGTGAAAGATAGCTTGCGAACCACCAAATCACAAAATATTCTAGTTAAAGGCTCTTAACATCATCACAGACTTACTTCCAGAACTACAGACCAAAATACTTTAATGCAGAGGAATGCAGAGCAAAACACTTTCTCCCTGTCACCACCAAACACATAGAAAACATTTTTTCCACTCTGGTGAACATCACTCATTCAATTCTTTAGATTGTAGGCTCAAACCTAGAATATAGCATCTTCAGATAGGCTTCTAATTAACTTCCAATCCACAAAGAAAGATATTTATTCTATAGGAAATGCGGAGCATTCTTCCAAATTGTTTTTCTGCATGTAAGGCACTATTTCTATTGTAACACATTGTTATCACCAAAGGGGCTAACTTTCTCAATATCCTCAACAAATTAAGAGCACAGTTGATGCAAATGACAACATAGATATGTTGACATCAATGACAACACTGATTAGGCACATAGATGCAACAGATACACTTTATCAGGCCGACCTAATATGAAGATTTTCTTCGTTGCAGATATATATATGGGATTAGGTTCGATGTTTGAATGATGAAATGTGAAGGTGAATGTGCAAAATATGTGAAATGTAGAGAAGGTGACAAGAGAAGAAGAAGAGAGATCTTGCTAATGTAAAAGTGGAGCAGTGAAATAGAGCAGTCAATATTGTTTTAGAGTGAAAAAGGAAGGGTCAATTTTAGTTTGGTTTGAGGGTTTGGTGGTTTTAGATCCTCCTTTCACTACAAACATTCAAGGACATATCAACTGATTTGAATCTCTGCTAAGTGAGAGCATTCACCTAACAGGTTGGGCTATCACTTGGAAGGATGTGGAAACTCAAAAATTACAAATTAATATCTCACTTTAATCCTTAAATATTCAAGAAACCCTAATTATGCAAAACAGTGAGTAAACTGATAAATCACGACAAATGCTTACACATTAAGGAAGAGGACAGAGATTTATAACTGACCATTTTATGAAATTTGGAATTCGGAGTATTTGAGGAAAATGCCCTAGACACCCAAGTCTAAGGTACTATTTTCTTCGCAGAATGTAGAACTCCTTCCAGCATTGATAATCATTGTTCCATCTATTTTTGTCACCTAAAATATGGACACTGCCTTGGGCCCCCTAGTCTAGTGCAGGCTAATTTTCATGATGTAGAAGCTCCTTCAGATGTAGAATGTCCCTATAAGTCTGATTCCCATCTTTCAAACTCTAGAGGACATTGCCCTAGGTGGCCATGTCCTAAAAATGCTCTATTTCACTTCTTTCTTTTGGATCCTGAATCCTTGCTATCTCCAACTTTCCTCTGCATCTCCACTTTATGAAACTTGGTACCTATAACCTGCAATCACAAAGAAGTGTGGTTGGGGTTTGTGGTGTTTAGAGGCTTTCCTCAATCAAGCGTTGGATAGACATTCAAGTCTTTCAAACATCGTTGTTAGATAAGAGTGTGTATCCCTGCGAGATAGAGGAAAAATCCAAATAATAAATGATTCAAACATAAACAAATGTCACCTTAGAAGTGTAGATCTCACATAAATGAAGGCTCTTCAATCACATGAGAAGATGAAGCCAAATCTGCAATCACAAACACAATAACAATGCTCTTCTTTGCAACACTGAATATCATGGATGGTCTAAAATCACAAGTATGCATAAACTTCACAATCATCTTCTAGTTAGCTTCTAGTTTTCAAATGAAACCCTAAACATGCTTATATATGTAACTATATACATTCCCTCTAGGAATTTCATAATTCAAACTTTTGGTGTTGGCATAGGACCTAACAACAGTCATATAACTGACACTTCAAATTAGGGCCTGACCAAAAATAGGGTAGGACTAGGGTGTGAGTGCCCAAGTCCTCCCCCCTAATTCATGTAGGAGTCATCTCAATAGCATCCCCTAGGTCCTATTTGTCACAAGACCTTGGGGTTTTCTCATCGGGATTCAAAATTAACACATAAGATGCTCTAAGTGCATTCTAAAGACCCAGGAGCTAAACCTTAAGAGGGAAAAGCCCCCAAGGGGACATTTTCTAACATAAGATTTAGCTCCCACTTTAATGTATGCATGAATGCAAGGCCCATAGATGCATTAAAGTGCAGTCAAAAAATACAGTAAACATGCCAAGCACGATGAAGACAGACCAAACACATTGAAGATAGTAAGAGGCACACAAAACACAGAGAAGACAATTACAGTCATGCAAAACATAGAGAAGATAGTATTTAAGACATGCAACACAATGAATATAGTGAATTCAATTATTATTTCTTTTTCATTTTATCATATATGAAATACAAATGCAAGTACATGGAAAGTAAACACAAAACCCAAAATGTAGGAGGAGCTCATCGCCACTAGTCTTGAGATTGCAAAAGGGACAATAGACACACAATACAAATCTCAGCATGTAGGAGGATCTCATCACTACTTTTCTTGAAACTACACTCGAGAACAAACATGCCATACAAATCCCAAAGCATAGGAGGAGCTCATCACCACCAGTCTTGAGACTATGCTTGGGAACAAACACCCCATACACAGACACATGGAAGACACAGAGAAAACACGACAAACAAGTGACGGAAGAAACCTACTACTAGGTTGGCTACCATCTCAAGCATATTATAGGCACACACTGATGATTACGCTTTGCCACAACAATTGACACGCTTAATGGAGGATACACCAACCCAGCCTACTCAAAGGACTTTTAGAAAATGATAGGCTATGCAATCTCCTCGAGAAATACACCATCCCCACCTCCACAGAAGGCTTAAAATAAAAGGATATGCATGATATCCTACCTCCACAAATGGCTTAATGATTACAGTATAGAAATGAAGATGTACACTCACTCAGAGATACAACATCCTGCCTCCGTAGAGGGCTTACAAACACACTTCATTTGTACCAAAATCATCAAACAACTTACTTTATATATGCCCACACCTTAAGGTGGTTGATATCATGTGTCGATATCAAACACGTTAAGGTGGAGAGAAAATGATGCAGAGTGGTTCGCAATGGAGGCTAACTAACAGGAAGGAGTAGCCAATAATACAAACAACCTGATAAAAATGTCTATCGGCTGAACATCATCATCATATTTCCTAACACCAACAGCATCATCACATTTCAACAGCATCATCATATTTCGGATGATCGCAAATATCCTCCTGTCGACTAATATTTACTTCCTCCGTTTGTCGCCTATCATCATCATCATGATAATCAACGGGCGCAAACATCCTCCGGTTGCACTGTTCATCGGGTGCCAAATACAAGCGGCATCATCATGATATTCAATATCACCTTCGTCAGCAGGATATCCAAAATATCTGGTTGCCCCAAATATCCTGATGACGTTGCACTTCAACAATTTGCCTTCGATGTTCCACTGCCCGACGATACAAGCAACAGCATCATGATATTGTTCATCCGGTTCCTCGAAACCTCCTGATGATGCTAATACAACTTCCTGCCTACGCCGATACTCAACCACTTAGCGACAACAGGATAAACTCGCATTGAGGGATTTCTTAATATCCTGATGACGATGACGTCATATCCTGATGACGATGACGTCACACATCCTCCTGATGAACTCTTCAACACTTAGCCAAAAAAACTTAACTTTCACACCCGCATCCGTTAGCGATATGCGGATGATGAACTTTCTCCGAGAGATGATCCTGACTGTGATATATACACTGAGTATATATCCAACTCAAAACATCATGATGCACCTGCAACATGCAAACTTCAACAACTTCATGACCCGATCCTGATGGCGATGGATTCGCAGATGATGATGCGGCTCGTTCTGACTGGAAACGCACATGCAGACTCCTGTGTATCCTTCCACTGCATGAAAACACTCACAACCGCATAATTTCATAGAGATCATGTGACGACCGGGCCGGATCACCTTCAAACCGAAATCTAACAACTTATCTTCTAGACCTAGCACATGAGGATGCTAGGCTGCTTTACAGCATGCTCCTAACAGATCTCCTGGACAATGCAATGCATAAACAGAAAACACAAATGCAATCTAAGCTATGATACAGGACCATTCCACCGATTTGCATGATCAACCGGTGGAAGGGTTGAAAGTGCCCATTAACTTGCAAAACGGAAAGGAAATCAACACAGGTGCAAATAGATAATGCAAAAGACGAGATCTTATTCAATTGAAATTCAATGTCCTGAATACAGCTTCACAATGTCTGAACTGCTCTCCTGAATATCAACTCAACACAACACCAGTACATCTAGCAACATCAATATCAAACTATATCTCTAAACCCTACAGATCAAAGGTATATATAACAAATCCTTCGAGTACTACTAACATCACTTCCCAGCGGCTGGGAGCTTCCAAGCGGCTGGGAGAGAGGACAGCTCAGACTCTCTTATCTCGATCTCTAACTGCCTACACATACTCCTATGCTGAACTATTACATAGCATCGGTCATAGTGGACCTTATTACATGATAAGTCAAACATACTAAAAATAGCCTACTGCCCTGTCATCATGCGGATAACTATCCGATATCCTGATCATGTATGTCATCATGCGGACCTATATCCTGATCATGTGCAGGTGCTCCTGCACCATACTCCCCAAAAGAAGAAATCTCAAGTCCACTTGAGATGAGAGTATCAAGGTCGGCACCATGTTTCTGTATCTGTTCGGCAGTCATCCATACTGCTTCAGAGTTCGGCTGTCCCTTCCAAGAGACGAGGTACTCCAAGTACTTCTTGTTCCTGGTCTGTTTGACCACTCTAGTGTCCAAAATCTGCTGTATCTGTGGAGGATCATGTGGAGGAATGTCTTCAGCAACTGTATCCTGTAGGATATCCTGATCTGCATCTGGATTAGCCTTGTATGGAGTTAAATCACATACATTGAAGATAGGAGATAAACCAAGATCAGGTGGTAGTTGGATCTTATAAGCATTCTGTCCATGCTTTTGCAAAATCTGACATGGTCCAACTTTCTTTTGCATGAGCTTAGTATACTTCCCCTTAGGGAGCCTGTCCTTCTGCAAGTGAACCCAGACCCAATCTCCAACAGCAAATTGAACATCCTTCTTCTTCTTGTCAGCATACTCCTTAGATTTCAAAGTGGTGTGCTGGAGTTGGGTCTGAACCTGATCATGAACTTCTTTGATTGCTTCAGCAAAAGCTTCTCCATCTGCACTAACAGGATCGGCTGTAGGTAACTCTCGCAACTCTAAAATACCTCTGGGATGCATTCCATACACTACCTGAAAAGGCGATTTTCCTGTGCTCCTGTTGACAGTATCATTATATGAAAACTCCGCTTGAGACAGAATATTGTCCCACTTCTCTCCATGCTGTTTTGTCAAGCATCTAAGTAGATTCCCCAAGGAACGGTTCACAACCTCAGTTTGTCCATCCATTTGAGGATGATATGCAGAGGAAAAAGATAAATTGGTTCCCAGCTTCCTCCATAGGGTTCTCCAGAAGTGACCCACAAACTTCACATCTCTGTCTGAAACTATGCTCAAAGGCAACCCATGAATTCTGACAATTTCCCTGAAGAATAAATCTGCAATATATGAGGCATCTGCAGTGGTTTTGCATGGCAAGAAATGTGCCATCTTACTGAACCTGTCCACTACAACAAAGACACTGTCAAATCCTCTCCTGGTCCTTGGCAAACCTAAAACAAAATCCATACTGATACTTTCCCATGGTCTGGAGGGAATGGGTAAGGGCTGATATAACCCTGCATTAGTTGACCTGCCTTTAGCCTTCTGACAAATTACACAGGTTTCTACAAATTTCCTAACATCTGACTGCAACTTAGGCCAGAAATAATGCCTCCTGACCAGATCAAGAGTCTTGTCTAGACCAAAATGACCTGCCATTGCTCCACAATGTTTCTCCTTGATTATATTCAACCTCATGGAACACCTTGGGATACACAACTGTCCACCCTTGAACAACAATCCGTCCTGGATCAGGTATTCAGAGAACTCAGCATGGTATTTCTCCCCAAAAGAAGTACAGACCTGATATATTTCTCCAAAATCTTCATCAGACTCATACATGGTCTTGAGTGAATCAATACCAACACTCTCTAACTGAATCTGATTTACTGTGAGAACTCTTCTGCTCAAAGCATCTGCAACTTTGTTTTTGACCCCTTTCTTATGCTTCAAGGTAAAAGTGAAAGCCTGTAAGGTCTCTACCCACTTCATATGTCTGTGGTTCAGCTTCTCCTGACTATTGATGAAACTCAAAGCTTGATTATCTGTGAAGACTATGAACTCCTTTGGCATCAGGTAATGCCTCCATTTCTTTAGGGACTGAACTAAAGCATACATTTCTAGATCATATGATGAATACCTTTTCTTAGCATCATTGAGCTTTTCACTGAAAAATGCAATTGGTCTACCCTCTTGACTGAGTACTGCTCCAATGGCCATGTGACTGGCATCACACTCTACCTGAAAGATCTTGTTGAAATCTGGAAGTGCAAGGACTGGCTGCTGTGCCACCTTCCTCTTCAATGCCTCAAGGGAATCATCTGCTCCTTGAGTCCAAACAAACCTGCACTTCTGTCCTCCTTTAATGGTATCTAGCATGGGTGCACAAAGATGACTGAACCCTCTGATGAACTTTCTGTAGAAGGTTGCTAACCCATGGAAACTTCTGACTTCATTCATGGTCTGTGGAGTTGGCCAATTCAATATGGCACTCACCTTCTCCTTATCCATCTGCAGCTTTCCTTGTGAGATGACAAAACCTAAATATGTGATCTCCTGTTTCATGAACAGACACTTGTCCAAGTTTATCATCAGCTTCTCTTCATGTAACCTCTTGAGAACCAGCTCTATATGCCTGAGATGTTCTTCTCTGGTGTTACTAAAAATTAGAATGTCATCTAAATAGACTATGACAAACTTACCAATGAATTCCTTCAGAACCTCATTCATCAGCCTCATGAAAGTACTAGGGGCATTAGACAAACCAAATGGCATAACCTTCCATTCATACAAACCTTCATTTGTTTTGAATGCTGTCTTCCACTCATCACCTGGTCTAATCCTTATCTGATGGTATCCACTCTTCAAGTCTATTTTAGTAAAGTACTTGGCATTTCCCAAACAATCAAGTAAATCCTCAATTCTGGGGATTGGAAACCTATACCTGATTGTGATCTTGTTGATGGCTCTGGAATCGGTGCAAAGCCTCCAAGTGCCTTCCTTCTTTGGTGCTAGTACAGCTGGTACTGCACATGGACTCAGACTCTTGCCAATCAAACCTGAATTCATCAATTCTTCAATCTGCCTGGCTTCTTCTGCATTCTGCTCTGGGGTAAGCTTATAAGCTGCTTTATTTGGGAGTGTAGACCCTGGAATCAAGTCTATGCAATGACTGATATCTCTGACAGGTGGTAGGGATCTTGGCATTCCCTCTGAGATAACACCTTTGTACTTATCCAATAACTCTTGGATAGCTGGGTCTATCAACCTTGGCTTCTTCTCCTTCTTGGCTTCTTGCTGTTGTTTCTTATTCACACTCATATAGGGGATTAAGGCATATGCAACTGCACCTTCTGCTGCCACTTCTTTCATAAACTGTTTGCCTTCCATCAGCATGACCTTCACTTCTTTGCCTTTAGACTTCTCCTCTTTCTCCTTCAATGGGAATAGTGTTACATCTTTACCATCTTTAGTGATTTTATAGGTGTTTTTAACACCATCATGCTGTGCCTTTAGATCATATTGCCATGGCCTTCCAAACAAAAGGTTGCAAGCATCCATATTGGTGATATCAAACAACAACTTATCCTTATATCCACCAATCTGAAACTCTACCCAAGCCTGCTCTTCTACAGTTGTCTGCTGACCTTGAGTAAGCCATGAGACTTTATATGGAGATGGATGAGGCAATCTCCTAAGCTTCAGCTTCACCACCATTTCTTCAGACACAAAGTTCTCAGTAGAACCAGAATCAATCAAAACTTTACAAGCCTTACCTCCTGCTTTGCAAGTGGTTCTGAAAAGGGACTTCCTCTGAGGGGCTTCTTTATCAGGTACCTTCATGGTAGTTACTGTTCTTCTCATCATCAGGGACTCTCCACTTTCTGGATATCCATAATTCTCAGGACCATTCACACTCTGGAAATCATTAGAGCTTGTCCTGCTTTGATTATCAGGTTCATTGACCAGATTTGTCCTCCTTTCTCCTGCTGAGCTTGTGGCCTTGTCTGGACATCTGCTGGCTATATGGCCTTCTTTATTACAGTTGTAACACCTGATGGATCCTCTGCCCTGGGATCTTCCTCTGTAAGGTCTTCTGCCTCTGAAGTTTCCTTGCTGGCTGAAATTCTCTCTCTGATTCTCACTATTGTTGCCCTTGCTATTGTCCTGACTGGATTCTCCTTGATATCCCTGTCCATGTCCTCTGCCTCTGAAAGGACTTCTTCCACCTCTTTGTTGTCTTCCTCTTCCTCTGTTGTTTTGGTCTTGTTTTCTCTTAAGCTTTTCTTCCACTTTCAATGCCAACTGAAAGCTTTTCTGCACTGTATCTGGGTTATGCAGACTGAGATCTTCCTGAATATTAAACCTCAGTCCATTCAGGTATCTGGCTACCTTTTCTTCTTCACTTTCTTTCACCTTTGTCTTCATACAGAGTTTCATGAACTCTTCTGTATATGAGCTGACATCTAGCTCCTTCTGCTTCAGGTTCTGCTTCCTCTTGTGTAACTGGATACTGTAATCCAAAGGAATATAAGCCTCCTTTACCAATTCCATCATCTTCTTCCATGTGGCAACTCTACGTTTTCCCTCCTGCACTCTATCATCCTGAACAAAGTTCCACCATGTCAAGGCAGCTTCTTTCATCTTTGACTGTGCTATCTTCACTCTCTGCTGTTCTGGTATCTCCTCTGTTACAAAGAAATTGTTCAAACAATCTATCCATTCCATTACTGAATCAGGGTCCATCTTACCTGTAAACACTGGCAAATCCAGCTTCACATCCATGGTTCTCCTCTCCATGGCCTTGAGGGCATTCAACAGCGGCCTCTGGTCTGCAGGAACGACCTCCTCGCTCCAATTAGGGATATCCTCTTCTTCCCTATCATCTTCTCTACCAGAACCTACTCTGCTCCTCAACTTTGCTAACTCATCTTTCAACTCCTGATTCTGAGCCTTCACGGCCCTGCTTTCCGCAATCTGCTTCTTCACCAGAACTGCCAACTCAGCGTTGGTCATCTTTGTTGGAAACTCAGATGTTGCTTCTTCGTCTGACATCCTGCTTATCTTTTCCAAAAGATCCTTACCTTTGCTCTGATACCACTATGATGCAGAGTGGTTCGCAACGGAGGCTAACTAACAGGAAGGAGTAGCCAATAATACAAACAACCTGATAAAAATGTCTATCGGCTGAACATCATCATCATATTTCCTAACACCAACAGCATCATCACATTTCAACAGCATCATCATATTTCGGATGATCGCAAATATCCTCCTGTCGACTAATATTTACTTCCTCCGTTTGTCGCCTATCATCATCATCATGATAATCAACGGGCGCAAACATCCTCCGGTTGCACTGTTCATCGGGTGCCAAATACAAGCGGCATCATCATGATATTCAATATCACCTTCGTCAGCAGGATATCCAAAATATCCGGTTGCCCCAAATATCCTGATGACGTTGCACTTCAACAATTTGCCTTCGATGTTCCACTGCCCGACGATACAAGCAACAACATCATGATATTGTTCATCCGGTTCCTCGAAACCTCCTGATGATGCTAATACAACTTCCTACCTACGCCGATACTCAACCACTTAGCGACAACAGGATAAACTCGCATTGAGGGATTTCTTAATATCCTGATGACGATGACGTCATATCCTGATGACGATGACGTCACACATCCTCCTGATGAACTCTTCAACACTTAGCCAAAAAAACTTAACTTTCACACCCGCATCCGTTAGCGATATGCGGATGATGAACTTTCTCCGAGAGATGATCCTGACTGCGATATATACACTGAGTATATATCCAACTCAAAACATCATGATGTACCTGCAACATGCAAACTTCAACAACTTCATGACCCGATCCTGATGGCGATGGATTCGCAGATGATGATGCAGCTCGTTCCGACTGGAAACGCACATGCAGACTCCTGTGTATCCTTCCACTGCATGAAAACACTCACAACCGCATAATTTCACAGAGATCATGTGACGACCGGGCCGGATCACCTTCAAACCGAAATCTAACAACTTATCTTCTAGACCTAGCACATGAGGATGCTAGGCTGCTTTACAGCATGCTCCTAACAGATCTCCTAGACAATGCAATGCATAAACAGAAAACACAAATGCAATCTAAGCTATGATACAGGACCATTCCACCAATTTGCAGGATCAACCGGTGGAAGGGTTGAAAGTGCCCATTAACTTGCAAAACGGAAAGGAAATCAACACAGGTGCAAACAGATAATGCAAAAGACGAGATCTTATTCAATTGAAATTCAATGTCCTGAATACAGCTTCACAATGTCTGAACTGCTCTCCTGAATATCAACTCAACACAACACCAGTACATCTAGCAACATCAATATCAAACTATATCTCTAAACCCTACAGATCGAAGGTATATATAACAAATTCTTCAAGTACTACTAACATCACTTCCCAGCGGCTGGGAGCTTCCAAGCGGCTGGGAGAGAGGACAGCTCAGACTCTCTTATCCCGATCTCTAACTGCCTACACATACTCCTATGCTGAACTATTACATAGCATCGGTCACAGTGGACCTTATTACATGATAAGTCAAACATACTAAAAATAGCCTACTGCCCTGTCATCATGCGGATAACTATCCGATATCCTGATCATGTATGTCATCATGCGGACCTATATCCTGATCATGTGCGGGTGCTCCTGCACCAGAAAACACACAAGGGAACATGAGCTCTCGCAAAGCCCATGCCTCCCATGAGGTGATATGCACTTTACAATCACCAAATGTTACAACAAAGACACAATTTCCTACAAGAAAAGGTGTTAGAAACCATATAATCATGATAAACATAAATGCATGTAATCATTCACATAAAGAGACAAGAAAGGTGAGATCCAAGATAAACAAAGTGCACAGAGCAATAGTATTGTTATGTTTTGTAAGTGTGATAAGACAACCTCAAAATATCACATGGATTGATTCTACTAGCCAAGCGTCAGATAATATATATCAACCCCCTTGTCATGTAAGGACTAGGTCCATTTTTTGATTTCTCACTAAAGGGACACTAGGTCCATATTAGTATTATATGTTTTTCATCATCTGCCAGCTAGGTAGAACCACTAGAAGAAGTTAAACAATAAATCGAGAGAGGAGAAACAAGTGCCTTAGGGACAATCACGTAGGAGTGTGCACCCAAGTCACCAACCGCAATGCTATGTCCTTAAGACACAACACACAACAATGGAAATAGAGGAGAAGATCAATAGAAGAATGATAATACAAATAGAAGAAGGTTCACAATAAAGGTAGTCTCCTAGTATCCTTGACCTTACAAGAGAATCAAGGGTCATCCTAGGAGGCCTAAAAAACATAGAGCACATCATGAGGGAAACACAACATGGAGGTAAAGGGTTAGAAATAGTTACCTGTGGGACAAGAACTAGCGGTCATCATGGATCTTGATCTTCACTTTAATGGTTAAAGCTTTATCTATTCTTCTCTCTTCTACATTTTCACAAGCTTGTGGGGGAACCCTTGTAGGAAAGGTGTCTATTAATGATGGTAGAAAGGGAATATAATGGTTTTCTATGTTGGTTAATTAGGGTGAAGTAAGAGCTTTAATAATACCCATTCCAATTGAGTGAGATTGTTGAGAAACCCAAAAAGTGCCCATTTCAGTCCATATATAGGGTGTTGGAATACCTTGGTTGTGAGGAATAGTTTTTTCTTCAATATTCTATGAGTTTTCATTGTTTTCCAGGGTATGTGAGGGTTCAGATAAAGGTCCATGATTTGTTTCTTTGTTTAAGATGTAATTGAGAAGTGTTTGAACATCAGTTGGTAAATTTTTAGTTTCAACAGGTTGAAGTAAATGTTCACAAAGAGAATCTGCATCATCCAATGCATCTCCTAGCCAGGGAGAGCAGGAAGGGATGGCAGAGTAGATTTAAGTAATGTTTCAATGATGTCTTCTTCTTGTGCTAAAATATCCTTACCAAGTGGGGTTATGCTGCGACAAGTCTTATTATTAGATGAATCACCTAAGGCTATATTGATCTGATAGGTCTCAAAGAGAATATCCATTATGTTATCATGAAATGAAGGGAGAGAGGGGATAATGTTTTCACCACTACTTTCCCCATGGTTATTTTCAAAAATGAAATTAGTGAGATTCTCCAAGATTGAAGGGAAAACATTGACAATAGTGACAAAGCTTTCGAAATAGGATATTGTTTGAAGAATATCACAGGTAGTGCTTACGGACATGTGAATACCTAGATGTATGTGATTTGGTGCAAGACTTGAGGATATTTATTAGTGAATTTGCAAAAGTTATCAACATTGACAATGTACTTAAATAAATCTTCCAAAGATGAGTGATGAGAAGAATCCATTATATATGCAAGAAAATGAATGCAAAGTAAGGTGCAAAAATTCAAAAACACAGGTTCACAAAAATGTTTTGGGGTGAAAAAGGAGGGGTCAATTTTAGTTTGGTTTGAGGGTTTGATGGTTTTAGATCCTCCTTTCACTACAAACATTCAAGGACATATCAACCGAGTTGAATCTCTACTAAGTGAGAGCATTTCCCTAACAGGTTGGGTTGTCACTTGGAACGATGTGGACACTCAGAAATTGAAAATTAATCTCACTTTAATCCTTAAATATGCAAGAAACCCTAATTATGCAAAACAGTGAGTAAATTGATAAATCACGAAAAATGTTTATAGATTAAGGAAGAGGACATAGATTAATAACTGACCATTTTTTGAAGTTTGGAATTTGAAGTATTCAAGGACAATGCCTTGAGTACCCAAGTCCAAGGCACTATTTTATTCACATAATTCAAAACTCCTTTTGGCACTGATAATCACTGTTCCGTCTATTTTCATCACCCAAAATACAGAGGACACTGCCCTAGGCGCCCTAGTCTAGTGTAGACTAATTTTTAGGATGTAGAAGCTCCCTCAGATGCAGAATGTCCCTGTAACTCTAATTCCCATCTCTAAAACTCCGGAGGACATTGGCCTAGGTGCCCATGTCCTAAAAATATTCTATTTCACTTCTTTCTTTCAGATCCTGAATCCTTGTCTACAACCTACCTTTACAACTCTACTCAATGAAACTCGGTACTTATAACTTGCAATCACAAAGAAGTGTGGTTGGGGGTTGTTGTATTTGCAAGCTTGCCTCAGTCAAGCCCAGTATAGACATTTAAGTCTTCTGAACACCGTTGTCAGATAAGAGTACGTATCCATGTAGGATAGAGGCAAAATCTAAATAATAAATGATTCAAACATAAACAAATGTCACCTTAGAAATGTAGATCTCACATAAATGAAGGCTCTTCAATCACATGAGAAGATGAAGCCAAATCTACAATCACAAACACTATAACAATGCTCTGCTTTGCAACAATGAATATCATAAATGCTTTAAAATAACAAGTATGCATAAAGTTCACAATCATCTTATACTTAGCTTCTAGTTTGCAAATGAAACCCTAAACATGCTTATATATGTAATGACAAAAATTTGTACTAATAATTTCATACTTCAAACTTTTTGTGTTGGCATAGGACTTAACAACAGTCATATAACTAACACTTCAAATTAGGGCATGACCCAAAATAGGGAAAGACTAGGGTGTGAGTGCCCAAGTCCTCCCCTATTGTAGGAAGGAGTCATCTCAATAGCACCCCCTAGGTCCTATTTGCCAGAAGACTTCAGGGTTTTCTCATTGGGATTCAAAATTAACACACAAGATGCTCTAAATGCATTCTAAAGACCCAGGAGCTAAACCTTAAGAGGGAAAAACCCCCAAGGGGACATTTTTTGACATAAAAAAGATGAAGAGTTTTGAGACAATATTTTTGAGAAATCATTGGAGTTGCATCCATGCATTTGTAGATGCAATCTGAGTAGTTCAAATTGGTAGTTAGACACCCTTCTTCTTTCTTTCTCTAGACAGTGATCCTTCTTGCAGTGAGCCTCTATTATAATTCAGTATTGTTCCTACATAATATATTGTGACCTAACACTCACCATGGTTTTTTTCCTAGTTTTGGATTTTCCACGTGAAAAATCTTGGTGTTCATGTGTGATGGATTTTTGTTGTTTCTTCTATGTTTAATTTTATTTGTTATTGCATGCGTTAAATGGATTACTAGTTTAATAAATAACAAGTTTAATACAGTACTGATTTAGCCCCCCCCCTCTCAGTACTTTGGGTGTTCAATAATTGGTATTAGAGCCAAGTTCCTCGGAAGAAGTCTACTAGCTTGAGGAAGATCTTGGAGATTGAACACATGATAGGTAATAAACATCCTACTCCTCCTGAAGAAATTGATCCAACTGAAACTGAAGAAGAATGCACACTTGTCAATGAAGAAGAACTCAAGCTTGCACTAGCAGATCTTGAAAAGGTTGAAATAGAAAATAGGGATCTGAAAGATAATGTCAAAGAAACAGATGAGTGCATAATGAAATTGAGGGACTGAGTCAAGAAGTTTAAAGGAAATTACAATGAGGTTAGTGAACAATTGATATCTGTAGAAAAAACCTTGAGTAATTTAAAAGTGGAAGTTGTAAAAAGACCAAAAGAAGAAGACCTAAATTAGTTGGTGAAAAGTAAAACTAAAGACTACAGAAAACTTGAACAAGAAGTTGTGGATCTAAAACATGATTGGAGTCAGGAAGCCAAATTTAGGGTAAGTGCTACCCAACTTGATAGAATACTTACCAATCAGAAGAGTCCTGATGATAAAAAAAGGTTTGGGATTTGACAAAGGTGAAAGTTCCAAAATTGGTCAAGAAAAGAATGTTGGGATCAAGAAGGGCAAAGGGAAATAGATTTAGAATCAAAGGAATAGACCTAAAAGACCACTGGTCACACAACCAAATGCTCAAAGGTACCCTTCTTTCAATGGTTATTGTAATGCATGCAATAAATTTGGTCATAAGGCTACTCAGTGTACGAGGAGAGTAAATAAAAATGTTCCATCATTATCTAGTTAGTGTTTCATTTGCAACAAAGTAGGTTATAGAGCTAATGAATGCAGAAGTCAGATAAGGAATAGTTACAACAATCGAAGGAATGTTCAAACTTTCAGAGGTAAAGTTCTGCTTTAATTGCAAGAGGTTTGGTCATAGAGCTAGTGAATGCCGAAGTCAGATAAGGAACAACTATAATAATAGAGGGAATATTCAATATTTCAATGTGAATTGTTTTGCATGCAATAGATATGGTCACAAGGCTAACTAATGTAGATCAAGGATGAATGAAAGGAACAATGGATAGAGAAATATTGTATGTTTCAACTACAACAGGCCTAGACATTTTGCAAGATTCTGTAGGAACATGAATATGAAAAAGGATAATTAGGCAAAAATGAAGAAAATAGTACAAAAGGTAGATCTAGTAGAGATCAAGAAAGAGATGAATCAAATGTGGGTCAGGAAGGGAGTACAAGAAGTCAAGGATGAGCCCGCACTAGACTCTCATGCTAGTACTTCCTCCAGGAAGTAAATTGAGAGATCAGGCTTAGGGGTAGCTTAAATCCCACTTCCCCAGCCAGAAATGTGGTACTGATATCCAACACAAAGATATGAGTCATAAGACTGAATGAGATATTTTATGAAGAAGATTTCAGTAGGAAAATATCTAATGTGGCAAATTGTGGAGCAATCTTGATCGACTGTGGGAGGCAAAGTAAGGGTTTGACAAGTTTTTGAATGGAGCATTTATTGTGATTAAATCTTGATGAAAAGAGAATATAAAAGATCTATTTGAAAGAGAAATTACTTTGCATTCAAACCTTCAAGAGACTAAATACACTTGAGAAGCAAACTAGGGAAAATTCAAACATCTGATGAAGAAACCCTAAAAAAGGTAAAAAAAAAGAAGGTACTTACCACTTTCTCTATTGAAAAATTTCATGTTCTGAGTTTGTAAAGATGAATACCCCTCAAGTAGTTGAGATAATAGAAAGGCCCCACCCTAACTTTAAGAAACATCACTTTAAATCATTAATGACTAATCTGGATGGTCTATTTTCTGAGATTCCACATGGTGTTATGCATACGGAGGATGTTAGGGCATATATACATGCAAACCTAGAGGAATATGATCACATGACATTAGGAAAACTGTACTTGGATGAGCTGGCTACTATCAATATTGTATTGAAAGAATAATACAATGTACTGCATGAGAAGAACCTAGATACATGGTTAAACTTTCTAATATTTTTAGATGATGCATGGGTTAGATATGTTTTGAGTAGAATTCACAATGAATTTTTCTAGTTTTATGTACCCCACATGATAACTAAGGAAGCTATCAAAGCAATAACTGGCATGAGCTCTATCGAAAAGGTTCAAACCCTAAAAACCATGAATTACAATGTAGTAATGCAGTTAACCGATGCAAAATTTGATAAAAAGACACTACTTGTGAATGATATTGACCATCCAGTAGTTAGATTTGCATTGATGGTTATTGGGTATAAGGTCTATTCCTCCAACAGGGAGAATTCAGTGTCTACAACTGCTATATACACAACATATGATATGGTCAAGAATAACACAGACTATGACCTATGTGAGTTGCTTTGGCAACAACTTATGGAGAATTTGAAAAAAAACAAAATATTCAAAATATTCCTTCAAGTATGGAACCTTAATCATCTGTTTATTCTTCTATTTTCTAAGGGAGTTACCTAGTATAGGGAATATTGGTTGGCTTGGGCATTCACCTATTGCAGTCCAAATCAAAAATCTTCTACAGAGTCTAGGAAATGTAGATAAAGAGAATGCAACTTTGTGGGGATACTTCAAGAACTTCCAAAAGAACATGTAGGGTAGAGCTAGAATTCCAAAAAAAGTTGTGAATAAATATGAAAAGGATATTGTTTTAATGGTAGATAAGGACAAATGCCTCATGGAGGCTGTTGGACCAAGAACTATTTGGGTCCCACCTATGGGATATGAGGTAACAGAAGAAGTCTAGTTGGTTTGGCAGAATTAATCTTAAGCAAACCCAAGGATCCCAAGGAAGAAAGGTTTGGCACTTTTGAGGAACTATCTCTCAAACTACATTTAGAGCACAAACAACCTAAAATAAAGAAGAATGCAAGGAAAATAACAGATGAATTTGCCAAAAGGCATGGGTTTATAGATGAAGAAATAAGTGAAGTAAGAGCTAAGGCAGAGGCTTCAAAGGCTACAGGTACTTCGACAGAACAAACATCAAGTGCTCCAGAAGGGCAAACATCAAAAGCCCCAGAGAAGAATAAAGAGGAGAAAATTGAGAAAGAGAAGCCTGCACCTGGTCATGCGAGAAGAACAATAGCATCATCCTCAATAGAAACTACCATTGAAGTTGAGAAAGAGAAGACAGAGTTTGCAAAGCAAGTGCTAAATGAGAAATCAGAAGAGAAAAAGAAAAGAAAGAAAGCAAAGTCTACATAAATGGTGTATGTAAGCCTTTGAAAAGAAGTGGAAATAGAATTAGATAAGGGGGTCAAACCAAAAAGAGAAAAAATAGATAAAGCCTCAATTGAAAAGCCCTCCAAAAAAGCTAAGGGTAAGAAGAGAATAAAGAAGAAAAGATTGAGAGAAGAGAAGAAGAAGCAAGTATATCATTGGAAGCCTTGGTCAACGCATTTCTGCAACATGGTACCCTATAACATATTCTTGACTTGTAAGATGAAAGATTAGATGTAGATAAGGTAATCATTGAAACTACAGTTGTAAGATACTTAGATATGTTCTGTAAAATATTGATTGAAATAATAGATGAGTTAACAGATAACTTAGCCAGCATAATGCTACCTAGGAAAGAAGGGGTTATGGCTAATGATGGAGATCAAAGAATATGTGTTGTTAAAACTCTACTTAGACATCACCCTTGATGAAAGAACCAAAGTCAATAAGAAGCTCAATGAGGAATTCAAAACCATGAAAAGAGTCAATGCTGTGGTGTCTGGTGACACATGGAAACTTATGTAGGAAACTAAAGAAATAACTTTGAGGGTGTTAGATGAGCTGAAAATCTCAAGCATTATTGATGAAGAAGAAAAAACATTGATACAGATAATATAGTTCCTAAGATAGATGTGGAACAAAGCACAATTACCCCTTAGGTAAACTTTGAACAAATGTAAGAGAAGAAAGAGACAGAGGAGGAAAATAAATTTGAGGAAGAAGAGACACCACTAGAAGAAAATGTCTTTGAAGGACAAAATATGCAGAGAGAAGATACAGATGAACAAATGATAAACAATTGTGCTTTAGGGCTAGAAAGAAATAAACAAGAACACATCCAAGAACTGCCTCTAGAAAGACAAGACGCTGAAGTGTCTCATGGTGAAGAGAAGAGAGACACTGCTGACT
Organism: Cunninghamia lanceolata; assembly: GCA_027924645.1. Classification (NCBI taxonomy): domain Eukaryota; kingdom Viridiplantae; phylum Streptophyta; class Pinopsida; order Cupressales; family Cupressaceae; genus Cunninghamia; species Cunninghamia lanceolata. Next base: position 1,250,100 of record BSBN01000175.1, on the reverse strand, counting down.
CCTTAAGGCAGTTATTGGAGAAGTAGAAAGAAGATCAAATTTTGACTTCTCCTAAGCTTCTCCAAGGACCTATTAACCTTACTTCTATGTCCCATCTATA